>CM053142.1:174151795-174776795 GCA_028571685.1 Heterohyrax brucei | reverse complement strand
GTCTCATATTTTCCTTATATCTTTGGTATTCTTCTTGCTCTTTTACTCCCGATGGTTTGGAACCAATTGATGCTACTTAAATGGCTGCATTGTTTTTTAAGAACCCAGATGTCACTCACCAAGTGGGACACAGAACATTTTCTTAATAAACTTTATTATGTCAACTGACCTAGATGTCTTCTAAGACAATGGTCTCTGTCCCTGTTACTCTGTCCCTTGAAGTGTTTGGTTGTATTTAGGAAACATCTTAGCTTTTGGTTTAGTCTGTTTGCGCTGACTTCTCCTCTATTGCATGTTGTCTTCCTTCTACTGAAAATAACTCTTGACTGTCATCTAATAAGTGAATACATCTCTCCTTCCCTTCCTTCCTTCATAACCATCAAAAAATGTTTTGTTCTGTGTTAAGCCTTTTGAGTTTTTATAACAGTGGCCACATACAACATTTGTCCTTTTGTAACTAATTTCAGTTATCACGATGCCTTCCAGATTCTTCCCTGTTATGAGAAGTTTCACAAGTTTGTCACTATTCTTCATCATTATGTAATATTTCATTGTGTGAATATACTATAATTTGTTTATGCATTCACCAGTTGATTCCATCTGTTTGCTATTGTGAACATTGCTGCAATGAACATTAGTGTGCCTGTATCTGTCTGTGTGACATCTCTTATTTCTATAGGATATATTTCTATTTCTATTTCTAGCTTTTTAAGGAAATGCAAAACCAATTTCCAAAGTGGTTCTACCATTTTACATTCCCACCAGTAGTATGTAAGTGTTCCAGTCTCTCCACAGCCTCTACAACCTTTATTATTTTGTATTTGGGGGTTGACGCAGATCTTATTGGACTGAGATAGTACCTCGGTGTAATTTTGGCTTGCATTTGACTTGCATTTTTCTGGTTGCTAATGGTCATGAGCATTTCTTCACATATCTGTTAGCCATCTGAATGTTTTCTTTGGTGATGTGCCTGCTCTTATCCTTTGCTCATTTTTTAATTGGGTTATTTGTATTTTTATTTTTGATGTTTTGCAGTGCCTTGCAGATTTTAGAGATTGAATGCTGATTGAATTTCTCATAGCCAATTTTTTTTTCCCTGTCTGTAGATTGTCTTTCCATTCTTTCGGCGAAGTATTCGGGTGAGCATAAGTGTTTGATTTATAGGAGTTCCCAGTTATCCGTTTTCTCTTCTGGTATTTGTAGATTGTTAGTAATGTTTTGTAGTCAATTTAGATCATGTATTAGGGCTCCTATCAATGCACCTATTTGTTCTTCTATGATCTTTATTGCTTGAGATTTTATATTTAGGCCTTTGATCCATTTTGAGTTAGTTTTTGTGCATGGTGCGAGATATGGGTCTTGTTGCGTTTTTTTGAAGATTGATACACAGTTAAGCCAGTGAAATTTGTCAAAGAGACTGTCCTTTCCCAATGAACAGACTTTGGGCCTTTGTCAAACATTAGTATTTCATAGGTGAATAATTTTATGTCTGGATTCTCAATTCTATTCCATTGGTCTATGTCGTTGTACCAGTACCAGGACATTTTGACTACCATGGCAGTGTAACAGATACTAAAGTCAGATAGTGTGAGGCCTTCCGCTTTGCTCTTCTTCTTCAGTAATCGTTTTCTTATCCAGGGCCTCTTCTGTTTCCATATGAAGTTGGTGATTTATTTCTCCATCTCATTTTAAAAAGTCGTTAGAATCTGTGTTGGGGTTGCATCGTATATATAGACTACTTTGGGCAGAATAGTCATTTTCACAATGTTACATCTTCCTATGTATAAGCAAGGTCGGTTTCTCCACTTATGTAGATCTCTTTTGGTTTCTTTCAGTAGAGTCTTATAGTTTTCTTTGTATAGGTCTTTTATGTCTCTGGTTAGATTTATTCCTGAGTATTGTATCTTCTTAGGGGGCTATTGTAAATGGTATTGTTTCAGTAAATTTGAATGAGTCCTGTTTCTTTTTTAAATATTTTAATGTGCTTTAAGTGACAGATTACAATCCATGTCAATTTGCTGTATACACCTCCTTCCACACACTGCTATGCAACTCCAGCTGCTCTCCCCACCCTGTGACAGCACACTCTTACTTTCCAACCTGTACTTTCTGTAACCATTGCACCAACTCCTATCCACCTCCACACTCTCACCTTGCCTGAATGAGGCCAATTTTTAATGGGACACATAGGCATTTCTGTGTTCAAAAGCCTAGGTAACAGATACTCCCACTGGGAAAGTTTAATTTAAAAACAGCTTGGTGATAGTTTTGTCACTGAATGCCATCAGGTCTTCTTTTTTCCCTCCAGGGATGAGCACCCGGATCGTACCAGTCAGGTGGTATCCAGGGAATATGCCCCGTTTGGAATTTTCCAGAAGGGGCTGGAATGAACAGTAGCAGCTGTGAGAGTGGCTTGTAGAGAACTTCCTGTAGTCTTCTGCTGAGTTCAGTGGTGTGACCTGAGTAGCTGAATTTATATTTTAAAAACAGCTTGGTACTGGCTTTGCCCGTGAATGCAATCAGCTGCATTCATGAATTTATTTTTGCTATGTCTCCTGCGTCTTGGAAGTGAACCAGCTTGGGTTATGTGGGAGCAATGATCTGAGGGGTTTGTGAAGGAATGAATAGCCTCATTGTCACTTCTGCCTACCCTCAAGTCTGATGTTTCCCAAACCAGCCATGACAAACAAGAGGTAGCTTTAAGAAAAGGGTTCCCATGATAAAGTATCACACACGCTGCCCGAAGCACAGCATGACAACAAGGCTCAGTCCACTGAGCATCCCTTTGAGGTTCACACTTAACAAGGGCTCATCCCCCCAGGTCCAGATACCAGCACAATTTTATCTTGGAAAGAGATCCACATTTGTTTAACCTCTAGCCCTCGAAACCAAGAGAGAGAGGGGAAAAAAAAGAAACCCCCTTGCCATCAAGCCAGTTCCAACTCACACTCATAGTGACCCTATAGGACAGAGTAGAACTTCTCCATAGGATTTCCAAAGGGTATTTGGTATATTTGAACAGACAACTGTTTGGTTAGCAGCTAAGCTGTTAACCACTGTGCCACTAGGGCTCCCTAGACCTCAAAGTACCTCTTAAATCTGAGTATCTTGATCCCATGTGCCGCATCCAAAAAAATTATTCTTCAATGTCAGAATTTCAGAATCAATAAGGTTTTCTTTTTTCTTCCTTGTGTCTTGCTAACAATGAGTCAGAATCAACTTGGTGGCAACAGGTTTGGTTTCTTTTGGTGTTTTATTAAGACACCTTTGTAGCTCAACAGTTAGTCACTCAGCTACTAACCAAAAGGTTGGTGTTTGAACCTACTCCAAAGGTCCATGGGAGAAAAAAGTAGTAATCTGCTTCTGTGAAGATTACAGTCCAGAAAACCCTATGAGGCAGTTCTACTCACACGGGGCCACTGTGAGTCAAAATTGAGTCAATGGCATCTAACCACAGCTATCTTACTTGATATGACCATCATTTTGAAATATCCTTTATAATTGTTATTTTGCTTACATTGCAAACTGGCCTTAAGTGTCCTCTTATTCTTATATATGTGATATTTTCCCACCCTGCCTCCTTCTAAATCCATTGCCCAATATAGTGCATTTGTCTAATCTTACTACTCACCTGTAGGAAGATCAGCTCAAAATACACCTCATTCAGAGATACCAGATCTGCCGATTAAGTTCACAAACTCATCACAGAAAAAGTGCTACATACCACACTGCTGAGTATCATTATGGTTAGCCTCACAGTACTCCCCTTTGAAAGCTATGCACTGATGCCAGTGCCTCGTATACTCCTCAAAGCAATTTTAGAACTCTTTTTTTCTGAGCTGTCATCATATTCCCCTTGCTGTCCTGACTGCCATCACAGTGTCTTCCTTTCAATGTTTTCTTTACCTTTATGTAAAGAAAAAGTCATTGCATGCCAGATCAGTTGAGAAGGTAGGGCGTTCTAATACAGTTCTTTGGTTACTGGTGAAAAACTCCCTCACGAATGACTATGCAATGAAGTTTGCAAACTTGCCACCATGCCACTGTGTGCAATGGCCATTCCAGAAAGAGTCCCAAAACTGCTTTGAAGTCTGGACTAGGCACTGATGTCTGTGCATAACTTCCCCAGGGGAGTACTTTGAAGGTGACCACAGTGATATTTAGCAATGAGATATGTAGTATTTAAAACAGCTAAGTTTGGGGCCTTAATTGTCGACCTCATGCATGTGTGTTTGTGGTTTATTTATCACTTCTGGTTACAAATGCTTAATCTGCCCACATATAGGACAAACTGTTCTTGTTTGTAAAGAAGAGAAAAACTGACTTCTCTCCCTTTGTTAGGTCCTGATCAGTAGTGCTTTCTTAGTTGGACTTCACTGGGACTTCCAAACTAAAAAACACACAGGGCCAAGGTGGTTAACAAAGAAACATGAGCAGAAAATTGTCAAGGCCGTGGGAATTAGTGGAGCCTGATGAACTGTAAAATACCTAGCCATGAAAGGTATTTGAATTCTTCAAGACACTGATGACTAAAAAAACAAGGAAAAAAAAAAAAACCCTCCAGTTTGCATCCTCTGAAATTCAAGATCCAGTAATGAAAAACTAAAAATTTCTGGGCACATCTCAAGGGCTTCACATCCCTTGAATCTTTTAATCATGACAAAGACCCATGGAAGAGCTACTATTATTGTTTCCATTTCGCAGAAAATAGAACCGATCACAAGCCAATAAGCACCAGAGTCAGGATTTGAACCCAAAGTTTCTGGCTCTAGAATCTGTACTTTAAACCAAGAGCAAGATACTGAAACTGGCATCCTCACCTCTTGTCAAGAGATGTTGAACTTCAGTGCCTCAACCGTGATGTAGATGAAGAAATCAGTGACGGTTTCAAGCAAAAGGGAGTTTGGGGAGAGTAAGCCCCCTCTCCCCCAAGCCAAGCCTCAGGACACTGGGTGGACTCCTTAGATGAAGATGTTACAATTCAGTGTACTGAACCTTTGTAGGTGCTATCTGTGTCCTGTTACAGTCATATTAAATCTTAAAGAGTCACATTCTCTTCACTTGCCTAACAGGCATCCACCTGTTGATAGCTAATATCAAATAAGAGTCCTATTTAAATCCTGGAGGTATCTTTTCAATTATTCAGCCCACATATGATGCCTCTCCTTTAAGCTATTGTCTGAGTGGTATGTTTCTATGGTGATGATGTACCTGGTGCCAGACAGGGCCATCAGGTGCCACCTATTGTCTTTTTAAAGAAACGTCAAACCTACTGCCATCAGGTCAATTCCAACTCACAGTGTCCTGACTCATAGGACACTCAGGGAGAACTACCACATCTGGTTTCTAAGGCTATAAATCTTCACAAAAGCAAGCAGCCACATCTTCCTCCCACTAAGTAACTGGCGGGTTCAAACCTCTGACCTTTTGATTAGCAGCCAAGCACTTTAACCACTGTACCACCAGGTTTCCCAGTAAAGAAACACAGGAATGCTATATTCTTGTAGGTCAACTTCAAAGTCAGAGAGCCCATCAAGTGTTCCAGTTATCTAGTGCTGCTTTAACAGAAAACCACATGTGAAAGACTTTAACAGACAGAAATTTGTTTTTTCACTGTGTAGAGGGCTAAAAGTTTGGAAATCAGGGTTCTAGCTCAAGGGAAAAGTTTTCTCTCTGTCAGCTCTAAGGGAGGGTCCTTGTCTTTTCAGCTTCTGCTTCCTCGTTCCTGAAGATCACAATGTGTCTTGGCATCTATCTTACCCCATCTTTCTTAAAAGAGATTGACTCAAAATATACCTTACACTAATCCTACCTCATTAACATAACAAAGATAACCCATTCCCAAGTGGTATTAAAACCACAGACATAGAAGTTAGGATTGACAATACCTATTTTGGGGAGACACAGTTCGATCCATAAAACCAAGTAAGGGGTAGTTACAGGCACCCACCTGTGTTAGTCCAATAATTGTCCAAACCTCTCATGCACGTTTCTACCTAGATCCTCCACAGGCACCTAAAATTCAGCGTGGTCGAAACAGAGCTATTTATCTCTTTCCTCATGCTCAGACTTGCTCTTCCTGGAGTCTTCATTACATTGGCTAGCTGTTCTGTGATTTGACTAGTCATGTAACTTGAACTGCCTCCCACTTCTCTCTCAAGTGCCACATCCCATTAGTCACCTTGTTGTGACGGTCCTTCCTCTCATATTTACTCCCTTTCACTTCCATCAGGAGCCCTGGTGGGGCAGTGGTAAAGTGCTTGCCTGCTAACTGGAAGGGCAGTGATTTGAATCCACCAAGTACTCACAGGGGAAAACTGTGGTAATCTGCTTCCGTGTTTATAGCCTTGGAAGCCCTTTGGGGCAGTTCTCCTCTGCCGTACCGGATCTGACAAGTAAGTTCGTGAACTCATCCTGGAAAAGTGAAACATACCTCATTGCTGAATATCACTACAGTCACCTTCAAAGTCTCCCCTTGGGAAGCTATACACTGATGCCAATGACTAGTCCACCCTTCAAAGCAATTTTGGAACTCTTTTTTTTGGAATGGCCATCAGAGCTGTCATCATATTACCCTTGATGTCCTGAATGCCATCAAAATCTCTTGCTTTCAATATTTTCTTTATTTGGGGGTAAAGAAAAGTCATTGGAGGCCAGATCAGGTAAGCAGCGAGGGTGATCCAATACGGTTATTTATTTACTGACTAAAAAATCTCTCACAGACAACCACACAATTAAGTTCACAAACTTGTGACCATGCCACTGTATACAATGGCCATTCCTGAAAGAGTTCCAAAACTACTCTGAAGGGTGAACTAGGCACTGGTGTTGCTGCATAGCTTCCCAAGAAAAGTACTTCAAAGGTGACAGTAGTGATAATTCAGTAACAAGGTATGTAGCACTTAGAACAATTAAGTTCACAGACTTATCAGACCTTGTGTAGGCTGCTATGAGTCAGAATTGACTTGATGGCAATATCTTATCAGTTCTTTCCTATCTCTGTGTTTGTGTAGTTCCCCCCCCTTTTTATCTGAGCTGTTGAAGTTGCTTCTTCATTCGTCTCCCAGCTCCTCTCTTGTTTCTTCTCATCATTCCTCCCTCCAGATGAGTAATCTCCCTACCATGCAGTGTTAAAATATCTTCCACTGCTTCTGTTTCCTGTCGTCCAACGCCCTTAGTAAGACTCGTAGTCTTATCCTGCCATTCGTTCCTTATCCTCGTCCCCTCATCCCAACCCGGCAACATCCTAGCGCCCTTAACTACCTTCTACTTTGACGCAGCTATTGCACACTTTCAGACTTGCAGGCACTGTTTCCTCTCTTTGAGATGTTTCTACATCTGGAAAACTCATACTGATCTTTCAATCCAATGCTCAAATATCACACTGTCTGTAAAGTCTATATGAATTTCTATGCAGATTTAAGAGGTCTCTCTCCTCTAGATCCTAAGGTCTGTGGTCTTATCTCTGTTACAACTTGAAGTTATAAGTTTGCATAACTGTTCTACCTACCGGACGACGAACTGATGAATAATGGGGGGGAGGGTCTCTGATGTACATTCACATTACCGGTACATTTAGTGTTGTTAAATATGTTCAATATTCCTTCTCCCACAGAGTGGCTGGTGGGTTTCGACCACTGACCTTCAACAAACACTTATCAAAAATTTGCTATTTTCTGGTTATGGGCTACTTGCTTGGGACATAATGGTGAGAAAAACCAGAAGCAACCCCTTTTCTCATGAAGCATGCAGTCAATGGAAGAAATTCATGTTAATTAAGTAGACTCAAGCAAATCTGGAAAATTGAAACTGCATTCTGTGTTCTAAAGGAGAGATCTGTAATGTTATGAAGATAGTTTTGACCTAGTTAGGTAAATCAGGGAAGGATTTAAGCCATATTCCTCATTATGAATAGCAGTTACTTGAATGAAGAAGTGAGAACAGATTAAGCAGAAGGAGTAGTGTGTGCAAAGGTCCTGTGGCTGAAGGGAATCTGGAAAGCACAAGCAACTGAAAGGAGGGTATGTTGACTGGAGCAGACAGAACAAGGTGAGCTTGTTGGAGGATGAAGCTGGAGAGATGGGCCAGGTTCATATTAGGCAGGGTCTTACAGTTCATGGTGGGATGTTTCATCTTTTTCTTAATAGGCAACTATGAAGCATTTAGGTCAGGGGAAGACAATACCATTTTTTGTCTTGAGAAGATCACCTTGTTTGTTAGGTGGAGAACAGATGCAAAGTGGGAGCACCAAGCAGAGAACTGGGGCAGTCAACTCAATGAGACAAGACAGTGACTTGGACTACTGAGACCAGTGGTGATGGAAACATAGAAAGGCAGGTGGCTTTGCAAGATTTTTAGGAGGTGAAAGCAACAGCAGGGTGTGTGATGGATTAGGTATGTGTGAAAACAGGAACAAGAATCTGGGGCAGGATATGTTTGCATTGCTAATTGGGCATTACATACTAGAGATTTTCAACACTATACTGTGGACTTGGAACCCCTCACCATTTCTATCACAGATCTCAGGAATGTGGGAAGAAGGGATGGTGATGTAAAATTGGGACAGGGAATGGCAAAGACAATAATGATTTGCTCTATTCCCATGAAGACTAATTCAAAAGAGCCACTAGATACAAAGGGGCCATGAAAGATTCTAAGGGAAGGCGAGAATAGTTGCAGTGGGCTTTCTATTGACGTTTGAGCTGAGCCTTCAATAACAAGTAGGTTTCAGAAAGGTACACAGATGGAGAAAATCATCCCTGACAGGAGGACATGAGAGCCGGGTGACGACAAGTGAAGGGATACATGTTGTAGTCTCTCCTCTAATTCGTCTTCATTTCTGATAAGCTGGGAAACAGGACGAGCAGGCCTGGGACAGATGCTGCTTTACTGCTGCTGTTGTTAGCTAGCTGCTGTCAGGTGGTGGCAACTCACGGAAACCACAGGCAACAGAATGAAACGCTGCCCAGCCCTGTGCCGTCTTCATCATTATTGCGCTGTTTGAGTCCATCGTCGTGGTTGTCGTGCCAACCCGTCTCATTGAGAGTTTCCCTCAGTTTCGCTGACTCTGCTACACGAGGCCCTCAGTGACAAAAAGCCAAGTAATCTAATTAAAACATGGGCTGAAGACACGAATGGACACTTCACGAAAGAAGTCATTCAGGTGGCTAACAGATACGCAAGGAAATACGATCATCATCCATAGAAAAATGCAAACCAAGTTACAATGAGATATCATCTCATCCCAACACTGCTGGCATGAATTGAAAAAACAGAAAATAACAAGTGTTGGAAGGCTGAAGGGAGATTGGACATCTTATGCACTGCTTGTGAGAATGTAATCAAGCCCTATGGAAAATGATATGACACCTCTTAAAAAAGCTGAAAATAGAAATATCATCCAATCCAGCAATCTTACTCCTAAGAATATATCCTAGAAAACTAATTGTCTATCGGTCCCACCACATATAAAGTGAAGGAGAATGAATAAAACCTAAAGACATGAGGAAAATATCAGTCCAATGGACTAACAACAGACCACATGAACCACAGCCTCCGCCTGTCTGAGCCTGGAAGAACTCAGTGGTGCCCAGCTGCCACCACCGACCACTCTGACAAGGATTACAATAGAGGGTTCCAGACAGAGCAAGAGAAAAATGCAGAACAAAATTCAAATTCACAAAAGACCAGACCCCTCCAGTGATTCTATAACCCTTTGCTACTGACATAAACTTACTACTGGCATAAACCAAAACCAAACCCAATGCTGTCAAGTTGATTCAGACTCAGAGTGACCCTGTAGGATAGAGTAGAACTGCTCCATAGTTTCCAAGAAACCTGGTGGATTTGAACCACTGAGCTTTTGGTTAGCAGCCGTAGCACTTAACCACTAGACCACCAGGGTTTCCCTACAGGTTGAGTGGAATTGCTCCATAGGCTTTCCAAGAAGTGGCTGGTAGATTCAAGTTGTTGAACTTGTTGGTTAATAGCAAAGCTCTTAACCACTGTACCACCAGGGCTTCCTGGTAATTCTAATGCCTACTAAAAATACCACTGTATTAAAGTAGGAGTAAATCTGTATATTAGAATATTAAAATCTGCACTTTTACTCTTTGGTCCTTTTCCAAAAAAATGAATAAGTGTTACACATAAGCAAAACAAAAGCCTCTGTGTATTCAGCTTCAAAATTAGGAGACTAAATAGACAGTAGCAAAGAAATTCCAAGTTCAAATCATTTCTAGCCTTTCTTATCTGTAAATAAATCATTGATATTCTTGCCTACCAGTGCCAGGCATCAGCCTTCATGTACAACTATGTGGTTATAAACCATAAGGCATAGGTTACGTATGGCATGTTATCATTCCAAGTTCAACATGAAATCAGCCATGAGTTGGCTTCTAAAGGACACCTGCACATAGATAATCTGTAAGGATATCTGGCACCTTGGGTCAGGAGGAGACATCAATGAAATTCTAGTTTGCTATGCAGCTTCTGTCTTCATCATTTTTCACGTGAACCAGATTTTCTTAAAAAAATCAAAAAAGGTGAATCAGTTTCAGAAAAAAGGGCTCCCTAAGTTTACATGAGGAGAGTTCAAGTGCAGCCTTGCTGAGAGATCCTTGTCCTGCACAGCTTATAAATGGGATGTGAAGGGGGGGGAAGAGGTGGGCTTTAATATTGAAGCACAAAGCCAAAGCCACTGATGTTGAGTCAATTGTGACTCATAACAACTCAATAGGTCAGAGTAGAAATGCACCCTAGACTTTCCAAGGAGTGCCTGGCTGACCCTTTGGTTAGCAGACATAAAACTTGACAACTACACCACCAGGGTTTCCATTATATTGAAGCACAAAGAGGTCTAAAGAAAGCCAAAGAGAAAAAGAGGTCAAAGCCTATGTTTATCTGCTCCTACTACTTTTTGTCTGTAATTTCTGTTGTGGGTTAATTCCTGGAAGGTAAGATGAAGACTCACCTTGCATTAAAGCTGATGAAGCATATGGAAATTCCAAACAAATCCCAAAGCAATGGTCATGGAAAGACCAGAGATCTGGTAAGATGTTTGAGCCTCAGAAAGGCCATGAACTCCTAGAACCTTTGAGCTCAAAAGGTCCAGAGAGAGAACACCTACCTTCAGTGGTAGACTTCTTGCCTTCCCTGTGGGAAACCCAACTTAGATTTCTGGCAATATCTACCACTGGTCTCTCAGTGAAGGCTTGTGTGTTGCTATGACGCTCAACAGGCTTCAGTGGAGCTTCCAGATTAAGGTGGACTTGGAATGAAAGTCTGGCAATTGACTTCCAAAAATCAACCAATGAAAATTCTGTGGATCATGATAGACCTGCAACCCATCCTGTGAATAACACGGCGTGAGACAGTGTTTCTGCTGTGTGTGGTCACCGTGAGTGGAGATTGACTTGATGACTGCTAAAATAGCAACATGTTAAGGAAAGCAACAAGACAATGCAGAGATAGACCATAAAAGCCAGATCCGGAACCCCAGAGATGTTCCCCTCCCAAACGCACTCAGCAAGTCATTGGCAGAAGTGGTATAGAGCCTCACCTCTGACTTCTGCTCCCACGCACCTGCCACCAGCTCCAAGTTCAGACAATTTCTCCACTATGTAGTCCCAACAAATCCTTCGTGTGCTATGTTTGATGGCTCACAAAGGAGAGTCTCATCCTCAAAATAACCTAGAGTCTTATCTTCACAGGGCGACAGCTTCATGACATTTTGGCATTTAGTGAGTATAAAAACCAAGTAGCCTTTTAGGATGACAACTCATGCCATAAACTAATTCTTTCAGCCAGCCTTTCATGGGACTCAAGGCCTGGCCTTAGGGGCGTGAGGATCTGCAGTGACATGTATGTGTGTACCCATCGTGTGTACCCAGAATGCAGCTTTGATCTACATCTCTCACTGCCAGTGAAACAACGTGTAACCACTAAGGCATCTGGAGTGCTGTCATCTGACACAGCAGAGATGGGCCGCTCTTTTCAGATGGCCAAATGCCTTCACAATGAGACCACTGCGTGTGTCCCAAGGGAGAGGTCCCCTCATCATTCGCCTGCTGTCACTCCTTCAGGAGGCCCAAGACAGTCCAGGGGTCTTAACGACGAATTCTAACTGAGCCCTTCAGCCTCTTGAGTAGGCCTTCCCAGGTACAAAAGGGGTGACTTTTCATTCATGTTTCTTATCATGGGCCTATAGAAAATAAACAAAAGCAAACCCTTTGCCATAGCAACCTTGCAGGGCAGAATAGAACTGCCCCGCAAGGTTTCCAAGGACCGGCTGGTGGATTTGAACAACTGACTTTTCGATTAGCAGTTGAGCTCTTAACCACCGCACCACCAGGGCTCCTGAACATATAGGGAGGAGCTAAAAGGGCCCCATAGCCCATTAAAAGCTCATGTGAAGGTGGGAGGTGGGGAGACGAGAAGAGAGAAAACTGGGCAAGTGGAAATTAAAACAATATTCCATATTTTATTCAACTAGAACAAGTCAAATGAGGCTTTTTCAGATCGAAATGAATCCCCCAGTCCCACCATGAAAGTGGGAAAATGAGGCTGTCTCTTGCCTTTTGCTCCTTTTAATCGCTGCTCTTTGTTGTGACTAATATGTAACCGGAGCTGCCTTGGCTGGGACGCGTACCTGTCAGCTGCTGGAGGGGGGTGGGGGCGTGCTGTCCTGTTGTTTACTCTAGTTGCAGGGCTCAATTAGAACTCGTCATTAAGACCCCCTGGCCTGTCTTGGGCTTCCTGAAGGAATGGCAGCAGGTGAGTGAAGAGAGAACCTCTCCCTTGGGACACATGCAGTGGTCTCACTGTGAAGGCATTTGGCCATCTGAAACAAGGGGCCCATCGGCCTGATGGGGAGACAGGCTGGGAGAGCTGGGACGTGGTGGGACCCAGCAAAAGCAGACCCAAAGACACGCACCTGCACTGACGGAAGTAGGGTCTTTCTGCCCTTTCCGCTAGCGTATTTTTCCCACGGGCTCCCTCTTCCACGAGCTCTCTGTGGGTCGGGCTGGTGTCTTTTCCCTTGAAGGGAAGCAGCAAGGGCATTTCAACAACAGTGCAGAAAATTGTCTTCCTGATGACAAGGAAGGTGACTTCTAAAGGCTGGTTAGCTTTCCCCTTTCTTTGGTCCTTAACCAACTTCTATCCCTCCTACACCTTCCCCTTCCAAGTGTGTTAAACATACGTGTGCGTGCGCGCACGCGCACACACACACACACATTTCTGGGTATAAACCAGCACACATTTGGTCCTTCAAGGCTAAGGGTATTTTAGTTCAATTAAAAGATAAAATGTGCTCATTATCGTAATCTATACACGGAGAGAGACATACACACATGCACTGACAGTGACCGAAATTTGCTGTTGTTGGTTCACTACGGCGCCCTCATGTGGCACTCTGTTGTAATACCACCTAAGATTTTGGAAGAACGGAAGAATATGTTTAAATATAGTTGGAAACGGTTAAGTATACAGCTGCTAACCGGGAGAGAGGCAGTTCAAATCCGTCAGGAACTCCTTGGAACCCTGTGGGGCAGTTCTACTCTGTTTATAGGGTCACTATCAGTCAGAATCGACTGGACAGCAGTGAGTTTGATTTGGTTTGATTTGGGTTTTAAACATAGTATCAGTGCAATTCAAAAATCGTTTTCCTTTTTCGCCTTTACTTCTGGGGCTACTACATGACTTCTGAAGATAGCACAAGGCCTTCACCTCCCCACCCCACTACCCCTAAAATGGGTGTCCAGGTAAAGCCTGATGAGTCTCCAGGTGACGCTGTGCTGGCCTGTGAATGCCCACTCCCTCAGCTACCCCTCGGATGAGGTACCATCTCCAGCTGGACAGAGACCAGGGCGGAAGGAGAGGGCCAGGGGTCTGACGGATTAAAGCTGAAGACGTCACGTTAACACCGTGCTTCTCAGAGTGAGACTCCAAGAACACCGGCATCAGAACCACCCGAAGTGTTTATTAAAAATACAGATTTTCCAGGGCGCACTCTGTAGCTCTTGAATCAGAAACTTTGGCACTGGGACTCAGAAACTTAAACATTTGAAAATAAGTTACAAGTACGTGTTTAGGCACAGACGAGCTTGAGTCCTGGTGGTGTAGTGGTTAGGCACTCAGCTGTTAACAGAAATGTCAGCAGTGCAAATCCACCAGCTGCTCCACGGGAGAAAGATGGGACACCTTCCTTCCGTAAACATTACGCCTGGAAAACCCATGGGGCAGTTCTGTTCTGCCCTGTAAGGTCGATGTGAGTCAAAATCAATTGGATGGCAGTGGGTTTGCTTTGATTTGGGAACAGTTTGAGCCACTCCCCCTAGTCTTTATATACCCTTTCAGATTACAGATTTGTATTTTAACAAAAGCTTTTAATTCTGTCAGTCACAGGGCTGATTTAGGCATCATGACAGAGCAGCAGGAGAGAGATTTTTTTTAGTGTGGGGAAGAAGCAAGGTTTCCATTGCCTAACAATTTGTCCTGAAAAGGTAGCTGCTTATTCTTTCTTCTCTGCTCTGTTCCCCTGAGCGTACCCAGAACTAGAGTGTAAATCGTTGGAGGAGTGAGAGGCTGGGGGGAAGGCAACTCATGGGATAAACGATTCCATCCGGAAACTTGCAGTCCCCGCATGGCGCAAATGATTAACAATCTCGAATGCTAACCCAAAGGTTGGAGGTTTGAGTCCACACAGAGGTGACTTGGAAAAGAGTCTTGGCTACCTACTGATGAAAATGCAGCCATTGAAAACCCTATGGAGCACAGTTCTATTCTGACACATGTGGGGTCCATGAGTCAGAAATGACTCCAGGACAGCTAGTGTACGGTCTTTATGAGTCAGAATCAACTCAACAGCAGTGGATTTGATTCTTTGGTATGGGATACAGGCTTAGTCATCTAGTACTGCTCTAACAGAATACCAGAAGTGGATGGCTTTAAAAAGAGAAATTTTATTCTGTTACAGTTCAGTAGGCCAAAAGTCCAAATTCAGAGTGTCAGCTCCAGGGGAAGGCTTTCTCTGTAGGCTCTAGAGGAAGGTCCTTGTCATCAATCTTCTTCTGGATTGGAAGCTTTTCAGGTACGTGGACCCCAGTCCTCACCAAATGACAATCTCCCCTCTCAGCACTGCTACTTGATGGTATGAGGTCCACAACTGTCCGCTAGCTTTCATTTCCCAAGAGATTACTTCAAGATAATACAATCTTACACACAGAGTCCTGCCCCACCAACACAGCTACCACACATCCCACCTCAGTAACATCGTAGGGGCAGAGTTTACAGCATGGAGGAACATCACACAATACCAGGAATCATGGCCTAGCCAAATGGCTACTCATTTTTTGAGGGGGTACACAATTCAATCTATTACAGGCACCTGAGAGTGTGGAGCCAGTATCGTGCTGGGAAGGGAGCAGGAGTGCTCAGTGGTGTCCTCTAGGGGGCACCAACCTGGGGAGGAATAGAATACACTTCCTGTCTCCTCACACCTCAGCACTTCTTAGAGGGAAGATCTTAGTCAAGTTATCCCTGTGCATTTTTCTCTATTAGAAAATGTCGACTAGTTTTGTGCCTGCCTTAACAAGTAAATGATTATCATTATTAAGTTTGAAGGTCCAGAGATTGGTGGGAAGAGTTTTTTCAGAGACAGGTGTTGTAAATAGCGGACATGAAGCTCCACACACACACAAAGTCTACAGTTGCACAAAAAATATCTCCCCTGCTGCTCTTGCCCCAATGTCTAAATAGAAAAGTCTGTTGCCTGTGCACCTAGGGAAAGGAAATAACTTAGTGAGCTGTGAAGATCTCTGCACCCCCCTGATCTACACCCAGCCTCCACTTAATCTTCATAGATTCCAGCCTATGAGGTTTCCTTCTGTTCCTTGAACCCAACCAATACTGTTGGTCCTCATGAGGAAAGTGGAAACCTTTGGTGTTTCTAAGTCAAGAAAGTTGTAGGTAGACCTCCTTCTTCCATTTAGGTACATAGTATTGAGTGGGTTCTCTTGTTCACATCCTCGGAAAGTGGTGGCAGTGGAGGAGACACGTGCTAGTTGCCCGTGAGCAGAGATTCATAGGAGTGGAGAGAAGAAACTTTCCTTCCAATGGTTATTCAAGAAGATCCAAGGGAAGGCCCTTGGGTGGTACAAATGGCTGGCTCATGCTCAGCTGGTAACCAGAAGGTTGGTGATTCAAATCCACCCCATGGCATCCCAGAAGACACGGACTGGGTGACCTGCTTCCCTAAAGACTGCCTCCAAGAAAACGCCATGGAGCCATTCTGCTTTGTAACACACAGGATCTCGTAAGTCACAAAGCAAGAGCAGAAACATAGTCAACAAAAAGACCCAAAGGAGATGATGCAGTGGAGGGGACAGAGACTGGATGCTGGTCAGGCATTGCTAGTAGCAGCTGTCTTTGAATTGATTCCAACTGATGGTGACCTCATGTGTATCAGAATAGAACTGTGCTCCAAATGGTTTTCAATGATTGATTTTTTTTCAGAAGCAGATCACCAGAACTTTCTTTCTTTCTGGGTGGACTCAAACAACTTTTTGGATAGCAGCCAAGCTTACTCACCATTTCCACCCACTAGGGAGTCCTCTGTTGAGACAGAATTTATATACAATTCTGCCACTTACTAGCTGTGAGGTCTCAGTTAAGACTCTTAAACTCCCTAACCTTCAGTTTCTTCTTCTGTTAAATAACTCTAAATAATAAACACCTACCTCTTAGAGTTGTTATAAAGATTCATAGAAACAAGACATGTAAAACAATTTCACTGTGTCTGCTATATGGAAGTGCTTTATTCATACTGACATGGTTTTATGTTTGTGGGTTACATTCCTTAACTTAGGGCACTAAGTTTTGTGCAAGTCCTTCTATTTTATACTTTCCCATTTATTGTCCATTCTGCCTCCTAATCCCAACTCCTCTTCTCTGGGACTCCATACACATTCTTAAGTTTTTGTGTGTGTTTGGAAAATACAGAGTTTTGTTTTGTATGTGTATTAAATTTTAATATTCTTACATGGTAATATTCCATAAATCGTGTTCCACCTTTTTCACTCAACATTGGAGGTCTTAGAACTACCCATACTGTTGTTTGCTAGTGCTTCTCAACTTGACTACATCGAAGAACCACCCGGAGTGCTTTCGAAAAATAACAGTACCTGGACCTGAACCCAGGCAACTCACACATTTTGTCTGGAGTAGAGGTCAAGCCTCAAGTGACTTCAAAGTACTGCCAGTGTTAAGAACCAGGTAGAGAGAGCACCAGGGGACCACTTATTTCCAGCTTCAGCAAGTTCCTATTGCAAAATCAAGGAATGATGACCCATAGAGTTTGGGTACCCCACCACCTATCTGCAGTGTGGTGGCTTGCATGCTGCTGTGATGCTGGAAGCTATGCCATCAGGATTTCAAATACCAACAAGGTCACCCATGGTAGACATGCTTTAGTGAAGCTTCCAGACTAAGACAGACTAGGAATAAAGGTCTGGTGATCTATCCCAAAACAGTCAATGAAAACCACACGGACCACAACACAACACTGTCTGACTTGCGTGCTTTGGGCATATCATTAGGAGGGATCTGGGCATCATGTTTGGTGAAGCAGAGAGCCAAGAAGCGCATGGGAGATCCTCAGCAAGATAATCTGGTATGAGAGCTATAGTGATGGGCTTGAACATGCTCGCAATTATGAGGATGATATATGACAAGACAAAATTTTGTTCTATTGTACATAAAACTGTCATGATTCAGACTCAATTCAGGGGCAGCTATCAGTAACAATGGGCAGCAGTACCAAGAGAAAAAGAAGAATGGCAGAAATCATATAAACCTCCATCTCATTTGTAGGAGTCACAGATCAATCCTTCTGTTTGTCCATTTACTCAGCCAGTGTTTATTGAGTATCTCTGTGTGCCAGGGGAAACTCTAGTAGCGTAGTGGGTTAAGTGCTACATCTGCTAGCCAAAAGGTCAGCAGTTCAGATCCACCAGGCTGTCCTTGGAAACTCTATGGGGCAGTTCTACACTAACCTCTAGGGTTGCTGTGAGTCGGACCTGACTCGACAGCAGTGGGTGGGTTTGATGTGCCAGGCATTCTGCTAGGTACCAGGGGTACAACAGCAGGCAGGGTGAACCTGGTCTCAGTACTCACTGGCTTTCCAAACACGAGCTTCTGTTTCAGAAGGTACATGGCTTTGCTCAAGAATGTGCCTTCTGAACAAGCACAAGTGATGCTGATGCCCACTGCCTGGTCATCCTTGTGAAAAACTGGCCAAGAGAAGGAGCAACAGACCAGTTAAGCACCTTTGGCAAATTTACCACATCTTCCTCCTCTAGAATGTTCTTAGAAAGGAAAACTCCAATTTCCTATATGCTTTAAGCAAGTTACAGTTTCAACTGATGAATTAGAACACTGTTTCCTCTTGCCAAGCATTCCTATGTATAACACTATCAACAATTCATTCATTTGTTATGCATCTGTATTATGTAGTTGCTATGGGAACCCTAGTGGCACAGCAATTAAATGCAATGGCTAACCAGAAGGTCGGCAGTTTGAATCCACCAGGCACTCCTTGGAAACTCTATCGGGCAGTTCTACTCTCTTCTGTATGGTTGCTGTGAGTTAAAATCAACTCAACAGCAGTAGGTTTGGTTTTGTGGTTTTTATAGATCCCTGCATGCAAAAGCTGGACAATGAATAAGGAAGATAGAAGAAGAATTGACACCTTTGAATTGTGGTGTTGGAGAAGAATATTGAACATATCATGGACCGCCAAAAGAACAAACAGATGTGTTCTGGAAGAAATACAACAAGAGCGATCCTTGGAAGCAGAGATGGAGAGATTGTGTCCTACCTACTTTGGGCATGTTGTCAGGAGGAATCAATCCCTTGAGAAGGACATCGTGCTTGGTAGAGAGGAAGGTCAGCAAAAAAGAGGAAGACCTTCAGCAAGATGGGCTGACACAGTGGCTGCAACGATGGGCTTAAGCACGTGGACGTGGCACAAGACTATGCAGTGTTTCTTTCTGTTGTGCATAGGGTCATGATGAGCTGGAACTGCCTCGATGGCACCTAACATCAACAATAACACAGGCCTCTGGGTGGCAAAAATGGTTTGCACTCAACTACTAACCTAAAGGTTGGCAGTTTGAATCCATGCAGTGGTGCTGCAGAAGAAAGACCTGATGATCTGCTTTTATAAAGGTTGTTGTTGTTATTGTTAGGTGCTGTTGAGTTGGCTCCAACTCGTAGTGACCCTATGAACAACAGAACAAAACACTGCCCGGTCTTGTGCCATGTCCACAATCATTTTTATGCTCATTTGTAAAGGTTACAGCCAATAAAACCCTATGGAGCCTTCTACTTTGTAAGACATGGAGTCACCATGAGTTAAAATTGGCTCTCTGGCAACAGGTTTGGTTTGGGGTCCATAACGCCAAATATACTGTGACACATATTGTCACATTTAACCCCTACAAAAACTACACACAGACTTTTTTTCCTAGCATCCTTATTTTCATATGAGAAAATTGAAGGTCGTGTTGGCTAAGTGACTTTCTCAAGGTCACACACCAAGATTTAACCCCATGTCCCTCTGCTTTAAAAGGTGGTCTTCTCCCCATCACATGTGTTGCACCTGGCCTCCTAGAGGGCCAGGATAATTTTTTCTCATCCTATTACCTCTTGGAAGGCCCAGAAGCATTTCTTTGCCCTAATCAATGATTTTTTCAATCATAATCTCTGAATCAGTTCTCAGTTAGGTGCTACATTTTCCGTGGAGAAAGCATACAAAAGATACCCTCTTATCTGGCATGTTGGCACTCGTTAGTTGGTTGGGTCTTTGAAAAGTGTTGTTAAAGCTGGGAATCATTACAAGATGATCTATACATACATTAAACATTTTAACCTAAAATATGATAAATGTACATTCATGAACCAGACTTTTGATGTACAGCCAAGAATTTTCTTTGAGTTGAAGTTCACTAATAGGGTTCCAGTATTCTCTCTAATATAAACCACACCCATAACATACATTCTAGAATTTCTAGTTAAAGTGGAATAGAAGTAAATTTCCCTTTTGAAGCAGCCTACATGCAAAATTCCATTTTAAAAAATACGTCATTAGAATTCATTAAAAAAAAACCTGAACAAAAAGGCAAGTTAAAAGAATAGCATAATAAACACCAAGCTACCTTTTTCCTAATTTAAACAGCTCCCGTTTTGCTGTATTTGCCTTATTTTTCATGATATGTATAGATCAACATCTATATGTCACCAGGAAATGCTGGTGGCATAGTGTTATATCTGCTCAACAAAAGGCTAGCAGTTCAAATCTGCCAGGTGTTCCTTGGAATCTCTACAGAGCAATTTTACTCTGTCTTATAGGGTAGCTAGGAGTGGAAATCAAATTAGACTATAAAAGCAAATGGGCAGATATCACTATCCCTTACCTCTAAATACATCAGCATGTTCTTCCAGAGAATAGGGATATAACTCTGTATCATTTCCAAACCACAAAAAGTAAAGATAACTTCATAATATCATCTGACAGGCAACCTTCAAATTTCCGAACTGTCACAAGATTGTCTTTTATAGGTTATTTCTGTTTTTGTTTTTTCAACCAAGATCTAGTCTTATTCATGCATTGCATTTGGTCATTTGCCCTTCTATTTCTTTGCCTCACCTGTTGGTTTGTTATCTGAGTGCTCTCTCTTGGTATCATGGTAACTTTTTACCCTGCACCTATGTAAATATTTGTCCTATGTACAACAAATGTAAGCATTGATCTTATGTGAAGACCTGAAAGTAGAATAGCTGGGCCATATGGTCTGCAAATGAGTAGCTTTCTAAAGAGGTTGCACCTCTACCAACAATATATGAGAGTTCCAGTGGCTCCACAACATTGTCAACACTTGTAATTTTCATCTTGGTGGATTTGTGGTGGTACTGAATTATGATGTTATTTTGCCCTTCCTTATTCACCTTCCTGTACTTATCAAGCCCTTTTATGTGACATGTTATTTTGCCCATTTTTAAATCGGCTTGTCTCTTCCTTCCTTCCTTCCTTTTTTTCCTTCCTTCTTTCCTTTTTTCCTTCTTTCCTTCCTCCCCTCCTTCCCTCCTTCCTTCCTTTCCTCCTTCCCTTCCTCCCTCCTTTCTCTTTTCTTCCTCTTTCCCCCTTCCTTCCTTCCTTTTCTTTCTTTTTTCTTTTTCAATGGATTGGTAGCCCTTTGTTGGTTATTTGTATTTAACACTACTCCTTAATTTACATTTACATTCTCTGGATTGTGTCATTTGATGAAATCAAGCTCTCAACGTTAATACATTAAAGTTTATCACCTCATTCCTTGGTGTTCATTGTTTTATGTCCTGTTTCAGAAATCTTTGTTATCCCAAGATCATGAGGATGTTGTTGTGTTGTCCTCCAAAAGCACTATTATTTTTTCTATCACAATCATATCCACAATATGGCTGCAATTATTTGATGTGAAACAGAAGCCAGTATCCTTTTTCAGTTTAACCAGAACCTTTTATTGAAAGGATAATCTTCTCTTCACTGCTTCTGCTATGCTCCCACTGTCCAAAAGCAGCATTTATGTATATGTGGACTTTAGGTTGGACCATTGGTTCATTTGTCATTGTCAATATTTCATCACTAAATATAAACTTTAATGCAGGATTTTTATAAATACTATTTATCAAATTAAGGAAGTTGTTCTCTATTCCTAGTTTGCTATGAGTTTTCTTTTCAGTCATGAATGGATATTGAATTTTTTTTGCTGCATCTACTAATATGATTATCTGACTTCTTTTTTCTATTAATGTAATGAATTATATTGATGATTTTGTAATGTTAAGCCAACTGTGAAATCATGGTGAGTGGGTAACACTGACTTTGTTGTAATGTGTATCTTTTTGTATAACTCTTTAAAGACATTTTTACTTATTTTGTTGAAACTATTATCATATATATGTGTGAGAAGGATTGTATGGCTTCTTATGAACAGCCTTGTCAGGTTTTGGTATCAAGGCTTGCTAGCATATTAAAAGTTGAGGAATACTTTTTCTTATTCCATTCTCTGAGAAAGCTTAAGATTATTGTTTCTTCTTACTTAAATGTTTAGAATAATTGATCGGTGAAACCCAGGTTTTTTTTCCATAGGAAGATTTTAATTGTAAATAGAGATAAAATTGTTTAGATATTTATATCTTATGTTTTCCTAGGAATTATGTTACCTTGGTTGTCAAACATTCCTAGAAAAACTGGTTTGCAGCATACAAATATTACCGTCTCAGTGTCTGGTCTCTTGTTTATTCCTGAACTTATACATAAATTGATAGACTAACAGTTAAGACATCCCAAGAAATGGAAGCAGCACTGGAGATGCTTGCTTATCTATGTCAACAATTTGGAAAACAGTTTGCTGATCCACCTATGGAATGAGATCCATTTTTGTACCCATTTCTAAGAAAGGTGATCCAAGAGAATGTGGAACTTCTATATAGACTAGCAAGTAGTTGTTTGAACAGAACAAGGGAAGAGTGCGTGGTTTAAAATCATGAAACGTCTGTGTCAGGGTTCTATCCTTTCACCATACTTATTAGACCTGTATGCTGAGTAAGGAAAGAATACACAGGATCATTATACCAGACAGAACTGGTTGCATTCAACCATTTCAAGAGGTAGCATATGATCAGGAACTGATGGTACTGAAGAAAGAAGTTGAAGCTGCTTTGAAGCCACTGGCAAAAAAAAAAATAAGGCTCCCGGAATGGATGGAATGCCAGCTGAGATACTTCAACAAACAGATGCAACGCTGGAAGTGCTCATTTGTCTATGCCAAGAAATTTGGAGGACAGCTACCTGGCTAGCTGATCGAAGAGATCCATATTTATGCTGATTCCCAAAAAAGATGATCCAACTGAACATGGACACTACTGAACAGTATCAATATCATATGCAAGTAAAATTTTGTTAAAGATCATTCAAAAGCAACTGTAACAGTATATTGACAAGGAACTGCCAGAAATTCAAGCTTGATTCTGAAGATGATGTGGAACCAGGGATATCATTGCTGATGTCAGCTGGATCTTGGCTGAAAACAGAGAATACCAGAAAGATGTTTATCTCTGTTTCATTGACTATGCAAAGGCACTAGATTGTGTGGGCCATAACAAATTATTGACAACATTGCAGATTCATGAGGAATCTGTATATAGATCAAGAGACAGTTGTGCAAACAAAACAAGGGTACATGGTGTGGTTTAAAGTGAGGAAAGGGGTGCATCAGGGTTATATCCTTTCACCATACATTTGTAGCCTGTATGCAGAGCAAATAATCTGTAAAGCTGGACTTCATGAAGAAGAACGAAACATCAAGATTGGAGGAAGACTTATTAACAACCTGTGTTATGCAAGTGGCACAATCTTGCTTGTTGGAAGTGAAGAGAATTTGAAACACTTACTGAAGAAGGTCAAAGACCACAGGCTTCAGTATGGGTCACATCTCAACATTAAGAAAACAAAAGTCCTCACAGCTGGACCAGTAAACAGCATCATGACAAATGGAGAAAGGGTTGATGTTGTCAAGGATTTCACTTTACTTGGTTCCACAATCAATGCCCATGGTACCAGCAGTCAAGAAATCAAAAGATGCATTGCATTGGGAAAATCCACTACAAAGGACCTCTGTAAAGTGTTTACAAGTAAAGGTGTCACCTTGAAGACTAAGATGCACCTGACCCAAGTCACGGTATTTTCATTTGCATCGTATGCATGTGGAGGCTGGACAATCAACAAAGAAGACCAAAGAAGAACTGATGCCTTTGAACTGTTGTCTTGGAGAAGAATATCAAAAGTTCCATGCACTGCTGAAAGAAAAAACGGATCTGTTCTGGAAGAAGTACAACCAGAGTGATCCTTGGAAGCACAGATGGGGAGACTGCGTCTCACATACTTTGGACATGTTGTCAGGAAGGATCCATCCCTGGAGAAGGACATCATGCTTGTTAAAGTAGAAGGTCAGTAAAAAAGAGGAAGACCCTCGACAAGACAAACTGACAACAGTGGTTGCAACAGTGGGCTTCAGCATAAAGACAATTGTGGGTATGGCGCAAAACTAAGCAGTGTTTCGTTCCGTTGCACGTAGGATCTTTATCAGTTGGAACTAACTCTCAATGGCACCTAACAACAACATGTGACTAAATAATTCTAGAAGCTGGACTATACAAAAGAAGAATGGATTGTAGGAAGATGCATTAACAACCTGCAATATGCAACCCTGCTTACTGACAGTGAAGAGGACTTGAAACACTTATTGGTGAAGATCAAAGACTGCAGCCTTCAGTAGGTACCACATCTCAACATAAAGAAAAGTAACATCACAATAAAGGGAGACAATATTGAAGTTGTCGAAGATTTCATTCTCCTTGGATCCACAATGTCCGAGGAAGCAGCAGTCAAGGAATCAGATGATATATTGCATTGAGCAAATCTGCAAAACACCTCTTTAAAATTCTGAAAGTAAGGATGACACCCTGGGGACTAAGGTGTTCCTGGCCCAAGCCACAGTATTTTCAGTCACCTCATATGTGTCTATAGGGTGACCATCAATGAATACAGAAGACCAAAAAAGAATTGATGCCTTTGAATTATGGCGCAACCTGTGTAATCCAGGTGAAGGTCACACAGGGTCTCTTCGCATTCCCTCAGCAACTTCCTTTGAACTTAAAATTATTTCAAAATACAATTTACCAACAAAATAAAAAGATTTATGATGCAAATATAGCCAACAAAGCTTAAATTACTGTGTTTAGAACAATTGTAGACAACGGCTGAGAACACATTGCAATGAATGAATCAACTTTACTGCATTTAATGACTCAGCTTCAGCCAAGCCCCCACCCTTCCAAAAAAAAGGATCATCTTGGGGTATGGACTAGTAACAAATGCTAAAGCAGGTGATTCAGGTAAGTGATGAAGAAAGATGAAGAGGATCCAGTGAAGGCTAGATTAGGTATCAGTTTAGTTGCCATGACTACAAATTCTTAATTCCTTAGTACAGAGATTGAAATTAAGAAAGGGAAAAAGAAGAGAGGGAAGGGGAAGGGAGGGGCAGGGTCTGGGAAAGGAGGAGAGAAGAAGAAAAGAGACTGCTTTGAAATTGCACCATTGTGTTTTCCTTTTAGGAGCCAAAGTGAGAGTAAGATTTCAGGCTAGAAAAGTGGAGGGTAAGATCCCCTTCAATTCCCGAAGCGTAAGCACAGTCATGCACAAACATTCCCATCCCCAAATTTCTTCCTGGAATGCAGGGTCCTGGGAGGAACTGAGTCCACAGAGGATGTTTCATTTACATGCAAGCCTTCAGAAGTTAACAGTGCAAAGACTACTTCAGAAGGCTGGGGGGAGTAAGTAAACGTACCGTATAGTTAGCCCTTCTGTAGCAACCCAGTCAGCCTCTTTTCTGTAAATATCAGTTGCCATATTTACACATGTGTAATTAAGTTACATTTTAGTCTTACATTTACTCACTGCAAAGGAACTGTTTAACTAAACTACTGCTTCACAGAAAACCAGTGTCCAACAGAACGTATAAATGGCATTGTGGGAGAGGCAGGAGTGGAGAGAAAAACCAGGATGAATAGCATGCAGCAAGGAGGGTATGATTGCAGCAGGGCCCATTGCAACCCCAGCCTGCCTGCCTGCCTACCTGCCCTGCCCTGCCTACCTGCCCTGTCCTGCCCACCTTTCCTCCCTCCCTTTCTCTTAAAAAATTATTTATTCAGCATCTATTATATGACAGTCACTAGAAACTGTGGTGGTACAATTGCTAAGAGCTAAAGCTACCAAAAAAAGGCCAGCTGTTTAAATCTACCAGGTACTCCTTAGAAACCCCATGGGGCAATTCTACTCTATCCTATATGGTCTCTATGATTTGGAATCAACTCGACAGCAATGGGTTTGTTTTTGGTTTGGGCACAAAGATGACATTGTATAAGACATTGCTCATCAAACAAAAGTGAAACCTTCACAGTTAACTATCACCTATCCTAAAAATACTAGACTCTTATGCTCAAGAATAATATTTATCAGTTACCATCTGCTCACTCTATGCTAGTCCTGAGTATTGGACTCTTTCACTTGAGTCTACAGTAGATCATGCAAGGTAAAAATTAATCTCCCTACTTTCCCCATGAGGACATGACAATTCAGAAATTCAAAATAGCCTACTCACAAGGAGAGCAGATGGAGCTGCAGATAGGCAGGAATACATATTTGAATTGTATTGTAAACTTTCACTCAATAACAATAAAAAAAATAGCCTACTCGATATTTGAAACCCTGACTTGCTTGAAGCAAAATATTGTAGAGTGAATTCTATCCCCTGTGATATTCATGAGGTCATATCTCAGGAGCTACGGAAAGAACAGAATAGACATAAAGACACACACAAGGAAAGGGAGATGCCACAAGAGCATCACTACAAGCCAGGGGGACAGGAACACCCAGGCTAATCACAGGAAAGAATCAACGTGATTGAGACCCTCATTTTGGAAATGTAACTTCTATAGCTTTCAGAAAATAAATTTATGGTCTTCTAAATCCATTACGCTTGTGTTACAGAAACATTAGGTAATTAAGACATCCTTTGAATGGCCAAAGGATTGATATGAACACGTCTGCTTGCCTCTTAGTACCTAGCATAGGAGTGTTACACAAAACAATATTGTTGTAGTTTTTAGATGCCATTGACTCAGTTCTGACAGATAGCAACCGTATGTTCAATGGAACAAAACAACATCCAGTCCTGTGCCATCCCCACGATTGTTGTCATGCTTGAGCCCATTATGGTAGCCACTGTATCAATCCAACTTGTTGAGAGTCTTCCTCTTTTCTGCTGACCCTCTACTTTACCATGCGTGATGTCCTACTCCATGGACTGGTTACTCCTGATAACAGATCCAAAGTACGTGAGACTTCAAACAATAAAGATGTATAAAACTCTGTTGCTGTTGTTGTTAGGAGCTATCAAGTAGATTTTCAACTCATAGCAAACCCATGTGACAGAGTAGAACTGCCCTATATGGTATTCTAGGATATAATCTTTATGGGAGTAGATCACCAGGTCTTGCAGCACATAAAACCCTACTCTAGTGAAATTCTCCACATTTCCCAGATTACTAGGTTTTGGGGGCGATGGCTACTTGCGGAAGCTCTGATCTGAATGGGAAAAGGCAACGGACAATAGTGGGCAAAAGAAAGTCCAAGTAAGAGTGAGAGAAGCCAAGGTTGATCATCTCCTGGCTATTCTCTATGTACCATAACAGCCCTCATAATGGACTGCATCCTGTCACAGGGTCCTTGCAGCAGTGCTATGGTGGGATGCTACCAACTCCACTTTACAAACCAGAGAATCAAAGCCCAGAGATCTCAACTCACTTACCTGATGAAGTTACTCAGATAGGAAATATCAGATCCTGGACTTGAGGCATTTGAGCCAGAACTAAGCTCTTAACTTTTTTGGATAGCATTTGCTTCACACTTAACCAGGCACTGGAGCACCCAGTAAAGCCCTCCACAAGTACTATCTCATTAAATGTTGAAACTAAAACACTGGCACTGCTTTTCACTCATTTTGCAGGGAAAACTAAGGCTCAAGAAGGCACAGAGATGAGTTGGCAGTCCCACGCTGACAAGTAGTGGAAACTATGTCTTTCATCTGAGCAGTGCATCTCAACCACTTCAGCATCCTACTCACTCCCACATACAGATTTTCCTGAAGCCAGAATGTCACCAAAGTGTCTGAGATCCAATTAATTCACAAGGAGCCCAAGGTCATAGGACCATTTTAATATATGGTTTGTTTTATTCGTTTGTTTGGATCCTGGTGTCGAACGCTGGTATCCCTTGCACTTAGGGATGGAGTCCTCTTGTTTAGCTCAGCACGTTGCCCATGGATATATTTAAGACATAAACTTCTTCTCATTAAGCTTGAAAGGCAACATGAATTAATGAAAAACCAAAAACCAAACCTATTGCCATCAAGTCAATTCCAACTCATAGCAGCCCTACAGGACAGAGTAGAACTGCCCCATAGAGTTTCCAACGAGCACCTGGTGGATTCAAACTGTCATCCTTTTGGCTAGCAGCTGTAGTATTTAATCACTACAACACCAGTATTGTTTCTGATTAACTAAAAATAACACAGTACATGGAGTCAGTCAACCTGGTTCTTAAATTATAGCCCCAATCCTTATTAACAGTTTCATCTTGGGTAAGCCACTCAGGTGAGAACTAGAAATTAAAAACAAAGTCATATTTCTCTTGCTCACTGCTGTAGAGCAGGGGAGATTAAGTCTTGAATTCCACAGCTAGCTTGCCCAGGTTCAAATCCCACTAACTACTTAATCCTTCTGCCATTTCCTTCTCCAGAAAAATGGAGAACAAGTGTTGGGGAACACGTGGAGAAGCTGAAACTCTCATCCATTATTGGCAGAGTCATCAAATAGTATAGACAAGACCTAGCTATTGGCTAGGTCTTGATTCCCAGTTTTGTGTGATGATCCTGTCTGTTGTAAATCTTGCCTCTATGATGTTAATGAGAGAAGATGAGGAGTGGTTGTGTTAGTGAGGCAGGACTCAATCTATAAGTTTGTATTGTGCTGTGAGACAATCTCTTTGGAAGTAAAGGAAAGGGAAGCAAGCAGAGAGCTGGGGACTTCATACTATCAGGAAAGCAGCAGTGCTGGGAGCAAAGTGTGTCCTTTGGATTCAGGATCCTTGTGCCTCAGAAGCTCTAGTCCAGGGGGAGATGGACAACAAGGACTTTCCCCCAGAGCCAGCAGAGGAAGTTTTCCCATGGAGCTGACACCCCATATAAAGACTTGTAGCCTACTGGACTGTAACAGAATAAAATTTCTCTTTTTAAAGACATATGTTTGAGATATTTTTGTTATAGCAACACTAAATGACTAAGACACACGTGTATACCAGTCTTTGCTGCAACACTATCCACAACAGCCAAAAGATGGAAACAATCTAAATGTCCATGAATAGATGAATGGAATAAACAAAACATTGTTCATACATATGACAATATATTATTCAGCCATGAAGAGAAATGAAGACCTGATACATCTACACTATGGATGAACCTTGAAAACATCATGATGAGTGAAATAAGTCAACAGAAAAGGACAGATACTGTATGATTCCACTTACGTGATCTATCTAGAACAGGCAAATGCAAAGAGTCCATAGTTGATTAGGGCTTTTGAGGGGAAGCGAGGGCTATTGCTTCAGAGGCACTGAGTTTCTATGAAGGATAATGGATGAATTTGGAACTGGATGTGCAACATCCATTGGCAATGGTTGCACAACATGGTGACTGTAATTCATGTCACCAAATTTTACAAATTCAAATGGTTGAAGTGGCAAATGTTTTCTTAGATACATGAGGACCTACAATTAATTCCACAAACTTAATTGTTCTTAGTGCTACATACATCATTGCTGAATATTACTGTGGTCACCTCAGAAGTACTCCCCTTGGGAAGTACTTCCCAAGCCAAGCCAAGTGCCATTGAGTCGGTCACCTTCAAGGTACTCCCCTTGGGAAGCTGTGCACTGATGCCAGTGCCTGGCCCACCTATCAAAGCAATTTTGGAACTCCTTCTGGAATGGCCATTGCACTTGATAGCATGGTTGCAAGTTCGTGAACTTAATTGTGTAGTTGTCTGTAAGGGTGTTTTTAGCCAGTAAACAAATAATTATTGGAATACCCTCCCTATTCACCCGATCTGGCCCCCAATGACTTTTTTCTTTACCCAAAGATAAAGTTGAAAGAAGACATTTTGATGACATTCAGAACACTGAGCCTAATAGGACGACAGCTGTGATGGCCATTCCAGAAAAAGCGTTCCAAAATTGCTTTGAACAGTGGACTACGCACTGGTGTCAGTGTACAGCTTCCCAAGGGGAGTACTTTGAAGGTGACTGACTTGACGGCACTTGGCTTGGCTTGGTAGTGATATTCAGCAATGAGGTACGTAGCAATTTTCCTAATATGAGTTTGTGAATTTAATTGTCAGACCTTGTATAGTTTACCAAAAAAAAAAAAAAAAAAGAAGAAGAAGAAAAGAAGAAGAAGTCCAAATCCATTAAATAGTGGATGATGATAACAGCACACTTATTTCTTAGGGTTCTTGTGTGGATGCAAAGAAACCATGAGTGTAAAGCCCTTGCAACAGTCCCAACCCAGGGGAAGTGTTGGCAATGACAAAGTGTCTGGGAAGCAGTAGTTGCCCCATATGTATTTCTAAAATGAAGAACTAGCTATTTCTACTTACCTTCTACAACTGGCTTTTGAGAATTATCTCACTTAACAGATAGGAAAACACTAGTGCCTTACCTAGCACACAGTTGGTGCCCAATAGGCATTAATTTACTTCCTTATGGTAGGAGCTTTGATTTACCTTTCAGCAAAAGGGGTAGACTCAGGAAGCCTCTCTGGTATAATCATGTGCATTCAAATGCTGTGTAACAACTGGAATGCTATACAGATGTCAGTGGTTATCAGCACCCCCAGCCCCTGTCTCTTTCCCTAACACTGTTCTCCTCCCCCTGGACTTTCTCAGCCTCCAATCTCTCCATCCCTCTCCTGTTAGAAGCTGCCCTGTTATTTTCCTTTGCCTCCTGGCTTTTCCCACTCCTACCACTTCCCAGCTGCTGCCTCTCCGAGGGCAGATGCCCCTCCCAGACCCCCACCCCCCACATCCAGGACAGTTCCTTTGCCCACCGCTACTGGCAGGAAGCCTGCCTGCTCCACCCTGTTCCCTGCGGTAACACTGGGTACATATGGGGATTGTTGCTCTTGGCAACAGGTGTCCAGCTGTCAGGGAGACTGATGGGTCTTGGCCAGGAGGAAGCAGGGAGGAAGGGGAGGAAATGAGACCCAAGTAGAAAAGCCTCCCCAATCAGGAACTTTAAGAAATGAGAAGGGTGTGAATAAAAGCAATTGAAACCAGGAAGAGTAAGGAGAAAGCAAATCACAGATCTTTATCTGAGGATCTAGACTCCCTGGCCTGTCACGTTTCACCCAGACAAGTATCATCAAGTCCCTCAGACTTGAAAGGACAAAATACCACAGGTAAAAGGTCATCTGGTCTGTGGGTTCATTTCCATCTCGTTTTAAATTTTGCGTTCACTATCTTTAAAATACAGATTAAGAGACCAGACAGCCTAAGATTGAAATTTGGCTCTTTCACTAAGCCCTGTGACCCACCCTCTAGCAAGTGAACTTGACTTCTCTCTGTCTTACCTGTATGTAAATAGAAATGATAATAGTATTGATCTCATAAGACTGTCACAGTGATTAGTTAATTACTGTAAAGCACTAAATCAGTGCCTGATACCTAGCAAGCACTGTGGAAGTGTTAGCTAATTGTACTCTTTTATAAGTAGCACTCACTGCCATCAATTTGATTTCAACTCATAGTAAACCTGTAGGACGGAGTAGAACTGCCCTGTAGGGTTCCCAAGGCTATAATCTTTATGGAAGCATACTGCCACATCTTCTCCCTGCAGTGTCACCAGGTGGGTTTGAATTGTTATCCTTTTGGTTGGCAGCTGGGATGCACAGTGGTTAGACTCTCAGCTCCTAACCAAAAGGTCAGCTGCTCAAACCTGTCAGCCTTCTGCAGGAGGAAAACATGGCAGTCCACTTCCATAATGATTGGTCGTTGCTGTTGTTAGGTGCCATTGAGTCTGTTCCAACTTACAGCGACCCTGTATATGACAGAATGGCACACTGCCTGGTTCTCTGCTATCCTCACAGTCATTACGTTAGAGGCCGTCATTGTAACCACTGTGTCAAGCCATTTCATTGAGGGTCTTCCTCATTTTCTCTCACCCTCTGCTACACCAAGCACAATAATGATTTACAGCTTTGGAAGCCCTATTGGACAGTTTTTCTCTGTCCTACAGGGTCAATGTGAGTAGAAATCAACTTGATGGCAACAAGTTTGATTTTTTTGGCTTATCATCAGTAATGACAATAATGTATCCAACACCCCAGGAATATATCATAAACTTTGGAGTCAAAGATTTGGTTTCAGACTCCAACTCAGCCACTTCCTGATTATGACACCTTGGTCCAATGCCAACTTCTTTGAGCCTCAGCAACCTAATTACAGCAATGCTACCTTCTCTTCCTTGATTTAAATGGGCTCTGAGGGCTGTTGCCTTTCTCCTTGTTTTTGTTAGTTGGTCCCAAACTTGCAGCAATTCTGTGCACAACTGGTTTGGACCATTGTGATCCATGCACTTTCCATGGGTTAATAGGGGAAGTAGATCACTAAGCCTTTCTCCCTAGTCTGTCTTTAGTCTAGAAACTCCAGTGAAGCCTGCTCAGTGTCACAATGGCACAGTAGCCTCAACTGGCAGATACACAGTGACTGAACATGAGCTACATGAACTGGGGATTGAACCCCAGTCACCCCTGTAACCAAATAAACCAAACCAGATGCACGGCCATCGGGTCGATTCAATCTCATAATGATGCTGCAGACAGAGTAGAATTGTCCCATAGAGATTCCAAGGAGTGCCTGGAAGATTTGAACTGCCAACCTTCTGGTTAGCAGCTGTAATACTTAACCACTACACCATAAGGTTTTCCAGTCTCCTCCATGGAAGGTGAAAATTCTGTCACTGAACTACAAGTGCCTTCTCTTTATTTCTAAGTCTAGGAAATAAAGTTAGAGAATGAATGATCTCTCTTCCTGTTATTCAGTTTGTGAGACCCTAGAGTAGCTTCTGGGGTATTGGCAGTCTTTCCCTAGAAGAGGGGAGAGAAGAAAAAGAAAGAGAAGTAGGCATGAAGTGTCTCTGGTTTCTGGAAAAGAACACAAGCTTTGGAGTCTGAATATCTGATTCCAGCCAGCCCTGCCATTTATCATTTGAGTGACTTTGGAAAAACTATTTAATCTCCTAGAAAATCAGCATTGTGGAGGAAATCAAATGAGGAAGTACATATAATCCCAAAGATTTAGTTAAAATGCTTCTGTTTGCAAGGCACAGAAACAAACTGGGTTAAACAGAAGGACTACACTGACCCAGGCAAGACACAGCAGGAGCTCCGCTCAGAAATCCAGGGCTTTTTCCACCCATGCCAACTATACCTTTCACTCCCCTCTAACTTACTTCCTTCCCTACTTTCTTGACTTACTTCTCCTCAACTAATTTTTTCCATTTTAATACTTAACTGTTACCTTCACTGGGGTTATTCAATTTCCTTTCATCTAAACTCTGTTGAAATTTGAAAATACACACTTTCATTTCATTCCCTGTCCTTGCCCCACCCCACATACTCTTACGTGGTTCCATGCAACAGACGAACCACCAAAATACAAATTCTTGTAAACCTGTTGGTCAGTACTTTACAAACATGCTTAGAGGTTTCAAACCCTAACTTCCAATCATTCTAAAGTTTATTTGTCCAGGACATCAAGCTACATACAGTCCAAGTTCCTGAGGGCACCATTCAGTGACTAACATTGAAACACTCTTTTCTTGGGAACTTTCTAGAAAGCGAATCAGATCTAGGCTAAGAGATATGACCATTCACCGGTAAGTCTTAAATGAGGTATGAAACTCTTCACATTTAATAGCTTTCCAAATCTTTTACAACTTTATTTTCTGCATACTCATTCAGTGAGCACCTACTATGTACCTGGTATTCTACTAGGTGCTGGTAGAATAGGTGACTGAGATATTTTACAACTTTGAAAAATTCATAATTTAGAAAGGAAAGAAGACAAATTATTGTAGTATGATATGTTAAGCACAAAATATTATGAGGCCACAGAAAAAGGACATATTTCATTAGGGATATGCCAGATAACCTTTGTTTGAGCCAGGACTTGAAGGATGATTCATGGTTTTTCACTGGGAAAGGGGGTAAGAGGGCTTGGATGTTTGAAGGAACATAAAATGGTTCCATATAGCTGGGAACACAAGGTTTATTTACATGAGTGTGTGTTTGGGGTATGGGTGGGGTCAGGCATGGAATAGGAAGTAAAAGTGAAAAAGGATCTAGAGGGAAACTGAGGCCAAGTTTTAAGAGTGAAATCTGACTAGGAGTGAAAGTGAATTCCAGAACACTTAATTGTGCTAATGGGAACCTTGTACACAGACCAAAAAAGCAGTTGTTTGTACAGAACAAGGAGGTTAATACATGGTTTAAAGTCAGGGTTGTATCCTTTTATAATACTTCAATCTCTATGCTGAGCAGATAATCTGAGAAGCTGCACTATATGGAGAAGAATGTGGCATCAGGATTAGAGGAAAATTCATTAAGAACTTGCAGTATGCAGAAGACACGACTTTGCTTAATTAAAATGAATAGCACTTGAAGCTCTTACTGATGAAGCTCAAAGACTACAGCCTTCAGTATGGATTACACCTCAACACAAAGAAAGCAAAACTCCTCACAACTGGACTGATGAGCAACAGCATGATACATGGAGAAAGTATTGAAGTTGTCAAGGATTTTATTTTACTTGGATCCATATTCATTCCCCTTAGAAGCAGCAGTCAAGAAATCAAATGACACATTGCATTTGTTAAATCTGCTGCAAAAGACCTCTTTAAGATGTTAGAAAGCTAAGATGTCCCTTTAAAGACTAAGGTGCAACTGACCAAAGTCATGGTGTTTTCAACTGCATCATGTGCAGGTGAAAGGTGGCAGATTAATACGGAAGACAGCAGAAGAACTGGTATCTTTGAATAATGATACTGGGGGAAAACAAAGAGCTTACCATGGAATTCCAGAAGAAGAAACAACTCTGTCTTGGAAGAACAGTCAGAAAGCTCATTGGAAGTAAGAACAGCAAGACTTCATCTCATATACTTCACACGTGTTATCAGTAGGAAACAATCCCTGGAGAAGGACATCATGCTTGGTAAAGCACAAAATTGTTGAAAAAGAGGAAGTCCTTTAACAAGATAGATTGACATGGTGGCTGCATCAAAGACTCAAGAATTAGCAATGATTAGGAGGATGGCACAGGACCAGGAGTGTTTTGTTGTGTTGTACACAGGGTTACTATGAGTTGGAACTAACTCAATGGCCCCTAACAGTAACAACAACAAATGTCTGTGAGTCAGGAATATAAGGCTTAGCTAAACAGTTCTGGCTGAAGGTCTGTCACTACATCGCAGTCAGACGTGGGTAAAACTGGAAGAGTGTGGTGCCGGAGCAGCTCAAGTTTAGAAGAGTGAGAGGGAGGCTGGATAACTCTCTTCTTAGTCTCAAGATTTCTCCAAGCAGTCCCTCTGCAAGGGCTTATTTGGGCTTCCTCATGGTATGGGCACCTCAAGGCAGCTGGACTGCTTACACAGAGGTTTCAAAAGTGAATGTTCCATGGAATTCCAAATTCTCTAAGAATCCAGACTTTATGGAACCATTGAAGCTGTATGAAACCCAAAACTTTGCCCAGAGATGATCTTTAAACCAAAAATATCCCTTGCAGTTTTCTTTAAAACCTAAAAATAAGTTATTTAGGGAAGAATGCTTGCTTGAACATTGTACTCCTTTAAAGAAGCATTTATATGGGGCCAAATTGTCAATGGTGATGAGGAAGATCAGACTGGAAGCTTAGGGGCAATGAGATCATGATAATACAGGAAGAACAATTTGGAAAAAGAGAGCAAGAAGGGTTGCACAGCTTGAAGAATGTAATCAATGTCACTGAATGGTACATGCAGAAATTGTTGAGATGGTGTCTGTTTTACTGTGTGTATGGCCAGCAACAATTTAGAAAAACAGAGTAGTGTATGTGTTCCAGCAAGCAAGGCAGACATAGTCATCGTTTATGGCCCAATTTTAAGGCAAAATGACATACACACCATTCCCTATGGGAAAAGCATCAAAGAATTTTCAAACACACTTAAAAGAGCTACTCTTAAGTTCAAGAAGCCTGAGTGATGCACTGGTTAAGTGCTGAGTTGCTAACCCAAAGGTTGGGCATTCAAATCCACCACCTGCTCCACAGGACACAAATGTGGCAGTCTGCTTTCGTAAGCATTACAGCCCTAGAAATCCCATAGGGTGGTTATGCTCATTGTATAAGGTCTTTGTGAGTCAGAACTGATACAGTGGTGATGGATTTCACTTCAAAGGGTTACTCTTAAACACAGTGTGGACAGAAAAAGGGCATGAACAGAAAAACAGACAAAATCCAAATAAGTCTGTTGTTGTTATTGTTAGGAGACCTCAAGTCGATTCTGACTTACAGCAATAAGAAAAACAACAGAACGAAACACTGCCCCATCCTGCACAATGTCCACAGTTGTTTTTACACTTAAGCCCATTGTTGCAGCCACTGTGTCAATCCATCACATCAAGGGTCTTCCTCTTTTTCATTGATCCCCCCCACTCTATCAAGCATGATGTCCTTCTCCAGGTATTGAGCCCTCCTGACAACTTGTCTAAAGTATGTAAGACACAGTCTTGCCATCTTTGCTTCCAAGGAGCACTCTGGTTGTACTTCTTCCAGAGCAGATCTGTTTGTGCTTTTGGCAGTCCATGGTACATTCAACATTTTTCTCCACCACCACAATTCAAAGGCATCAATTCTTCTTCTGTTCATTGTCCAGCTTTCACATGCATATGATGCAATTGAAAGTACTATGGCGTGGGTCGGGCACACTTTAGTCTTCAAGGTGACGTCTTTACTTTTGAATACTTTAAAGAGATCCTTTGCAGCAGATTTTCCCAATTCAGTGTGTCTTTTGATTTCTTGACTGCTGCTTCCATGGACATTGACTGTGAACCCAAATAAAATGAAATCTTTGACAACATCGGTCCTTTCTCCATTTATGATGATGTTGCCTGCTGGTCCAGTTATGAGAATTTTTGTTTTCTTGATGTTGAGGTACAATCTACACTGAAGGCTGTGGTCCTTGATCTTCATCAGTAAGTGTTTCACATCTTCTTCACTTCCAGCAAGGAACGTGGTGTCTTCCGCATAACATAGGTTGTTAATGAGTCGTCTTCTAATTCTAATGCCTCATTCTTCCTCACATAATCCAGTTTCTCAGATTATTTGCTCAGCATACAGATTGAAAAAGGTGTGGTTAAAGGATACAGCCCTGACACATACTTTTCCTAACTTCAAGCTGTGTCCCCTTGTTCTGTTTGCATGACTGCCTCTGGTCCATGTAGAGTTCTTAAGAGCACATTTTAAGTGTTCTGGAATTCCCATTCTACTCACTGTTAACCATAATTTTTTATAATCCACACAGTCGAATGTTTTTGCATAATTAATAAAACACAAGTAAACATCTTTCTGGTATTCTCTGCTTTTAGCCAAAATCCATCTGACATCGGAAATGATATCTCTGAGTCCACATCCTCTGCTGAATCTGGCTTGAATTTCTGGAAGCTCCTTGTCAACATACTGTTGCAGTCAATTTGAATGATCTTGAGCAAAATTTTGCTTGTGTGTGACATTAATGATATTGCTCAGTAATTTCTGCCCTTGGTTGGATCACCTTTCTTTGGAATTGGCATAAATATGGAGCTATTCCAGTCAGTTGGCCAGGTAACTGTCCTCCTGTGCTAAATTTCTTAGCATAGACAAGTGAGAACTTCCAGAGCTGCATCTGTTTGTTGAAATATCTCAATTGATATTCCTTCCATTCCTGGGGCCTTGTTTTTTGCCAGTGGCTTCAATGCAGCTTCAACTTCTTCCTTCAGTACCATCGGTTCCTGATCACATGCTACCTCTTCAAATGGCTGAATATTGATCAGTTCTTTCTGGTATAACCACTCTGTGTATTCCTTCCATCTTCCCTGAGTCATTTAATAGTTTCCCTATAGAATCCTGCACTACTGCAACTTGAAGCTTGAATTTTTTCTTCAGTTCTTTCAGCTTGAGAAATGCAAAATATGTTCTTCCCTTCTGATTTTCCATTTCCAGCTCTTTGCACGTGTCATTATAGCACTTTATTTTGTCTTCTCAAGCTGCTCGGTGAAATCTTCTGTTTAGGTCTATCACTTTACCATTCCTTCCTTTTGCTTTAGCTGCTTGACATTCAGGAGCAAGTTTCAGGGTCTCTTCTGACATCCAATTTGGTGTTTTCTTTTTTTCCTGTCTTTTTAATGACCTCTTGCTCACTTCATGGGTGATATCTCTGATGTCATTCCACAATTCGTCTGGTCTTTGGTCATTAGTGATCAACACATCAAATCTGTTCTTGACGTGGTCTTTATACTCAAGAGGAATATTCTCAACATCATTCTTTGGCTCTCGTGGACTTGTTCTAATTTTCTTCAGTTTCAATTTGAATTTGCATGTGAGCAGTTGATGATCTGTGCCACAGTCAGCACCTGGTCTTTTTCTGACTGATGATATAGAGCTTTTCCACGGTCTTTTTCCACAGAGGTAGTCGATTTACCTGTGTGTTTCATCTGATGAGGTCCATGTGTACAATCACTGTTTATCTTGGTTAGAAAAGGTATTTGCAATGAAGAAGTCATTAGTCTTGCAAAATTCTCTCTTGCAATCTCTGACATTATTTCTATCACCAAGGCTGTGTTTTCCAACTGCCGATCCTTCTTCTTCGTTTCCAACTTTTGCATTCCAGTCAGCAGTAATTATCAATGCATCCTCGTTGTGTATTCAATCAATTTCAGACTGCAGAAGCTGGTAAAAATCCTCACTCTGTTCATCTTTGGCCTTAGCAGTTGGTGCATGAATTTGAATAATAAGTATATAAGTTAACTAATAGTAGTTGACCGATACTAATTTCTTAGGTTTTATGAATGTACCACGGCAGTGGAGGTATTAGCATTAGGGGAAACTAGGTGATGGATACATGAGAGTCTTTATGCTACCTTTGTGACTTTTCTACAAATCTAAAATTATTCCAAAATAAAACGTTTAATTAAAAAAAATGCTGTACTCCTCCTCCTTCCACAGAGGTTCATGAGTGTGCAGTATCAGAAATTGATTCTAGTAACACTCTCTGTTCTGGTCAAGGAGAATTTGTCACATGCTCCTTTCTGCCAGCTTTGTCCTTCATTGTAGTCGGTAGCTGCTGTCAAGTTCATTCCAACTCATGGTGACCCTAGAATTGTGACATCTTTGAAGCAGATGGCCAGACCTGTGTATTGAGGCATCACTGGGTAGTTTCAAATTACCAGTCTTTCAACTAGTAATCGAGCAGTTACCTCAAAATCTATGCAATTCATAAGAAACTATAATAATGCCCTTGCATGCTCATCTCCTCTACAGGATGCTGTGTTCCCTGAAATACCTTTTCTTACAGTTCTTTTCCCACTGAGTTCCCAGCACAGTACAAAAATACTATAGTGGACTGAACTGTGTGAAAATGTAGGTTGAAAACATTTGAATAATGTCAATCATTTATGAACAGAACTGAATGAAATGGATTTCAATTATATCATCCCATACTTTTTACTCAGAAGGGCTAACAGAGTCCAGCAGCCAGAAGGAAGAACTCTTTCTGAAAAATAAGTATTGACCCACGTTTTTCACTGGAAGCTCTACAAAGGCCTTGAGATTTCTTACCCATTGGCTTCTGGAGTCCCCTCTAACCTCTTTGTCCCCCGATTGAGTCCAGCAGGAGCCAAGGCCTTTGTTTGACTCAGGAAGCCTGCCCTGCTCTAGTAGGCCACCAACCAGAGGCCACACAGTGTCCAGATGCAGACAAGAATGTTCAGGGTGGGGTTTAAGATAGCCTGGTGTCCAGGTCCAGCTGGAAGACAGCCATGGGCGCTGCTAGAGCAGGAGGCTACAGGAAGCAGAGGAAGGAGGAAGTCATCTCCTTGGCCAGCCCCACACCTCCTCCATTTCCCAGGAGGTCAGGCAGATGTCATCAGATGTGTTTTTCCAGACTTGAATGAAGGCTCTGATAGGACTCTAACAGGAGACAGTGGGAGTCATGTTTGTGCCACTTTCTTCCCTTTTCTCTTTCTAAATCCGAACTTAAGTATCCATATCAGCTGTCCTATGATGGTCTCAGGTTGTTTACTACTCTGTAAGGCCTGCATAAACAAGAAACAGTCACCAAAAGGACCAAGGCAATTTGATAAACAGTTTCATACATGCCACATAACTTCCTCCAGGATGGGACTGAGATGTGGTATAGTTGCATCTGAGGAGAGAAGGTTGGGAGTAGATCGTGGTGGCCATCAGAGTTCTGCCAGCATGCTGGTCTCCAACAGCTTGGCGAGACAGATCCCAAAATGTCTTGCCTGTTGGTCTGTTTATGAATTGCCTTTCAGTGAACAGAATAGCTAGGGCATTTTGTTTTCCAGTCTTTGAACATGGCTGAGTGTAGGGCTTTCCAATTTTTTGCTCTCCACCATTTAACACACAACAGTAAAACACAGAATTGTTTTCTGGGGTTTTTAGTTAATGATGCAGCGTCTGGCAGCCTCTCCTCCTTCACCAAAGCCATCCTTGGGAAAAGTTCTCATTCAGATATCCTGGAAGTTGTTTTTAACCAGTGAGTCTCAAGACTTAGATATTTTCAAGCAATCTGGTTCTTATTTGAACTGAAACCAATTTATTCTGCTCAGAACAAAAGAATGCCAACAATTCAGCAGTGGTCCTTCATAACTCTACGTCACCAGCCAGGGCAATCCCAGGTCTGGGAAACAGCACGGTATGGCTTCAGGAGATTAGAAATAAAGAGGACTCTTGTTGACTATTCAAGCCATCTGTTTGTAATTACCCTCAATCTTCACTCTAGGAGAGAGTGTAGCCAGGAGTACCCTGAGATCCAAGGTACATCACTACTAAGATCCTTTGAGGCCAGATGTGAACACCGAGGTGCAATCCACATCCATTGAGAACCTAGAGGAGATAACAGGAGGGAGGGATTTCTGGCTAAAGATCAGGAACACACTACTAGCTAAACGGCTAGGACACAAAAGAATCTTCTTGAAGAGCCTTCCTTCAGTCCATCTTTCTCAGGACTCTGTAGGCACTGAAGAAGGATTGGAGTCTACCTGATAACCACTTCAAAAAACTGCAGGATGTACCAGGAACCATGGATCCCATTGTAAACTCAATGTGCCCGCTCTTTGGAACTATAGCCTAATCTTTGGAAAGTCATTGTTTTTCTAGATGCAAGAATGGTTATTGTTTTACTCCATCCTTCTGCAGATGATGATCTATCAACAATAACTTTATTTGGCTTCATTCTCTCTTGAAGTTTTCCTTCCACTCTCTTTCCACCCTTCCTCTTCTTTACATCCTTTCTTTCATTCATTTGATCAGGATAGAGAGAGAGGGAGAGGGAGTTTAACTACATGCTTGACCATCCTGGGCACTAGAGAACACAGCAATATATCTGTCAGGATGTGCTATATTACACTGCGGTAACAAACAATACTAATATCTTAGTGTCATCCAACAACAAAGATCTATTCTCCTCATGCTTATTATCTATTGATTGGTGAAGTTCTTTCATTGCCAGGATCCTCAGGAAGGAATCCAAGCTAATGGGACCTCTAAAATCTGAACTGTTGATGTCTACCAGGGAAGACAGGGAGAATTCTATTGTCAGAAGTGCCACTAGGATACTCAAGGAGGGTAGAGTCGTGACTGTAATTGGCTGGTCAGGGAAGCCTCTCTGAGGAGGTCACCCTTAAGCAGAGACACAGAGCATGAGAGGGAAATGGTCTTGGGAGAATCTTATGGCAGAACATTTCAAGGAGGGGAAAACAGCTTCAATGTCCCATGATAAGAACCAGAAGCAACTGTGAGATGGCCAATATAGTGGCACCAGGGTGAATGAGGAAGAAAGTATTGGAGGATGGGTTCTGCACAGTACCAGGGATCAACCTCCACCAGGCTTTATAGGCCAGGGCAGAATGTTTGAGCTGTATTCAGACTCTTTGTTTTATCTTTATGTTAGCACATCTTAGCAAATGAAGGCCACTTTGATCTCTAGAGATGTCAAACCCCTGCAAGAGCTATACTTCTGCTAAGATGCCATCCCTCATCCTTCACCTTTCAACTGACTCCAGGGTCATCTCCTCCAGGAAATCTCCTTTAACACCTCAGTCTGATTTACATACCACCAGGTACAGGTATTACCAACTATACATTTGTTTTGCCATTCCTCTTACTACCAGGATACAAGCTCCTTGAGGGTAGGAACTGAGTCCATAGTATGATGCTAATGTATAGCAGATCCTGAATCGAGGAGTTTGAGTTAATTTATTAATAAGCCCCTTGTACCTATGGCCAAACCCATCCTAACCCATTGCTATTGAGTTGATTCTGACTCATGGTGACCCCATGTGTCACACAGTAGAGTTGCCCCACAGGGATTTCTCAGCTGTAATCTTTACGGAGTCAGATCACCAAGTGTTTCTTCTGTGGTACCAGGAAGTCGATTTGAACCACCAAGCTTTTTAGCTGATAGTCAAGCACAAATTGTTTGTGTCACCCAAGGATAGGATTTGGTAAAATGTTCCATGTGTATTACCATCACTATGAAATTTCCAAATGACCTAGACTAGTATTTACCATAGATTTAGTGCTTAGGGCAAGTGTTTAAAAAAACAAAACAAAACAAAGAACCCATAGCTGTTGAGTCACTTTCAACTCATAGCGACTCTATAGCACAGGGTAGAGTTGTTCCATACAGTATCCGAGGCTGTAATCTTATGGAATCAGAAAGCCACATCTGTATGCCCAGAGAGTTGCTAGTGGATTCAAACCAGTAACTTTTGAGTTAGTAGCTTAATCACTGTACCACCAGTGATCCAAGTGCTTAATGAAGAGCTTCTGAATTCTTTTAAAAAAGATCTAGCCTTCTTCAAGAAAACAACAAAGAAGATATGCAAAAGATCAGAAAATAAATAGGATTTATTTGTCATATCCTAGATGCCAGTAGAGTATAAGCTGCTCTGCATGTGTTATCTCATTTAATTTTCGTAACAGCTCTACAAGGTGGATAGCTGAGGCTCAGAGAAAAATGCTCACCCTGTTGAAATCTACCACATAGTACATACTCTATAAACATTAGGTGCCATTATTATCACTGTCATTATCACCACTACCATTATAGTTATTGAAAATGGGTGTGGAAGGTCAGGAGAGCATACAAGCTCTGACAATTAAGTTCACAAACTCATCCTAGAAAAAGTGCTACATATCTCATTGCTGAATCTCACTACAGTCACCTGCAAAGTACAACCCTTGGGAATTTGTGCACCAATGCCTAGTCCACCCTTCAAGGCAAGTTTTGAGCTCTTCCTGGAATGATCGTCAGAGCTGTCATCTTTGATGTCCTGATGTCCTGAATGTCACCAAAATGTCTTCCTTTCAATATTTCTTTTATCTTCAGGTAAAGAAAACTGTCATTGGGGGCCAGATCAGGTGAGTAGGGAGGGTCTTCCAATACAGTTGTTTGTTTACTAAGCTAAAAACTCCCTCACAGACAACTATTCAATTAGGTTCACAAACTTGCCACCATTCCACCATGCACAATGGCCATTCCAGAAAGAATTCCAAAATTGCTTTGAAGGGGGAACTGGGTACTGGTGTCAGTACATAGCTTCATAAGGGGAGTACTTCAAAGGTGACCATAGTGACATTCAGCAACGAGGTATGTAGCCCTTAGAACAATTGTCTGAGCTAGTATGTATGCAGAGGCAACAATATGCTCAAAGCAGGAAGGAGGGTTCACATTTGCAGGGTTCCAAAAATAGAGAGGAGACCCTTCTAAGGCAGAGGAGCTTCAGTTCTTAGAAGACCTGGGACCCCTCTGGGACTCTCATGAATATCATGGATGCTTCTCCCAGCAATATGTACAACCCACAAAGAATGCACAGAATTTTAAATTTATGGGTACACGGAAGCCCACCCATGGATCGCAGAATGTGCCAGGATGTATCTAAGCACATCACCAAATTAATTCATTTACTCCTTGGTGCAACCCTGAAAGGTAACTGTTACTATTATGGCCACTATTACAGACAAGAAGACCGAGACTTAGAAGTTGGTCAAAGGTCACCCAAAAACCTGAAAGTGACAGTACTGGGACTTGAACCAAGCTGGCTGTAGAGGAGGTACACCCACCCACTTCTCTCCACTGTCTCCCAAGAACCTACTACATGGAGTGGTACCAAGATCCCTTCCTGCTTCCAAAGGAAATACAAGGTCTTTCAATAGCAGGCTCTAGCCATCCCAAGAGAACACTGACTACTGTTCCTCTCACCTGGATCATATAACTTTAATAGTCGTCATTTTGGATAACCACTTAATTTCCATATTTCATATATACTTGCTTCAGGAAAATAGAAGGTCTTTCCCAGCATGACCCTGAAAGTAAAAACTACTTGATTCTACCACCATCTTGGCTGAGAAATAGTCATTTCCAGAGTTATTGCTGAAACTCATGCAAATCCTTGGAAATAAGGAGCAGCCTCACACTCCAGAAACTTTCCATCAGTCTCTTCACCCTCTCTCCAGAAGAGGATACAAAAATCTCTTTTCCACCTCAGTGCGTTGGCAGTTTAAACTCTTACGCACACTCTACCTTCAATTATACTACCAATCCTTCTACATGAAGCCCAGCATCGTAACAGTGTAAGAGAGAGAAAAGCCGAGAACTGTGCAAAGGTCTCACACCAGCAGAGACAGGTAGCCCAGCCAGAATTAACTATACACATTTATTGGAGAGCTGGTAAGCAAATTTATGTCATCAATGATTTATTCCCTAGTTTGCTTTGAGTATACACCTCATAAATCAATAATAGAAAATGGCGTTAAAGCATTGGTGTTAACTGTTGGCAGAAGGCAGTGTATCAATTATTTTAATTAAAAGAACGTGTGTGGTGAATATGGCCATGTGTTATGTTAGATATGGTACACTTTAAAATTGGTTTTTCACATCAAAAGAAAGGCTGGGAATTTGGAAAAGGGTGAAGAACTGTAAATTCACAGTGAGTGGGCAAGAGTTCTGGCATTCCTGGGTAATGTATGGTAATTTGATGTGTAGCCTCATCCAAGAGCATTCTGGGAATGGTGATAACGTTCTCTGGTTGCAGGCCAGGCTAAATGAGTAAGAGCCCTACCACATCCTCATCAGGAAGACAAGGAAAATAGTGAGATGTGGCATCATATTTTTTGGATACCAGATAATTGAATCTGGATTTCCCAAGTAAGTACATAGGGAATATGGAATTTAAGTGGTTACTTAAAATAAAGATCATTAAAGTTGGCAATGTTCTTCCCTTCTCCAATGTTCTGAGGATTCTATACAGTTTTTAGATAAGAAATCAACAAATATATTTATCTTAAAAATTATCACACTATTTGGGGAAAGAAGCCATTTTATCTAGCATAAATTTCCATTTTAGCCTTTCCTGAAAATACTGTGTTGTTAAAACAGATGGCACATGGCAGAAATACACTTTTAAAAGAGAAAGTTTGTTACGTGTGTGTAGGGACATGTGTGTCTCAAGGAGAATACATGAGGTCTGCAAATTATGTTCATGAACTCACCCCCAAAAAAGTGCTACACACCTCTTTCCTGAGTATCACTACAGTCACCTTCAAAGGACTCCCTGTGGGAAGCTATGTACCCACGCCTGCACCTAGTCCACCTTCAAAGTAATTTTGAAACTCTTTCTGGAATGGCCATCAGAACTGTTGTCATATTACCCTTGATGTCCTGAATGACATCCAGCTGTCTTCCTTTCAATATTTCCTTTATCTCTGAGTAAAGAAAAAGTCATGGGGTGCCAGATCAGGTGAGTAGGTAGTGTTCCAATACAATTATTTATTTACTGGCTAAAAACTCCCTCATAGACAACTATACAGTTAAGTTTGTGAACTTGCCACTGTGCCACCGTGTGCAATAGCCATTCCAGAAACAGTTCCAAAATTGCTTTGAAGGGTGGGCTAGGCACTGGTGTGGGTGCATAGCTTCCCAAGGGGAGGACTGCAAAGGTGACCATAGTGATAGTCAGCAACGAGATAGGCAGCACTTAGAACAAGTAAGTTTGTGGACCTCAGTGCCAAACCTGGTAGGTCAGCTAACCAGTCAGGGTTTCTAGCCTTAAAACAATCATGCTTCTACTTGGGAGAAATTGTGAATAAGAGGCACCTAACAAGAACAGGTATTGAGTCAAGTCAAATCAAAGTCAAAACCAAACCCTTCTCTATGCAATCGATTAGGACTCATAGGGACCCTCTTGGACAGAGTAGAACCCTCCCATAAAGTTTCCAAGGCTATAATCTTGACAGAAGCACGTCTTTCTCCCGCAAAGTGCTGAGTAGGTTTGAATCACTGACCTTTCAGTTATCAGCCAAGTACTTTAACCACTGCGGCACCAGGGCTCCTGAGTCAGACAGACAAGGTTAAAATCCTGGCTCAACTATACAGTAACTGTGAGCTGGGATAGAGCTAGTTAATCTCCCAGTTTTTCAGTTTTAACAACTGTGAAAAGGGCATAGGAATAGATACAATTTTCAGGATGGCTGTAGGATATCAAAAGATAACGTAGATAAATCAATTAGCAGCATATGTGTGTAAATCAATTGGCCCGTGGTAAAAACAACAACAACAAAAAAGAAAAGCTCATTGCCGTCAGGTTGATTCTAACTCATGGAGACTCCATGTGCTACAGAATAGAACAACTCCAGAGAGTTCTCTTGGCTATAATCCTTAAGGAAGCTGATTGCCAGGACTTTCTTCCATGGCACCACTGAGTGGATTAGAACTGCCAACTTTGAGATTAGTAGATGAGCACAAACCATTTGCACCACCCAAGGAATTTTGGCCCAAGGTAATCCTCAATAAATGGTAAAAAGCAAAAATCAAATGTAGCAAAATGAACATATGAAAAATCAAAGATGGGGTGAGAAAAACAGATGCATAATACAAGCCACGCCATGGTGAGACTGCATCAGTGTGTGTGCCTGAGTGCAGAGAAATTATTGGAGCTACTGATTTGGAAAAGGGGGCTGGGGGTGGGGAGTGGACATCAGGAAGAGACACTAAGGGAGAGACTGTGAGAGGGAGTAAAGTTCCAGAATAAATGGTCGTGTGACTTTGGACTACTTACCTCCCATCTTGAGCCTCAGCTGCTAGGCAGAAAAATGGGAGAGTCAGGCTGATCCCTGGGCCCCAACAGCTCTAGTGCCAGGATCTGTTAGCCAGAGGGCACAGTGGGCTGAGGATTCCCTGGCTTCCCAGGTGTGACAGACGTGTTCTCTCCCTGCCTTTAGACCAGGGTTAAGTCTTCATCTCTTAAACTAGGTTGCTTTCCCAAGTCTTGCTCCTCAAAGCATGATCAGAAAGGGCAGGTAGAAGCACACCATTCTCACACTGTTGGGATAGATGTTGTATTTGGTTTCCTTACTGCTTCCGGCACCTAAGACCCATGTGTGTGCATTGTGTTTGTGTACATGTGTGTTACAGGACTGTGTGTGTATGTAGTATTTATGTATGGTATGTGATATGTGTTTGTGCTATGGGTGTGTGTGTGATATGATGGGTGTGTATTGTGTGTGCATATGGTATGGTGTGTGTGTGTGTAAAAGATGTGGCACATATGCTATGTGTGGTATATGTGTGGGGCATGTGTGTCTGTGGTATGATAAGTATGCTGCCTCTGGTGTGTGTGTGTGTGATGTGATATGGTACCTGTGGTGTAGTATGTATGCTAGGTGTGATATGGCAGGCCTGGTGTGGGGAGGAGAGGGGAGGGGTAAGGTGGTGTCAGTGAGGTGTGTGGCATGGCGTGGCGTGGCGTGGCATGGAGTGGAGAGGCACGAAGAGGCGTGGTGTGGCAAGTGGTGAGGTGTGGGGTAGCATGGGGTTGTGAGGTGTGGTGTGGTGTGATGTGGTGTGATGTGTGTACATGGTGACAGAGATAAGGACCCAGAGCCAATGAGAATAAGGACCTGGAGTGACTGTTGTTCTCTCAGAGCTTCAGAGGTAACATGTCACACTTCAAAGTCAGACAGTCCTGCTACGTGGATGACCTTAGAAAAGTAGTGTAACCCTTCTATTTCCTCATCTGTAAGGTGGGGGTCACCCATATCTACTTTGCAATTTGGGGGAAATACTATTCAGGATATCTCTTGTTAAATCTTCTCAGTGCCCTTCTTTCATGGGACCTCCCCCTGATGTCTCATCCACCCAGTTACCGTTAGAACCACCAGGTTAGGGCAATACGACCCTGCTACCCAGCTGTTCATTGGCTCAGTGGTGGTTACGTGACCAGTCACACTTCTTCCCTTGCATTCTGAAATACTAACTGTGATATGCCAACCTTGAAGGCTGGCGGCTCTTAATTTGATACCATAGCTTAAGACATAAGAGAAAGGAGATGCAGAGAATGCAACGGATGACCAGCCACGCAGAGAGGACGAGATGGAAGAGATGGGCTTTAGGTCTTTAATCTTTAATTCTGATCATCTTTGAGGTCACAGTTTTCCTCTTCTGAGTTTCATGGGTTCTCCAATAGGTGAAAATAAAAGTCCTTTTATGTTAGTGCAAAACAGAGATTTGTCCCTTCTAGCCAAATAGCCTTTATTATGAGGATTAAATGACATAACATGTGGAAGCACTTATTATATAGCACAGTCTCCATTTTTATTAGATCCTTTCTCTTTCTCTCTTCCAGTTATTACGTGTATTGCAGAAATGGGAGCCCTTAATACAGCCAGAATTCACTGGAGAAGTGAAGATTGCAAGATTTCATCTTGTGGAAGAGCAGGTAGGATGGACTCTGGGTAACAATGAGAACTCACCTCATAAATTCTCAGTGGCCTTCAGAGGTAGACCAGTTGTCTTCTTGCTGTTTCTGTGTAAGTTTCTCCACTGGTGAAAGCAGAATAGTTGGCCCGTGACATGTCAACACTGCATCACTGAATCTTAGGCTGTCAGCTCAGAACTGAGGGCCAACCTTGGCCAGTTCCCATGACCTCATCAAACAAAATAATGGGCAGAGTGGACCCCACCCTCACTTTAACTCAATGGTACAAACACACAGCTGATATCAGAGCTTGTACTATTCTTACTCAGTGAAGTTGCAGACTCAGCTGTACTCGTAAGGATTTATAAAAGATATTTGTGTTAACTTATATTACAGGCCATTACTTCATGTAAACCCACCCAAGGCATGCTGAATCTGAGAATCTGGGCTTATAGCACATGGATTTTAAATTCTGAGTTCTTTCAAAAAAATTAAATATGTCAGATCTGGAAGTAAGTTGCATTTAGTATTTTCTCTTACAACTTTATAAATCACTGAATCTTAGACATGCAAAAAGTCTAAAAGATACCTGCAAGATATAAATACAAGGTTACAGATATATTTCCATTAACATACACATTTATCATTTACTCTATGTAAACATAGTATGTGTGTTTCACATACCATGGTTTTGGATACAAATGCAAACATAAATATGAAACAGACTCAACTCTCAATGATTTGACTGCTCAGCAAGAGAAATTAATATCATAATAATTGTTGCTAATGTTGTTGGGAGCCATCAAGTCCTCTCCAACTCATAGTGACCCCGTCTATAACAGAATGAAACATTGCTCATTCCTGTGCTATCCCGACAACCATTGTTATGTTTGAGACAATTGTCGCAGTCACTGTGTCAGTTCTTCAATTCCTGGAGCCTTGTTTTTCACCAATGCCCTCAATGCAGCTTCGCCTTGAACTTCTTCCTTCAGTACCATCAGTTCCTAATCATATGCTACCTCTTAGAATGATTGAAAGTCAACCACTTCTTTCTGGTAAATTTTATGACTGTGTATTCCCTCCATTTTCTTTTGATGCTTCTTGTGCCATTAAACAATTTCCCTGTAGAATCTTTCACTGTTTGAACTTGAAGCTTGAATTTGTTCGTCATTTCTTTCAGGTTGAGAAATGCACACATGTTCTTCCCTTTGCTTTTCTATTTCCCACTCTTTCGAAATCTTCTGCTCAGTTGTTTTACTTCATCAAGGCATTTGCATAAAATACTCAACATACAAGAGTAAGTTTCAGAGTCTCTTCTGACATCCAATTCAGTTTTCTCTTTCTTTTTAATGATCTCTTGCTTTCTTCATGGATGATGTCTTTGATGTCATTCCACAACTTCTCTGGTCTTCAATCATTAGTATTTAATGTGTGAAATTTATTTTTGAGATGGTCTCTAAATTCAACTGGGATGTACTTAAAGTCATACTTTGTCTCCAGTGGACTTGTTTTAATGTTCTTCAGTTTCAGTTTGAACTTTCATATAAGCAATTCCTAGTCTGTGCCATAGTCAGAACCGGCCTTGTTCTGACTGATGATATTGAGCTTTTCTACCGTCTCTTTCCACAGATATAGTTTATTTGATTGCTGTGTATTCCATCTGGTGAAGTCCACGTGTATAGTCGCTGTTTATGTTAGTGAAAAAAGATATTTGCAAGTGAAGAAGTCATTGGTCTTGCAAAGTTCTGCATGCGACTTCTGGCATCATTTTATCACCTAGGCCATACTTTCCAGCTACAGATCCTTCTTCTTTATTTCCAACCTTTGTGTTCCAGTCATCACTAATTATCAATGCATCCTGATTGCATGTTTGACCAATTTCAGACTGCAGAATCCTGTAAAAACCCTCAATTTCTTCATCTTTGGCCTTAGTGGTTGGTGTGTAAATTTGAATAATAGTCTCCTTAACTGGTGTTTTTTGTAGGCATGTGTACATGATGCTATCACTGACAGAATTACACTTCAGAACAGATCTTGAAATGTTCTTTTGGATGATAAATACAATACCATTTCTCTTCAATTTGTCATTCCTGGCATAGTAGATCATTTTATTGTCTGATTCAAAATGACAAGAAACAGCTCATTTCTGTTTACTAATGCCTATGATACTGATTTTTATGCATCCTGTTTCATTATTGACTACTTTCGATTTTTCCACTCATACTTGGTACATTCTATGCTCCAGTTATTAATGGACTCTTATAGGAGTTTCTTCTTGTTTGGGGTCATGCCACAACAGCAAATAAAGGTCCTAAAAGCTAGTTTTTTTAGAAGTAGATCCCAGGTCTTTCTTTGTCATCTGTTTTAATATGCAAACTCTGCTGAAACCTGTCCACTATTGCTGACACTGTTGGCATTTGAAATGACAGTGGCATAGCTTCCAGCATCATAGCAGCCTGCAAGCCACTGTAGTGTGATGAACTTACAGGTTTGCATGTATATATCACTTTTTTTTTTTTTAGCCACTGATCTTTTGGACATTAGGTTGTGCTCATGATTTTGTGATTATGAAAAGCACTGCAATGAACATTGGTTTATGGATTTCTAGTTATATTCTAGTTTTCACTTCTGCTGAGTATATGCCTAGGATTGAAATAACTGGATCATATAGTAATTCAGTGTACTGATGCACTGACAAACTGTTCTCCAAAATGATTGTACCATTTTACATTCTCACCAGCAACAAATGAAGATTCTAGTTTATCCACGAGCTGCCCAATACCTGCTGTTTTCCATTTGTAATCATTGTCACTGCTATGGGGATAAAGTAGTATCTCATTGTTTAAATTTGCATTTCCCTAATGGCTAATGATGCTGAGCATCTTTTCATGTGTCAAATACAAATCCAATCCCAGTACTTTCCAGCTAATTATTCTCAACTGTCTGCCAGTTAAAACCCATACTCTCTTTGCCCTTTGATCTTCCCTTTAGTCTCAGCGCCCATCACGTTCTTCAGTGCTGAGTGTGGTCCTCATTTCAAGGATTCCCAGAACAAACACTTTAGCACCCAGTTTTCCTAGATTTCTACCTTGTATCTAATTATTAATGGATGCTTGTAGCTTTTTCCTCTCATTCTGAGCTGTGCCACACAAGCAAATGAAGGTCCCTGAAGCTTGCCTCCATCTTTGACTTTGAGGTTGACCTCACTTTGAAGAGCAAGTCGTTTCCGAGTCATATTCTGAGAGCTTACCAGCCTGGGAAGTTCATCTTCCAGCACTGTGTCAGACAATGTTCTTCTGCCATCTGTAAAGTTTTCACCTGCCAATTTTTTCAGAAGTAGAATGCCAGGTCCTTGTTTCTAATAGGTCTTAGTTTAGAACCTGTATCGGAACCTGTCTACTTTGTGTGACCCTGCTAGTATTGGTAACATCAGTGGCATAGCTTCAAGTATCATAGCAACATGCAAACAACAGAGGACAAATTGACAGACAAGTGAGAGATCATAATAATAGTGTAATAATAATCGTAATAATAACTCATGTCAAAGTATCTTTGGATGTTGTGGTGGTCAGGATTATGTCAACTTGGCTACTACATATTTGGCTGCTGTATTAAGTGGCAGGGCGGGGTTTGTAGTGGCTACCTGCCCCTCTGCTGTCATCTCGCGACCTTTCACTAAGGCTGCTGGTCGCTCACGTGGCCAGGAGCTCCTGCTCTCTGCTTCCAGTGTCTGGTTGTGGGACTTGAGCTAGCAGCTGTTGGACTCATCAGTCCTTACAGTCGGCACTTGAGAGTCCTGCTCCCTGACCTGCCGATCCTGGGTTCGCCAGCCTCTGTTGCTTCGTTTTACCACCAGCTTGGGATCCACTGACCTACACAACTAGTGATCTAGAACTCTGGTTTCTGACTTGCTGACCTTGGGTTCCTCAGCTTCCGTGGCCACGTGAGGCTTGTGCCAGAGCTTGGGACATTCAGCTTCTGTGATTACGTGAGCTGTTTCCTATATCTGTATCTATCTATCTATCTATATATTATAAATCTTTCTTTGTACCTACACATGTTACTGGTTTTGCTTCCCTAGAAAACCCAGCCTACGACAGATGTAATTAACAGAAAATGCTAAGTCACACTGGCTTAAATTACTTGAAAATATACCAGCAAGTCCACAGTTCCAATAGGTTTTAGGGATGAGTGATTTTGTTGCTGATGATTTCAAGAATCAAGACCCTCTCTATTTCTCTGCTATGCACCTTCAGCATTAATTTTTTCTTAAGTCCAATGTGTTACTCAATTCCCCTGTGCCATTTCTACATGTGATACCTGGATGTGGCAATTTCCAGAGAGAAGATGTGACTATTTCTTCTGTTGTCTCCTTTCAAGAATGGAAACATTTTCCAGAAATCCTCTAGTAGATCTTCTCCCAAATGTCATGGGTCTAGATGCCGGTCACTTACCCATCCCTACACCAATCATTGGCAAAATGGATATGCAACCACTGTGGTCAGGATTTGGTCAATGGATGTTGTCCATGTTTCCAGGAGGCAGACATCAAAACATAATTGAGGCTCTGGAAGTCAGGAAAGGGGAGATAGGTTAGATGGCAAAGGGACAACCAGCAATATCTATTAGAATACTTAATTCTAACTTGGTATTTGAAGGTTCTCAAATCTTCATAGACATTATCACTTGAGTATAAGCTCCAGGTTGTTGTTGTTGGTTGTTGTTAGTTTCCACCGGGTCAGCTTTGACTCCTGGTGTAACAGAGAGAAATGTTGCCCAGTCCTGAGCCATCTTCATGAGCTCTATGAGCTCACAGATCTATGTATGTCTTAGTTAACAATGTATCCCAAGTACATAGAAAGTTTCAGGCATATAGATGCTCAAAAGATACTAGGTGAGTGAATGAAATGCTGAAAGTTTTATGGCACCCTCATTTAACAGCAGTTATGTAGATTGTTCAATCATTCATCTAGCTATTAGGTGTCAAAAGAAGGATTTGAGCTGGTATTTGCCAGACTCCAAGGAGTTCTAGAGGCACAGTGGTTAAAAGCTTTGCTGCTAACTGAAAGGTTGGCAGATCATATCCATCAGCTGTTCCTTAGAAACTCTATGGAGCAGTTCTACTTTGTCCTCTGGGGTTGCTATCAGTTAGAACTGACTTGACAGCTAGCTGGAAGGTTAGCACTTCTAGTTCAAGTGCTCCTTGGAAAATCTATGGGACAGTTCTAGTCTGTGCTATAGGGTTGATATGAGTCAGAATTGACTTAATAGCAATGAGGTCCATTTGGGGTTTTGTTTTGTTTTTTGTTTTTTGGGGGGGGCAGAAACTAGTGCTTCTTTTAATCACTTTCCTTAACTGCCTTGTTTATTGTGATTGCTGTTAGTTGCCACTTAGTCAATTTCAGCTCTTAGAGATCCCATGTGATAGAATAGAACTGCCCCATGGGTTTTCTAGACTATAATCTTTGTGAGGGCAGATCACTGAGTCTTTTCTCCCATAGAGCCTCTGGGTGGGTTTGAACCATTAACTTTTCAGTTAGCAGCCCAGCATCTGACCTTTGTAAAGTGTTAATTCTGACTAGCAAAGTTAGGAAACTTCATACTGAAAGTACATATGTGCTCTATGTAGAGTAAGAAGTCCACATATTCATGCATGAAATAAATAACTTGGTAGAATCAAGTTTGAACTTTTCATGTAGTGGTTACAAGAAAATCATCTATATATAAGTATAACCAATTTTTCTTATCTTTTCTTTCTTGGCAATTTTTTTCTTGTTTTTTAAAGTCTTTGTGCTATTTTTGGCTACTGTATTTAATTGCAATGCACTGCATTTCATCAGAGTGTACCGTGATATGTCAACATTTACCTTAGGTCATAATGTGAGACTGACTCCATAATCAGGAGTGGTGAGCCTGGACCATTTCATCCACTGATACAGTCATTCAACAACTATGTACTGAGTGTGCATCACAGGTCACGTACTGTTCTAGACGCCAAGGGCATAGCAGCTAGCGACACTGGCCAGGCAGCTGCTAGTTTGCTCTGCCAGTTGGGAGTGGGAGCTATGAAGAGCAATGAGGCAGTGGGAATGGATAGAAGCATCCAAAATAGGGGAAGGAAAGGGATGTTATTTCCTATACAACAGAGACAGCTTCTCCATGGAGGTGGCATTGGATCAGATCTAAATGAAGTGAGGGAGTGACTAGCAGCTATCAGGTGAAGAATACTGCAGACTGAGAAGACGGGAAGCACAAAGTCCTGGAGATAGAAGAATGCTTGATGTGTTTGAGGAACAGTAAGCTCAGCGGGGTGAGGACAGAAGGAGTGAGAGGATGGAATGTTGGCGGGGAGGGGAGGTCAGAGGAGCCCAAAGCGTGTTGGTGACGGTTCCTTCATAGGCTTCTTACATGTGGCAGGGTGGCTAGAAAGGTATGCTTACTTCCTCAAAGCAGTATCAGGGAATTCCCTCTAGGGCACATCCTATAATGCTCACATGCACAAGCGAAACTACTCTTAGAAAAGTCATGGGATGTGTTGGTTCTGAGGTTGGACTTCTGCGTTAGAAAGGCCTGGGATAGAATTCAGTCTCTGTCACGTACTTACTGTCACACGCCTTGACCCAGGGCAAATTAGGTAATCTCTCTGAGCCTCACTTTATTCATCTATAAAATGTGAATTGTCTTACCTACCTCTTATCGTTGTGAGGAGAAAGTGAAATAATACATGCAATGCACTTAAAACACTGTATGGCACAGAGTAGGTGCACGCTATTGCTGTTACTGGAGTCCTGGAGTAATACAAATGGTTGAGCACTCGGTTATTGATGAAATGGTTGGCTGTTTGAATCCACCCAGACGCACCTTGGAGAAAAGACCTGGTGACTTACTTCCCAAAGATCACAACCTTTGAAATCCTACAGAGCACACAGTTCCACTCTGACATACAGGGGTCACCATGATTTGGACTGACTCACAGTAACTGGTCTTGCTAGTATCATTATTACTGGTGTTATTAATTAGTGTTGTTTACGGCACTTGGCTTGGCTGGGATATAGAATGACATTCACTAGGTTAGGCTCCTCCCACGCCAAGCCAACTATTCTAAACTAAAAGGAGTCTTCTCAGAAACATAAATCATTGGCAGTCACAGAAACAGTAGTGATGTCCTCTGGTAAAAGTCTGGCAGTTGCCTGAGGCAGCTGAGCTGCTGGCACCCTCCACAGCAGTGAGCAGAGGCCCGCTGCCCAAACAGGTGAGGAGCAGGAGGAAGAACAAAGCTCCCTCTTACACAGCCTGAAGATGCAGACTGGAACTCCACAGCCAAGAAGCTCCTTCGTGGCTCAATCTCAGCATCAACTGCTGGCCCTGCTGTTCTCCCTCTGAGGAGCCAAATGTGACTCCTGGCCTGTGGTTTGGACCACAGTGTAAGGCAAAGGAGCAGGGAGCTGCTGGAAGGCTGCGAAGAGGACAGGCCACACACGCCGACCTTGATTGTAGTCAAAGGACAGAACAATCCCAAGGCTGGCTGACTCCAAAGCCCTCCTACCTCCACAACCACACTGTCACCAGCAAGATTAATTGGTTGCTGAAGCATCGACTCTGACTCACAAAAACCCCACACATGTCAGAGTACAATGTTTTCAATGGCTGATATTTTGGAAGTAGCTTACCAGGCCTTTCTATCTGGGTAGAGTCAGAACCTCCAGCCTCGTGGTTAGCTGTTGAGCGTGTTAATTATTTACAGCATCCTGGGGCTCCAGTAAGAACAAAGAGAAAGCCTCATGTTTTTCTTAAACTGAGGAAAAGGAGCCATGTGTTATAGGAAGGATAACTGCGTACCTGAGTGTTTTAGTCATCTAGTGCTGCTCTAACAGAAATACCACAACATGGATGGGGAAATGTCTATTCTTATATAGTCCGGTAAGCTACAAGTCTGAATTCAGGGTATCCACTCCAGAGGAAGGACTTTCCCTCCATCAGCTGTGGAGGAAAGTCCTTGTGTTGTGTCAGTCTTTGGTCGGGGAGCATCTTGGCTCAGGAACCTCAGGTCTGAGGATGTGCTCTACTCCCAGTGCTGCTTTCTTGATGGTGTGGTGTTCCTGATACTGTGCTTGCTTCCCTTTCCTTTTATCTCTTGTAGAATGAAAGGATAAAAGGTGATGCAAGCCACGTTCCAGGAAAACTCTCTTCACAATGGAAGAGGGAGGTGATCCTATGAAGGGATTTACAGTCCCACACTAATCCTCCCTAACATAATCTACTCTGTTAACCAACCACAGGCAGAGATCTACAGGCAGGATTTACAGTATCAGAAGGTCACAAAACGGAGGGCAATCACAGAATACAGGAAATCCTGGCCCAGCCAAATTACTACACATATTTTGGGGGGGATATAATTCAATCCACGACACTGAGCAATTGATGTGAGAGGTGAGAGGGAAGGGAGGCTGGGGCCGCATCAGATATACAGGAAGGTGGGAACTCTGTAAGTTTTCTATTTGGCTACATATTGAAAAACATGGAAATAGAAAAAGATACCTTATTCTTTTTTTCTTTAGTTGTGCGTTATGTGAAAGTTTATAATTCAAGTCAGTTTCTCATGCAAAAACTTATACACCCTTTGTTGTGTAACCCTCATTGCTCTCCCTACAATGTAACAGTACCCTCCTCTATAGCCTGTATTTCCTGCGTCCATTCAACTAGCTCCTGACGTTTTCTGCCCTCTCATCTCACCTCTGGACAGGAGCTGCCCATTTAGTCTCATGTATCTACTCAAGCCAAGAAGCACACTCTTCACCAGTATCATTATATGTCTCATAGTCCAGTCTAAGCTTTGTCTAAAGAGTTGGCTTCTGAAAAAATCTTAGTTCTGGGCTGACAATCCAGGGGCTATATCTTCCAGGATCCCTTTAGGATCCCTTGGTCAGACCATCAAGTCTAGTCTTTTTACACGAATCTGGGTTCTGCACCCTACTTGTCTCCCACTCCATTAGGGATTCTCTGTTTTGTCCCCTGTCAGGGTGGTCATGGTGGTAGCTGGGCAGGATCTAGTTATTCCAGTCTCAGGCTGATGGCGTCTATGATTTATGTGGCCCTTTTCATCTCTTAGAAACCCTGGTGGTGTAGTGGTCAAGAACCATGGCTGCTAACTAAAAGGTCAGCAGTTTGAATCCACCAGGTGCTCCATGGAAACTCTATGGAATAGTTCTACTATGTCCTACAGGATCATTATAAGTTGGAATCAACTCGATGACAATGGATTTGGTTTTTTAGTTTTCTGTCTCTTGGACTGTTTTCCTGTGTCTTTGGTGGTCTTCATTACCCTTTGCTCCAGGTTGGTTGGGATCAATTGATGCATGTTTATGGTTACTTGCCAGCTTTTAAGACCTCAGATGCCACCATCAAAGTGGGATGCAGAACATTTTCTTAACAAACACTTTTATGACAATTGACCTAGATATCCCCTGAAACCATGGTCCTCAGACCCCTACTCCTGCTACTCTGTCTCTCAGAGGGTGTGGTTGTATTCAGGAAACCTCTTTACTTTAGGTTTAATCCAGTTGTGCTAACTTTTCCTGTGTTGTATGTCATTCTTTCCTTCAACTAAAATAATTCATCTATATCTAGTTGGTGAATACCCCTCTGCCTCCCTGCTGAGCATCATAACCATCAAAGAATATTTTCTTCTGTGTTTGCACCTTATCTTGAGTTTTTATAATAGTGATCTCATACACTATTTGTCCTTTTGTGATTAACTAATTTCACTCAGCACTAATACCTTCCAGCTTCTTCATCTTAGGAGATGTTTCAGGGATTCATCGTTGTTCTTTATTGCTGCTTAGTATTCCATTGTGCAAATCTATTTTAATGTTTGTTGTTGATGGGAGCCTAGCTTGTTTCCATCTTTTTGCTTTGGGGAACAGTACTGTGATGAACAGAGGTGTGCATATATGTCTGCTCATGTGACAGCTCTTATTTCTCTAGGATATATTCTAAGGAAAATGATTGTTGGATCATATGGTACTTTTAGTTCTAGCCATTTAAGGAAGTACCAAATCAAATTCCAAAGTGGTTGTACCATTTTACATTCCCACAAGCCTTGTACAGTGTTCCAATCTCTCCACAGCCTCTCCAACATTTACAATTTTGTGTTTTTTGTACTAATGCTAGCCTTGTTGGGGTAAGATATTATCTCATTGTAGTTTCAATTCGGATTTCTCTAATGATCGAGAGCATTTCATCATGTATGCTCAACCATCTGAATTTCTCCTTGGGTACTGTCTGTTCATACCCTTTGCCAATTTTTTTAATTGAGTTATGTGTCTTTTGTGGTGAGATTTCTTAGTATCTTGTGGATTTTAGAGGTTACATGCTGACTGAATTTGTCATAGCCAAAAATTATTTCCCATTCTTTAGGTTGCCTTTTCACTACTTTGGTGAAGTCTGTGGATGAGTTTAAGTGTTTCATTTTTAGCAGTTTCCAGTTTTCTATTTTCTCTTCTGATGTTCGTGCACTGTTAGTAATGTTTTGTATTCTGTTTATGCCGTGTATTAAGGTTCCTATCATTAAAGACACCTTGTTCTTTTTATTTATGTGAATATTTTGTTGTGTTTTAAGTGAGTTTGTTATACAAATACTTACGCATACACTGCTGTGTAATTCTAGCTACTCTGTCCACCTGATGAGAGCAAAGTTCTCCTTTCCACTCTATTTCCTGTGTCCATTCAACCAGCTTCTGTTCCCCTCTTCCATCTCCCCTCACCTTTGGACAGGAGATGCCCAGTTAATCTCATGTAGCTGCTTAAGCCAAGAAGCATCCTCTTCAATTATATCATTTTATGTCTTATAATCCAGCCCAATCTTTGTGTGGATAGTTGGCTTTGGGGATGGTTTCAGTTCTGGACTAATAGAGATTCTGTGGGCATGTCTTCCAGGGACACTCTAATCTACCACACCATCAAATCAAGAAGGACACTCTATTCTATTTCTTGGCCCCTATTCCTTCCTTTCTGTCTGAAACAAAAGAAATTAGCATTTTCTTTTGCTATAGCACTTTGTAATTTAGAAGCACGTTTCTTGGGTAGATGTTTTTCAAAACATTACTATGCATTGGACTCTCATATAATTTCCTTGTACTCTGTTCCCAGCCAAAATCACTGTTCCTGATACAGAACAACTTGGCCTTCTTCTTGTATCCAACCAATTCTGACTTCTAGTTGTTTCCTTTTAATCCAGTTTAATAAATATTTGAGACCTCATGTGATATTCAGGCACAGGGCTAAGCAGGAGGATTTCAAAGGTACAGAAAATTGAATCTCCACCTGGAAATGTCTCACAATCTCATCTCCTCACTTTTCACAGTTATCTGTGCCCCAAACAGCCTCCCAACACATACATACACAGTTTGAGTACAACAAGGTTTCTAATTAAGCCCTGAGTTCACTCTCAGCAGGTTTCCCTGGGTAGTACAGTTCAAGCAATCTGCTACTAACTGAACAATTAGAGGTACAAGTTCACCTAGAGATACCTGCAAAGAAAAGTCTGACAATCAGACTAAAAAATCAACTTTTAAAAACCCTATAGAGCACAGTTCTACTCTGACATACATGGTATTGCCTTGAGTAGGACCTGATGGTTTTCAATCCCAGCATTACCACTTAGCAGCTACGTGACCTTGAGCAGGACACTTATTCTTGCAGAAACAGTTTTTTCATCCCTAAAATTGCAACAATTATCTTTCCTATCTACCTCAAGGTTCCTGAGTGGCAAAAACAATTTGTGCTAGACTGTAACAGAGAGGTTAGTGATTCAAACCCAACCAGGAACTGTGAAAGAAAGGTCTGGTGATCTGCTTTTCAACACTAAGTTACAACCAAGAGAATCCTATGGAGAAGTTCCACTCTGTGACACATGAGGTCACCATGTGTTGGAATGGACTTGAGGGCAACAGGTTTGGTTTGGTCAGCTTCAGCATGGCTGTTGTGGATCCCCAAGACCACAAACATGGGGGATTTTTTAAAGAAATTCAATATCGGCAGAGTCTCCCTAAATCCCTCTGGAAACAAAGACCTGAAGTGATAATTAAATGGAGCTTTCTGGACACCTAGTGAGCCCTAGGATGTGGCATAGTGCTGTTAATTTGAACTTCATATCAGTGAATGGAAAATCTCCTCTCTTTCACTGACCGTACCCTTGGTGCACTCTGGCTTGCATGGAACAAAGATGGCCTAGAGAAACAACTGCAATCTATCCTCACAGCATCTCTCCCAGCCTCTATTGATTCACATTATGCCTCAAAAGCAACAAACTCTGGAGAAAACCATAATCAAGAAATCACCCAAGGCTTCAGAAGGCTCCCAAAAGAAAGCACCACAGAACTTCCCAGACAAAGAAGCTTTTCTGAAACTATCAGAAAGTGAATACAAAAGGATTATATAGAGAGCCCTCCTAGACTTTATAGAAAATGCAGCAGAGCAAAATGAAAAATTAAACAAGCTGTTCAATCTGATAGAATACCAATACTCTGAAATCCAACAGATCAAGAACAAAATGAAAGAGATATAAACTTCAGTTCAATGCTGAGAAAACAGACTGGAACAAGTGGAAAATAGACTTTGTGATTTGGAAGACAGAGCTACTGACTCCAGCATCTATGAAGAGAAATCAGAAAAAAAGAAACAAAAAATTGAAGAAGCATGTGGGACTCTATTAAGAGGAACAACCTTCAATTATTTGGAGTCCCTGAACAGGATGAGACACCTGAGAACGCAGAAAGTATCATCGCTGAGTGGCTGACAGAAAACTTCCCAGAAATTATGAGAGAGAATACAGATATCCAAGATACATATTGAATGCCACTCAATATAGACCTCAAAAGAAAGACACTCAGACGTATTATAATCAAGCTTAACAAAATGAAACATAAGCAGAAACTCTTAAAGGCAGCAAGACTCACAGCAAAGCTTACCTTCAGAGGGAAACCCTGTAGACTTTCACCAGATTTCTCAACAGAAACCATGCTGGCATGGATACAGTGGAATGACACATTCAAAACCTTGAAGAAGAAGAACTTCTAAACAAGAACTATATATCCTGCAAATCTATCTTTCAAATATGAAAATGAAATGAAGACATTCCCAGATAAACAGAAACTCAGAGACTTTGTAAAAACCAAACCAAAGCTACAAGAAATACTAAAAGAATCTCTTAGCTTAGAAGAACAAAACTACTAAATTTACATTTTATGAGTAAATACAGGATACATCATCCAGAATCCTGTTCAGTTAGGGAAGGCTCCAAACTCAATGAAAGTTATAATAGTGAAAGAAATAATCCAGTGATCATATCATGAAAACTATGATGTCATCATATTAAAAAGAGGGATGTACTACAGTCATTATACTCCTTCCAGATGGGGAGGAAGTTGACAAGAATAGTAGTAATTGAAATTGGGTTTATATATACTTTATTAAGGGGGATCATAGGGACAGCCATAAAGCACAATAAAGATACAACATATCAAATCAAGAAACATAATACAGGAGTCTCAACAACCACAAAACCAACCCTGAAAAAGGTGAAAAATTCACTCACAAAGAAGAATGTCCTAAAACAGGTTAATAAGAACAACAGAGACAACATCAACACAAAAATAAACATATCACAATGGCAACACTGAACACATGCCTACCAATAATTACTTTGAATGCGAATGGACTGAACGCACCAGGAAAGAGACATTGAGTGACATTTTGGATCAAAAGACACAATCCATCCATATGTTGCCTACAAGAAACTCACCTTAGACTTAAAACAGGAGCAAACTGAAAATTAAAGGATGGAAGAATTTATGTCAAGCTAACAATATGCAAAGAAGAGCAGGTGTGGCAATTCTCATCTCAGATAAAACAGATTTTAATGTAAAATCCACCATCATGGACAAGGATGGACATTATCACTAAAAGGTTCAATACACAAGCAGGACTTAACAATATTAAATATTTATGTACCTAGTATTAAAGCACTACATTATTAATATTAAAGCACTACACTAAAAAATAAGATAGATCACTCCACAATAATAGAGGGAGACTTCAACACTCCACTCTCAATACTGGACAGATTGTCTAGAAAAAAGCTCAATAAAGACACAGACGACCTGATTGCCACAATTAACCAAGTAGACCTCATTGACATAAAAGAACTTTCTATCCATCAGCAGACAACTACACCTTCTTCTCCAGTGCACATGGAATATTCTCCAGAATCGACCATGTGTTAGGACATGGATCTAGATGCAAAAATCTTCAACAAAATTCTTGCCAATAGAATACAACAACATAGCCAAAAAATAATCCATCACAATCAAGTTAGAGTCATACCAGGGATGCAAGACTGGTTCAACATCAGAAAAACAATTAATGTAATCAACCACATAAATACCATAAAAGATAAGAATTGCCTAATCTTGTCTATTGATGCAGAAAAGGCATTTGATAAAGGGCAACACCCATTCATGCTAAAAACTCTCAGCAAAATAGGAATAGACAGCAAATTCCTCAATGCAATCAGGGCCATTTATACAAAGCCAACTGCCTATGTCATCCTGAGACTGAAACAGTTTCCCCTGAGAACAAGAACTAGACAAGGATGCCCACTCTCACTTCTCCTATTCAACATTGTACTAGAAGCTCTAGCCAGAGCAATTAGACAAGACCAAGAAATAAAGGGCATCTGGGTCAGCAAAGAAGAACTCAAAATCTCCCCATTTGCTGATGATATAATTGTATACACAGAGAATCCTGAAGAATCCATACGTAAACTACTCAAACTGATAGGATAGTTCAGCAAAGTCTCAGGATACAAGATAAACAGAAGTAAATCAGTAGGATTCCTTTATACCAACGAGATTATTAAGGAAGAAGTCACCAAATCAATATCATTTACTATAGTCCCCAAAGAGATACAGTACGTAGGAATTAATCTAACCAGAGAAATAACAGACTTTTACAGAGAGAACTACAATTCCGTGCCACAAGAAACTGAAAGACTTATATAAATGGAGAAACCTACCCTGCTCATGGCTAGGAAGACTTAACATTGTGAAAACGTCTATTTTACCCAAACAATTTACTTATATAATGCAATCTCAATACAAATTCCAGTGAAATTTTTTAGTGAGGTGGAGAAACAAATTACCAAAAGGGAAGAAGCCCCGGGTAAGTAAAGCACTACTGAAGAAGAACACGCTCCTCTCACTATCCGACTTTAGAACCTAGTGCACTGCCAAACCAAGCCAGCACAGTAGTCACAACAGTCTGGTACTGGTTCAAAAAGAAACAGATAGATCAATGGAACAGAATTGAGACCCCAGAGATGGCACTATCTTCCTATGAACAACTAATATTCGACAAAGGCCCTAAGACATTAAACTGGATTAAAAACAATCTCTTCAACAAATGGTGCTGGTAAAATTGGATATCCATCTACAAAAAACTAAAAGACCTAAATATCAAATCTAAAATGATAAAGCTCATCCAAGAAAAAGTAAAAACAACAAGGAAGTTTTAATATATGATGTAGATAGACTTCAAAATCTGTCAAACAAACCACAGTCAACAGAAGAGAAAATAGATAAATGGGAACTATTAAGAATCAAACACTTTTGCTCATCCAAAGACTTTACTAATAGAATTAAAAGGCCATCTACAGAATGGGAAAAAATATTTGGCAATTCTATGTCAGATTCATGCCTGATCTCCGTACTCTATCGAGTACTACAAAATACCAGTAAGGAAAAGATAAACAATCCAGTTAAGTGATGGGCAAAGGAGATGGACAGACACTTCTCTAAAAAGGAGATCCAGGCAGCCAAAAAACACATGTGGACATGCTTGCGATCACCAGGTATTAAAGAAATTCAAATCAAAACTACAATGAGATACCATCTCACCCCAAAAAGGTCAGCCATAACCCAAAAAACGCAAAACAAATGCTAGAGAGACTGTGGAGAAATTGGAACTCTGCTACACTGTTGGTGGGATTGCAAAATGGTGCAACCTCTTTGAAAAGCAATCTGATGCTTCCTTAAAAAGCTGGATCTAGATATGCCATTTGATGCAGTAATTCCACTGCTCAGAATATATCCTACAGTTTCAAGGCCATTCATACCAACTGATGCATGCACACAAATGTTTATTGCAGCACAGTCCATGACAGTAAAAAGATGAATTAATCCAGATGCCCAATAACAGAGGAATGATAGGTAAACTATGGTATGCCTACTCAGTGGAACACTATGCAACACTAAAGAGCAACGATGATTTTAGGAAACATCTCATAACCTGATTTCAGTTGGAGGACACTGTGTTGAGTGAAAGTAGTCAGCGACAAAAGGACAAATGTTGTATGAGACCCCTACGATAAGAACTTAAAAACAGACTCAGGCATAGATGAAAAGACTCTGACTGCCACAAGGGTTGCGGGGGAAGGCTTAGATTAGATAGTTGATAGAAATTTGGTTGGGTGAAATCTGCGATGGCACACATTAGAAAGATCAGTATTAACTGGACTTCAACATAACATGATTACTCCTCCCGTCGTAACTCAATATTGCAAGGACAGAGTAGCTGGAGCAGGGGTCCAGGACCCATGCTTTCAGGGAAATCGAAGCTGATTGGCAGAACTAGTGTTTTGCTAAGACAGACCTCTGCACCCCACAGTGGTGAGTGGCTTCTGGAGTCTTAAAGCTGCCAAGCTGCCAACTGAGGATACAGCAAATGGTCCCAACACAGCAGGAAAGGATGATCACCAAGGACCAAACTGGTGTGGCAGAAAGAGAACCCAGAAGACAGAGAGACACACGTGAGTGGGTGACTACATTGACTTGTGACCAGTAGAACCAGATGGTGCCCGGCCACCACCAGTGATAGCCATGATGGAGCTCACAAAGTTAAGTCTCACTGGCAACACAAGAATAAAAAGGTGTACACCTAAGAAATAAATATATCTAAGATCTCAACTAAAAGACTGCAAATGATGGTCCAGGGGCCTTGAAGTTCCCTTGGGAGCAGGGCCCTGGCCTTGATGCTGCCCTTGCCCATAAATCATAATGGAGGTCAACTCTTCAGACAGAAATGGATTAGACTTGGTGACACACAGTGACCATATCATATGTGCACTTTATGATTCTATGCATTTATAGGCTGTTGTCCTGCTGACCTCTTACTGGAGGCAGGGGAGTGGGTGGAGAGGAGGGGATAGGAGATTATTAGGAGGATAAGACATGTATGGAGCAGAGAGGAGGAGTGTGCTGTCACCAGGCAGGAAGAGTAGTGGGGGCTGCATATAGGCGGGCATGGAAATTTATATGGGAATGTACATTTTCATTCAATCATAATAAAAAAGAGAGGAAAAAATTAAACATATAAACGCAACTGCCAAAAAGAGTTTAAAGTTCCTAGAGCAGAAGGAATAGCAAATATGAAGAGCCTTTAGCCATAATAAACCCTGGTATCATAGTGGTTAAGTGCTATTTCTGATAACTGAAAGGTTAGCAGTTCAAATCCACCAGGCACTCCTTGGAAACTCTACACGACAGTTTTATCTTGTCCTATAGGGTCACTATGAGTTGGAATCAATTTAATGGCAGTAGATTTGGTTTGGTTTTGGTTTAGCCATGATGGAATGGCCCTCAAAATCATTAATGCTACACTCTGGAATCCTGTAGGGACTTCTCAGCTTTATTTCCGAGTGTTGATAAAATTGCTTGGCCACACTTACGGGACAAAACTGAGCACCCAAGCAAGAAACTCCAAACACTCACATGATTTCCTTCCTGTCTCTCCTCAAGTAACTTGTTTTTACTGGAAGCTAGTTTCCTCTTCCTGTCTAGGAATCTCTGTTTACAAAACTGAGACCTTAAAGGAAAGCCAAAAAGGAACCTCTCTCCACTCACCAGCCTTGGGATTTCACCAGATTACACTTTTAACCTTCACCAAAATAAGGCTGTGACTCACCATTTGTGTTGGAAGGCTCCATTCCGCCACTTATTTTCCCAGGAGATCACATCCTGTGTTGTTATCAGTAAAAAGCAAACTACAAAACTGTCCTCATGGGAGAAAAATAAGGAAATGTTCATTTGGGGAAACTTCATTCCATGACACTTACAATGTAAGTCTCTCCTCAAAACTGTCTTATCCAAGTCTAGCCCTTGTGTTCTCTCCCCTTGCTTCTGCTTATCAAAATCAAGTTCTTCAAAATTTATGCCTTCATCCCAAGCCCACCACTTCTTAGCAATGTAATCCTAAAAAAGCCCTGCAAACTTCAATATTCTGACCTGTAACATGGGGCAGTAACAGTGGGAATAGCTTATACTGACTGAGACTTTTCTATTGGCCACATATTTATATACTCCAATCTCAAAAGATGCCTGTAGGGGTAGTACTATCCTCATTTGACAAGTGAGGAAATGGAACGAAATGAAAATTAAGTCATTCTTACAAGGTAACACAGAAGGGGAAGAGCCAGGATTAAAACCTGGGCAATCTGGCCCCACAATCCTTGAGTTTAACCAGAACCCTATCTGCTCTCATAAAGATAACAGCCAAGAAAACTCTGTGGGGTAGTTCTCCTCTGTCCTGTGGGGTCACAACAACAGCAACAGCATGGCCTCCTATCCAACTCATAGAGTTGTTGTGAGAGGATTATAGTGATTACTGGCCCACAGAAAGTGTTTAATAAGTATTATACTATCATGAGAAAATATATACCCAAGTATCTTTTATACCGCCTGATAGATAACAGGGGCCCTGGTGCCACAGTGGTTAAGAGCTCAGCTGCTAACCAAAAGGCCAGCACTTGGAATCCACTAGCCACTCCTTGGAAACTATATGGGGCAGTTGTACCTTGTCCTATTGGGTCACTACATGTTTGGTTTAATTGGTAGCAGGCCCTCAACTTGTGTTAGTTTCCTTTTCTCCCTCTATTGTCCAAAAGCAACCCACTCCCAACCAATATCTTCCCTTAAGGTGGTAGAGAATGGGCTATTTGATGGTTACTCTTGCGAAAGCATGATGTATAATACAAATCCCTGGAACTAGAACCTTCTAAGTGGTATGAAGTATTGGAGTCGGGTCTACCATTTCCTGGATAGTGCTTTGTAGTGACACATTAGTTCCATGGGTCTCAGCCATGGGCATAAGCACCACCAGGGCAATTCACAGTTTCTATGGCGGTGTTTAGGAAGCTATGGTTCTTGGTTAAAAACTGGGATTGTTAGCTTCCATGATCATGCTCAGTAGAGTGGAAGGTCAATGATAAAGAGGAAGACCCTCAACGAGATGGATTGACACAGTGGTTGCAATGATGGCCTTAAGCATAAAAACCATTGTGGGCATGGTGCAGGACAAGGCAGTGTTTAATTCTGTTATGCATAGGGTCTCTATAAGTCAGAACCAGCTTGACAGCACCTGTCAACAACAATTTCCATGAGGGGACTCCAGAGAGAGGAATCCTTTTACCCTCAGCCATCACCTCTGCTCCCTCACTTCTCATGGAGGAAATAGTAGAGGCTGACCTAATTGTGAGGTTGGGAGAAGAAACTGGGCAAGTGAGAATTAGCCTCCTTAGATTCTCTCTTTTCCAAGCTGCTTGTAAGGAGAATACACTCTACTCCTTTTGCATCCTGGGGACAGACAGCTATAGTTGTTCAACTATCCCAGCAACCAGGAGGATGAACTTCTAATTCTGGGTGGAGTATTCAAAGACTAAGAAGTTCTGGTTATGCAGTGTTAAGCACTCAGCAGCTACCTGAAAGGTTGGAGGTTAGAACCTATCAGTGGCTTCAAAGGAGAAAAGACCTGGTTCTTGATTCTGTAAAAAAAGTACAGCCTGGGAAACCTTGTGGGGCAGTTATACTGTGTTCCAAGGGTTGCTGTGAGTTGGAATGAACTTCATGGCATGCAGGAACAATATTCAAAGACTATAGTGTCTGCATATCTAAGGGGAGCTTGCCCAGTAGTCCAAGTAATGTGTTGGCCTCAGTGCTAGTCATTGGTGCTCTTCAGCAAGTAGTTACTGTTCTTCTCCTTTTGGACATAAGCATGAAGGATACTTTATGGACTTCTTGTAGCAGGTCAGCCACTGAACTGGTTGCAGCCAATATTTTGGAAGTGGGAGTAGCATATGTCAATTGTGGGATAAAATTGAAAAGTTAGTGTGAGATTTTCTATAATTTTATCCACGGCAGAGCAACTAGCAATGTTTCCGATTGTGGTGCTCTGTTATCCTGATTCCCTGAGTGATGTTAAAGAATAGAGCAAAGAAATGGCACCCTAGTGTTTTAAGCCGGTTTGGATAAGAGTTTGGCAGTTTCTAAAAAAGTTAAACATACACCTAGCATATAGTCTAGCCATTCCACTCAAATGTATACATTCATGCAAAGATTTATATGTGGATGTTCACAATTGCTTTTTAACATTCCCAAACTAGAAACAACCCAAAATGTCCATCAGCAGGTGAATGGATAAATATTACCATAGACATACAATGGTACAGACCTACTAAGCAATAAAAATAAATGAATTATTGATACATGCACCAATATGAATGAATTATACTGAGTGAAACATGGCAGACTTAAGAGTATGTATGGTGTAATGCTGCTTATATGAAATTCTAAACAATGCAAAGTAATCTGTAGTGTCAGAAAGCAGACCGATGATTGCCTGGGGAGAGGAAAATGGTGTGAGGGAGGGATTACAATGAGTTGCAAGCAATTTGTAAAGGGTGATGGGAATGTTCATTATCTTGCTTGTGGTGATAGTTTCACAGACATATAAAAATGTCACAGCTTATTAAATTGTACACTAAATATGAAGAGTATATCATGTCTCAGTTATATCTGAAAACTACTGGGGGAATGGGGAAAGCAGTACACTAACAGCATTGAGAGGAAGAAGTACAGAATTTCAGATGACATGAATTTGAATATAAGGCCCTATTTTCAGCAGGTTTTCTCCTTCCCCGCTGTACAGTCTAGATCCTCATCACCATTAGCCATCATGTCTATGGTGACTATCTTCTGTCATAATGCAAACCCTCATCCCAAGTGTCCTGAGCCCCTAGTTACCATGCCTTTCTCAGCCTCGAGTTATTGTACCTGTCATTTGCCCTCAGAACTGGCCACATTATTTGCAATGCCTAGTGTAAAGCAACAATGAAAATCCTTGTTCAAAAATGATTAGGAATTGCAATATAACAAAAGAAGAGCATATAAACCAAGCACTGGGCCTTTTTAAGCATGAGCTTGAGTACAACTACACAGGCCAGCGCTGTTTAATTAAAATTGGGAGAGTACCAAGAGGCACTCAAGCTGGTCCCTGAGGTTCCCCATGTGTTCTTTACCTCCTACAATGCTTAATCCCTTCTCTTGAGGAGTGGAGTCAGTTGCCCCACAAGATAGTTACTCCTCTTTTTGTCTGTTGGAACCTAAACACAGCTGCCTAAAATGCTCAGTGAAAGCCATAGCTTATAATTCGACGAGCCTCCTGTGTGTTTGGAAACCCTGGTAGCATTGTGGTTAAGTGCTATCACTGCTAACCAAAAGTGCTGGCAGTTTAGCTGTACCAGGTGCTCCTTGGAAACTCTTTGGGACAGTTCTACTCAGTCCTATAAGGTCATTATGCACTAGAATCAAAGGCAATGGGTTCACTCCCTTTGAGACCAGAATCTTAGAATATAGACTTAGCCCTTGCTGCGGCTAAAATATCAATAAAGCTAAATTTAGGCATTTTGTATTCATCCAAAAATGTACTCCTTGTATGAACTCAGCTTTCTTACACGTATGTTGTAGGGTGGTATAAATTACTTGTACGTGCAGAAACTGGGAATGATTGGTAAAAGCATCAAAGAGAAGATTTCCATACTGTCTACCACTCTGTAATCAATTTTATGATATGTGCCGAAAGACTTAAAATGAAATACGACCACTTCAACTATTACTCTAAAAAATAAGCACGATGGAGTCCTGGTGTCACAGTAGCTACGTGTTCAGCTGCTAAACAAGAGGTCAAAATTTCAAATACACCAACTGTTCCTTGGAAAATCTATAGGGCAGAAATGATTCAGTTGCCTCAGGTATAACTCTTATGCTCATTATATAAATGAGGAAATTGAGTACAAAGGCAAATTCCTTGAGATCACATGGGGGATCTGTGATGAAGTCAAGTTTTTAACACATATCTATCTGTCTTCTTTTTATTTTTGAATTTTTATTATTTATTAATTACCATAAAAGAAAAAAATTTCTAACATCTATCAATTATCTCATCTATGATAATCCCTCACCTCCCCACCCACCCTTGTAGCCAACACAGTTGTTTTGTTCTATAGATAATTCTATTTTTAGGTCTTTATAACAGGGATCTCATACAGTATTTGTCCTTTTGACACTGACTGATTTCACTCATCATAATCTCTTCCAACTGAAATCATGTTATGAGATGTTTTCTAAAATCATCATTGTTTTTTACCATAGCATAGTGTTCCATTGAGTGTATGTACCATAGTTTGTTTATCCATTCCGCTGTTGATGGGCATCTGGGTTGATTCCATCTTTTAGTGATTGTGGATCGTGCTGCAATAAACATTTGTGGGCATGTGTCTGTTCATGTGACAACCTTTGTTTCTGAAGGATAAATTCCAAGCAGTGGAATTACAGGATCAAATGGTATATCTATTTCCAGCTTTTTAAGGAAATGCTTTTAAAGTTTTAAAGGCTTCTAAGTTTTGCTTCCTCTATAGCCTAGAATAGTTGTAAACATGCAGCTGAGCCTCAGTAAATACTTTTGCTTTCACTGAATGCCTAAGATTCACTATTGTCAAAAATATTTTTGAAGCACTGTTGTGACCTTGACATTGAACTGATTCATAATGACTGTTGTTGTCAGAAGCTATAGAGTCTGCTCTGACTGATAGTGACTCTAAGTACAACACAAAGAAACACTGCTCCATTCTGCATCTTCCTTATAATCCTTGCTATGTTCGAGCCCATTGTTGCAGCTAAACTGGATCAGTCATTTTTCTTAAAGGTCATTCTCTTTTGCTGACCTTCTACCAGGCACAATGTCCTAGTGAAGGAATTGGTCCCTCCTGATATTACAGTCAAAGTAAGTGAGATGAAGTCTCACTATCCTTGCTTCTAGTGAGCATTCTGGCTGTACAGGACAAATTTGTTCCTTCTTCTAGTAATCCATGGTTCAATATTCTTTGCCAGTGCCATAATTCAAAGATATTATTTCTTCTTTGGACTTCTTTAGTCATTGTAAAGCTTCAGCATGCATATAAGGTAGTTGAAAATACCATGATTTGGGACAGACGCATCTGAGTCCTCAACCTGGCAATCTTTGCTTTAAAGCAGTTCAAAAAGGTCTTTTGCAATACACTCACCCAGCACGTCATTTGATTTCTTAACTGCTGCTTCCAAGGGTGTTGACTGAGGATCCAAGCAAAATGAAATCTTTAACAACTTCACGCTTTCCTCAGTTTATCATGATGCTGCTGATCAGACCAGCTGTGTGGATTTTTGTTTTCTTTATGTTGAGGATGAAGGCTATAGTCTTTGATCTTCCTCAGTAAGTGCTATAAGTTCTCTTTGCTTTCCACAAGCATGATTGTGTTATCAGCATGTTGTAAGCTATTAATGTGTCTTCCACAGATCCTGATGCCATGTTGTTCATATAGCCCAGGTGTTTGGATTATTTGCTCAGCTTACATTGATTAAGGTGAAAGGATTCAAACTTGATGCATACCTTTCCTGCTTTTTATCACTCAGCATCCTCTTGTTCTATTCTATAGACTACCAATTTGTCTATGTATTATTTCCTCATGAACATAATTAAGAGTTCTAAATTTCCCATTCTTTGCAACCTCATCCATAATTTGTTAAGATCCACATGGTTCTGTACCTTTGCATAGACAACAAAACACAGTTAAAAATATTTCTGACCCAATATTCTCTGCTTTCAGCCAGGATCCATCTGAAATCAGCAATGATATCCTTTGTCCTACACACTCTTCTGAATCCATCTTGAATTTCTGGTAGTTCCCTGTCCACATACTGCTGCAACTGCCTTTGAGATATCTTCAGCAAAATTTTATATACATATGATATTAATGATACTGCTCAATAACTTCATATTCTGTTGGATCATCTTCCTTTGGAATGGTCACAAATGTAGATCACTTCCAGTTGCTTGGCCAGGTAGCTGTCTTCCAGATTTCTTGGTATGAACATGAAAGTGCTTCCAGTGTTGAATCTGTTTGTTGAAACATCTAGGTTGGTATTCTGTTAATACCTGGAGCTTCATTTTTGGTCAATGCCTTCAGAGTAGGTTGGACATCCTCCTTCAATATCTTTAGTTTTTGACCATATGAAAACTTCTGAAATGATTAAATGTCGTCTCTTTTTGTTACACCGATTCTGTGTGCTCCTTCTATCTTCTTTTGATGCATTTCGTGTCATTCAATATTTTTTCCAGACTTTTTTAATATTACAGTTTCAGACTTAAAATTTTCTTCAGCTCTTTCAGCTTGAGAAATGCAGAGTGTGTTCTTCCCTTTTGGCTTTCCATCTCCAGCTGTTTGCACTTACCGTTGCACTTTGTCTTCTCCAGCCCCATTTTGAATTCCTCTGTTCCACTCTTTTACTTCATCATTTCCTTCTTTTTGAGTTAGCTACTAGACATTCAAGGACAAGTTTCAGAGTCTCTTCTGACATTCAGTTTGGTCTTTTCTTTCTTTCCTGTCTTTCTAATGACTTCATGCTTTCTTTGTGAATGATATCTTTGATGTTATTCCTTAACTCATCTGGTCTTTGGTCATCAGTGTCCATGCCTCATATCTGTTCTTGAGATGGTCTCTAAAGTCTGGTGAGATACACTCAAGCTTATACTTTTGCTCTCATGGACATGTTCTAATTTTCTTCAGTTTCAGTATGAATTGATGACATATAAACACTGATAATCATGACCCAGCAAAGTTGATACGCAGTCCTAATCATCACACACACTAAGGCTCACTGCAGCACTGTTTACAACAGCAAAAAGATAGAAACACCCTAGATGCCCGTCAAAAGATGAATGGACAAATTATGGTACATAACACATAGTGGAATACTACACAATCATAAAGAACAACGACAAATCCATGAAATACCTCAGAACATTGATGAATCTGGAGGACATTATACAGAGTGAAGTAAGTCGGTCACAGAAGGACAAATATTGTATGGGACCATTATTATAAGAATTCAAGAAAAGTTCAAACCCAGAAAAAAGCCTTCTTTGACATTTGTGAGGATGGGGAGGAAAAAGATGGGGAATTTACTAACTAGATAGTACCAAGTGTCAGCTTTGGTGAAGGGAAGGAAAACACACAATACAGAGGAACTCAGCACAAATGGACCAAAGCCAAAGTTAAGAAGTATCCAAGTAGTCTGAGGGACAAAGTACCTTAGGCTAGGGCTTTAGACCATGACTTCAGGGGACATCTAAGTCAACCAGCATAACAAAGTTTATTAAGAAAATGTTCTGCATCCCACTTCAGTGAGTGGAGTCTGGGGTCCTAAAAGCTTTCAATCAGCCATCTAAGTGGTATAAATTCATCCCATCTCACCTGGAATAAAGGACAATGTAGAAAATCAAAGACAGGAAAATATGAGCCCAAGATACTGAAGGACTACATAAACTAGAGACCCCACCAGCCTGAGACCAGAATTGCTATATGGTGCCCAGCTACCACCAAGGACCACCTTGACAGGGAACACAACAAAAAGTTCCAAATGGAGCAGAACAAAAGTGTGGAGCAGAAATCAAATTTACACCAAAAGACCAGACTTCACAGTTCAACACAGGCTAGAGGAACCCCTCAAACTGGCCTCTGAGTGTTCTGTTTCCCTAGAACTGAAACCATTCCCAAAACCCATTCTACAAATAAAGATTATACAGGACTATAAAATAATAATACGCATGAGGGGTATACTTCTTAATTCAACAAGATACAGAAGACCAGATAGGCAGCTCGTGTCCAAAAGAAGGATGAGAAAGCAGCAAGAGACAGGAACTTGTAGAATGGACACAAGGAACCCAGGGTAGAAAAGAAGAGTGGGCAGTCACATTGTGAGGATTGCAACTAATATCACAAAACAATATGTGTATAAATTTTTGTCTGAGAAATTAACTTGAATCGTAAAATTTTACCCAAAGCACAATTTAAGAAAAATAAAGAAGGAAGAGGAGGAGAAGGAGAAAGTATACATTAGCTTCCTTATTTTACAAATGACAAGTTCAGATATTAACCAGAAGGTCAGCAGTTCAAATTCACCAGCTGTTTCTTGGGAACCCCTTGGGGAAGTTCTACTTGTCCCACAGGGTCACTGTCTTTAGTTATCCAGCGTTGTTTTAACAGAAACACCACAAATGAATGGCTTTAACAAAGAAAAATTAATTCTCTCACAGTTTAGTAAACTATAAGTCCAAATTCAGGGAGTCAGCTCCAGGGGAATTGTTTTTCTTTTGTGTCAGCTTTAAAAGAAGGCTCTTGTCATTAATGTTCCCCTGGTCTACAAGCTTCTCAGTGCAGGCACCCTAGGTCCAAAGACCCACTCTTCTCCTGGCTCTATTTTATCGACAGCATGAGGTTTCCGTGTTTCTCCATTCATCTCTTCTTTGTATCTCAGAAAAGACTGGCTTAAGACATGATCTAATCTTGTAGACTGAGCCTGGCCTCATTAACATAACTGCCACTAGTCTCATCTCATTCACAACATAGAAACAAGATGTAAAACACACAGGAAAATCACACCAGATGACAAAATTGTGGACAACTGCACAATACTGGGAATTGGCCTAACCAAGCTGACAGATATTTTGAGGAGACACAGGCCATTCTATGACATTCACTATAAGTAAAATCAACTCAGTGGCAATGGGTTTTGCTGGGTTGGTTGTTTGGTTTAGGTACATACAACCACCAAGTAGTTGAACTCAGATTGAATCCTACAGCTTCTTGTCTGCAGAACCTAGGTCTTTTATGCAACTGAACACAGTGTGAGCAATCTCTGAGAAGTCATCCTTTCTGGTCATGGGGTGTGTGGGAAATACACTAAATGAGGGAGTAGGATTCTTTGGTTTTGTTTTTTTTTTTTTGGTCTTGCTTTTGCACCATGGCTTTCAATGTGACCTTGAACACTGTTCCTCTCTGAATCTCAAAGGGTTTTTTTATCTATAAAATAACAGGGTACAGACTAAATGTTCATAATCTAAATTCTTTCTAGCCCTAAAAATGTAATGTGTAAATTCTTGACGTTTTCTAGAAATTCCCAAGTCAGGTCCTGGGAGAACCAGGCATGGAAGGAAGCTAATAGACAAAAGGTTGCCTCAGGAAACCTCTCTCCTAATTTGGGCAAATGGATGAGGTATGTATAATTAAAACTGCAAAAATAACAACCTTCTGGCCAAGTTCTACCCTCATTTAGCCATGCTTTTGGGGACTGATTTCAGGAGGAACAGTTGATGTCTAACCCAGGATGGAATTTGGCTTGATATGTAGATCCTTATAACTTCTAAATGATGTCAGTGCACTGATTTGAGAGACTGAGAAAATGCTGAGTGTAGTCTACTCACCTCCATAAAGAAAAACTGGAAACCACTGGAAGAGGGCCAATGTTGGCCTATGTTATAAAGCCAAGAACACTTTTGGCAGGGCAAATGTATCTGGGGATGATCATGCCCAATTCATGTCAATGGATGGTTGTGGCCTTTCTTGCATCATTGATTGATACCAAAACCACTCTGAGGTTATAGCAATTTTAACAATGAGAGGTCAAAGAGGTAAGTGCTCTCTCAGAAGGATGTCAGGGAGCTATTGAAAAAAATATCTAGATAATACAACTTGAAATATGATTTTGGTTCCAATTAACCAGGTAATAACTTTGCATTCCTGTGTCCTTCTGCCTTTGAGAACTGGCTTGTGTTAAGGGTTCTTGCCAGAGTTTTGATGATATAATGACGGTACTGTGTCCAGGGACCCCAAGAACGCCAACATTTTACCTTGAGCCAGACGTCCCCTCCAGGCAGTTCCTAAGGTGATAAAAGTGTAGTAAGCAAGAATACAGTTTGTCTAGTCAGGAAACCTAGGTTCAAATCCTTGATCCATCACTTGCTAGTAAGATAACCTCAGGTAGCTTCTTATCTTGAACCTTATCAGAGGGTTGTTATGAATATTGCTGTTATTGTTAGTTGCCAACTAGCTGATTCCAACTTACTGCCATCTCATGTTTTTGGAGTAGAACTGATCCATGAAGTTTTCAGGGCTATGACCTTTCCAAAGCAGATCTCCAAGTCTGTCTTACAATGTGTCTTTGGATGCATTCAGATTACCGGTTTGCCACCTACTAGTCAAACACTTAACAATTTATGCCCTCTATGGACTCCATTATGAATAATTATGAAGATAAAATGACTTAATTGCTGCAGAACACCCATTCTTTGGCATATAGCGCGTACTCTATAAGTGCTAGATAGTAATCCTAAAGATGCTACATCTATAGGAAACAAGATCAAATGCAAACAAACACAGTACAATTTCATTTTTATTGGGACCAATTCCTGGTATGTCCAGTGTGGAACACTGGTGCAACTAAGGATAGCTTGCAAGCTAATCTACTGCCTGCAAAGGCCCTACGTCCCAGGTGCGAATTTTCGCATCATATTACCTTCTAATGGATCCCAAACACCTGGATCCAGAAGACTCACATTTTCATGATTACATTTAGAAAAGCAGACTAAGATAACAAAAGACCATGGAAAAGCGGTTAGACTCTGCGGGGACTTGGCTCAGCTTAATGGTGCTTCATCACAACGGTAACAAGAAGCAGAAAAGGAAGAAAAAGAAATACAACTATCTGACCTTTTAAATTATAACGACCATGTTGTTGTGTGCCATTGTGTCAATTCAAACTCATAGCAATCCAATGTAACAAAGCAGAACTGTCTGATAGGGTTGACTAGGCTATAATCTTCAGTGGGAGTAGAATATTAGGTCTTTTCTTCCCTGGAGCCACTGGTGGGCTTCAACTACCAGCCTTTTGGTTAGCAGCTGAGTGCTCAACTTTTGTGCCATCAAAATAACAACAACAACAAAATAGCATGCCTACTGAGTAAATTCCAACTTATAGCAACCCTATAGGACAGAGTAGAACTGCCCCATAGAATTTTCAAGGAGCACCTGGTGGATTTGAACTGCCAACCTTTCAGTTAGCAGCCAAGCTCTTAAATACTGTGCTACCAGAGTATGACCATAAAACCAAAACCAAACCCATTGTTGTCAAGCTGATTCTGATTCACAGGGGCTCCATAGGACAGAATAGAACTGCCCATAAGGTTTCCAAAGCTTTTAATCTTTGTGGAAGCAAACTGCCACATCTATCTCCAACAGAGCAACTGGTGTGTTTGAACCGCCAAACTTAGCAGCTGAGCACTTAACCACCAGGGTTCCTTTATAATGACTATATCCACTAGTAAATAAAGTCTGGTCTATGTCCCAGAGGACATACTGGTGGCATAGTGGTTAAATGCTACATTTGCTAACCAAAAGATCAGCAGTTTGAATCCGCCAGGCACTCCTTGAAAACTTCATGGGGCAGTTCTACTCTGTCCAATAGGCAGTTCTACTCTGTCTTTGTAAGTCTGAATCAACCCAACAGCAGTAGGTTTGGTTTCATTGGACATGTCCCAGAATCTAGCTAGTCAGCTAAGCAACTCCTCCTCATCTACAAAAGAGGATAGGGGCAGCAGAGGGAGCAGAAAGGGACTTTAGACATCCTTTCTCCATTCTAAACTTCATCGATTCTCAAAATCTGCTGGGTGAATCATGTACAACAGAATCACCTGACATATTTGTAAAAATGTAGATTCCTAAACTCAGCAAATGGATTAAAACTGAACCTTTGGGAGCAAGGCCCCAAATTTACAGTTTTCAAGTTCCCAGGGTAAACAGAAATTTGAGAATCATTGATCTAACTCACTATGAAGTTAATGAGGACTATAGATGATATTATAAAGTGCTTTGAAAGAGTCAGATTCGGGCAGAAGGGAGGCCGTAAAATGAGAGGGGCGCTCAAGGCCTCACAGCTGCTTGCTACAGAGTCAGAATGAAACCAGCCCCGGCCCAACTGCTTTGGGGTCTCTGGTCTCCACAGTGTCTCAGCCATCCAAGGAACAGCAGAGCAGAACACATTCTAGGACTTGTCTACTTCTCTCTTCCCTCCTTTATAAAGATAAGAAGAGAGCTTCCCCTTGCTTTCTTCACAGGGTTTTTGGGGCATCAAATGAGTTGATACTTAAAACTTATATAACCCAAGGAATTATTTATTCCTATGAACTCAGAATAACCACCCTTCTCTACTTACCCTGTAGTTATGGGGAATCAGAGGTTTGTGTTTTGACCTTACCAGGCTTTCCACAAAAGTCAAATTCACCAGATAATTGCAGAGTTCCTCTTATTCAGCTTAGGGATTAAGTCACAGGATGGTGTCCACAACTGATGGGCAAGTACCCAGGCTGCTCAGGCAAAAACCAAGGAAAAAAATCTTTTTCCCTTCATTGTAGTCGTTGTTGTTGTTAAATGCCATTAAGTTGATTCTAATTTGTAGCAATCCTATGTGCAGCAGATCAAAACATTGCCAGACCTGTCCCATCCCCGCAACTATTGCTGTGTTTGAGCCCATTCTTACAGCCACTGTATCAGTCTATCTTGCTGAGGGTCTTCCTCCTTTTAGCTAACCCCCTACTTTACCAAACATAATGTCCTTCACTAGGGACTGATCGTTTCCAATAACATGTCCAAAATATGTGAAACAAAGTCTCACCATCGTCACTTCTAAGGAGACCCTATTTGTACTTCTTCTAAGACAAACTTTTTCTTCCTTCTGGCAGTCTGTGATATATTCAATAACCTTCACCAATACCATAATCCAAAGGCATCAATTCTCAGGAGTTCTCTTGTTAATGTCATTAAATGGTCACTGCATTTTAATTCTACACACCTTCCTCTCAAGTTCCAGTCCTGGATTTTCAGTTGCCCCCTAATCATCTCCACCTGAATTTGCCTCTGCCTAACCCCAGAATTTTTGCAGGTCCCCATCAGAACTCACTCTCTATACTGAATGACTTGGCTTCTTCCACTTAACTTCTTCAAGAATCCAGAGTCAACTTGGGCCCCTTCACATTCTATCAGTTGCTAAGCCTGCCAGGCTCCACATGGACAGTTTCTCTCTCATTTATTCTTTCTTCTCTATCTGGAGTGCCACTGCCTTCATACTGGACACCATTCATCACCACTTTTTTTCTGGCAGTACCAGAATGTTCTAAAAACAAGATCTGAAAGGCCTGCTCAGAGCTGAATCATTCTTAAAGAAGTGAGTGTAACAGGACAACATCATTTGTATTAATGCATATGTGCTTGCCTGTCGACAAGACCCAATAGAGGACTTAGGAGGTCTTGCCCTTATAAGGAAACCCTGGTGGCTTAACGGGTAGAAGCTATGGCTGCTAATCAAAAGGTCAGTAGTTCGAATCCACCAGCCACTCTTTGGAAACCCTGTGGGGAAGTTCTACTCTGTCCTATAGGGTCCCTATGAATCAGAATCAACTTGACAGCAGTGGATTTGGTACCCCCACCCCCCACCCCATGGTTTCTCTTCTGCAAAACACACTTAGGAAAATTTATAGCTAAAAGCAAGAGCAGCATCTCTCCTGGGAACCTTGAGATACATCACGGTTCTGGTTGTTTTCCTCACCACCTTTGCATCTTTCTTGACAATTAAATAGAAATGAATCCCAGATATGTTTGGGATTGTGTCCCATTCCAAGCCCCTAAGGTAGCAGGACCAGAAACTATAGAAGGAGCTAGGTCACAGTGAAAACTATGGTGGCCCTAGCCTGCCTCCTATGGGTATTTTGGTGGTGTAAGACACATAATTCCCTTATTTTAAGCCATTTCCATTCAACTTTTCTGTTGATGATACTAAGTACACTCTAGGCTGAGACAGAAAGTATGGAGCTGGAACTCAAGCCCAAATCTGTGTGGGTTCATTCTTCTCAGAGTATTTATTATCACAAACCACCACTAAATACTGTGTCTTATGTGAGGCAATAGCTGAGCAGATGGTAAAGAGATGAGGTGTCTTGATGTTATCAGAGAAGGCTCACCTAGCTGATAACCTATAGGATCTGTTTCCAGTGTTCTAATTCAGGCACCCACCCTATGAGACACTGTACACAGCCAACCAACTCCAACCTTGATACAATTTTAAGCCATTTGATGGCTCAAACTGTATGCATTTGACTGCTATTAATCATTGAATTGCATCTCCCAAAAATATATGTTATAAATTCTAATGCCTGTATCTATGCTTATAATTCCATTTGGAAATGTGTTTTCTTTGTTATGTTATTGAGACATGGTTAGAGTAAGGTGTGCCTTAAATGAATCTTTTCTGAGATATAAAGGAGATTAAATAAACAAGCAAGAGAAGATGAGATGAGAGAAAACAGACATCTAGTCACACGAGGATTGCCTGGAAGCAGAAGCTAAAATGGACAAGGTTCTTCCTCCAGAGCCAACAGAAAGAGAAAGTCTTTGCCTAGACCTGGTACCATGAATTCAAACTTTCAGCCTCCTAAAGTGTCATTGCGATCCTAGATGTTAGTGAGCTGAAATGGACTGGTTTGGGCCATTTCCAATCAGACACTTGCATGGTCTACTCTACAGGGAATGAAAAATTGAAGAACGATAACACATTCATGTTTACAAAGAACAGCTTAATCTCACAATACTGTTAGTGATAGGATAAAATCCATACACATATAAGAAAGAACAGTTAACACAACTACTATTCAAATTTGTGTACCAACCACTATGCAGAAAATAAAGTAATGAAAGATTTTTACCAAATTCTGTAGTCTGGAAATGACTAAACTTGAATTCAATATGCAATGACAATTACTGGTGATTGGAATGTGCAAGTTGGAAATGAAGACAAAGGACTGGTAGTTGGACAATATGACCTTGGTGACAGAAACAATGCTGAAGATCACATGGTTGAGTTTTGCAAGACGCATGACTTTCATCACAGGCACATTTTTTCAACAACATAAACAGTGACTATACACGTGAGTCTCACTGGGTGGAATACACAGGAGTCAAATAACTACATTTGTGGAAAAGGGAAAGGAAAAACTTAAAATCATTAGTCAGAACAAGATCAGGGGTCAACTACAAAACAGACCATAAATCAATCATACACAAGGTCAAGTTGAAGCTGAAGGGAATTAAAACAAGTCTATGACAGCCAAAGTACAAGCCTGAGTATGTTCCACCTGAATTTAGAAACCATTTCAAGTACAGTTTCGGGGTACTGAACACTATTAACCACAGACCAGACAAGCTGTAGAATGACATCAAGGTCATTATACAAGAAGAAAGCAAAAGACTATTAAAAAGTCAGAAAGCAAATAAAGACCAAAATGGGTGTCAGAAGAGATTCTGATACTGGCTCTTGAATGTAGAGCAGCTAAAGCAAAAGGAAGAAATAAAAGGTAAAAGAGCTGAATAAAACATTTAAAAGAGTGGTTCAAGAAGACAAAATAAAGTTTTAGAATGAAATATTCAAAGACCTGGAATTGGAAAACCAAAAGGAAAAACTACGCTTGGTATGTCTCAAGCTGAAAGAACTAAAAGAAAAAGTTGAAGCCCTGAGTTGCAACACTGAAGGATTCTATGGCCAAAATATTCAATTATGCAAGAAGCATCAAAATAAGAAGGAACATACAGTGTCAGTGTACCAAAAAGGATTTGTCAACAAACCCATCCCATCTGATTGCAGCCAAGGAGCAGCTCTGCAAGTAGCTTCAGAACCAAACAGCAGTGACATCAGACCTGTAAAAGTTAAATGCAAGTTCCCTACCTACAGCAAGCTGATACCACAACCTTTCTCCCCACTAGAGCTCCAAGGAGGATACTCCTTTCCCCTCACCCATCTCCCACCCTGCTCCTATACCAGTCCTGTGGCATTCAACTGCCTAAACCAGGAACTCATGGCATGACTGGAGGTGCCAGCCCCTACTCTCAGCCAGTGGTGTAGTGCTCTTCATCCCCAAACTTCAGCCCTGTGCCACTGCCTGGTAAACCAGTCCAACACTGCATTCCTTCATTAATGCAAAAGAGTTAGGGTGTCTACTTGAAGTTTATTTTTACCTGCAGTGGCCAAGTAAAAACTGAAAATTTGTGATATGTGACACTGTCCATCCCCTAAGGAAGGGCTTAACCTACCACACAGAGACTTCAAGGGCCTGTGGTCCCACCCACTCCATCTAGCTGGCCACAACAGGGTCCTAATCCGGCCAACAGCACTGGGCACCCAAGGATAAGTTGTGCTACTCCCGTGTCATGGATTGAATTGTGTCCCCAAACAATGTGTGTGGTGGTTTGGCTGATTCCTCATATTGTGTGATGTTCCTTTAAGTTGTAAACTCTGCCTATAAGATGTTAATGAGGGAGCATCAGTGACAGTTGTTTTAGTGGAGCAGGACTGAACATGAGGGATTGTACTGTACCTTGGGGAAGCGTCTTGAGACATGAAGGAAAGAGAGGCAAGAGGAGTCTTGGAGACCTCATACCACCAAGAAAACAGAGCTAAGAACAGAGGGCATTCTTTGCAAAGACCTCAGGGTCCCTGTGCCTTAAAAGTTCCCAGTCCCAGGGAAGAGTGACAACATGGGCCTTTCTCTAGAGCCAGGAGAGAAAGTCTTCCCCTGAAGCTGACATACTGAATTTGGATTTTTAACCTACCGGAATATGAGAAAACAAAATTTGTCTTTGTAAAACCATCTACTTGAGGTATTTCTGTTAAAGCCGCACTTGACAACTAAAGTACCTCTCCCACCCCTACTATACACTCCAGCAAACAGGGACATGTCCTCCACTGGGTGACCAGGGGCAGACAACATCTCCCTGCCTTGCCCCACACATCACACCACTACAACCAGAGACATGTGCCTGTTCCAAACACTCCCATACAGCCTGCCCAGTTGAGACTGCAGGTAAGAGTCTCTGAGTCCTACACTTGGTGACTGATGACCCAGTCATTTCCATCCTAAACAACCACACCCCTGAAGGAACAATGAGGAAACATCGGGGCTCAGACAACTAGTAATTGCTCTGACCACCTGAAGACAGGAGATGACTGCTTCAATAACATCAACAACCAGAGTAGTACACATGTCGAGCCTACTTGGCTATATCAAAACAAAGCAAAAATACAGGACATAGTAAGCAAAACTACAATAAATAAATATGACAATTTGTTGATGCCTTGGAGACGACAGTCAATATCAAATCACATAAAGAAGCAGAAAAAGATAGTTCTAGCAAGTTACCAAAGGATCAGAAAATCTTCTAGAAGAAAATAAGGCAACTAAATGAGTTGACAAAGAATTCAAAAGACTAATATACAGGAGCACTCCAAGAGGTCAGTAAGGAGATCAGGTAAAATTCAGACCAAAGTGAGGACCATGCAGATAAAATGATAGAAGAATTCAGGAAAACAGCACAGGAACAAAATGACAGAATAAACAGGTAGCTGGAAACCATACAGAAGCAGCAACTAGAAATCCAAAAGATTAACAATAAAATCTCAGGATTAGGTAATTCAATAGAAGGTCATAGGAGCAAAAGTGACACAATGGAAGTCAGAATTAATGAGACTGATGACAAATCCCTTGACACTTGTTTAAGGAAAAATCAGAAAAAAATGCAAGGAAAAAATGTTATTAAGTCTAAGAATTGTGTCTGATACTATCAAGAGGAAAAACCTGTGAGTGATCAGAGAGTACAAAACAAAAGGGGGGAGATAGAGAAAATAACATAAAACATAAAGAGAACTGTTGAAGATCTGCTGGCAGAAAACCTCCCTAATATCATGAGAGATAAGAAGATACCTATCCAAGGAGCTCAATGTACCCTACACAGGTTAGACTCCAAAAGAAAGTCATCAAGACATATCATAATCAACTCTGCCAAAATAAAAGACTAGAGATAGACAAAAAGCCACTTACAAAAAAGAATCAGTAGGTCTAAATTCAGATTACTCAATGGAAACCACACAGGCAAGAAGGCAATGGGGTGGCATACATAAAGCCTTGATGGAAAAGTTTGCTATCCAAGAATTACATATCCAGCTAAATTGTCTCTCAAATGTGATGGCAAAGTTAGTTCATTTCCAGATAAATGGAAATTTGTAAAAACCAGACGAAAATTACAAGTAATATTAAAGGAAGTCCTCTGGTTAGAGAACCAACAACATCAGACAATGATCAGATTAGGATACAAGATAGTTCAACCCACAGGGGGAATTCACAAAAAACAAATCAAAGCTAAAAGACCGAAAATATGGAATCAGAGATGTCAACATGTAAATGATGATAACACCAAAACAAACCAAAAAAGGGTATAGGTGGTGTAGTAATAATATTTACATATGGAAAGGAAGTTAAGGTGATATCAAGAAATGCAAGACTAGTTTAAACTTAGAAAAAGAAAACTGAATTTTAAGGTAACCACAAAGAACCAACTTACCCATCAAAATAAAAAAAAGAAAAACAGACTCAGTAAGCACAAAATTAACAATAAAAGATGAAAATGCATAAACAAAAAGACTTCAGTACAAAAAGACTTAAGTGGAATAAAGAAACTGTCAAGACCACACACACACAAATCAAAACAACGCAGTAAACTCATCTATCAATAATTACACTGAATGTAAATGGACTAAATGCACCAGCAAAGAAAAAGAGAGTGGCAGAATGGATACTAAAACAAAAGAAAAAAAAGTTATCTATCTATATGTTGTCAGCAAGACACACATCTTAGATATAATGATATAAACTAAACCTCAAAGGATGAAACAAATGTATATTAAAGGAACAATAAACAAAAGGGGAAAAAAGGAGTAGAAATGGCAATATTGATCACCAGTAAAGCAGGTTTTAAAACAAAATCTACCCTAATGGGTAAGAAAGGATGCCATATAATGATTCAATACACCAAGAGGACAACTGTAATAAATATTCATGCAAGCAACAACTGGACTCCAAAATACATGAAATAACTTTAAAACAGCATTGGAAAGAGAAATAAACAGCTCCAAAGTAATAGTAGGAGACTTCAACACACCACTTTTGGTGAAGCACAGAATATCTAGAAGGCAACTCAGTAAAGACGTGGAAGATCTAAATGCCACAAGCAACCAACTCAACCTCATAGACGTACACAGAACCCTCCACCCAAGGGCCTCAAATTACAACTCACATGGAACATTCTCCGTAACCAGCTCAATGGCACCTAACAACAGTAGCAAACTGAGCAAATTTCTGTTTGTTAAAGGCAACGACTTGTGGTATTTCCATTACTAGATAACTAACTAGATAACCTGTGGGATTTCCAGTACTGGATAACTAAGACAACTAGTAAAGGTTAGCACTTCGAAACTACCGGCAGTATCACGGAAGGAAGGTGTGGCAATCTACTTCTGTAAGGTTACAGCCAGTGGAAGTCCCATGGAGCTCAGTTCGACGGCAGTACACTAGGTCACTGTGAGCTAGACCCAAAGTAACAATGTTCGGTAGGAACTATTGGCTCTGGGGCTGTGGGGTGCTGAAGTAAAGCACTGGATTTTCAAAGCTTGCCAGGGGTTCTTTCTTTCCCATGGCTACCCCTCACACCTTCAAACCTCCCCCTGTGTCTTAGGGAATTTTACGAAACCCGGAGCTCATTAATTGAAGGCGTGACTTTCCTTGACATTTGAACCAGATGGTCCTTCCACCGTGGGTGACAGAAAGGAATCCTCTTCGCCTCATGTCCTAGGAAACAAACAGCCTTGATCTAATTTAATCTGGGTCTGTATCCTGTGGCCTGGCACCAAACTTGAAACATTGGAACATGGATGAAAATAAAAACATAAGGTAGGCAGTTTCCTGCTAATGAGAACCTTGCTTCCAAAGCCTTCCTAAGGAGTCAGAATGAAAGAAAACATCATAGCACAAAAAAGGGGGTGTTAGGGGGAGCTGGAGAGAGAGAGGAGAGAGAGAGAGAGAGAGAGAGAGAGAGAGCAACCAGCTGACTAACAGGAAAGGAATGCACCATCAGCTTTTATCGGGTTTGACATGGCATCCGTCCGTCTGCGGCAGGTCCCATTCTCTAGTGTTTACACTTGTCACATCTCTTTTCCTTCCAAACAGAAGATGCTGGACAGTCTGAATGGATAATTTGTAAGGTGCCAGGGTTTCTCAGCCATCCGTGCATATACATTTTTGGATGGGGAGAGGGCAAGCGGAGGGCAGCACTACGTTTCTGGAGGCAACGATACCCCCTGAAATATGCCCAGTGCAAAAATAACAGATTAGGAGCAATTATTTTCGTCTTGCAAGAGCTCTTGTGCTACACAATCCAGGACTTTCAGAGTGAGGCTCTCCATGTTTCTGCAGGAAAACTGAGTGATTTTGACTTTCTGCCCAGAGTAATAAACTTCTTCATGTTTGCAAAATTCCTATTTCAGTTTCGATTGTTCTGGCCTTGTCTATTTGGTGAAAAAACAGTTTGCCCTTTTCCCCTCTGGTGTTTATAACAGTAAGAGATTTGCCCCCCATTTTTGTCCTAGAGCTAAGACGCACTGTATGTGTGTGAGTGTGCGCACGTATCTTCATGTATGAACTTAGTTAGAGGAACACGGGTTATGAGGCTCATGACCCTTGCATTTTTTATTAGTGTTTTGACCACAACAGCTGAGCCTGGAGGTTGGGGGTGGAGGCAGTGGTGATTCAGATGTAGAATTCTTCTCTAGAATTCTTGTCTTCCATGCAACAGACTTGTGTTTGATTCCTGAATAAGGCCTCTCATGCACAGTTACCAATCTGTTAGTGGAGGCTTGTATTTTGCTATGATATTGAACAGATTTCAGTATCCAGACTAAGATGAACTAGGAAGAAAATGCTGGCAATCTATTTCTGAAAACCAGCCAATAAAAACCCTATGGGTAACAACAGTCCAGTCCACCACCAATCAGAGGGGTGGCACAGGATCTAGCGCATTTCGTTACACTGTGTATGACATCACCACAGGTCAGGGGCCAGTTGAATGGCAGGTAACAATAGTTGGTCCTGATGAAATTTATTTCAATTTTACAAGTGATTTCGAAGGTTGACCAGTTACACGTTTGCACTAAACCTCATTAGTTTAGCCAGTCAAACATGTCTAAAGGAAACTGTCTTTGTTCTAAGCAGACGCAAGTCATGACTAGGATAAATCCCAGGTTTTTAAGGGATGACACTACAGAACAAAGAGTATGAGGCAGGAGAGACAGAAAAGAGTAATGGGGGTTACAAACCCCTGAAGCTGAAAATCAGTTTGATGAATAAACACTTGTGTAAATTTTTCTTGTAAATAACTCTTAAATTTGCACCCGATTCACAAAGGGATCTGGGACTCCATAAAATATTTAGAATGCAGGCTCTGGCATTAGACACTTGGGCAAAGGATTGAATCTTGCTTCCTGTCTGAGCCTGCTGTCACTTGTTAAATAGAGATGACAACATGGAATTGGTATGAGGAGCAGATAAAGTAGTATGTGAAATAAATAATGTGGCAAATAAAATAATGGTGTCTGACACGTATTAGGTCATCATTATAATTCATGAAGAAGGAGCCCTGGTGGTGCAGTGGTTAAGGCATTCGACTGCTAACCCAAAAGTGAGTAGTGAGAATGCACCAGCTGTTTCTTGGAAATTGGATGGGGCAGTTCTAGTCTATCCTATAGGATCAATAGGAGTTGACTTAAAGACAGGTGGCTTGGTTTTCTTGGAGTGGAGTGGGCATTTACCAGGAGGAAGGAGGCAGCGAAGCAGAGGAATTAGAAAAGAAGACATTGTCAAAGAGGATTTTCTTAGCAAGTACCAGAATTTGTGAGCTCTAAGTGCTCTGGAGTTAAATAAATCAAGGAAGGATGACTGGAGAAAGAATTTGGCCCTTGAAGAACAAAGAGGACTCAGATTATAAGAATGGGTGAGGGTGAGGGTGAGGGTGAGGGTGAGGGTGAGGGTGAGGGTGAGGGTGAGGGTGAGGGTGAGGGTTAGGATCAGGGTTAGGTTGGGGATGAAGGTTAATGATAAAGATAGGAATGCATGGGCAGGGGAGAACTGTTGTGGTTCAGTGGGAGAACTCTCATCTTCCATGGGCGAGACCTCAGTTCAATTCCCCACCAACGCACCTCATGTATATCCAACACCCATCTGTCAGTGGAGGCTTCCCAAGCCAGTGGAGGCTCACATGCTGCTGTAATGTTGAACAAGTTTTAGCAGAGCATCCACATTGCTGTGGACTAAGAAAAAAGTCCTGGTGAACTACTTGAAAAAGTCAACCACTGCAAACCCTAAGGATCCCAACGGTCCAGTCCATAGCTGATCACGGGGATTGTCCAGGAAGAAGCAGTGTTTAGTTTAGTTGTGTGTGAGTTTGCCATGAACCAAGAGTTGACTTAATGGCAGCTAACAACGATAACAAGATTTGACATTAAGGTTGGAGATTCTCTCAGTGATCTTAAACATCACAGGGAACTGGGAGGATACAGTTCCGTAAATCGCAGCAAGTAGAACTTGTGAGGGCAGATGGCCTATGCTGCATAAAAGGAGGTGGTAAAACAGACAGAAAGAGTCTGGAAGCAAAGCAAGAGTCGTCTCCAGAAGGCTGAGATACATCAGCCTCTTTCAAGCCACCTGCGTTGCCATGTATCAGCCAATGACAGGGGCTGTGCCTTATTCACGTCAGTCTCCCCACCTCCCAGTGCAGAGTTCAATGCCTAACAGATGCTCAATAAATAGTTGTCCATAGTCCAAGCTAAAGAAAAGCCTCTGAGAAATACAAAAGGGGAAAAAAAATTACAGGAGCCCCTCCAGTTTTTTCTCATTCATTGCCAGCAACTCGCATCTCTAAGACCCTTTTCTTCATCTCCCCCTTAAGTTGTTGTTGAATGCCTTCGAGTTGATTCCAACTCCTGGAGACCCAATGTGACAGAGTATTACTGCCCACATGGCATCCTAGGCTATAATTTTATGGGAACAGGATTGTCAGGTCATTCCTCTGGAGGAGCTGCTAGTGGAGTTGAACCACTCCCCTTCGTGTTAGCAGCTAAGCCCTTAATCACTGCTTCACCAACATTCCTCCTCCCCCTAACATTACCAGGTCGTATTTTCACAAGGGAAAAGAAGAGGACAGCAGTGTACCTTATCTTCTAAATCTTCCGCTTGCCCTTCTAAACACTACTTTTGAAACACAGGTTGATGTCATTGAAGGGATAAGGCAATGATGACCTTTCCAGTACAAACCGTGTTACCTCTACACGTGTGACTTCAGAGAAGTCTTTAACCTCTCTGCCATGTTTTCCTCATGTGTAAAGTTAAGGGTTAATAGCCTCTTTGTAGGGCTGCTGTAAATATAAAGTATTTACCATTACTGGTGATTTTCATTCATCCTCTAAGATCTGCGTATCCTTCCCCTTTTCTCTCTGGGTATCGTTTCCATCAGACTGAAAAAGTTTATTTACATTTCTTGTAGTGCAGGAAACCCTGGTTGTATAGTGGTTAAGTGTGATGGCTGCTAGCCCGGATGGGCAGTTAGAGTCCACCAGGCGCTCCTTGGAAACTCTATAGGGCAGATTTATGCTGTCCTATAGTGTCACCATGAGCCAAAATTGATTTGATGGCAATGGCTTTAGGTTTTGTGGTACCAGCCTGGTGACAGTGAATTTACTTAGTTTATCTGAAAATGTCTTTATTCTTTCTATATTTTTTCTAGGTATAGAGTTCTGAATTGACACTGTTTATTTGTTCTTTGCTTGCTTGTTTGTTTTGTTAGTGCTTTCCTGTGTCTTCTGGTTTTCACAGTTGCTCATAAGAAACCATCACTCAAATGAAACATTTTCCCCTGTGTCATCTTTCCTGTTCCATTTTGGTTGCTATCAAGAATTTTGCTTTAATTTTTTGTTTTCTAACTTTGACTATAATGTACCTAACTGCGATTTCAGTTATTTATTCTCTTTGGGTTTGCTGAGCTTCTTGGGTCTGTAAATTTGTGTCTTTAACCAAGTTTGAAAGTTTTCAGCCATTATTCCTTCATATACTTTTTTCTGTCCCAGTGTCCTGCTTGTCTTCTGAGATTCCAGTTATACATGTTAGATCTTTTCATATTGTCCTACAAGTCTGTTTCTACTAAATGTTTTTATTTTTCTTTGTATTCTTCAAAGTAGATAATTCCTATACATCTGTCTGCAAGTTCAGTGTTTTCTTCGGTAACTTCGCTTTTGTCTTAAGCTCATCCAGTAAATGTTTTTATTTCAGATGTTGCATTTTTTTTACTTCTAAAATTTCAGTTTTGATTCTTTTTTATGTTTATATTTCTCTGATAAATCTTCTACCTTTTCATTTGATTCAAGTGTGTTTTCCATTGCTTCGCTAGGTACAGTAACGAAAGCAGCTTTAAGGAACTTGTTTGGTAATTCCAATATCTAGATCATTTTGAGGTTAGTGTATCTGTTGACTTTCTGTCCTGTTAAGAATGAGTTACATTTTCCTGACTCACTAAATGTCATCCAGGCATGGACCAGTAAGGTGAAACTTGCCTCCAAAAATGAAGGACACTGAGAGATCAAAGAAAGAGACAGGAAACTCCTGGGCAGCAGCAAAGGAATTTTTTTTAGGAGGACTTAGAGATGAAGGAAGTTCAGGGTGGCCACAGGACCAAAGCAGACCTCCACATTCCGCCAAAGGAGGACATAGTGGTGGTGGTCAAGAGTGGCTACACATCAGGGACTTACATAAACATGCAAACTGTAGTGAACTAGAGGACCACAGATGATATTCATGTTGAGCCCCACAAAGCCTGTTTCCCCTTTGGTGCACCCCTCAAGGCCAGCTCTCAAAATCTCACACTCTCCTCCTGTCACGTCATAGTCCAAGAGATCCTGTTCCCTCCTGGCCAGGAACAGATGTGGAAGTGGGGTTGGCCAGGTGCTGTGTAGTGCCTATGTAAGTGCAAGAGACAGAAAAAGTTGCTGTGTGACCAGAACAGGGGAAAACTTTCTCTAATAAAGAGAAAGAACCAAAAGAGAGAAGGTGGATCCAGTTCCTAGCCTTCTTAGCAGAGAATGTTCTGGTCTCAAAGCCCTTACTTAGGCAACCTGGAGAGAATACACAGAGTCAGACCACTCCTCCAACAAATGCTGAGAAACCTTTGGATTGTATCTTGATCATTTGGAATGTTTTGATATGAAGAATCTGGATTCTGTGGTACTTTTTAAGGAATACTGATTATTTTTGTTTCAGCAGTCAATTAAACAGGTTAGACTCAGGCTTCAAAGTTTGTTGTATGCTCAGCATACAACTTAAATAAGTATGTTGAAAGGATATAAACCTGACACACATCTTTTCTGACTTTTAAGTCACTCAGTATCCCTTGGTTTTGTTCAAATGACTACTTCTTGATCTATGTACAGATTCCTCATGAGCACAATTAAGTGTCCTGGAACTCCCATTCTTCTGAATATTATCCATAATTTGTTATGATCCACAGAATTGAATGTCTTTTGATAGTTAAAAAAAAGAAAAAGTAAACATCTTTTTTGTATTCTCTGCTTTTAGCAAATATCCATCTCACACCAGCTATGATATTTCTTGTTCCACAACCTCTTCTGATTCCAGCTTGAGTTTTTGGCAGTTCCCTGTTGATGCACTGCTACAAGCATTTCTAATGATCTTCAAGAAAATTTTACTTGCGTGTGATACCAATATTGTTCAATTATTTCCATGTTAGGCTTGATCATCTTTCTTCGGACTGGACACGAATAGGTGCATATTTCAGTAGGTTGGCCAGATACCTGTCTTCAGAATTTCTTGGCAATGACAAGCCAGAACGTCCAGTGCTACACCCATTTGTTGAACCATCTCATTTGGTATTCTGTCAATTACTGGAGCCTTGTTTCTAGCCAGTACCTTCAGTGCAGCTTGGACTTCTCCCTTTAAAAGACTGGCTCTTGATCATGTGCTACCTCCTGAGATGGTTGAAAGTCAACCAGTGCTTTACTATAACACTGCGTATTTGTTCCATCTTGTTTTGATGTTCCTTGTGTTGTTCAATATTTTTCCCATAGGCTCTTCCAAAATTGCAAATCAAGGCCTGAATTTTCTTTTTATTTCTGTCAGCTTGAGAAATGCTGAGTTTGTTCTTTTCTTTCGGTTTTCCAACTCCCAGTCTTTGTACATATCATTATAATACTTTACTTTGTCTTCTCCAGCTCACCTTTGAAATCTTCTGTTCAGTTCTCTTAGTTCATAATTTCTTGTTTCTGCTTTAGCTGCTCAACATTTAAGAGGAACTTTTAGAGTGCCTTCTGACATCTGTTTTGGTCTTTTATTTCTTTCCTGTCTTTTTAGTGACGTTTTACTTTTTTCAGGTATTATGTTGTTCGTGACATCCTACAACTCATCTAGTCTTTGGTCATTAGGTTCAATACTTCAAATCTGTTCCTGAGGCAGTCTCTAAATTCAGAGGGGGTATACTCAACATCATATTTTGGGTCTTGTGAACTTGTTTTAATTTTCTTCAGAATTCATATGAGCAAATGATGGCCTGTTCCACAGTCAGACCCTGGCCTTGTTCTGACTAATGATATTGAGTGTCTCTAACAATAAACGTGGTCAATTTAATTCCTGTGTTTTTCACCCAGGAAGGTTCACATATATAGTCACTGTTTATATTGAAAAAGATATTTGCAATGAAGACATCATTGATCTTTCAGATTTTATTGTGTGATCTGTGGCATAGTTTCTACCACCAAAGCCTTATTTTTCACCTACAGATACTTCTTCTTTCCAACTTTCAAGTTGTAATCCCCAGTGATTATCAATGTGCCTTGATTGCATGTTTGAAAAGTTTCAAACTGCAGAAGTTGGTAAAAACTTCAATTTTCCATTTCTGGCATTAGTGGTTGGTGTATAAAATTGAACAGTAGTCATATATTAACTGATCTTCCTTGTACGTGTATAGGTATTATCCTATTACTAACAGTGTTGTACCGCAGGATATATCTGGAAATGTTCTTTTTGACAATGAATGTGATGCCATTCCTCTTCAATTTGTCACTGCCAGTGTAATAAAGCACACAATTCTCTGATTCAGAATGGCCAATACCAGTCCATTTTATCTCACTAACACCTCAGATATTGATCTGTATATGTTTCACTCTGTTTTTGACAAGTTCCAATTCTCTTAGATTCATACTTCATTGATTCCACTGTTCCAGCTATTAATGTACATTTCCAGCTGTTTCTTGTCATTTTCAGTTGTGCCACATCAGTAAATGAGTGACCCCAAAACTTTACTCCATGTATGTCATTCAAGTTGACTTTGCCTCAAGGAGGCAGCTCTTCTCCATTTGTATTTTAAGTATTTTCCAATCTAGGAGGCTTATTTTTCAGAACTATATCAGATAATGTTCTGCTGCTATTTATAAGATTTTGAGTGTCCAATTCTTCAGAAGTAGACTGGTAAGCCTTCTTTTTAGTCTTGTTCTGGGAGCTCCACTGAAACCCGTCCACCATGAGTGGGCATGCTAATATTTGAAATCGTTGTGACACAGCTAGGAGCATCACAGCAACATGTGAACCACCACAGTGATTCAAATACACAAATACAGCAAACTGACAGGCTTGTGGTGTATACTAATGCTGCTGTTCTATACATTTCACATTCCATTGGATCATCTTTCTTTAGAATGGGTGTGAGTATGGGTTAATATGCATGAATATTTAAAGAAAAAAAAAAACCTAATGCCATCAAGTCAATTCTGACTCATAGTGACCCTACGAACAGGGTAGAACTGCCTCATAGAGTTTCCAAGGAGTGCCTGGGGGATTTGAAAGTGAGTTAAAAAAAAAAAAAAAAAAACCTTCTGTTAGAAGTTGGTAAAAACCATTGAATCAATTCTGACTCGTAGTGACCCCATGTGCCTCAGAGTAGAACTGCTACATAGAGTTTTCTTGGAGCACCAGTGTTACAGTGATGAAGTGCTGCCTGTTAACTGAAAGGTTAGTAGTTCAAATCTACCCGCTCACTCTGTAAAATAAAAACATGTGATCTGCGTCCGTAAAGCTTACAACCTAGAAAATCCAAAGGGCAGTTCTACTCTGTTACGTGGGATTGCTATGAGTCAAAATCATGTTGACAGTGCCTAACAACAATAATCTTAGCAGAAGCAGATCACCAGGCCTTTCTGCTGTGGTACTGCTGAGTGTATTCGAATAGCCAGCCTACGTTAATAGTCAAGCACAAGTTGTTTACACCACCCAGCAGTGATTTGCAAAGCAAAGAAGGAAGAATTATTATTCAAGTTCAAAGGTAAACTCAACATGATAACATGAGGGTGAATCTGTGCTCAAGTAATTCTGAAACAAGAGACACAAGAATGGGGTAGGGAGGCATAGTAGCCAGTAATGAGACAAGTGGGGCTGCAAGAGACCACACGAAGAAAGATTTGCTTCTTCTGTCCCTTCTTGTTCAGCTCCCACTTCTCCTCCTCTCAAACTGGCCAGGAGTCTTGTTCATTTTTACAACAAACTTGCTGTTGTTTGGTAGACAGTCTAAGTCCAGAAATGGAATAAGATAATCTTTGTGTTTATTTTAGTCTCACTTTAAGGATCTTATCTTTAGCAAATCCCCCATTATGGTTCACCATAGCAGAACACAATTGGAAAAGCCACTTTAAAAAAAGAAAAAAAGCAATTATTTACCACAATCCCATTAAACTGTCATGAAGTTATTCCTTATTTACAAATGCAGATTCATTGCTTACAGTCCACAGGCCCCAAGCAAGGAGATAAAGTCCTGAGGTGCACGATAGTTCTGTTGTTTGCACTTCACAGAAAATTTGTCAGAGTTTTATGAAAAATTAGCTTTCATGCTAAACTTTATTACATTCTATCACTGAATTCTTTCCCCTTTGGAAAGGACCTTTTAGCCATTAAGGCTGGAGAACAGCCTGAGTTGGATTAATTCCAACAGAAACGGAATAGCAGATTGGGAATGCTTTGAGTACAGACACATAAGTCTCATTAAATGTGTATAGATGCTCACAAGAAAGCCCAACTCAATTATATATCAAGAACGGAGCCTGGAAGAGACAAGGGTGAGGCCTGGTCAGAGGTCTCACAGGCAATACAAAGAAAACTGTTGAGAAAGCAAACACCACTTTCTCTCATGAAATTTTCTTTGGCCAGTTACGTAGAGAAAATAACTTGGAAATGTCAATTAGTCTCATTTTTTTGGTCCATTTTTAATTCCTTTTCATTTGTCAAATCAAGATCTGTGATGGCTTAATCCAAACTCAAACTCTGGGTCAAGTATTTAGAGGCCAAAAGTAAGGGAAAAGGCTGAGTGAAAGCTGAGCCCGGCACCCAGCAGGATGACTAATCCAACTTGATGAAATAACTGTGTTAAGTGCTGAGCTTCAACCAAAAGGCTGGCATTTCAAACCAACCCAGTCACTCCACAGGAGAAGGGTCTGGCAATATGCTTCTGTAAAGGCGACAGCCAATTGGGCAAAGCCAACACGGTACTACAGACGGAAACACCGTGCCATCTCCCTACAGCAAAGGCCTGAAAAACTAAGTCAAACAGATCTGAACATCAGTCCTGGAACCCTAAGTATCCAATGAAGAGGTAAAGAACTCAATCAACTTCCAAATGGAATAATAAAACAGAATGAGGGGAGCTGTGTAGTGGAGGTCTCCTACCAGCTAATGCAGCATGGATTTGCCTTCTTGGATCTCAGCCACCAAGAACAGTGGACAGGGAGTACAAGAAGCCAACTTCACAGAGCCCTCAACAGGACACAGAGCACTTGGTATCTTAGTTATCTAGCACTGCTTTAGCAAAAGTACCTCAACCAGATTGCTTCGACAAAGACCAGTTTATTTTCTCATAGTTTGGAGGTCCAAATTCACGACCTAAGCTTCAGGGAGGAAGACTTCCTTCTCTCTGTCAGCTCTAGAGGAAGGTCCTTCTCATCAATCCTTCCTTGAACTAGAAGCTTCTCTGTGTAGGAACCCTGGATTCAAAGGATGCACTTTACTCCTGGTGCTGTCTTATTGGTGGTATGAGGTCCCTCAGAGTGGTGAAGAGCTCAGTTGTTTCTCCTTTTATCTCTTGTAAGATAAAAGGTGGTGCAGACTACACCCCAGGGAAATTCCTTTTACATTGTTATAAGAATGTGACAAGAGCAAGAGGGTTACATCTCACCCTAATCCTCTTTAATAGCATAATCTTATCTTGCCTCACTAACCCAAGCAGAGATTAGGAATTACAACACCTGGGAAAATTATATCAATCATGAAATTGATGATAACCACACAATACTGGGAATCATGCCCTAATCAGATTGCTACATATCTGGGGGAGACCCAATTTAATCCATGACACCTGGTAACCAGGGATACACACTTTTACACCCTCCCCCTTTTCCTTTTTACAGCTTCAACTGCTTTCCAGAGGGCCACAGTCACTTGCTTGGAGAGACACCAGTTCACTAGGCCCTGGTCTACCCCAACCCCGCTGTCTGGCTCCTTCAGTGTCATTTTGAGAGGAAGAGGGGCTTTTTGTTTGTCTCCTGCCTCTCTCTCACTTCTGTCTTTTCCTTTCTCCAGCCCAGCTAACTTCATGTGCCATCCCTGTCTGCCCCTTCTTGGCAAGCTGTCCCACATCACTTGGCTAGAGGGCCACTGATACATGTCCTCCCTGGGTCTGCACTGCATCTACCAGCAGACTCCCTTAATGACTTTTTCCATTTTTTTCCTTTTGTTGTTATTTCTTCTCTCTCTCCCTTCTTTCCTTTACTTTCTCCAACCCTCCTAGCCCCATGCACTGGACCCCCCCCCATCCTGCCTTTCTCCATGGGCTGTGCTGTACTGCATGGCTAGCGAGTCTCTGGATCGTGGCCTCCCCAGGCCTGTGCTGCTCCCACAGGCCAGATCCCCCAGTACTATATTTTCTTTAATTTTTATTTATCTTTCCTCTTCTCCTTCTGTCTCCCATCTAAGCCCTGCACTGCCTCTGCTGATTCCTGATACTGCATACTGTGCCATCTGACAAGGAAGACTTTAGCTTGTCACCACCTCATTTCTGCCCCACTCCAAGAGCTGACTCCTCCAATGCTATATTTATTTATTTACTGTTGTTTGTTTTCATTTTTTGTTGTTCCTCTGTTTTTCCTTTCCTCTCCCCTGCCCACCTTCCTCATATACCACCCATGCCTCTTCTCAACAGGCCAAGCCACAGCATGTGGCTAGACAGCCACCAGCACACAGCCTTGCCAGATCATCCCCATATACCCACACTAAATCCTACCACACTAGCATTTTATTTACTTGTTTTTTAAATTTCTTTTTCTTTCATTTTTTTATTACTTGCTTTGTTTCTGACTTTCTCTTATTTCTCTAACCCACTTGGCTCTATACACCACAACCTCTCCCTTCCATGCTGCCAATCTGTGTCATGCACCAAAACCATGCCCTTAAGCAGCACTGTCACAGACCACAGGACCTCACCCAGCACTGCCCCTGGTCTCAGTCCTTGGGCCCTAGTATGTGCCACAAATGACCTATCACCACTACCCTCACAGCTGAACCTGCCCAGCTTTACCATAGCCAAGCAGTCATCCCGCCAATGTAGACAGGCCATTGAGAAGTGAGGACACAGATGAGCAAGCAACAAAGCCCACTCAGCCAGCCTTCCCAGACATAATCAAATAATACAAAAAAATTCTGGATGGAATGAACAAATCTACAATCAGTAAACTAACAAAATAATTCCTGAATGTCCCAAAGACAGCAGATAATATCAAAATGTCTAAGAAGCAAAACAGGATTGCTGGAGAAAGCAACCAAAAGAAAACACCAAATGACCTTCTAGTAGAAGAAAAAGTTCTGGAACTACCTGACAGGGAATTCAGAATTATATTCAGGGCTTTCTAGGAGATAAAGGAAAAAGCAGACAAAAATAAGGACAAAATAGATAAAATTATAAAAAATGGAGACAAAATCAGGGAAAACACAAAGCAAGGGATGAAAGAATTGAAGAAAATAATACAAGAAAAACGTGTCCAAAAAAACCTAGAAATCATACAAATTAGCAATTAGAAATACAAAGATAAAAAACAAGATTTCGGAAATAGAAAATGGTCCAAGTTTTAGGAGCAAATATGAAAGAATAGAAGACAGTTGCAGTGAATTTTAAGAGAAAACCTTGGACATTTACTTTCAAGAAAAATCAGGGAAAAGAATGAAGAAAAATGAAGAAACCTAGGGAACAATAAAGGACACAATCAAAGGCAAAAAATCTGTGTGTGAACAGAGTTCCAGAACAGGGGGAGAAAATGGAAAACACAGAAAGGATCACTGAAAATTTGCTGACAGAAAACTTCTCTAATATCATGAAAGACAAAAAGCTGATTATTCAGGAAGTTTAATGAATCCCATAAAGGATAGAACCCAAAGGAAAAGCACCAAGACATCATAGTTACCCTCACTAAAGCCAAAGATAAAGCAAGAATACTGAGCACAGCTCAAGAGAAATGAAAAGTCACATACAAAGGAAAAGCAACAATGCTAAACTCTAATCAGTTGGTGGAAACCAGGCAGGCAGAAACACAATAGGATGACACACGAGATCTAACAATTAAGTCCACAAACTTAATTGTTCTAAGTCCTGTATCCAATCCACTTTTCAGCCTTCCACTGCTTTTTCCACCTTTTCTAACAATTATTAATAAAAGTACTATTTCCGGAGCATTTACCATGCGCCAGGTATTTTGTTAAGTAATTACATTATCTCATTTAATATTCACACAAATTTTACACGATATGCATTATAAGCCCCATTTTATAGATGAGGATTCTGAAGATCCCAGAGATTAAGAAATTTGTCTAAGATCAAGATGTTAGTGAATGGCAAGTCCAAGATTTAATGCATGTCTGGCTTACCGTATAGCCAAGTAGTTCCTCTAGGACTCATCTTCTCACAGAAAACAGCTAAAACCACTGAAATTTTTAAGACAAATATTTGAAGCCACTTCAGAGTTCTTAAAAGCAATCAACCAATAAATAAGGAAGAAAACTGACACTGAAGCCTGACTAAAATTCTAATAGAGAACTCACCAGTCTTATTGGCTTAACAAATCAAAGAACAAAGTTTGGTCAACTACAGCAAATGGCAAGTGACAGAGGAAATCCAGAAGGGCACCCTAAATTCTGTTTATATGACACACACAAAAAAACTCACTTCTGTTGAGTCAATTCCAACTCATAGCAACCCCACAGGACAGAGCAGAATTGCCCTACAGGATTTCCAAGCAGTGGCTCATGGATTCTAACTGCCAATCTTTTCATTATCAATGAAGCCCTTAACCAACACATCACCAGATCTCTGGCTGAGTCCTAAACCATAAATGTTGTTGTTATTGCTGTCCCTATGCACAACAGAATGAAACCTTGTCCCATTCTGTGCCACTCTCATAATTGTTGCAACATTTGAGCCCATTGTTGTAGCCACTGTGTCAGTCTGTCTTTTTTTTTTTAATTATGACTGAATGAAAATGTACATTCCCATATAAATTTGCATGCCCAGTCTGTCTTCTTGAGGAACTTCTTCCTCTTTGCTGACCCTCTACTTTACCAGTCATGATGGCCTCCTCCAGGGACTGATCCCTCCTGATAACATGTCCAAAGTATGTGATATATACCCTTGCCATCCTTGCTTCTAAGGAATGCCCTGTCTGTACTTCTTCCAAGATGGATTTATTCATTCCTTTCGCAGTCTCTGGTATATTCAGCATTCTTCACCAACTGCACAACTCAAAGGCATAGATTCTTCTCTAGTCCTCCTTATTCATTATCCATCTTTCAAACACGTATGAGGCTATTGAAGACATCATGGCTTGGGTCAGGTGCACCTTAGTCCTCAAGGTGACACCTTTGTTTTTTAAATCTTTAAAAAGATCTTTTGCAGATTTATCTAATGTAATGTGTTTTGATTTCCTAACTGCTGCTTTCATGGGTGTTGATTGTAGATCCATGTAAAATGAAATTCTTGGCAACCTCAGTCATTCTCCATTTATCATGATTCTGTTTATTGGTCAAAGTTATAGGGATTGTTGTTTTCTTGATGTTGAGGTTTAATCCATACTGAAGGCTATGGCCTTTGACTATCATCAGTAAGTTTCAAATCCTCTTCACCACTAGCGAGCAAGATTACATCATCTGCATGATACAGGTTGTTAATGTCTTCCTCCAGTTCTGATGTGTTGTTCTTGATTGGATTTCTTTTCCAGGAATTGGTCCTTCCTGATAACATGTCCCATGTACATGAATGGCAATCTCATCATCACCACTTCTGAAGAGCATTCTAGCTGTACTTCTGGCTGTTCATTCTTTTGACAGTCTATGGTATATTTGATATTCTTCACCAACACCATAACTTAAAGGTATCAGTTCTTCTTTGTCCTTCCTTATTCATTGTTCAGCCTTCACGTGCATTCTTGAATTATTTTCTCGGCATACAAATTGAATAGATGTAGAAAAAGGATACAACCCTGACACACACAATTTCTGACTTTGAGCCATGCAGTATCTGTTTGAATGACTGCCTCTTGATCCATGTACAGATTCCTCACAAGCACAATAAACTAATTCAGAATTCCCATTCTCTACAATGTTATCCCTAATTTATTATGATCCACACCATGGAACAACTTGTTGATTTTGTTGTTATTAGGTGCCATCAAGTTGGTTCCAACTCACAGCAACCTTATGCACAACAGAACAAAATACTGCCTGGTCTTGCACCATGCCCCCAATCATTTTTATGCTTAAACCCTTTGTTGCAGTCACTGTACTCTACCAAGCATGATGTCCTTTTCCAGGGATTGATCCCTCCTGACAACATGTCCAAAGAATATCAAATGCAGTCTCGCTATTTTCGCTTCCAAGGAACGCTCTGGTTGTACTTCTTCCAGAACAGATCTGTTTGCTCTTTTGGCAGTCCACGGTACATTCAATATTCTTCTCCAACAGCGCAGTTCAAAAGCATCAATAATTCATCTGTCTTCCTTACTCATTTTCCACTTTCACATCCATATGATGAAATTGAAAATATCATGGAGTCAGTCAAGTGCACCTTAGTGTTCAAGGTGACATCTTTACTTTTTAGTCTTTTAAAGAGGTCCCTTGCAGCAGATTTTCATAATATGATGTGTCTCTGTATTTCTTGACTGCTAATGCCATGGGCATTGATTTCGGAATCAAGTAAAATGGAATCCTTGACAACCTCAATCTTTTCATCATATATGATGACGTTGTTTACTGTTCCAGTTATGAAGATTTTTGTTTTCTTGATGTTGAGGTATAATCCATACTGAAGGCTGTGGTCTTTGATCTTCATCAGCAAGTGTTTCAAATGTTCTTCACTTCCAATGGGCAAGGTTGTGTCATCTGTATAATGCAAGTTGTGCATGAATCATCCTTCAATCCTGACCCCTCTTTCTTTTATATATAGTCCAGCTTTTCAGATTATTTGCTTGGCATACAGATTGAAATGATATGGTGAAAGTGCATAACCCTGATACATACCTTTCCTGACTTTAAACCATGCAGTATCTCTTTGTTCTGTTAGCACAACTATCTCTTGGTCCGTGTACAGATTCCTTAAAAGCACAGTTAAGTGTTCTGGAATTCTCATTCTCCACAGCATTATCCATAATTTGTTGTGATCCACATAGTTGAATGCCTTAGCATAGTCAATAAAACACACATAAACATCTTTCTAATATTCTCTGCTTTCAGCCAAGATCTATCTGACATTAACAATGGTATCTTTGGTTCTACAACTTCTTCTTAATGTAGCTTGAATTTCTGGTGGTTCCTTGTCAATATACTGCTATAGCCACTTTTGAATGACTTGAGCAAAATTTTGCTTGCATTTGATATTAATGATATTGTTCAGTAAATTCAGCACTTTGTCAGATCATCTTTCTTGGAAACAGGCATAAACATGGATCTTTTCTAGTCAGTTGACAAAGTTGTCGTCATCTGAATTTCTTTGCACAAATAAGTGATCAATTCCAGTATAACGTCCTTTTGTTGAAACATTTCGATTCATAGTCTGTCAATTCCTGGAGACTTGTTTTTTGCCAAGGCCTCCAGTGTAGCTTGGACTCTTCCTTCAGTACCATCAATTCCTCATCATATGCTACTTCCTGAAATAGTTGGTATGGAAACTCTTACTATACATACTCCTCAGTCTTCTTTGGACACTTTCTGTGTTGTTGAATACTTTTCCCATAAAACCCTTCACTGTTGCAACTTGAGACTTGCACTTTTTCTTCAGTTATTTCAGCCTTAGGTATGCTGAGCATGTTTTTCCCTCTTGGTTTTCTATATCTAGGTCTTTGCACATGTCATTATAATATTTTGCTTTGTCTTCTCAAGACATCCTTTGAATTCTTCAGTTCAGTTACTTCATTATTATTTTCCTTTTGCTTTAGCTAATGAGTGTTCAACAACAAGTTTCAGAGTGTCTTCTGACATCCACTTAGGATGAATATATGGAGTCAACTCCAAGCAGCCCAGTTAAGGATAAAAGAATTGAACTGAGATTTGAGCTGCCATTCACTACAGAAGAGAAAATGTTTGTAGTGTGAGCCCAGCCAAGTTAAGTGCCTACTTTAAAAAAAAAAAAAAAAAAAGCCTATAATTTTTGGAGGAATGCAACCTAACCCAGAGTCTCTACAACATATAGCCTAGGTCACAGTCAGCAAAGGGAGAAACTAGAAAAGGTGATTATTTTGAAGAGCAAAAGCAAGCAATAAATCAGATACCAGAATTAGCAGACAAGCATTTTAAAGCAGCTGTTTAACTTTATTTAGGAATATGAAGAAAAATATGCTCATAATGAGTTAAAAGTTAATAAATCTCAGTAGGAAGTATAAAATGTTAAAAAAGAATCAAGTATAAGTTCTATAACTGAAAAATAAAATGTCTGAAATAAAAAGTTTAACTGGATATAATTAAGAGTGGAATCACAATGACAGAAGAGTCAATCAGCAAATGAGCATAAAAATACATCAGTGTAAATTATCCCAGTCTGAAGAATAAAAAGAAAATAAGTATTAGAAAAAAGGCAAAGAGAACCTCACTATTTCGTGAAACAATATTGAAAGGTCTAAAATTAATGTAGCTGAAATCCAAGAAAGAGAGGTGAAAGAATGGACACAAGAATATTTTGAATAATGACTGAGAAGTTCCCAAATCTGTGACAGGTATGAAGCACAAATTCAAGAATCTCAGTGAACAACAAGTAGGATAAATACAAATAAAATCATTCCTATGAACATCATAATCAGACTGATTTAAAAAAGGATACATTACCTAAAGTATACTGTAACTTAAATAGCCACTAACTTTTCATCAGAGGCCCAAAGACAGAAGAATAAAACCTGAAAAGTATTAAAATAAAACTACTGTTAACTCAGATCTCTACATCCAAAAATATCCTTTAAGAATGATCCAGAGTTGTTCGTAGAAATTGATAGGCTGATTTTGTTTCATATTCAATACAAGTTTCTGGTGGGGAGGGGAGGAAGTTAGAAGAAATAGTACAAGAATCTTGTCAGTGAGGGGAAGAGAGAGAAATCTGGTAGTTTCTTAAACACTAAACTTTTATCTGAAAAAACTGTGAAGGATGTGAGACTTTACTGTATTTCAATTTAACAAGCTAGCCTGTATCTATGTATTTCTTGGGTGCTGTCAGTAGTCATGAGATTCTTAGTAACAGACAACAGAAAGTTTATTATTCAAGCTTTCATAGTAGCCAGAGTGTCAGCATTTGTGCTGCTTTCCCAAGCCCCAATTCCCACAGAATGATGTAGTAATAAAAAGAGGACCAGGCAGTGTCTGCACATAAAGGAGGTTGTATTACAAAAGAGGAACCCTTTAGTGAAAAGCTCAGGGAACCCAAATATTTTATAATAGACAATAAACCTGCTTGACTTTTGCACTCAGGGGAAAAATTCTTTTTATCACACTGGACACTAAGAAAAGCTCCTCTTGCTCTGGAGAAAGTCATTCCATCTATGAAAACTGTTTAAAAAAATAGCATTGAAAAATGATCTGGAACAAATGCACGTAGTTTTCTTGTACTATATAGAAATACAGAGGCAACATTACCTCCAAAAAATACCTCCCCTATGGACCCAGCAATTTCGATGCTAGGTACTTACCCAGGATAAACGAGAACTTATTTCCACTAAATCATTTGTGTAAGAACACTTACAGCACCTTTATTCTTGACACTCAAAAACTGGAAACAGTGTTTTCAGCTGCCTCATATGCATGTGAAATTTTGACAATAAATAAGGAAGACCAAAGAACTGATGTCTTTGAATTATGGTGTTGACAAGCAATATTGAAAATACCATGGACAGCCAGAAGAAGAAATCAGTCTTGTAAGAAGTACAACCAAAATGCTCTATAGAAGCAAAGATGATGAGATTTTGTCTCACGTACTTTAGACGTATGATTAGGAGGGCCTAGTCCCTGGAGAAGGACATCATGCTTGTCAGAGTTGACAGTCACTGAAAAAGAAGAAGATCCTGAACAAGATAGACTGACACAGTGGCTACAACAGTGGGTTCTCTAATGGATAGAATTGTACACCCTCCCCAAAACGTGTGTAGCCATCTGGCTAGGCCATCATTCCTGGCAATGTATGATGTTCCTATATGCTATAAACTCTGCCGGTATGATATTAATGAGGGAGGATGGCCCATTGTTGTGTTGGTAGGGCAGGACTCAATCTGTAAGACCATGTTGTGTCTTGAGGCCATCTTTTGGGATATAAAGGAAAGGGAAGCAAGCAGAGGGCTGGGGCCCACATACCACCAACAGGCAGTTCTGGGAGTAGAACACAGCCTTTGGAAAGGATGTGGGGTCCTGTGCCTCAGAATTTCCCAGTCTAGCAGAAAATTGGCAAAGACTTTCCTCCAGAGCTAACAGAGAGAGTCTTCCACTGAAGATGATGCACTAAATTTGAGCTTGCAGCCTACTGGACTATGAAGGAATACAATTTCTTTTTTTTAAAGCTATCCACTTGTGGTATTTCTGTTATAGCAGCAGTAGATAGTTAAGACAGGTTCAAACCTAACAACTGTTTTATTCTGTTGTTCACAGTATCACAGAGTCAGAACTGGCTCAAAGCCCTCTAACAACATAACGTTTCTCAATAGATGGATGTGAGAAGTCCAGCAGCTTTCACGCACCTGTGTATATGTGCTGACAGAGGCAGGGTGAGTAATAGCAGTGCAGTGCAAATCTTAGGATATTAAGATAGAACTTTTATACTCAAAAGTTTGTGCCATTTCTCTAGTACAGCTTCCCTCAATTCATCTCCTATGTGTGTTTTCTCTTATAATTCAAACCTCTCCCAGTACTAGACACTGTACTTAGATGTTGCATAGAAAAAAGATAGGCACTGTGCCTGTCTTTGTGGAAGCTCACAGTCTATCTTAGGGAAGTGTCCACCACCCGTCTGTCTGTCATTCTGTGGGGGCTTGCATGTCATCATAACGCTGGAAGCTATGCCGCTAGTATTCTAAATACCAGCAGGGTCACCCATGGCGGACAGGTTTCAGCAGAGCTTCCAGACTAAGACAGACTATGAAGAAAGACCTTCTGAAAATCAGCCAATGAAAACCGTAGGTTCATAACAGAATACTGTGTTATATAGTGCTGGAAAATGGGCCTCCCAGGTTAGAGGAGGGCCCAGGTAGCAGGCAGTAGTTAAGAGCTCAGTTGCTAACTAGAATGTTGGCAGTTCAAATCTACCATCCACTCCTTGGAAATCCTCTGAGGCAGTTCTGCCGTGTGTGATAGGGTGACTGTGAGTCAGGATTCACTCAATAGCAGTGGGTCTCTTTTAGGTTAGAAAATGTCTTAGTTACCTAGCGTAGCTAAAACAGATATACCATAGGGGAATGGCTTTAACAAAGAGAAGTCTATTCTCTCACCATCTGAGAAGCTAGATGTCTGGAATCAGCACACAAGCTTCAAGGGAAGTCTTTCTGTTTGAGCTGGCTCTGGAGGAAGGTCCACATCATCAACCTTCCACTGGTCTAGAAACTTCTTGGCACAGGAACCTTGGGTCCAAAGGATGACTTCCACTCCTGATTCTGCTTTCTTGGTGGTAGGAGGTCCCCATCCTCTGCTCATTTCTGACTTTTATATCTCAAAAGAGATTGGCTCAAGACACAATCCATTCTTTAAATTCAGTTCTGCCTTATTGACATAACTGTCTCTAACCCTTCCTCCTTAACATCACAGAGGTTAGGGTTTATAACACATGGGATAATCACATCAGATCACAAAATGGTAGGCGATAATACAATACAGGGAATCAGGTCCTAGACACATTGATACACAATGTCGGAAGCACTGTTCAATTCATAACAGAAGGCATTCAAAATGCACACCACAACAACAGACACAAGCATGCCAATGATTGTAGAGAGCAGAACCAGGTAATGTTTCATTCTATTGTACACGTGGTCACCACAAGTGTAAGCCAACAACATGGTAACTAACAACACGGGTAGCGTGATCAGGGCGACTTAACTAACATGCGGAGAGTACAGAGAACCTTTTCAAAGAGAGTTATATCTAAATTTATTGATGGACAATATGTAGGAACTAGACAGGTGAAGAGGAGAGGGAAGCATATGAGGTCCAATAATTAATCCACAAACTGAGTTGCTCTAAATGCTGCAGATCTCATTACTGAATATCACTATGGTCACCCTGGAAGTACTCCTCTTGGAAACTGATGCACTGACGCCAGTGCCTAGCCCACCCCTCCAGGCAATTTTGGAAATCTTTCTGGAATGGCCACTATGCATGCTGGCACAGTAACAAGTTTGTGAACTTAAGTGTATAGTTGTCTGTGAAGGAGTTTTAAGCCAGTAAATACATAACTGTATTGGAACACTCTCTCTACTTTTTTCTTTACCTGAAGGTAAAGGAAATGTTGAAAGGAAGACATTTTGATGAAATTCAAGATATCAAGGGGATTATGAAGACAGCTCTGCTAGCCATTTCAGAAAAAGAGTTCCAAAATTACTTTGAAGGGTGGAGTAGGCACTGGCATCAGTGCAGAGCTTCCCAAGTGGAGTACTTTGAAGGTGACCATAGTGATGTTCACCAGTGAGGTATGTAGCACTTTTTCTAGAATGAATGCATGAACTTGTCAGACTTCATATTCTGGAACAGACTCTACGAAGAGCTTTGTAGTAGATGGAGGCAAAGGGCAGAACAGATGAGTGAAAGAACTGAAAGAAACTCTGAGGCTGGGGTGTAGTTTGGTGATGAAGGAAGAAGCAGAGATAGGGTCAAAGAGGTTGCTGTGTGCCGCCAAATGAGCGGCCTCAGGAATCATGTTAAGTTTGAGAAAATTGAAATCAGGGACCACCAATAAACTGGCTTAAGGTAACAGAACAAACTGGAGCCAGCCTGGACTTCTGCATCTCCAGTTTTAAGACCAAAAGGTGACCTTTGACATAGGACTTACGGAAGCCATTTCTGCAAAATGAGGATAACTAGAAAGAGGTGTGAGTCCATGCTTCTAGCAAAGGGAGCACAAACAGTAGGTGAGAATGCCTCGGTCCTTGTCACCCACCTGGGACTGTTGGGGCTAATTAATCATGATGACAGCTCCCTGGATGCAAGTCAGAAGGATTTTATTTTTCCTGAATGCGGCTAGTTTAACCTGCCTGAGGCAAGACTTCACTTTGCAACCCCAGAATGAAGCTTTGCTGAAAATGATGAATGCCTTTTGGAAAAGAATAACATTTTGGTAAAGGTACTTCCAATCAGCCTCCAGGATAAAATAGAATGGCTTTCTTTGCATGATTTCTGTCATCTTAGAAAAGAGCCAGCTTTATCTCTGGGCTCCACATCAACTAACCTAAGAGGACTTTTGTGATTAAAAATCAAATAAATAACCTGCCATTGTCTCTAGCTTTTCATGAGTAATTATGGCTGGAGCTGCCACTTGAATTTGAACTTGCTTCCAAAAGCTTGTGTATATCTAACTATTCCTGTTGCTGACTCCCTGAAACAGTCCCTGAAGACCGTAGTTTGGGTTGAAGCTACAAGCAAGGCCTCTCCTCTGCCCAGAGAACAGATGCTGGGAGGGCTTTTGCAGCCTCTTTGTTTGTTACTTTATCCCTGTTTTTTTGACATGAGATCTGACCTTTTTCTCATTTGTGCAATTCTCTGTTTTCTTATTTGGAAAATGCTTTAGTGTAAAAGGAAATAAAAAGAAGAAAGAAATACAGGGAGGAAGAAAAGAAGAAAAGTGACTTCTGGAAAACAAGGAAACCTATTCACAAGAAGAAGAGAAATTTCCCTTCTTGTTGCATGAACTGGTAGCGATTCCCTTCACCCCAAATATTCGATTTCTAGTGCTCTCCATGCTCATATGTCTGTCAGTTTGTCATACTGTGGGGGCTTGTGTGTGCTATGTCACCAATATTCAAATACAAGTAGGGTCACCTATGGCAGACAGGTTTCAAGTGAGCTTCAGATTAGGACAGAATAGGAAGAAGGATTCAGAAACTTACTTCTGAAAAGAATTAGATAGTGAACACCTTATGAATAGCAGTGGAATATTGTCTGATACAGTGCCAGAAGATGAGCCCACAGGTCAGAAAGCACTCAAAAGACAACTGGGGAAGAGTGCCTCCCTCCAAATAGAGTTGACCTTAAAGCTGTTAATAGAGTCAAGCTTTCAGGATCTTCTTTTGCTGATGTGGTAAGCTTCAAACTAAGAAGCAGCAGCTGCAGACATCTGTTAATAACTGGAATGTAGAATTAATGAAGTATGACTTTAGAACACATAATAACCAGTATCCTAAGTATTAGTGACTAGTGTTGGCTATTTTGAATCAGACATTCATATATCTTGCTTTTCTAGGAATGACAACTTAAAGAGCAATGATGTTAAATTCATCGTCAAAAGGACAGTTCAAGATCTATCCTGAAGTACAACACTGCCGATGATAGGATGATGTCCATACACCTACAAGGAAATTTAGTTAATATGTCCATTATTCAAGTGTACTCATCAACCACTAAAACAAAAGATGAAGAAACTGAAGATTTTTATCAATTTCTGCATTTTATCAATTTCTGAAATTCATCAAGTATGCAATTAAAACTCAGTGATAATTACTGGTTATTGGAATGTGAAAATTCAAAACAAAAAAGGGTTAGTAGTTGGGAAACATGGCCTTGGTGATAGACATGATGCCAGAGATCCCATAATAGAATTTTCCAAGACCAACAACTTCCTTATTGCAAATACCTTTTTTCAACAACATAAACATTGTCTATACGTAGGTACATCTCACTAGAATGAGTATACAAAAATGAAATAAACATAAATAATGACTACATACAGGTACATCTCACCAGACAGAGTCTGCAGAAATGAAGTCAACTACATCTGTGGAATGAGATGATGGAAAAGCTCAATATATTCAGGACAAGCTAGAGGCTGACTGTAGAACAGAACATTCAACTGTTCATATGCAAGTTCCAGGTGAAACTGCATAAAATTGAAACAAGTTCAACAAAGCCAAAGTAGGGACTTAACTATATCCCACTTGAATTTAGAGACCATCTCAAGAATAAATGTGATACATTGAACACTAACGACTGAAGACGAGATGAGTTGCAGAATGATATCAAGGACATCATACATGAAGAACACAAAAAGTCATTTTAAAAAAAACAGGAAAGAAATAAAAGATAAATGGATGTTGAAAAGACTCTTAAATCTGCTCTTGAATTTACAGTAGCTAAAGCAAGAAGTCAAAATGATGAACTACAAGAGCTGAACAGAAGATTTCAGGGGTGGCTTAAGAAGACAAAGTATTATAATAAAATGTGCAAAGACTTGGAGAAAGAAAATGAAAAGGGAAGAACATGCTCAGCATTTCTGAAGCTGAAAGAACTGAAGAAAAAAATCCAAGTCTTGAGTTGTAATAGTCAAGGATTCTATTGGGAAAATATTAAGAAAAGCAGGAAGCATCAAAAGAAATGAGCAGGAATATAGTCACTATACAAAAAAAAAAAAAATCTGGGTCAATGCTGAACCACTGCAAGAGGTAGCATGTGATTAGGAACCAATGGTACCAAAGGAAGAAGTTCAAGCTGCCTGGACAAGTTCAAGTGCTTGCTTGCCTATGCTAAACAGCTACCTGGCCAGCTCACTGGACACGATTCACAGTTATGCATATTTCCAAGAAAGGTGACCCAAACAAATGTGGACATTGCTAAACAACATCGTTAATATATTACACAAGTACAATTTTGCTGAAGATCAGTCAACAGTGGCTGCAGCCATATATTGATAGGGAACTGCCAGTAAGTCAAGCCAGCTTCAGAGGAGGAGGAGGTTGTGGCATTAGAGACATCACTGCTGATGTCAGATGGATCTTGGCTTAAAAGCAGAGAATACCAGAAAGGTACTTAGCCATGTTTTATTGACTGTGTGAGGACATTTGACTGTGTGGATAATAACAACTTATGGATAATAAGAAGTAGAACTGGAATTCCATAATACTTCATTGTGCTCATAAAAAACCTATACATAGATGACAGATGCTCAGACAAAACAAGGGGACACAACTTGGTTTAAAGTCAGGAAATATGTGTGTCAGGGTTGTATCCTTTCATGATACTTATTCAATCTGGTTTCCCAGCAAATAATCTGAGAATCTGGACTACATGAAAGATTGGAGGAAGATTTGTTAACAACTGTACTGTGCAGATGACACAACCTTGCTTGCTGAAAGTGAAGAGGACTTGAAGCACTTACTGATGAAGGTCAATGAAGGCCTCAATATGGATTACATTTCAGCATAAACAAAGCAAAAAATGCTCACAATTGGACCAATGAGGAATATCATGGTAAACAGAGAAAAGGTTGAAGTTGTCAAGGATTTCTTTTTACTTGGATCCACAATGAATGTCTATGAAAATAGCAGTGAAGAAATCAAAAGACATTGCACTGGGAAAATCTGCTACAAAAGGTCTCTCTAAAGCATTGAAAAGCAGCAAAGATGTCACCTTGAAGACTAAAGTATACCTGACCCAAGCCATGGTGTTTTCAATCACCTCATAGGCATTTGAAAGCTGGACCGTGCGTAAGGAAGACTACAGGATAACTGATGGCCTCCAACTGTGATACTGGCAAAGAATACTGAATATACCATAGACTGCCAAGAAATGAACATATCAGTCTTGCAAGAAGTATAACCAGTATGCTCCTTAGAAGCAAGGATGTGAAAACCACATCTTACATGATTTGGACATGTTATCAGGAGGGATCAGTCCCTTGAAAAAGACCTCATGCTTGGTAGAGAGTGAGCGAAAAAGTCGAAGACCCTCAAGGAGATAGACCGACACAGTAACTGCAACAATGGGCTTAAGCGTAGCAATGATTGTGAGGATGGCGCAGGATGGATGGTGTTTCGTTCTGTTGCACTCATGGTCTCTAGGAGAAGTGACTCACAGCATCTAACAGAAACTGACTCCCGTTAGCCTGAATTCTCTTTGGTGGGAGAAAGAGGAGACAAGGGACCAGGAAGAAGCCCAGCTGTGTGGGTCCTACAGTGCCTAGGATGACAGAGGGAAACCCTGACCTCAAGCTGTATGGAGTCCAAACTCCAGAGGTCTTGTCTGGCCTGCTAACTCCACTTTCCAGCACTAGAATTGCAGATTCCAAGGGGAGGAAACCAAAATACATGTCAGAAACCAGCGTACATACTAAACTTAAACCGAAACCAAACCGATTGCCATCAGGTCAGCCCCAACTCATAACAACCCTATAGGATGGAATAGAACTGCCCTATAGGTTTCCAAAGCTGTGGGCTTCATGCAAGCAGGCTGACATATCTTTCTCCCACAGAGCAGTCAGGGGGTTCAAACTAATGATCTTTCGGTTAGCAGCTGAGCACTTAACCACTGTGCCACCAGCGGTCCTGAGTCTGAGCTAGGGTTCTCCAAATCAAAACAAGGGCAAAATGGTATGCTGATGTCACGGATTGGTTATGTGCCCCCAAAATATTTGTCAACTTGCCTAGGCCATGATTCCCAGGATTGTGTAGCTGCTCTCCATTTGGTGATCTGATGTTGTCCTACATCTTGTAAATTCTAATCTGTCAGTGGTTGATGAGGCAAGATTAATTTATGTTAAAAAGGGTTAGGATAGCAAGATCCTTAATCAGATCACAGCCCTGATCCAATGTAAGGAGAATTTTCCTGAGACACGGCCTACTCGAGAAGATTGATGACGAAAGTCTCCTCCTAGAGCCCAATTTGAGCAGGCCTTCCACTATAGCTAGCATCCTGAATTATGACTTCCTGTCTCTTAACCTGGGAAAGAATACCTTTCTGTATTTTAAAGCCACCCATTTGTGGTATATACAAGAACCGCCAATTAAGTTCACTAACTCGTCCCAGAAAACGTCCTTACATACCTTATTGCTGAGTATCATTACAGTTACTCCAAAAGTATTACCTTTGGGAAGCTTTGTACCAATGCCAGTGCCTAGCCTACCCTTCAAAGCAATTTTGGAACTCCTGTTCTGGAATGGCCATCAGAACTGTCATTGGATTACCCTTGATGTCCTGAATGCCATCAAAATGTCTTCCTTTATCTTCAGGTAAAGAAAAAAGTCACGGGGGCCAGAGCAGGTGAGTAATGAGGGTGTTCCAATACAGTTACTTGTTTACTAGCTAAAAACTCCCTCCTGGAAAACTATACAATTAAGTTTGCCAACCTGCCACTTTGCCACTCTGCACAAAGGCCATTCCAGAAAGACTTCCAAAATTGCTTTTAAGGATGGACTAGGCACTGGTGTTGATGCTTAGCTTCCCAAGGGGAGTACTTTGAAGGTGACCATAGTGATAGTCAGCAATGAGGTCTGTAGGACCTAGGGCAATTAGGTTCATGGACTTACTTGTCAGACATATATACATACACATACACTATACAGACATACAAACACGTGCATGTGTACACACACGTGCATGCTACACACACACTCAGAGGTATACAATGTGTATATGTGTGCATCTGTAAATGGTTTGCACCTGACTATCACCCTAAAGATTGGCCATTTGAACCCACCAAGCAACAACACAAAAGAAAGGCCTGGAAATATGTCTCCCTTAAGATCACAGCCAAGAAAACCTCATGAGATATTTCTAACCAGTAACACAGGAGGTTGTTGTGAGTTGGAATTAACTTGACAGCAAAGGGTATGATTTTTTAAAAAATGTATACATATATTATGGAGTTCTAAGGGCACGGGGGTAAGAGCTCGGCAACTAATCAAAAAGTTAGCGGTTCAGATCCACTTGCTGCTCCTTGGAAACTGCATGGAGCAGTTCAACTCTGTGCTATAGGGTCACTATGAGTTAGAATTGACTCAGAAGCAACAGGTTTATGTAGTGTGTGTGTGTGTGTGTGTGTATGTGTTTGTGTGTAGAAGCCCTGGTGGCACAGTGGTTAAGAGTTATGGCTGCTAACCAAAAGGTCAATAGTTTGAATTTGCCAGGCACTTCCTGGGAAGCCTACAAGGGTGCTATGAGTCAGAATTGACTCAACAGCAACAGGATTGATTATTACATATATAGATGTGTATGTGTGTGTGTGTGTGTGTGTGTGTGTGTGTGTGTGGAATTCCTATAGTCCAACAACCACTCAACACCATGATTAACTAAAGATTGGATGGAGCCCGACTTTAACTATGCCTGCTCCTTTAACACATCTCTTTATAATTTATTTATGCAGTAAAGCCTGGCAAAGTGAAAACCTGTGTAAAGCAGAAGCCTGTCAGAGAAGGAAAGCTCAACTGCTGTCCACAGATAGAAAGCAATAGAGAAGTGTTAGACCAGCACCCCATGAAAGGCAGAAAATGTGCAAGACCAGCAAAGCAAGGCAGCCATATCAAGTTCTGGCTGTCACTGATCTCACACATTATATAATAGTCCTACTCATATTAGCACAACTACATAAACTTAAAAATAAGTTTTGAGTTTGCTAGAAAGGAAATGAGATGTTAAAAGGCACATACTCATTCACCCAACAATTCTTTGAAGACCTTGTATGAAAGAGATACCTGGGTGTATACTCAAAGATTTACCTGAGACTGTTCATTGAAATGTAATGTATAATAGAAACAAAATCTAAATATCCAACAGTACAGCATTGGTTAAATCGTGCTGCATCCTAACAATGAATCTGAGGGCTGTTAAAAATTTTGCCATTGACGAGTATTCATTAATGTAAGCAGACAAGAATTACTTATTTGACACCAACAATGTGTGAAATATTCATGATAAGTAGAAAACCCCAGCAGTGTATGAAATTCTAGTCATAATATGCTTGCACTTTTGTTAAAAATTTATAGCTATGTATATAAACATGTCTGAAAGACAGATGCCAAAATGTTAGTGATGCTACATTTGTGGGATTATAGGTTAATGTCTTGTCTTTATCTACAATGAATGTATATTAATTATGTAATCACCAAAAGCAATACAAGATTTTTCAATTCAAAGCCAAATGTTTTGTTTACCCCTACACAATGGATCTTATTTAGACATGCACATACCCCTATTGTTACAATAAACAAATGATTTTTTAATCAGTTGTCATTGAATCACCTGTGATTTGTGGTGACCCTACGTGTGTCATAGAGTTGTCAACGGCTGATTTTTCAGAAATAGATTACAGATCCCTCTTTCCTTCAAGGTGCCTCTTGAACCACATGTTGGTTACTAGCTTAGCAAATTAACCATGTTCTCCACCCAACGATTCCTTTCCATTTACTCCGCCAATATTAGCTACATATGTTTGCAAATCTCCCCTAGCCTGGGGTGAGAGTGGAGGATTGCCCCTGAACGTTGTAGGAAAACTCCTCAAAATGTCATCAACATGTATTAGTAGTATATGCAGTGGTTATGATCTTAGCCTCTCAGTTGAATAGTCCTCACTCTATGACCTTGGATAAATATCTCAGCCTCAGTTTACTCATCTGTAAAATGTGCATGTCACAGATTGTCAGCATTAAAAGTGAGGTAAAGTAAAGCACTTAGGCTGGATTCTGAATGCATTGTAGTGTGAACTCTCAGAATGGCTGTTCTTAATCACAGTAGCTCTTAAGCCTTTTTCTCAAGGATAAATTGGCTAGCAACTTAGAGATTTTCTACCACTATTTCTCACTTCCTGCTATTTAACTCTTGTTTTTCTCTCTAAAATGGCATCTTCCAGATTATCAAGCCAAAAACCAAACCAGCTGCCACACAGTAGACTCCAGCTCATCACAACCCCATGTATGTCAGGTTAGCACCATTCTTCATAGGGTTGTCAACACCTACAGTCTTTCAGAAGTAGATCACTAGCGCTTTATTCCAAGGTGGCTTTGGGTAGGTCTGAGCCATCCTGTGAGGTCAGTAGCTAGGCACCTAATGGTTTGCTCCACCCTGGGATTCCTCCAGATTACGAGTGACCTCTGAACTCTCAGTCTTTCTTCTAGGGGCATCGATGCTCACCTACCTACTTCTGAAATCATCAGCTGTCCTGTGCTGATCTTCTTCTTGCCATTTTAACGTCTCTAGACGCCTTTTATCTTCAGTCTATGGAGCTCACAGCCTTCCACATGAGAGAACTATGAGTTCAAATCCTGTGACAGCCCATCAGCCACATTAATCCATGTAAAGAAATATTGAGAATCTGCTTTGTGTTAAAGGAGTGTGTTAAGAAGCCCTGGTGGTACAGTGGTTAAGAGCTCAGGCTGCTAATCCAAAGATTGGCATTTCGAATCCATCTTCTGCTCCTTGGAAACTCTATGGGATAGTTTTACTGCCTTGTAAGGTTTCTACAAGTGAAAAGGGTGGCAGTTCCAACATACCCAGTGGTTCCGTGGGATAAAGACCTGGCAATCTGCCTTCATAAACATTATGACCTAGAAAACTCTACAGGGTAATTCTACTTTGTCATATGAGGTCACTATGATTTCAAAATTACTCAGTGACACCTGACAACAACATGTTGGAATGATGTTCTAAGTGTGATGCCTCTAACAACAAAAACCCCAAAGAGCAAATGAATCCATTATATATGAAAATAAAAATATAAGCCTGTCTTCCTGGAGCTGGTAATTTTAATAGGCAGAAACAGCCATAAATAATAAATAACTAAAATATATAGTACATCAGATGCTGAAACTGACAGGCCAAGAAAGGATGGGAAGAGAGATGGAGAGTGTCATGGAGAGGTTGCAATTCTAAGTCTATGGTCTCTTTGAGAAGATGAAATCTGAGCAAAGAGGTTAGGGCCAAGATGGCAGAGCAGTCAGATGCTTCCTCTAATCCCTCTAACAACAAAGGCATCAAAGAACAAATGAGTCCATTATACATGACATACTAGGAGCCCTGAACATAGACAACAGAAGAAGAATTGATGCCTTCGAATTGTGGTGTCACAGAAGAATGTTGAACATATGATGGACCGCCAAAAGAACAAACAGATCTATTCTGGAAGAAGTACAACCAGAGTGCTCCTTGGAAGAAAAGATGACAAGACTGTGTCTTACGTACTTCGGACACGTCAGGAAAAATCAGTCCCTGGAGAAGGACATCATGCTTGGTAGAGTGGAGGTTCAACAAACAAGAGGAAGACCCTCAATGAGATGGCTCGACATAGAGGCTGCAACAATGGGCTTAAGCATAAAAACAGTTGTGGACACAGCACAAGACCGGGCAGTGTTTCGTTCTGTTGTTCATAGGGTCACTATGAGTCAGAGCCCTGAACTTCAAAAGGAAAATTGTGAAATTGGACTGAGTGACAGGGAAGGGAAAGTAAGTCCAGAAGTACCTAGAAGTGACCAGACACGACCTGCCAGGAGCTGACTGCAGCCAGCATGGCGAACAGAACAGTGGTTTTCAGAGAGCATCCTCCTTAACAGGAGGGATGGAACAGCAGAATACACCGGTGTCTTCAAAACCAGTGAAAAGCAGCATTCAGTAGTGAAAAGCTGAGTGGTTTGTATCTAATTTACCACATGCAGAACTAAATTTTTCCATCAGGATAAAGCTCTCTCCCTTTTCACAGTGCCTCCCCATCCTTTCTCCGCACTGCGTCCAGCTCCAGAGTCTGATGCCATTGGCTGAGCCAGAAGTAAGATTTCTCTCATGAGCCCGAGCCAGTCTCCTAGACCTGAGGAGGGAATAACTTAGCAAACTCAGGAAAGGGTGGGGGGAGCCCTGCAAACTCCCCTGAGATGGAAATTCAGGGCAGAAACAGCACCTTCACCTAGACTCAGGCATGAGGGGACACAGCTTCCTTACACATGTTCGAGGAAAATTAGGAAAAGAGGGTAAGTATTAATAAGGTAGCCAAAAAGGAAATTAACAATGCTATACATCAAAAGAAAAACATGAAGCCTCAGAAAATAGAAAACCAACAACAATCAGAAAGATGAAAAGAAAACATATAAAGAAATTTGAGCAAAGCTCCTGAGTAGGTACCTTAAACTTTACTAAGCTTCTGTTTCTTCATTTGCAAAAGAGGGGTGATACCATTATTCCCTGCAGGTTGACAGCATGAGGTGGGGTAACGTGTATAGTACCAGTACAGTACTTGGCACTGGAAGATAACCAGCCAGTGTTAGCTCCTCGTCTTTCATTTCTCCCTCTTTTTTGAACCCTAAGCATATCACCCCCCAAATTCTTCTTTAATAACTTCATCTCCTTCCACAGCTATAGCTTTTTATTTTTTCTGTCTCTCTTTGTAAAAACAACAAAAACAGCTGCACCGAGTTGACTCAAACTCTAGCACCTGGTGTGTCAGAGTAGAACTATGCTCTGTTATTTTTAACGGCTAAAGTTTTAGAAGCAGATTGCCAATCTTTCTTTCTTATGAGGTATATCTGGGTAGACTTGAACTTCCAATCTTTGGGTTAGTTACTATTTTAGTCAGCTAGTGCTGCTCTAAAGAAATACTACAGAGTGGATGGCTTTAACAAAGAAAGGTTTATTCTTACACAGTCTGGTAGGCTACAAGTCCAAATTCGGGATGTCTGCTCCAAGGGAAGGCTTTACCCCTTGTCAGCTCTGGATGAAAGTCTGGTATTGCATCAGTGTTTGTCCAGGGAGCATCTTAATACAGGAACCTCAGGTCTGGTCTCAAGGGTGCAGTCCTCTCCTGGTGCTGCTTTCTTGACGGTGTGAAGTTCCCAATCGTCTGCTTGCTTCCCTTTCCTTTTATCTCTTGTAGAATGAAAGGATTAAAGATTAAGTTGTACTCCGGGGAAACTCCCTTTACAGTGGAGCGGGGAGGTTATCCTATGAAGGGATTTACAGTCCCACCCTAATCCTTTAACATACAGTACATGAAAATCACAAAATACTAGGAAACATGGCCCAGCCACATGGCTACATACATTTGGCCGGGGGGGGGGGGGACACAATGCAGTCCATGATAGTTGCAAAGCACTTAACCATTTGCAGCACCCAGAGACTCCTTTATGCATGACTCCTCTATGCATTGCCATCTCCAGGAGTTTACTTTTATGATTACCTTGGTAGAGGCACTGCTTCTATTGTACTACAGCTGTGGTTTATTTATTGGTTCCCCCTTCCAGGTCTGAACTCCTTTCAGGTAGGCATAGTCTCAATCTCTGTAGCCCATGTATAGAGTTAGCTTATTTTTCACTTCTCTTCTTTCCTTCACATCCCACCCATTTGGTTGATGGCAGTAAAACAATTATTTTAGTGTTATATCCAGGATTTTCTTCTAGCCTGACCATTGACATCCATTCTGAATTCTCATATTGACATTTTAAAGATTTGCTCATGTGTAGGGTATAACAGCTGTTTTGTGGTAATTATACACTATCAATTGTCAGATGCATCCCAATTACAGACGTTAAATTTGTTAAAGTGTGCGTCTTAGACATCAGGAAGTATGATATATTGTCAATATCTGCCATGTCACTTGTCTCCTACATAATCAGTTTAATGACTGTTACACAGTAACCCTGCCACCCAGATGTCAGTTCTTCATACTATGGTGGCTCTCATGTTGCTGTGTCACTAGTGTCTCATGTACCAGCAGGTCATCCATGATGGACAGATTTCAGTGGTGCTTCCAAACTAAAATACACTAGGAAGAAATGCCTGGCAACCTACTTCTGAAAAGTAGCCAATGAAAACCCTATGGATCACAGAATATTGTCCAAGACTTCAACTTGCATACTTTGGACACATCATTAGGAAAGACCAATGGCTAGAAAAGGACACAATGGCTGAAAAAATGGACTCAGTCATGCCAATGGTCATGAAGATGGTGCAAGACTGGACAACGCTTTGATCCGTTACACTTGGGCAGACCATTCATCAGTGGACTCCACGACAACTAACAACAATATCAACATAACATACGTTGAAATCGAGTGCTTACTATGTGCCAGGCTTTGTTCTGTGTACTCCATGTGGACTATGTCATCTACTTCTCACAGTACTATTAATGAGGCACTATTGTTTTACCCTCAAGATGAGGAAATTGAAATACAGGGAGGACAGGTCATTCGTCCAGAAGGCCAGCTAGTAAATAGCAAATCTAGAAGGTAAATCCAACTACTCTGAATCCAAAACTCATGGTCAACCTATGCTACTCAGCCAAATTATCATTTACTAAATCAATCACCAATTTATGGCAATTATTGATGTTTCCATTATATGAAACAAAGCAATGGTCATTCTTGCAGATAAATAATTGCCAACATTCATGATTATTTCTTTAGGGTAACTTTCTGGATAAGTAACTGTTGAGTCATAGATATGAAAATCTGTGAAACTTTTTATAATTTTGATAATAATCTATCTTTCAGACAAATTGTCCCTTAAAGTCTCCCATCGGCAATGTATTCTGTTGCTGTTGAGTTGACTCCAGCTCATAGCAGTCCCCTGGGCTTTCCAAAGCTGTAAATCTTTATGGTCACAAACTGCCACATCGTTCTCCTGCAGAGAAGCTGGTGATCTTGAATTGCCCACATTTTGGTTAGCAGCCAACTACTTTACCACTGTCGAATATGAAAAGACTCAATTTTCTGAATTTAGTTGTTGTTGTTAGGTGCTGTGCAGTTAGTTCAGACTCATAGTCAATGAAACAGTGTCTGGTCCTGTGCCACCCTCACAGTCATTGCCATGTTTGAGCCCGTTGTTGTTGCCACTCTTGTGAATCCATCTCATTCAGGGTCTTCCTCTCTTGTGCTGATGCTCTGTTTTACCAAGCAAGGTGACTGGGGACTGACCCCTCTTGATAACACATCCAAAGTACTAAGACAAAATCTTGCCATCCTCACTTCTAAAGAACATTCCGGCTATATTTCTTCCTAGAAATATTTGTTCATTCCTTTGGCAGTCTGTGATATATTTAATAAGCTTCATCAACACTGTAATTCAAAGGCATCAATTCTTTTTCTTTTCCTTATTCATCATTCAGCTTTCACACATCCGCTGAGCAACTGAAAACACCATGGCTTAGATCAGGAACACTTTAGTCCTCAAAGTAACAATTTTGCTTTTTAATATTTTAAAGAGGTCTTTTGCAGATGATTTGCCCATTGAAATACATCACTTGATTTCTTGACTGCTACTTCCAGGAGAGTTGATTATGAATCCAAGTAGAATGAAATCCTTGACAACTTCAGTCTTCTCTCTCTGTTTATTAGGATGTTGCTTATTGGTCCAGCTGTGAGGGTTTTTGTTTTCTTGATGTTGAGGTGTAATCCAGACTGAAGGCTCTAGACTCTGATCCTCATCAAGGGGTCCTACAAGTCCTTTCATTTTCATTTTCATATCATCTGCATAATGCATGTTGCTAAGGAGCCTTTCTCCAGTCCTGGTGCCCTGTTCTTCTTAATATAGTCCAGCTTCTCAAATTATTTGGTCAGCATATAGATTGACTAAGTGTGGTGACAGGATACAGCCTTGACACACTCCCTTTCCTGACTTCAAACCAACAGTACCCCTTACTCTGTTTAAGGGACTGCTTCTTGGTCTGGGTACAGGTTGCTCATGAGCACAATTATGTGTTTTGGAATTCCCGTTCTTGGCAATGTCTCCTTTAATAGCTATTGTTACTGTTTTTTAACAAAATCTGTAACAATTGATGGGAAGCAAATAAGTAGTCATCTTAGCCTTTAAACTCTTCTTATTTGATTTCCAGAGAGGTTGCATGTGAAATGATCCAGGTGACACAGCGGTTAGAAAGGCTGGCAGTTTGAATACATGGCGTTGCTGTGAATTGAAAATCAGTGGACCTAACGTCAATACTGAATGTGAGTGAATGTGTTTTCCTATCAGCCATGTACTACTGTTAAGTGAAAAATTCTAATGTTGAAGATTATAAAGAATTCAGTGTAAAGCAACTATTAATGACAAAGCTCATATTATCTTTTTTATATTAAGTCTTCAAAATGACATATATGTTTTACACTTAGAGCATTTCTCAACTCAGACATTATATTTTCAATCATGAAAGTGAAAGTAGCCTACCAAAACAACAAAATTGTATTTAATGGGAGAAAAACATTACAAAATTATCCTCTAAATTTGGGCTGGGTTTTGTTTGTTTCATTTTTGCTTTTTAAAAATAAAAATAAGACATTTCTTAGGTGAACATTTGGAAACTCTTAGCATAGTGGTTAAGAGGCACAGCTGTTAAGCAAAAGGTCTGCAATCTGAATCCACCAGGTACTCCTTGTAAGCCCTGTGGGGCTGCTCTGTTCTGTCACGTCGGGTCATTGTGAGTTGGAATCATCTCAAGGGTTTGGTTTTGGGAGGGGCAGAAGGCTTGCGTCCATCACCACTTACACCTACTGAGAGCAGGAAGATGAGGGGTCCCTACGAGAGACGGAGATGAGAGGGCAACAGATGGGGTTCATCTCCAGTGTCATTTCATTCATTCATCCACTGACTTACACTGAGCACTGTCTTAGTTTCCCAGTGCTGCTGTAACAGAAAAACTCTGACTAGGGACACTGCATGGTTTAAAGTCAGGAAAAGCGTGTGTCAGAGTTGTATCCTTTCACCACACATTTTTAATCTGTGTGCTGAGCAAACAATCCAAGAAGCTGGATTAAACAAAGAAGAATGAGGCATCAGGATTGGAAGATGACTCATCAACAACCTGCATTATGCAGATGACACCACCTTACTTGATGGAAATGAAGAAGATTTGAGGCATTTACTGATGAAGATCAAGGACCATAGCTTTCAGAATGGATTGCACCTCGACATCAGGAAAACGAAAGTCCTCACAACTGGACCAGTAAGCAACATTGTCATAAATGGAGAAAGGATTGAGCTTGTCAAAGATTTCATTTTACTTGGGTCCACAATCAATGACCTCGGAAGCAGGAATAAAGAAATCAAAAGACACATTGCAGTGGGGAAATCTGCTGCAAAAAGCCTCTTCAAAGTGTTCAAAAGAAAGGATGTTGCCTTGAAGACCAAAGTGCACCTGACCCAAGCGATGGTATTTTCAATTGTATCATATGCATGCAAAACCTGGACTATGAACTAAGAAGACAGAAGAATTGATGTCTTTTAATTGGGGTGTTGGAGCAGAATGTTGAATGTATGATGGACCACCAAAAGAACAAACATCTGTTCTGGAAGAAGTCCAACCAGAGTGTTCCTTGGAAGCAAAGATGGCAAGACTGCGTCTTACATACTTTGGACATGTTGTCAGGAAAGATCAGTCCCTGGAGATGGACATCATGCTTAGTAGAGTGGAGGGTCAGCGAAAAAGAGGAAGACTCTCTACAAGATTGATTAATACAGTGGCCACAACAATAGGCTCAAGAATAAAAACGGTTGCAGACATGGTGCAAGACCAGGAAGTATTTCATTCTGTTGTTCACAGAGTCGTTATGAGTCAGAACTGTCTCGATGGCACCTGACAACAACAACAGGTAGCTTTAAAGAATGAAAGTTTATTTTCTCACAATTCTGCAAGTTAAAAGCCCAAAAGCAGGGCATCAGCTCTAGGAGAGGATGCTCTGTCTTCTCTAGGGGAAGGTCTTTGTCTCTTTCAGCTTTTGCAGCGCTGGCACTCCTCAGTTCCTTGGCAATCTTCATGCAGCGTCTATTTTTCCCCATTTGTTCTTATTTTGTGTCTGATCTGCTCTCTTTATAACCTAGAAGCGATTCAATATAGGACATAGCCGCTTACATGGCCTCATGAACATAACAAAGAAAACCCTATTTCCCAATGGGATTGTATACATAAGTATAGGAATAGGACTGCAGTACACATTGGTGGAGGCAGGGTGGCACAACTCAATCCACAACCACAGTCTACTGTGATGACAGGTTCGACACCTATTTACTGAACTACAAGTCAGGCACTCCTCTGAGCCCTTTGCATGTATTCTTTTCAATAACTCTAGCAAGGAAGACTTTCATTATCCCATTTTATAGGTAAGAAAACCAAAGCAGGGAGAGGTTAAGTCATTTGTCTATGTCGCACAGCTATTAGGAGGTAGAGGCAGAATTTGAACAAAAGCAGGCTGATTCCAAAGTCCCTGTCATAACATTGCACACTGGATGCCAGGAAAGGCAATCTGTGTATCACGATGAACAAGTCAGACCACTGCTTTCCCGTGCTTCAGGTTTACTGGAGGATTATAAGAGTGACAGGTGAGTCTGAGGAATGACACAGAGCACCATAAAAGAGTCTGACTGAGGGCCTCCATTAGACTAAGGAGAGTGAGGGAAGGCCTATTGATGAGGTGACGTTTAAACTGAGATGTAAAGGTTAGCAGGGTCAGTCAGGGGAAAACAAAAAAATCATACAAGTAGCCATTGAGTTGACCCTAAATCATGGCGTTCTCACATGTGTCAGGGTAGAACTGTGCTCCATAGGCTTTTCAAGGCCTTTCAGAAGCACTAGTGTGTTTCTTCCAGGGCACCTCTGGGTGGGTTCGAACTGCCAGCCTTTCAATTACTTGTTGAGCACTTAACCATTTGCACTACCCAGGGACTCCAAGTGAAGAGTAAAAAAACCAAAAACCAAATCCAATGCCATCAAGTCGATGCCGACTCACGGCAACCCTAAAGACAGAGTAGAACTGTCCCATACAGTTTCCAAGGAGTGCCTGGTGGATTTGAACTGCTGACTTTTTGGTTAGCAGCCCTAGCACCTAACCACTATGATGCTATGGTTAGGAGAAGCTATTCCAAGCAGAGGGAACAGTATGTGCAAGGGTCCTGGAGCAGTAAGAAAATGGAGGAAAGCCGGTGAATGAGGGGAGTGTAGAAGAGGATAAAGCCACAGAGAACTTCAATGTCACCAACATGGAGGTTGAAATTTACTCTAAATGATTTGGAAGCCACCAATAGATACTAAATAGGATCATGACAAGATGGGCTATGTGTTTTTTAAAGCTTCAGCTATCTACCCTGGGAAAGTGGTGTGGAGAAGGAACAGAAGCAAAACAAAGAATTAGAGAGCAATCATCACGGTCTAGGTGTAGACGGTGTTACACTTCAGCTGAGAAAATTGAGGATAAGAAAGGTTAAATAACTCACCCAAGGTTACACAGCACATGGCTTTCAGAACTCGGAGCCAAGGTCTCCAACTCCAAAGTCTGTATTCCTTATAAAGAGAAAGAAAATAAAGAAAAGAAGGAAGAAATTAGAAAATGCAGGCAAGGAGATGCCTCAGAGTTCGGGACCTCTTGAAAGAAAGAAGTGCTGCTGTTCTTCCACAGATGTTTTGTGTTTATAAGTCTGAAACCAAATAATTTGGCCATAAAAAGGGGTAGAGAAGGGAGAAAGACAGGGAGAAATGGAGAGACAGAAAATGAGAGAAGGAGAAAGGAAAGAAAGAGAGAATGGCACATACCCAGGGATTTTGACAGACCGACTCCTCCGGCGGAGGCCTTCCTGCACCAAGACAGCCTCACCTTTCCTCAGCGCCTCAAGTGCAATTAGCCAGTTAAATCCACGGGCCCCAGGGCCAGAGAGCAGCCAAGTAGCAATTTGAGGCTACGTGTCTGCTGAAGCCAACTGGCTCTGCAGGCGTCCTGAGGCCCGCTGGCAGGCTTCTCTATGGAACAGCAAGCCCCAGAGCGAGATCCTAAGACTTAGGGAGCCCTTGGGGTGTGAGTTTGCTTGGCCAATGGAAAAGGGGATGACAAAAGGGAATAAGTAGCAAAACTCTCCAAAAGTAAGGAAAAGCACTGATAGCATGTACAGTGTCCTCTTCCTCCAGATTCAGTCGTGTTTAATGGTGGATACAAGAGACTAGGAGTAAACCTCAGTTAACTGAAGCCCAATCAGCCAGAAGCCTTCAGTTACTGAGTTCACATGAAACCCTCTACAGGAAGGAGAAAAGGCAATCCTTTAAAAATTATAATAATTTGTAAGAGAGATTTATCCAAACATACCCTCCAGGGTCTCACAGATTATGAGGGTGACAATTAAACACATGAACTTGAATTGTTCTAAGTGCTACATCTCTCACTGCTGAATGTCACCATGGTCATCTTTGAAATCCTCCCCTTGGGAAGCTATGCAATGATGCCAGCACCTATTCAACCCTTCAAAGCTATTTTGGAACTCTTTCTGGAATGGCCATTGCCCATGGTGGCATGGTGGCAAGTTCACAAACTTACTGTGTAATTGTCTGTAAGGGAGTTTTCAGCCAATAGACAAATAACTCTATTGGAACACCCTGTCTACTCACCTGATCTGGCACCCAAAGACTTTTTTCTTCAGCTGAAGATAAAGGAAATATTGAAAGGAAAACATTCAGGACATCATGAGGGACTATAACAACAGCTCTGACAGTCATTCCAGAAAAAAAGAGTTTCAAAATTACTTTGAAGGGTAGACTAGGTAGTGGCATTGGTGCATAGCTTCCCACAGGGGGTACTTCAAAGGTGACCGTAGTGATATTCGGCAATGAATATCAGCAATATTCAGCAATGAGGTATGTAGCACTTTTCTAGGATGAGTGCACGAACTTAGTTGGCGGTCCTTCTACATGCAGCTTAAAGCACAGCATAGAATCAGCAAGGATTACAACTGAAAGGACCCTCAGAGATTTTTCTTGAACAACTCCCTTATTTGTAAGGCAAGAAGCTGTAGCACTGGGAAAACAGGTGACTTGTCCAAGGTCATACAATTTCATACTGGCCAAATGGAGAACAGAATACAGGTCTCCTTTCTTGCAGCCCAGTGTTCCTCCCAAACATACTCCCTGCACAACTCCTCTCTCACCTCCTGTCTGTCAGTTTGTGGTCCTGTGGTGGTTTGCATGTTGCCACGATGCTGGAAGCTATGCCACCACTATCTCAAATACCAGCAGATCACCCATGATGGACAGGTTTTAGTGGAGTTTTCAGGCTACAACAGACTAAGAAAAACAGTTTGGAGATCTGCTTCTGAAAATGAGCTAGTTGACACCCTGTGGGTCACAGGATGTTGTGCTAGACTTTGACTTGCTTACTTTGGAGATCTCTGGAGAATACCATGTTTGGTAAAGTGGAGAGCCGGTGACTTCAGGAAACCCTCAGTGAGATGAACTGACACAATGCCTGCAACAACGGCCTCAGATGTATCAGTGATCAGGAAGATGATGCAGGACAGGTGACATTTCATTCTGTCCTGTATAAAGTTGCAGTGACTTGAAGGCAACTCTAAGGCAACTAACAGCCATCACCACTCTACTCACGGCCACATGTTGTTGTTGTTGGGTGCCACTGAGCTAATTTTTGACTCATAGGTACCCACGTCACAGAGGAGAACCACCTCATAGGGTCTTCTTCGCTACATCCTTTCAGGGAGCAGATTGCCAGGGGTGAGTTCGAACTGTCAACCTTTTGGTCAGCAGCCAGGTGTTTATTGTTCTGCCACCAGGGCTCCTTATGTGACCCACAGTCCTGGAAAACAACAGAAATTGACATCCCCACAGCTCAACCCTGCACAAAGTGCTTGACGCATCTCTACTGCCTCCACTGGTCTTCCCAGTTCTCCTTAGAGGTATAGGGGCCTAACAGAATATTAGTTTTGTCTCCATTTGTTTTAGTGAATCTTCTATCTCCAGTGCCTGACACATAGCCAGGCCAACCACATGGAAGCTGAATTAGTAAAAAGCAGCAGATTTTGTCCTGCTGATGCAGTGACAGATACTTGAGCTCAGGGCTTGCTGTGTACAGGTGTCACATTACTCCTCGCTATATCTTTGAGGTGGGCCCACCTTTGGCAGAGGAGACACTGAGGTTTGGAGAAATCTCATGACCTGCTGGGCTCAAAGTTCTTCTCTGAAGAGACAAATCAGGATTTAAACTCACAAGGCCCAGCTCCAAAATCTATGTATTTTTTTTCTTAAAAATAAGTCATTGTATTTTGCTGTTGGTGTTGAAAACACCCACAGAACACATACCAATTCAATCACTTCAGCATGTACAATTCAGTGACAATGATTACCTTCTTCAGATTGTGCAACCATTCTCATTGTTCTTTTCTGAAGTATCCCTCCCCACCGTTGACATGACACAACATGAGCTCAGTGTCTCCTTATCTAACCTTTTGCTGTTGTAAGTTTGTGGCATGGTGGTTAGGTGCTATGTCTACTAACCAAAAGGCTGGCAGTTCCAAACCACCAGGTGCTCCTCAAAAACTCTATTAGGCAGCTCTACTCTATCATACGGGGCCACTATGAGTCTTAATTGACTCAAGGACAACAGTTTTTTAATGGGTTGTCAATTTGATTCTGCATAGGAAGTTCTTTATGACAGCACAGTGCTCAGGGCAGACATTCTTTACTAATTGAGCTAAACTATTATCTGATTTAAAGAAGATTTCAGGGAATATTGGTTTAAGGTTTAAAGATGATCTCAGAGCAATAATTTGGTGATTCATCCCCAGATGACTGCAGAAAGTCTGGATTCCATGGGAACTTAAAATTTTCTTCCTTGTTCTCCCTCTTTTGATCAGGATCCTGCTGTGGACCCTTTAATCAAAATGATCAGTAATAGTAGTCAGGCACAATCCAGTTCTTCTGGTCTCATGGCAAAGGAGACTGTTGTTCCTGGAGACCATTGACCACTCATTCTGTTTCCTCTTCCTCTTCCTGACTCTCCTTCCTCTCTTCCTCCAGGCAAATAGGCAACAGTTGTTGTACCTTGGATGGCTACTTGTGAGATTTAAGACCACATGGGATCTACTTTCTTAATTTTATACTGTGCTGTGTCTCTCTTTTGGACAAATGACAAATGTCCATTTGATAAATGAGAACCAGAGAACTGAAGTAACTTACCTTAGGTCACACAGCAAGTAAGGCTTAATAAAACTGAGGCCCCTGAGCTGTCTGCAGCTCCAAGTCTAGTGTCCTTCCTTCTGTGCCTGGAAATCTACAGAAGTTTCACTTTTTAATGAAGGAATCAGTCAAGTGACATACCATACACAGAATAATCTACTTTAGAAACGGAGGTAATAGATGTAATTTAAAGAGAACAGGTTCTGGAGTACGACACACCTGACTGGATCCTGGATGCCTCGTATGAGTCTGGTTGACTTTGAAGTATTTAATCTCCCTGTGCTTGATCGACTGCTAACTGAAAGCTCTGTAGTTCAAAACCACCAGTGTCACTGTAGCAGAAAGATGTGGCAATCTACTTCTGTAGAATTTTAGAGCCTTAGACACCCTATGGGGTCAACATGAGTTGGAATCAACTTGACAGCAGTGGATTTGGTTTTTCATTTTGTCTAATTACTTCATCAATAAAGTGGGACAGCACCACCTCTCTCAGGAACTGTGGAATCACCAGATATTGGCTGTCTGCTGTGCATGTAGCTAATATCCAGCCCCCTACACACACACCACAGATACACATGCAGACACACACACACACACACACACATATCTGAGAGTCAGTTAGATAAAAACCCAAAACTAAACTCATTGCCGTTGAGTTGATTCTACTCATAGAGACCATATTGGACAGAGTAGAACTGCCCAATAGAGTTCCCAAGGAGCACCAGGTGGATTTGAGCTGCTGACCTTTGGGTTAGAAGCCACAACGATTAGCCACTATGCTACCAGGGTTTCCTCAGTCAGTAGAACATGGTGCTTATCAGCGTTAACAAAGAGAAGCTTGGTGCAAGTGGTAGAAAGTAGAGATGGAGATGAGACTGGAGGAGAATATGGAGAAGCTAGAAGCCTTCTTCCCACTGCAGGTCCATTGTTCTGGTTGGGTACCCAGTGGGAAGCAGAAATAAAGGTAGAAGCTGATAGAGACTTACTGAGATGCTGGAACAACCACAGCATCTTTGGGATCCAGCAGCAAAGGGTAGTGTGGTTATAGAGCAGGTTTTTCTCCCTGGTTCTGTAAAAATAACCCAGATGTCTTCTGGGAATAGCCAGAAGTAGGCTTGACACAATGGTAACAGTATCTGTAAGAAAGGAGAGAGAAATTTCCTAACAGCTGCCAAAGTCCTCCCCAAGACCAAGGAGAGGTAGAGCAGACAAGAGGTCATGAGCAATGCTTCCTGGTGACTTCAGCCGATGAACTAGCTTGGAAACTCAGAAGGGACTCTGGTCCTGAAGCTCAGTAGCTAGAGGCCACCAAGGTGGTGGACATTTGGGCAGTGGCTGTAAAAACTGAGATAATACACAAAGAGGCGATTATCTGTGTGCCTGTCCCAACGTGTTGTTATTGTTGTTGTAGCTGTTGCTAGCTGCCATTGAGTTGGCCCTAACTCATGGTGACCTTACATATAATTGAACAAAACTTTGCGCAGTTCTGCACCACCTTCACGATCATTGGTATTCAGAGGCCATGGTTGGGGTTATTGTGTCAGTCCATCCCATGGAGCTTTCCCTCTGCTTGGCCAAACATTATGTCCTTCGTGGGGAGCTCCATAAAGCAGGGGAAACCAGGATTTTTTCCACAACGGGGGATGAAAGAATTTCAGACTAACCCTGAATTATGCAAAACAATTTATCATTTACTCCGGGTAACTCAGGTTGTCCTGTAAATCTGAGAGAGAGGTTTTCATTCATTTAGGGGGAAATCAAGGAACACATACCATTTCTTTTCTGTAGCCAGAGTTGACATGCTGAACATTTTCAAGTATGAGAAAAGCTTGAAGTCAGCAAGGGCATTTTGACGGCACTGAAATTTATGTCTGGCTGGGATGAGATAGTACCCCACATTTCTAAACAGTGTTGGTCAGAGGAGAAAAATGTACAATTGGTCCCTAGCTAATGAGGCCTGATCTTCCTTTTATGGCACTCTAGTATGCAATTAAGGTTGGCTTCGTGTAAACTGCCAGCACACTCAGACTTTTAACAGCCTTATGTATGTCAGGCTGGAAAATAAATAGTCTCCTGTTTGGGCTTTATACAGGGAAATGATTGAGATAAACAGCTTGGGCTTGACAGGTGTGACTTCTTTAGGCTTAATGTGATGGATTTGTCGGTGGCAGCTGAAGCTGATAGCACCAAACTGTTGATGGAAGAAAAACACGGTGAAGCTTCTGACAGTTGTATGAATGCCAGAGCCAGGCGCAGCCTGACTTTTGACTGTGAGCTATTCAGATTTTCAGTGTTTGGGAGTGTGGAAAGAGCTAGAACACGGAAGGCAAGAAGGAACTTGTTCTGGAGAGTAAACAAGATCACAGAGTTCCTTAGGAACTTACAGATGGTGACTGTGAGGCCTAGAAGCTTTCGTGACTACCTAGATCTTACTAACAGGAGCCCAGGTTTCTGGGCCCTGGGCTGTGTCCTCCGTTCCAAACCACTTCTGAGTACCCTGTGGAATCATGACCTGCTGTCTTCCAGCTTAGAGACAAGGGCTTGGTCCTGGTTTTGCAGCTATTTTCTGTTCCTTTCCTTCAGTCACCTCCCCTGTCATCCCTATTCTTGACCATTAGAGAGTTTCTGAAGTACAGGCCTAAGCAGGTATCACGGCCCAGCCCCAAGGACCCCCTCTGCTATCACAGTGATTCCCATGGCATAGTTTATAGCCCTTTCTCGATCCTGACCCAGAGTTACCTCTCCAGCTTCCTAATCCCCGATGCCCTCCCACCCAAACTTACATGCCATTCATTCTGACCTATTTACTATTTCCCTAATGTATATACATTAGGTGCCCTGGTGGCACAGCAGTGAAGCACTCAGTTGTAAACTGAAAGGTCATTGATTTGAACCTGCCTGCCACTCTGCAGAAGAAAGATGTGACAGCATACTTCCGTCAAGATTACAGCCTTAGAAACCCTATGGGGCAGTTCTGCGGGATCACTGTGAGCCAGAATCCCTTCGAAAGCAATGAGTAAATGCAACTTGCCTAGAGTCAATTGCTCTAGAGTCAATTCCAACCGACAGTGACCCTGTAGGACAGAGAGAAGCTGTCCTACGGTTTCTGAGAAATCCAACAGCCACATCTTTATCCCACACAGTGGCTGGTGAGTTTGAACCACCAACCTTTCTGTTAGCGGTGAGCACTTCCCCACTGCACCACCAGTCCTCCTCAAACTTCAGATAGGTGATGATTGTTTCCCAGGCAACATTGTTCGCTGCCACTGAGTTAGCCCCTGGCTCATGGCAATCCCATCACGATAGACCAAAATGCTCCCCGGTCCTGCTCCGTCCTCACGATGGGCGATGGACTGCACTGCTGTGATCCAGACAACTTTCCCTGGATTTTTCAAACTATATCCGCAGGCCCGTCTTCCTAAGCTGTCTTGGCCCGGAAGCTCCGCTGAAACCTGTTCAGTATCATAGCAACACACAAGCCTCCACTGACAGACGAATAGTGGCTGTGCGGGAAGCATAGCTGGCTGGGAATGGAACCCAGGTCTCCTGCATGAAAGGTAAGAATTGTACCACTGAACCACTACTGCCTTAGCTGGCATATATGGACCCTAAAATATCATTTTTCGTTCACCTAAAGTTCAATTTTAAATGGCAGTGCTGTATTTTTTACATGCTAAAAGCCCTACTCCGATGGCCTAAGTCCTTGAAAGCCTTCTCAAAATATGCTGTCCTGTGGCTGGAATACCTATGCTTTTCTCTCTTATTGATTGACTAACTCTTTGAGTCAGGGACAGCTAGCAATCTACCATATTTCATCCTCACCCTCTATAAACCTCCTGCCATCAATTCTGACTCATAATGTCCCCATATGGCATAGTAGAACTGCCCCACAGAGTTTCCAAGGAGTACTCAGCAGATTCAAGCTGCTGACCTTTTGATTAGTAGATACAGCACATAATTACTGTGCCACCAGGATTTCCCATGCTCTATAGTGTGAAGTTATTGCTAGAACATGGCTTCCATGCCAGTGACTGTATTCCCAAACCCATCTTTCATTCACGTGAGGCCATGTGACTAGATCTTACCAGTGGAGGGTAAACAGAAGTGATGGGTGCCTCTTCTGGAACAACGTGGTTGGAAACAGGTATACCTTCTCTCTATTTCTCACCTGCCAGCTGGAGGTAAAGAACTCCAAGATCCTAGGAATGATGGAACTACAAGATGGAATGAGTCTGAGTCCGTGAATGACTGCAGGGAAGGCCACCGACAGATGAATCACATTGGTTCTGATGTGGATAAGAAGTAAACTTCTATCATGATGCCACTGATACGTGAGCATTTGTTTGTTACAGCAGCTAGCATTGTCTTAACTATTACACTCATTCTTCTGGTCTTAGCTTTGCTATTCATTTCTTAGAGAGGGTCCCCAGATTGGGTTAGCAGTCCCTCTTATGTGCCCCTGTAACACATCCATTTTCACTCTTTCAGTAAGTTCTACCATCCAGTATTGCGATTGATTGTTTGCTTTTCCACGTCTTCTTTACCGCTAAGTGTTTTAGGAGATAGGGAATAGGACTGTCTTGTCCACAGGTATATCTGCAAAGCATAGCATTTGTTGGATGACTGAAGCTTCTTTGATTCTTTGATCCTGTAGGAAAAGAAAATCACTGCTGTTGAGTTGGGTCTGACTCAGAGCGACCCGAGAGGCCTGTATACTTTATTTCAGATTAAAGGCAAGGGACAGACAATGTGAGTGTTACGATCCTTCCGTATCTTTCATCTGAACTCATAAGTCTATAAATACATAACTAAAGTAGAAATCTAGTTTTTTTTATTTTTATTTTTATTTAACATAACTGAGTGAAAATGTACATTCACATGTAAATTTACATGCCCCCCTATATGCAGCTTCCGCTGCTCTCCCTGTCCAGTGACGGCACACTATTCCTCTCTGCTCCATACATGTCTCATCCTCCCAACAGTCTCCTTTCCCCTCCTCTCCTTCCACTCCCCTTCCTCCAGCCAGAGGTCAGCAAGATGATATCCTATAGATGTATAGAACCATAAAGTGCTTCCAACATATGGTTACTCTGCATTGCCAAGTCCATTCCATTCCTGTCCAAAGAGTGGACCTTTGTTATAATTTATGGGAACGGGCAGCATCAGGGGCGGGGGCCATGCTCTGAGAGGAACCCCCAAACCGCTGGACCATCAATTGAGGTCTTTTAGTGGAGATCTCATGATGCACCTCTTTTTATTCTTCTGTTGCCAGTGAGCCTCCTCTCTGTGAGCTCCGTCATGGCTATCACTGGTCGTGGCCGGGCACCATCCGGTTCTTCCGGTCCCAGGTCGATGTAGGTACCCACTCTTGTGGGTCTCTCTGTCTTCTCAGTTGTCTTTACCGCATGCCATTTTGGCCCTCGGTGAGCATCCGTTCCTGCTGAGTTGGGACCATTTGCTGTGTCCTCGGATGGCAGCTTGGCAGCTTTTAAGACCTCAGACGCCACTCACCAATGTGGGGTGCAGAGAGCTCTCTTAGCAAAACGCTAGTTGTGCCAATTGGCCTGGAATTCGCCTAAGAGCATGGTCCCCTGCCCCCTGCCCCAGCTACTCTATCCTTGCAGTATTGAGTTAAGATGGAAGAAGTACTCAAGTTATGCTGAAGTCCACTTAATGTTGTTCTTGTTCCTAATGTGTGCTGTCACCGCTTTCTCCCAACTAGATTTCTAGTAACTACCTAAACTAAACCCTCCCCCCCTTGCCCTCCCTCCCTCCCTCCCCTCCCTTGCAGCTGTCAAAGAGTCTTTTCTTCTATACACGAGTCTGTTTCTGAGATCTTATCGTAGAGGTCTCATACAGTATTTGTCCTTTTGTCGCTGACTACTCTCACTCAACATGATGTCTTCCAGTTGAAACCAGGTTAGGAGATGTTTCCTGGAATCATCGTTATTCTTTATCATTGCGTAGTGCTCCATTGAGTATATGTACCACAGTTTACCTATCCATTCTTCTATTGTTGGGCATCTGGGTTGATTCCACCTTTTTGCTATTGTGGACTGTGCGGCGATAAACATTCTGGTGCATGTGTCCGTCGGTGTGAAAGGCCTTGAATCTGTAGGATATATTCCAAGTAGTGGAATTATTGGGTCAAATGGTATATCAATATCCATTTTTTTAAGGAAGCGCCAGATTGCCTTCCAAAGAGGCTGGACCATTTCGCAACCCCACCAACAGTGTAGGAGGGTTCCACTTTCTCCACAGCCTCTCCAGCATTTGTTGTTTTGTGCTTTCTGGATCATGGCCAATCTTGTTGGGGTGAGATGGTATCTCATTGTTGTCTTGATTTGAATTTCTTTAATAGCTAAAGATCGTGAACATGTCCGCATGTGTTTTTTGGCTGCCTGGATCTCCTCTTTAGTGAAATATCTGTCCATCTCCTTTGCCCATCGCTTAATTGGATGGTTTATCTTCTTCTTCTGGATATTTTGTAGTATCTTATAGATTATGGAGATCAGGCTTCGATCTGACAGAGTTGCCAAATATTTTTTCCCTCTCTGTGGGTGTTCTTTTAATTCTATTAATAAAGTCTTTGGATGAGCAAAAGTGTTTGATTCTTAATAGTTCCCATTTATCTACTTTCTCTTCTGTTGATTGAGGTTTCTTTGACAGATTTTGGAGTCTGTCCTCATTGTGTATTAAAACTTCCATTGTTGTTCCTACCTTTTCTTGGATGAACTTTATCGTTTTAGAGAAATCTAGTTTTTATTTTCCCAGAATCCCCTTTCCCTTTGGTGAATGATGCCTATTCCTCCCATTCCATGTGGTCCAGATGGACTGGCCATCAGTAATTTGTGCCACTCCAGAATCTCATTGAAATGGTCAGGTGACCTAGGCCAGACTACAGCACTCCATCCTCGTAGCAATAGCCATTGGTCTAGGACAGAAACAAAACCTAATCCAAAGTGTTTCCCGAATTTCTATATGTAAGTTTTGTCCACTGGGAATTCCTGTTCTAGAGGAATACAAATATGGGCCACTTAGCTTTAATCTGGAAGCCCTGGTGGTGTAATGTTTAAGTGCTATGGCTGCTAACCAAAAGGTCAGCAGTTCAAATCTGCCAGACACTCCATGGAAGCTCTATGGGGCAGTTCTACTTTGTCCTACAGGGTTGCCATGAGTAGGAATCAACTGGATAGCAACGGGTTTGGGTTTTCAGTGTTAATTTGACTTATTAGTGGAGAGAAACAGAATGCCCACAAAATAAAGGTAACATGCAAAGCAAATCAGAGTCCAGAGGTAAAGAGAAAACAGAACCCAAATAAAATTTTCTAAGCTCCTGGATGTAGCAATGCCTGATCATAGCTTCCTTTGGACCTCACAGACAGATGAGCTCATAAAGCTAAGTTTTGCTTTCTTCAACTTACATCCAAAAAACTTATGATTAATATAAAAACAGTAGGCTTTACAAGTTTATTTAAAATAAAGTATGGGCAGCACTGCACACCATGTTGCATGTGTCATTACTGTTGTTAGATGTCATTGATTCCAACTTCTGGTGACCCCAAGTGTGCAGAGCAAAACTGCCCACCAGGTTTTCTAGGCTGGAGTCTTATGAGAGCAGGTCACCAGCCTTTCTTCCGCGGAGCACCTGCGCAGGTTTGAACCACCGACATCTCAGCAGCCAGGTGATTAGCTATCGCATGTAGTAACTTTATTCATTAGATTATGAAAACAATAGGTAAAATGGGTGTCTTAATATTTACCATAAAATAGAAAGCATGTGCTTGAACTAAAAGTAAATGAGCTTGGAAATATCTTTTAAATTCTCAGTTTTTCTGCAAAAGCAAATCTAGGGGATGGTTAAGTAATAGCTTTTAAAGATCACAACAGCCCTTACACAAGACAGCTAGGAAGAGGGGACTTTTTAACAAAATTATATTGATGATTTGCTGTGGAAAACCCAAGGGACAGTCATTTCCAAGCTCATGAAAATGCTCCCACTGCCAACTAGTGACAACCCTTGCCCCTGGTATAGCCAACTGATCCAGGAGCAGAAACACCTTCCATAAACTGGAAGAGTCTGTGTATCTGGAAACCGAAGCTTGAACAGAGAGGCATTGCCTGGAAATTAGGTCACTGGTCACTGGGAAATGAGGAGACTTTGTGGCACAGTGGTTGAGCACTCGGCTGCTAACCAAAGAAGTCAGTGGTTGGAACCTACCAGTCAGTCTCTGGGAGAAACATGTAGCCGACTGCTTCCATCAAGATTACAGCCTTGGAAACCCTATGGAGCAGTTCTACTCTGTCCTACAGAGTCACTGTGGGTCAGAATTCACTCAGTGACAACGCCTTTGGTTGGCTTAGGTTCACAGTAAGAGCCTGCCCTGGAAAAAAGGACTGTAAACTTCTGTTCTGCGTTTCTAGGGCTGTGCTCATTTCTTTTTCATTCTTGATTGTCTATTTCTCCTATCATATTTTTTTACAGATTTTTTTTCTTCAGTTAAACAGCATCAAGTTTTGTTGTTGACAGTTAAAGAAGTTTCACTAATTTACATGAGATGAAAGAAGAAGAAATCTGACCTAGTTACCTAGTGCTAAACCCAACCACTGCCATCAAGACAGTTCAGACTCATCGCAACCCTATAGAACAGAGTGGAACTGCCTCATATGATTTCCAGGGAGCACCTGGTGAATTCACACTGCTAACCCTTTGGTTAGCAGCAGTCTGAGTTCTAAATTTCTGTGCCACCAAGGCGTCTCTCATGGACAGAATTGTGTCTCCCCCAAAACATGCGTGTTCATTTGTCTAGGCCTTGATTCCTGATACTGCATGATGTTCCTTGATGTTATAAACTCTGGCTCTACAGCGCTAATAAGGGAGGATGGGCAGCAGCTGTGTTGGTGGGGCAGGACTCAATGTGTAAGATTATATTTTGCCTTCAGGCAGTCTCTTCCAATCTAAAGGAAAGAAGGAAACAGGGAGTTGGAAACCTTATACTATCAGGAAAGAACCAAAGACAGGAAAAGAGTATATTCTTTGGAAAGGCCCTAGGGTCCCCTTGCCTCAGAAGCTCCCAGTCCAGGGCAAGATTGATGACAAGGACCTTCCTCCAGAGCCAGCAGAGAAAGCCTTCCCTTGGAGCCGAGGACCTGAATTTGGGCTTGTAGCCTACAGGACTGTGACGGAACAAAATTCCTGTTTTTAAAGCCACCCATTTTGGCATTTATGTTACTGCAGCACTAGGAGGCTAGGATAGCATCTAGTGCTACTGTAGCCCCACCACCACAAGTGGGTAGCTTTGGGGAATAGGAATTCACTGTCTCGCAGTTCTGTGGGCTAGAAGTCTGAATTCATAGCATGGGCTCTAAGAAAGGTCATTCTAGGTCTCTTTCAGTTCTGGTAGCTGTCAGCAAGCCTTGGCATTTCTAGGTTGACACCATATTTGCATGGTGTCTCCCCTACATGTCTGTGTCTTTTTCCCTCTTTTTATAAGACCCCAGGCAGAAGTGATGAAGCTCTAAGACCCACCTGTTCCAGCATGACTTCATTAACATAACAAAAGAAAGCCCTATTTCTAAACAGGGTCCTATTTACACATACAGGGACTTCAACATAGCTTTGAAGGAACCCATAACAATACCAGATGTCACTGCTCTTGGGGATGCATTGACCACGCCCACCTCGCAGCATTCCCACACTTTATGTGTTTGCCTCAGCCCTCCACCCACTTTGAGGGTCAGCCCACCACTCACCATCATAAAACCAAACCAAACCCACTGCCGTCAAGTCAATTCCAATTCATAGCAACCCTATAGGACAGAGTAGAACTGCTCCATAGTTTCCAAGGAGTGCTGGACGTAGCACTTAAGCCCTACGGCAGCAGGGTTTCCACTGTCACCAGTGTCCTGAAACCCAAGCTCCCAACTCCCCTTAGATATATGACAGTCTCAAGAATTGCCACTATTTTACATTGTCATGTAGAACAATCTAGCTGTTCTATTCAGCTTCTCAATTTAAATTTCTCCATATTAGAATTTTCACTAATTAACCTTTGCATATTCCAACATTTTGTGTTCTTGGCAAAATAAAATCACAGCGCTACTCCAAAGATGAACTCGGCCTCTATTTGTTCAGGCAAAATAACTGTTAGCAACTTGTAAAATATGAGTTTCTTTTTCCTACTAGTCTTAAAAGTGTCAGCAATTTGCATAGAAAAATCCGGTTTCTACCCCTTTCTTTTAGCACTGTGTCACAGAGAGAGAAGCACATGTGAGCTTCTGGATTCCTAATTTTCTCATGAAGTCATTTGCCCCTCTTGAGAATTTGGAAGCTTCTTTGATATTTCCAGCTTCTTTTACAGGCTGCGTGACACTGCACATCACCCTCATCTTTTACTTCTCTCTGAGCTGCACTAGTCATTCAGAGCCAGAGAGAATAATCCAGAGTGGAAATGCTTTTCTGTCTCCAGACTCCTTCCAGGCATCTGGTGTTCTTCACAGAGCTGAGGTGGACAGGCCGCGTGGCGACAGGCAAATACGAAACAGGCCTCCATTCGGGTGGTCTGGGCTGCTCTTTGTCCATTGTAGGCCAAGGAACAAAACAGCGAGCAGTAGCAGCTGTCCAGCCAGGAGGCCAGAACAAGTCCAGTAGAGACAGAGACAATGCAGTCTTCACTAAGGGCTGCCAGCACGCTGAGCTTCTTCCCACAACATCACCCAAGCAGGAGGAATGACTGTCTTTGTTCGCTGAGTAGGTCACACTGAGTTAGCCAGCAAAAACCACTTGAAGACCATGTCTACTCTTGACGGATCGTCACCACAGCAGGGAGTCTAATCAGTCCATAAATGGGGAATCCCTCTTCACTGTTCTGGCAGACTGGCTGGCTGAGCCAGCCACAGAGCCAGGTAGTGATGGAAGCTCCCATACTTCACTCTCTGTTTGGTAATCACTTCACCTTTGAGGTCACTTTCCTCAACTTTTAGCTGAAGGGGTTGAGATGGTACCTAGAATCACAGAACATTAGAAAGAGAAATGAGTGGCCAGCTAATCCAATCCCATCATACCATGGACGAACAAACTGAGGTTGATTCACTTACCCAACATCCTCCCCAGCAGCGAGCCCTTGTGTGACAAATGACTAAGCTCTCAACCTCTGACTAGACATGCCTGGGAAGAAGGGCCTGGTGACTTGCTTCCAAAATGTCATAGCCTTGAAACCCCCATGGAGAGCAGTTCTACTTTTCAATAAGTGTGGTTTCCATGATCTGGAATCAACTTGAGGGCATCTGGTTTGGTTTTTTTTGGTAGGTCAGATAAAGTACCAGGTGCTAAGGGTAAAATGAAAAACAAAAGCTGATATAGCCCCTCACCTCAAGGAGTTTACAGTGTAGTGGAACAGAGTAAGACACTTCGATTGAAAAGCCATATGTCTGAATATTTAATCCAAACTAAGTGGCGTAATAGGTTAAATGCTACATCTGCTAAGCAAAAGGTCAGCAGTTCAAATCCACCAGGCTCTCCTTGGAAACTCTATGGGACAGTTCTACTCTGACCTATAGAGTCACCATGAGTCAGAACCAACTTGACAGCAGTGAAATGAGCCATGTGAAGAAATGGATACAATATACCAAGAACGTTTTTCAGAAGGGCCTGACCTAGTCAGGCAGCTCTACAGTGAAGTCATCTCAGAGTTAAGATCTGAAGGAAAGGCAGGCTTTAACAAAAGGGGAACTGGTCAGCGGTGAGAGGGAGAAACAAAGAGAAACACACTCAAAGGCCCTGAGGCAAGAGACAGCAGGAAGGTCTGAGACTCGCCTGCGCTGTTACATCTATGAGTAGTCATTCCTTATTATCTTCGAGTAAGATTCCATTGCATAACTATACTAGTTAGTTTAATTATTCTCCTACTGATATGCGCCCCTTCCCAGCCAGTCCTCTAGTGATAGGGGACTGGCCATCAGGTGCTGGTCAAAGAGGAAGGAGAGAGATTATAAAAGATCCGTAGACAGTGAAGAAAAAAAGAAAGAAAGAAAACCCCAGGAGTTTTTTACCTTTTAGAAATATATACTAAAACAATTACTTCAAAAATACTTAGAAGGCAGAGTAGAACTAGAGATCAAAGAAGATTTGTCACATTTTAATAATTGTTCAGGCTAAGTATATCAGGTTTATTATTCCATGAACTCTTTTTTGTGTATACAAATATACTGGGGTTTTTGTTTGTTTGTTTGTTTTTTAGGTAGAATGTGTACACACAATAAAATACAGATCTTAAGAGTAGAGTTTGATAAATTTTGACAAAAACATACCCATACCCCCTTTATCAATGGAAGATTTCCATCACCCAGGAAAGTTTCCTGGCCCCCCTTCCCAGCCAATCCCAGCCCTCCATCTCCACCCAGAACAACTACCGTCGCTGTGATTTCCATCGACAAATATTGGTGTTTGCTTCTTCTAAAATGTCACACAAATGGAATCATGCAGCATGCTCCCTTCTGTGTCACTCTTCTTTCATTCTCAGCTGAGAGTCACCTGTGCTGACACATTTGTCAGTAGCCATTCCCGATTATTGTCAAGTAACATTCCATCGTGTGACTAGTTTGTTTAATTATTCTCCTATTGATAGGTAAACATATGGGATCCCCCTGCCACCCATTTTCATTATTACGATGAAAGTTGCTAAGTCTTTTTGAGTACGTATGTTTTAATTTCTCTCTGGGTAATACAAGGTCTGACAATTAGGTTTGTGAACTCACCCTAGAAAAAAATACTACATACCACATTGCTGACTATCACTATGGTCCCCTTTGAAGTCCTCCTCTTGGGAAGCTATGCACCAACACCAGCACCTAGTCCACCCTTCAAAGCAATTTTGGAACTCTTTTCCTGGAATGGCTATCAGAGCTGTAGTTGTATTACCCTTTATCTCCTGCAAGTCATCAAAACATCTTCCTTTCAATATTTCCTTTATCTTCAGGCTGAAAACAGTCTTTGGGGTCCACATCAGGTGAGTAGGGAGGGGATTCCAATACAGCTATTTGTTTACTGGCTAAAAACTCCCTCACAGACAACTAGACAATTAAGTTTGCAAACTTTCCACTATGCCACCAGACACAATGGCCATTCTAGAAAGAGTTCTAAAATTGCTTTGAAGCATGGACTAGGCGCTGACATTGGTTCATAGCTTCCCAAGGGGAGTAATTTGAAGGTGACCATAACGCTGGTCAGCAATGAGGTTTAATAGCACTTAGAACAATTAAGTTGGCAGACTTAATTGTGGGACCTTTTTAATTTCTCTCAGTTGGAATTTCTCGGTAATAGAGTATATTTAATTTTATAAGAAACATCTACAGTTTTCCAACGTAAAGATGCATTTTTGACACATTCACTCACAGTGTGTGAGACTTCTAGTTGCTCCACGTGCTCATCAACATTTTGTTTTTTGTATTATCTGTCTTGTATTTCTTTGTTGTTGCGTTTTCTTTCTGATTTGTGAGTGTAGAAGGAGATTTAGTAGTGTTTTTCAGTGTTAGCTGTTCATTTGCCTGGTTACTAGTAATGCTGAACACCTCTCCATATGCCTATTAGCCATATGAGGGGCCTGGTGGTGCAATGGTTAAAGCTGTCATCTGTTAACCAAAAAGTAAGATGTTCAAAGCCACCAGAAAGATGTAGTAGTTCACTTCCATACTGACTGCAGCCTCAGAAAACCTGTGGGGCAGTTCTACTCTGTTCTATAGAGTTGCTATGAGTCAGGATCAACTTGATGGCAATGGGTGGGAATTAAGATGACAGCAGTCTGGGCATATTTAAGTGGGAGTGGAAAGGACTCAGTAGAGGACAATGTGAATACACACAGGTGGGCTACACTGTACAGCTCCAAAAGATGGAGGAGAGTGGGGATGCAGGACACAGGTGAAGGGGTGGCCCCTAGATAAACAGGTGGAAGACAAAGAACTTGGGGGCTTTCTCTCATCATGATCTCTATGTTTATAGTCAAATCAATACTGAGGTCATCTGGGGAAGGTCAAAAGAGCAATGGGCATGAGTGGCTACCAGAAGTTTCAAGAAACTAAAGCCAGCCAAGTGCCGTCGAGTCAGAAGAAACTGAAAGAGGTGAAAAATTAATAATTAAAAAAAAATACAAGGATGATCTGATTAGGATTACTAGGGGAAGTGTGGAGACGTATTGTGGCTGTTTGCTAGGAATTCACAGTAATGTCACTCTGCCTTGCGCCACTTATCTTTTTTTCCAGCGTTGCACATAGTCACTTCCATTCTGACATAAAGAAACCAACTGTTTGGGTTCATTCAGGGTCTGGGTGAGATATACTGATGAGAGGAAAAGCAAGCGGGTACAAAACGTTATATAAACAATGGGCTATAGCTGGGGCTGTATATTCAAAAGGAATTACCTTTGTTAGAAACAACAGAGTTAAATAAGATAGATGGGTACAGTGGTGGGTTGGTGGTAGAAATCTTGTCTTCCATGCAGGAAATCCAGGTTCAATTCCCAGCACCTCAAACACAGCCACCTACTGGGGCTATGCTGCCAAACAGATGTCAGCTGAGCATCCGCACTAAGATAAACCGGGAAGAAAGACCCAGCCATCTACTTCCCAAAGAGCAGTCACTGAAAACCCCACTGAGCACAGTTCTACTCTGACACACGCGTGGTCACTGTGAGTCAGAGTCAAGTCCATGTAACTGGTTTCTACTCATAGCTGACTCAGGAGGCTTTGCAAAAACATTCTTCTAAACAGCTTAGGAAACCTTGGTGGAGGAGCGGTTGAGTGCAATGGCTGCTAATCAAAAGGTTGGCAGTTCAAATCCACCAGGTGCTCCTTGGAGACTCTATGGGATAGTTCTACTCTGTTCTATAGGGTCACTGTGGGTTACAACCAACTGGATGGCAATGGGTTTGGTTTTTTGGTTTCAACATCTCTAACACTGCCTCTGTTCCCTCATCAGCCTTTGACAGATCTCTATCACAGTCCCTGAAGAGTTACTGCAATCCTTCCTTTGTTATAGACCATTTGCTTTAGACCTGTGTGCCCAGTATGGTGGTTACTAGCGACAGTATTGTGAACTGCTGTTGGGTCGATTCCAACTCATGGTGACTGTATGTGTGTAGATTAGAACTGCTACATAGGACTTTCAAGGCTGTTTCAAGGCTTTCAGAAGCAGATGGCCAAGCCTGTCTTTTGAGACGCTTCTGAGTGGGCTCAGACCTTTAATCTTTCATCAAGTAATCAAGTGCCAGACTGCTGGTGTCATCCAGGGAGTCCACCAGTCAAACAGAATTAAATTACAATTTTAAAAAAAGTAGAGTAAAATTAAAAATTCAGTTCTTCAGCTGCCCTAGCCACTTTTCAAATCCTCTATAGCTGCACATAGCCAGTGGCTACAATATTGGACAGCACAAATAGAGATTACTTGGCTGGCTTGGCTTCCATTATCATAGAAAGTTCTGGGCTCTGAGAGGCCAGGGATGTGACCTGGTTCAGAATCATGTTCTCAGCAGCCAGCTGAGTGTCTGATACCCAGCAGGCTCTCACTGAACAAGTGAGGAATTAATGATTCAATCCATCAAATCCAAGCCAACTGAGGTTAGGTTGGATGGGCTTTTAGCAGAAGCTGACTTTTCAGCCAACTCCCAAATGTAATTAAGTAAATGGGTGGGTCATGAGGAGGGAAGAACATTCCGGATGGGGAAAAGACATTGATTTAGTGAGAAACGAGAGGGGAATTGGCACCATCGAACCATTGTTCTCAAGTTCTTTTCTCACTGCCAATTAAAAATCATCCCAGGCAGTGTTTTCTTATCACACTTCCTCCACAGTGCAAGCACCCTGATTTTGTATTGTAAGGTTTGCTGTGACTAATTGAGATCTTGGCAGGTCCACACTCAGGCAATTACTGCTTTATTTTATTTTGTTGTCTCATTATTAATTTTTGATTGGAGGTGAAAGTATACATCTCAAAGAACTACAAGAAGTTTTCCAAGCGATTTTTCAACCCAATTGCCCAGTAATTCGAATGTTGGTATAATCATTATCAAAATGGGTGGGCCCTAAATGACTCTGCCATGGGGAAGGGACAGCTGAACTCTCTGAGGGAACTTCAGCCAAGTCTTAGCAAGAAAGCCCCAGGTAGTTACTTAAAAAAAAAAAAGGCCGTGGAATTGAGTTTGACTCAAAGCAGCCCTTAGGACTGTACTTTATATACATTATTATTTATATTTTTATATTATTATATTTGATTATATATTATATTGTATTTGCATATTATATGCTGTTATATTTATTTATACTATATTATTATTCATTATTATATTAATACATGGTAGAACAGCCCCATAAGGTTTCAAAGGAACCACTAGTGACTTTGCAGTGCCAACTTTTTGGTTAGCAGCTGAGCACTTAACCACTGCTCCACCAAGCTGTTTCTGCTGGAGGCTTGAAAACACAAAGGTTTGGTCACAAACGAGTTTCAAGAATTATGCTTTGCTTCTCAGGGTCAAAATTAATCCAGGCTACACAAGATCAAATCCTAGTTCCATCCCTTACTCTGTGACCTTTGACAAGTTGTTTGATATTATTGAACCTCAGTTTGCTCTTCTGTAAAATGGGGGTGATAGAGGTGTTAAGACTATTAAATTAGCTAACATATGTAAGCAGTCCCTGGGTGGCACAAATGCCCACCAGGGATGCTTGTCAGATACATAGTAAGTGCAATAGAGAAGTTTATTAAATCCATTAACAATAAATAACTACAATGTCTACGTTTTTTGCCATATTTCAAAATATATTTATGTAATATATATTTCACATATTTGGTTTTATAAATTTCTTTAACTAGTGCTATTAAGGATGAAAGTACTAACTGTAGTGATATTTATTACATACACTATCATTGGTTATGCTCCTACTTAACACCAGGAAACCCCGATGGGATAGTGGTTATATAGCACTGTGTCTGCTAACTGAAAAGTCAGAAGGTCAAATCCTCCAGATGCTCCTTGGACACTCTCCCTGGGGTAGTTCTACTCTATTCTATAGGGCCACTGGGAGTCAGAATTGATTCAGCAGCAGTGAGGTTTTTGTTTGTCTGCTTTGTTTCGTTTTTGTCACAGAATACCTGCATCACAACAGCTCAGAATTGCCTCCGTTACCCAAACCTTCGCCTTACTACCACCCCACTTTAAGCCACCATGACTCCACGCCTCAACTAGTGCAACAGCCTTCCTTCTAGATCTCTAGTGTTCACCCTGACCTCCCTGTGGTTCATTCTCCATATTGCATCCAGAAGTTTCTTTTTAAACAGTAAATCAGATGCTATCACTTCCTGTCCAAATCCCTCCCATACTTCCATCTAAGAGAGTGACAGAGTAGAGATTTAAAGGTGGCATCAGCAGGAACTCGTTAGATGTTCACTGCATCTAAAGTGCCCTGAGTCTTGAGCTGGTGGTGTCCCTTCAGCAGAGTGCTGCCATTGTGCCACCCAAAGGCCACAGACTGCCCTTCAGGTCGGTGATGGATCTGACTGATGAACTGAATCCACAGCCCGTGCTCCTGACCACAGGGACCCTTGGACTGTGGTGGCTGTACAGACCTCACAGCACAGGCGCCCACAGCCCATTCCCAGGTCGTGAGGTCTCCGAAGGGTCAATATTAATCTCCTATTTGCCTTTCCCCTTAAACATATCCTCCAAAGACCAGAGAAATTAGGCAGAAGTGTTCTCTCCTAGTCACCATCCAGATCCCCAGAGCAGTGACAGACCAGTTCCCACAGAGCTTCTCTGCAGATCCTCCTGCCCACCACTGCCCCTGGCCCTCTTTTGGCTTAACTCTCCCACTTCCCTGCCTTAGTGCTCTTCCCCTAGAATGTTCTTCATGCCAACAGTGAGGAAACATCTGTATCATGCTAACATCCATCTGAGCTAGGTAACTTTCTGTGCTTAGCAACATACCAGGAGGAACTTGGTGATACGGACACACTGATTCTGTGTTTATCCTGTCCTTGCACACAGTCCACCTTGGGAATTAAACTATTCTGACCCCAGGGTACATTTTCTGCCATTCTGATGTTCAGTGAACATCAACTGGTAATCAGCTTCTCAAGCTGATATTCTATATTCTTCATTCCTGAATAATGCCAATAACTTAATTCTACTGTATATATGGTTATACTTGTATATAATTTTATAGCTAAATATTTCTGATGCATAAGTTCTAAAACTGCTTGTATCATGTTTATGTCTATGCCCCTAGCTTCAGTTACTAGCTAAATGCTGACAACTCCCACTTTTATGTATCCATTCCAGGTACCTCTCCTAAATTTCAGACTAACATATCCAGCAGCCCACTTAACAGACCCATTTTTTTGTGTCTTGAGACATACAAACTCAGCAGATTCAGAAATACCTCTTCTGGAGACTGCTCATCCATCCATACACCCTCTCTTAGTAAATGACAGTAATCATCCAACCAGTTGCTCAAGTCAAAAATGTGGAAGTCATCCTTGATGCCACCTCTCTCTTCCTTTCCCATCAGACCTAGTCCATCTGCAAGTCCTAACAACTGTACTTCTTCATTCATCAACCAAGCCACTTATTTATTTAGCAACTGTTCACTTTGCAACTCTGTGCCATAAATGGGTGATACAGTGATGAACAAGATAGATACTATCCCTGCCTCTCAGAACTCACGGCCATAAACCACACTAGCACAAAAGCAAAATGAGACAGGATAGAGAGGGGTATTTGCCCTGAGGCACAAGTCCAAGGGGGAGCCAGATGAGGCTGGCCAGTAAAAAATCACCTTCCTTCCTTGGCAAGACTAGCACGGGCAATGGTGCACAGACTTAAGAGTTTGCCCCTGGGCACTTGTCACCCACTCTCTACCACTGCATCAGCGCATCTTATCAAATGAATGAATACTGTCCCATACATGTGTAGACTTTTATAAGAGTCTGTGAGTGGCACACCTGGTTCCATACTCAGCTACTAACCAAAAGGCTGGCAGTTCAATTCTACCCAAAGCTGCTAGGAAGAAATGTCTGGCTTTCTACTTCCAAAAGTTGAGAGGTGTTGAAAAGTCTATGAAACACGGTCCTACTCTGAAACACAGGCAGTTTCCATGAGCCAGAATTGACCCCATGACATAGGATACGTCTGTTTGTCTTTTAATATAGCTTAATATCACATAAGCCATTGCATAATTTCATTAATGTGCAGTTACATCATTGGTGCTAGATTTGACTGGGACACCCTGTATGCTAAAGTGTCACGGCTAAGAGCTTGACTTCCTTGCAAGTAAATTGCAGACACATAACCTAGTGGTGTCCCATCAGAAGTCCCTGTAAACTGGAAACTATTTCTTTGATACAAGGGAAGCAGTACCAAGAGGAGTCTGTTTAAGCAAGAATGGTTACAGCTACATTCAGCTGCTAGAGACAGAGAGGTTCTAGTGTGAATGACTCAGTGGTGACATTAGCGGTATGTTGTGGCTGTTGAGTGCTGTTAAGTCAGTGCCAACTCATAGTGACCCTACATACAACAGAACAAAAAGTTGCCCTGTCCTGCACCATCCTCTCAATTTTAATGGTGCTTATAAGGTCATTATAGTATCCACTGAATCAGTCCATCTTGTTGAGGGTTTTCCTCTATTTCACTGATCCTTTACCTCACCAAGAATGAAGTCCTTCTCCAAGGACTAGTCCCTCTGGATAACATGTCCAAAGTATGTGAAACAAAGTCTCACCATCCTCGCTTCCAATGAGTGCTCTGGCTGAATTTCCAAAACAGACATGTTCATTCTTCTGATAATCCATGGTATAATCAAAATTCTTCACTAGCATCACAACTCAAAGGCATCAGTTATTCTTTAGTCTTCCTTATTCCTTATCCAGCCTTTGCATGCATATGAGGAAACTGAAAACACCATGGCTTGGGGTCAGACGCATCTTAGTCTTCAAAGTAACATCCTTGCTTTTTAACACTTTAGAGAGGACTTCTGTGGCAGATTTACCCAACGCAATGTATCATTTGGTTCTTTGACTGCTGCTTCTATAGGTACTAATTGTGAATTCAAGTAAAATGATACCGCTGGAAACTTCGATCTTCCTCTCCATTTATCATAATGTTGCTTATTGGTCCAGCTGTGAAGATTTGTGTTTCCTTATGTTGAGGTGTGACTCATTCAGAAGGCTGCAGTCTTTAAAATTCATCAATAGTCACTGTAGAAGCTCAACAGTTTACTCAAAGATATGATCTTTTTCCATGTCTGGTTCTCCAGGATCTCTAACATCTTTAACTGAATTATTTGTTTGTTTAAACTAACAGGTATTAGATTCTGTCATCTGCAACTAAGAATCTAGGCTGACCTGCCTGGGTTGAATCTCAGGCCCTGAACATATTAGCTGGATGTCATTAGGCAAGTTACTTCTTTCAGTTTTGGTTTCTTTACTGACAGAATGAAATCCATTGAGCACAAGAGCTTACAGTCTTGTCGGGAAGATGGTCATTAAGGCCTTAGAGCTTCAATGTTTTGATGTGCTGTTATAGAAAGATCATCATTCAAAGAATTCAAAGAATGAGTTTCTATTTCTCCCACTCCTGTGGTTCTACCTCCTTGCTGGGCGGAAACCTTCTCCTAAGTTTCCCATCAACTCATCCAATTTAGGGAATTAGAACCAGGTCTCCTGTAGAGAAGATAAAACTCAGACACAGACAGACCTGGGCATGAATCCCGACTCCATCACTTGCAGGCTGTTTGGTATCAGATGAGTCACTCTGCACTGCACATGCCTGAGATTCAATGCCTTAATTGCAGAATGAAACTTCTCACGTACCTACACATGTCACCACAAGCAGATAATGAAGATCCCACATTATAGAAGTTATTGTTCTCCAATGGTTTATCAAACTGCGGGGGCAAAATATTTATACCATCCACACCTTTGATATAGCATTGAATAGTCTGCTATGTTTTTGTATTATTGCATTTGATCTTCCCAGAAATCTTTGGAGAACTATTTTGCAGGATAGTCATTTTAATTAAAATAGAAGAGGAAACCAAGGGTCAAAAAGTTGAGTCCAAGTCAGTATATTTCCTGCTTTACCAAAGTTTTGGAAACTGTCAAGACATTTCAATTATATATTTTGTCTACTGGACCAACAGTTCTATTTAAAAAAAAAAAAAAAAACTAAATTATGTCTGTCTTGTTTTCTCGTGGAGAAGACATTAATCCTTCAAATACCTCCCTATGGTGCAAATTTTGAAGGGAAGCAGGATTTCTGCTCCCAGTATGAAAGCCAAAGAAGACATATATCTACTCTTCCTGCTCTGTGGTAGCTAGACCCCAAGCACATGACCTAAGGTTGGTCAATGGAAATTTCACACCTAGCTGTATGACCTAAGTCAATGGGATATTCTAACTCTAGTCTATGACTATTAAGCCAGTAATCTAAGAACATAAAAACTACTGAGAGTTTACACTCAGTGGCAGCAAGTTTCAGAGCTAGTAATGACACCAGTGGTGGCATTGATGGCAGCATGCTAGCAGACTGTCCCTGTTGTGTATCTTCAGCTGTGATCAAACTTCCAAGTGACCCTACAGGACAAAGTAGAACTTCCCCAGAGAGTTTCCAAGGAGCATCTGGTAGATTCCAACAGCTGGCCTTTTGGTTAGCAGCCTGAGCTCTTAACCTCTCTTCCTAGAACATTAAAACCTATCTCTAAGTGTCTCAAGGTATCCTAGGTGGCACATATAGTTTGCACTAGCCCACTAATCTAAAGTTTGGAGGTTTGAACCCACCCAGTAGTGCTGTGGAAAAAAGGCCTGGCCATCTGATTCCACTAAGGTTATAGCCAAGAAAACCCTACGGAGCAGTTCTACTCTGTGCACAAGGGTTTATCATAAGTCACAATCAACTCAATGACAAGTAACAACAAGCGTATGTCTCACAAGCACGTTCCATGCATTAAAGTGTGTACCTTTTAAAACAGCTCTCCGACATTGGTCTTTTATCCATCTTTGTTTGGTTTATTCTGCAGATGAGGAAACTGACACTTGAAGAGGTTAACTGACTTGGCCAGGGTCACACAGGTACTAAGTGGCAGAGCTGGGAGTGGAGCCCAGGTCTGTCTGGCTCTGAAAGCCACATTCTTTCCACTAACCCATGGTGTTATTTCCTTCCCAAGGCAATTGTCAAGATCCTCTGCCAAGGAGCGCTGACAGCTAATGTCTCTGATAGCAGAATGAACAGGAAGTCTCTCAGGGCCCAGGTGATATGTGGGGGTGGCTGCTCATGAGATACAGGCTCAGAGGGATGGGCCCAACTGTCAGAGAGGTGTTGTGGTTTCTGAATTGCTTGTTTTTCTCAGGAAGTCCGGGTGGGGTTATTAATACAGGAAGGGCAAGATAGGAGGTGGTGGGGAGAGGAAGAGGCTTTGCCTTCCTCCTATCCTCATTCTGGCCCTGAAGGGAGTTCATAGGCCCCAAATCCAAGACAGTAGCTCCTCTGGAAGCAGCCAGTACCCCTTTAACAAACGCCTCGTGGCACCCAGTTGCTCCCCACTCCCGACGTCAGAGGTTTTGCTACAGTTCTGTGTCCTGGAAGGGTCCCTTCATTGCTCTCGTTTCTCTAATGGAAAAGAACCTTTTGGTGGTATACTGGGTGACATAGCTGGATACAATTTAGGATGGTGAATGGGAAATGCAATAAATTTTCAGCCTTGAACAGAGTGTCCTTGCAAATTATTTGTTTAATATATGATTTCAGACCATTCTGAGGGCAAAGTTAACAGTGTCCACCAGTGGCCCAAGGAAGGAACAGGGATTTTATAGGAAGAGCAGCCTCTTGGAGATGGAGTACAGCTGTCTTGACACTGGGAGGGAACAGAAGGGACAGCCTACACTGTAGGGAACTCTCTACAATGAATGTGGGTTGACTATGAAAAAACAGGAGGAATATTCTTAGAAGGACAAGTTTTCCCCATCCTAGATGTTCACTTGGATGAAGAAGGATTTCTCCTGAACATACCTGGCCCCTTATCTCACTTCTTCCTTACTCACAGAGGATGAATGAGTTACCTGTTAGTAAACAAGAGCCAACAGTCTGTATTTCTTGAATAAGTGGCATTAACATGTCAAAGAACCTGATGGGGATCTAGTCTCTCATCACTACTTGGACAAGATATTGCTTTGCAGACTCTGTTTGCCCTCAGATAGGTTGCTCCAAGTTCTAGCGTGGAGGCTTAGAGTCAATGCTTGTCATGGATTGCATTGTGTCCTCCCAAAAATGTGTCTTGATTTGATTCGGCCGTGAGTCCCAATATGGTGTGATTCCTCCCATGTGTTGTGAATCCGGCCTCTGTGATGTTGATAAGGGAAAATAGGCAGCAGTTATGTTGGTGAGGCAGGACACAAGCTACAAGCTTGTGAGATATCAGTGAGGGAAGTGAGCAGGGAGAGTCAAAAACCTCGTACCACCAAGAAAGCAGCATCCAGAGCAGAGCACATCCTGCCAGGATGCTCTCTCACTGAATTTGGACTCAGTCTACCAGACTATGATAATTTCCCTACTGAATGGACTTGCAACTTATGAATGAGTTTGTAGCTTACCAAGACTACGATAATAAACTTTCTCTTTCTGAAGCCGTTCACTTGTGGTATTTTCTATTAAAACAGTACCAGATGACTAAGACAAGGCTTAGGTGTTTTCAGCTTAAAGAACTTGCTCCTGCCATAAAGATGACAAGTAAGCCCCATCTCTCTGCTCTGGCTTAGTTCAAAATCAGATGGAAAAGAGGAGATACTGAATATTCCCTCTCCAGATCCCGGTTATTAAAAATACTATTTTCATTGTCATGCTTCTGAGGCAAATTTATTAACAACAAAAGTAGGATTTTTCCATCTCCATTGGTTTAGTCAGGGAATGTTCCAGTACCACTGAGAACAGTCCCAACACTACCACTTTTCCCCTTTATCCCCATCCATCCTATCCATCACTCTGTCTTAACATACCTTTTTTTTTTTCCTTAGAAACAGGGTACCAAGATCACTTACAATATAAAGAGAGGCTGTCATAAATGAGATTCTTATTGTCCCATTGTCTTGGGCCAGGGCCTTGTTAGGACAATTTTGTAAAATTTGTCAAGCTTTTAGCTGGAGGAAGGGTCTTGCAAGCCTGCTCAAGTCCCTTGAGTATTTGCAAGCATTCCTGTCTACTGAACTAAGGGAATTGGACAACAATAGTGTCACAGGGTATACCTGAATATATGTGTGTGTACACACATAAAAGTATGTATATTTGTCTACAAGAACCTAAATGTCTGCATTTGTCTGTGCCCATGTCTCTGACGACCCAATGTCTCAATTCCCAATTAAGAATCAACTGTCAGTTCCTTGGGAGTCCTAATGGTGCAGTGGTTAAGCACTTGCCTGTTAATCAAACAGCTGGCAGTTTGAATCCACAAGCCAATCTTCAGAAACCCTATAGGACAGTTCTACTCTCTCCTATAGGGTCACTATGAGTCAGAATGGACTTGACAGCAGCAAATTTGTTTTTTTGTTGGTGGTGGTGGTGGTCACTTCTTTGTGAATTAGCAAAGAATTAGGGGAAGCGATAATCACAAAATGTCTATTCTTAAGTGACTTGGGGGACACTCTGATGATGGATGGGGACTTAAGGACATGCTTCATAATATTCTGCATAACATTAAGGAAAAGAAGAGCATGAAGGTGCTGATGGAGATTACGGGAATACCTAAAGCTGTCCAGTGTCACACTGTCCAGGGTATTACCACAATACGAGGGAGACCTTTCCAAGGTAATTAATGCTGGTCCTCATAATTTGTCTGTATAAATATACCACTATTATTTTTCCCCTCTAATCCTCTTAATCTAATATCTAAATCTCTTCCTATTCTCAATTCTTGACAATTTGATTGGAGTCATACCTATGGAACTCAGGGACTGTGGTGGTTTCCAAGGGGAGGGATGGGGTCTCAGTCTCGGCTATTGCCCAGGACCTAGCATAGCATGCTCAGGGTAGCTTCTCAGGAAATGCTGGTTGTAGCAGTCAAGCACTTTGCTATCTGGAGCATGTAGATCCTCTCTTAGTCAACAACACATCATTCCTGATACCCTAGTGGCTCCACTGTGAATCAAAGAATATATAGCTCCTGTTGAAAGCCTGGATGAACTATTGATGCTCCACAGAGGGGAAAGAAATAATAATTACCAAAACTTCTGCAACATTTCCATTCTAGGTGAAAGATAGAAAAAGCAATATCGTGTTCCATATGGGAGCTTTCAGACATAGCCTAAAGCTGTCTCTTCCCCACCGCTTCATGGAATCATCATCTAAAGAGCTGACTTCTCATGTCACCCTTGGCTTTGTTGACAGCCAGTAAAACAACCAATAATCCATGGAATGTCTCTGTACTAAAAGAAATTATTGCTGTTGTGGACATCATCCATTCTGGTGTCCAGTGTCTCTTTTCTTTTGCTTTAGGCAAACTCATAAAAACTAAAAGTGGATCCACATGGTCTCATGTGGAAGGAGTTTCCCACATGCTTAGCCTAGCAGATGTCAAGGAAGTCCCTGATGATGACAGAGGTCACTCTCAAAGCCAGGAAGAATGGCTAATGAGCAGACAATGTATGATAAGAAACGGGTAGGTGGCTGCAAATACTTGTGCAAATACTTCCAACAAAGGAAGAAAGGCTTCCTGAAGAAAGTGACAGCTAAACTAGGAACATAAAAGTTGCATAGGAGTTAGTGTAAAAGAGTAGGGCAAAAGTACAGAGAAAGCAGCATGGGAAAAAGGCAACAAAGAGCAGGAAATGTGGAAAAAAGGAAAGTAGCTCAGTATGATTAGAATACAGGACATTAGAGAGAGGTGAGAAGGAAACAGACTGCAGGTCTAATTGTCTCCACGGGCTTCCTTCTCCCTTGCCACAAGACTAGAAGAAATGGATGCTTCCTGGATACTACTACAGAACATTTTGATTACAGACTCAATAAGTGGATTGTGACCAAAAGGAGGAAAATTGTGGCAAGGAATTTCAAATTCTTACTGGAAGCCAGACTCGCTGAATGCATTAATACTGGAGGGACTCCTGAATCTATTCTCTGGAAACAACTTTTGAACCTTGAGCTGAAACTACCCCAGAAAGTCATCTTTAAAATGAACAACAATGTAACTCAACAAATAATAGCTGTCTTAAACACTGCATCCTATTGACAAGTTACCTATATGAGACTGAAATGACAGCAATAACTGTAAAACACAGATCAGAACTTTAAAGGGAAGAGTCTAAGTTAATAGTGGTGAAACAACACAGGAAGGAATAGTGAGAATGGTGTTTTTTTAATGTTTCATCGTCTATATTTTCACCAAAAGTTGTATATACATACTTTTTTTTTTTAAGAAAAGAGTATAAGGGGAGGTGAACAATGAGATCAACAGTATAAGCAAGGGTTCTCAAGACAATCAGAAAGTTTTAAAAAGTTTTTATCAAAGCACAAAGGGATGACACTGAAGGGTTTTCAGGTAGCAGAATTGCTTAAGCAAAGATATATATACGAGGTCCAACAACTAAGTCCATGAACTTAATTGTTCTCAAGTGCTACATACCTCATTACTGACTATCACTACATTTACCTTCGAAGCACTTAATTTGAGAAGCTATGCACTGACACCAACGCCTAGCCCACTCTTCAAAACAATTTTACAGCTCTTTCTGGAATGGTGATTGCACAGTGGCAAGGTCACAAACTTAATTGTATAGTTGTCTGTAAAGGAGTTTTTAACCAGTAAACAAATAACTCTATTGAAACACTCCCCCAACTCACCTGATCTGGCCCCCAATGACTTTTTTCTTTACCTGAAGATAAAGGAAATATTGAAAGGAAGACATTTTGATGACATCAGAGATCAAGGGTAACACAACAATGGCTCTGATGGTCATTCCAGAAAAAGAGTTCCAAAATTCCTTTGAAGGGTAGACTACAAGCTGACACCAGTACAAAGCTTCCCAAGGGGAGTACTTTGAAGGTGATCATAGTGATATGCAGCAATGAGGTGTGTAGCAATTTTTCCAGGACAAGTCTGTGAACTCAGTTGGCAGCCCTCATATTTTCAAGATGTTCCTCTGGCTTCACACAGGGGACTCTAGAAAGATCTTGAAACGTACAACTGCTATACTGGAGGTGAGACTGTAGTTACTCATACTAAGACAATAGTGGAAGGATAAAGACACTTAAATGGATTCAAAATGTATTCTAGAGGTAGAATTGATGGAATTCAGTAAATGGTTGAGAGTAGGACTTGAAAGAGAGAAAAGAGGCAAGGACAACTGCTAGCTTGTGACACTAGGGAGAGGTAGCAATTTCAGCTAAGGAAAACTTTAAGGTCATTGCGATGGTGAAGATTGTATGTCAGCTTGTCTACACCATGGTTCTCAGTGTTTTTATGTGATTGTCCCTATGATAGGATCTGCTATGAGTAGCCAGTCAGTTGAAAAGAAGTGTCCTTTGGGGTGAGGGTGGCACCTGAATAGAAACATATGTTCTGGCTTTTGCCTGCTCTGGGTCCTGCAGGTCGTTCCTGTTCATCTGACCTCCAGTTCTTAGGACTTGAGTTAGCAGCTTACCTGCAGGTCTTGGAATTCATTGATTTTCACAGCCTGTGAGCAAGAGCCCAGCTCTCCAACCTGCCGATCTTGGGTTCACCAACACCTGTGGCTACATGAATCAAGAGAAGCCTTTTTCCTGACCCATAGACGTGGCACATTCCAACATCTACAACCACATGAGCCATATTCTTGATATAACCCATATTCTTGATGTAGATCTCTCTATATGTATATTTATATCATTTACTGGCTTTGCTTCTCTAGAGAACTTGACCTAAGACACTTACCCAGTCCAACCTTCTCATGGCAAACAAGAGCCCTGAGACCAGAACCAGCTAAGAGTCAGGCTCAGAAGTATCCCTTTGGACCCTAGGCTTTTGGCTCCAACCATGCCTACCCCTGGACCACCACCTGCATATGTCTATATTCCATTATTATTGAGGATCACAGCATGGGACAAAGAGTGTGAGTTGCAGAATAGACAGACAGGACATGGGTGCTCTCAGAGTTGGACTAGGGGTGTAAGAGATCCAGTCTGTCACTGTTTTAATCATCAGCTTTCAGGCCTGCTCTCTGTAAAGCTAGACAGCCAGCTAAGCAGAAGCCAGAGAGAATATTGGAAAGAAGCAGCTCTGAGTTGTGCTAAAAACACTCAATATAACTATACTCATGCTTTCAATAACTTGTTTGATCTCGGGTTAAATTCACTTCCAAGACTAAGCAATCACTTTATACTGGAAACCTATTTTTTTTTGTTGTTGTTGTTATTATTTAAATATCAGAATGACCCTATGATGTGCTTCTCATTCTTCCCATTTCACAGTTAAGGAAAATGAGGCACAGAGGTCACTTGTTCAAGATCACATGGTTATAAATAGTTAGAGATGGTTGTGGCTTCTCTTAACTACCTTTTCAAAGCAGGCCCCTACTAAGGGAATGTTTTTCACTTGAACAATCTAAAATAATAGGAAGGAGATTGTTTCTCCCTCATTGTGTCTCTCAAGCTACCATCATCAAAATCATCAACATCGTCATCATCACAAAATAATATTCAAACTAACAACATCTTCGACTGAGAGGTTGTAGTATGCTAGAAATTATGGCAAGCATTTTACTTGTCTGATCATTCCATTTAATCTTTACAGCAACTCAACAAGATAGGTATAATTATTTTTTCCATTTTATGTATACTATACCGAGATTTAAATCAAGTAACTTTCCCAAGGAGTCCCTGGGTGATTCAGATGGTTAATACTCTAAGACTACTAACTAAACAGTTGGAGATTTCGATCTACCCAGAAGTGCTGCAGAAGAAAAGCCTGGTAATCTCCTCCAAAATATCAGTTATTGAAAACCCTATAGAGTACAGTTCAACTCTGAGACACATGGGGTTGCCATGAGTCAGAATTAACTGAACAGCAAGTGGTCCTTTTGACTTACCCAAGGTCACATTGCCAGGAAACAGCAGCAGATTAGCCACTCAAATCGAGATAAAACAGACTTAAGAGCACATATAAGATCTCACATTTAAGTCCATGAATGTAATTGTTCCAAGTGCTGCATACCTCATTGCTGACTATCACTACTGTCACCTTCGAAGTTCTGCCCTCAGGAATCTATGCACTGACACCAGTGCCTAGTCCACCCTTCAGAGCAATTTTGGAACTCTTTCTAGAGCAGCCATTGAGCATGGTGGCACAGTGGCAAGTTCCTAAACTAAATTCTATAGTTGTCTGTGAGACAGTTTTTAGCCAATAAACAAATAACTGTATTGGAACACCCACCCTACTCACTTGATCTAGCCCCTAGTGACTCTTTTTTTCGTTACCTGAAGATAAAGGAACTATTGAAAGGAATATATTTGGATGACCTTGAAGACATCAAGGGTAACATGACGACAGCTCTGATGGCAATTCCAAAATTGCTTTGAAGGGTGGACTAGGCACTGGCATCAGTGCATAGCTTCCCAAAGGGAGTATTTCCAAGGTGACCATAATGAGAATCAGTGAAGAGCTAAGTAGCACATTTTTGAGGATGAAGTCACAAACTCAATTGTCACACCTCATATGCTTATATTGATCTTGGCTGTCTCTTCAATTGCCCCTGCTTGGCTTAGTGCAACCACTGAGAGACAGCAGGTTGTAAAAGAAGGAGCCCTGGCTCAGAAGTCCACCAATGTGTTTCACAGCTCCAGAGAATGCCATTCCCACGTTACCTAGGTAACCAGTACACTTATACAATGGTGGCAGCCCAGCTTGGGAGTCAAGAAACCAGGGTCCCATACTTGAATGCTTGACTCTCTAAATGATTACTCTATTCCACTCTCCATACTAAACACACACACACACATACATACTACAAAACCTCAAGTCTTGTGTCTATGAGTCCAGGGCATTGGATCCTTTTCAAGGGTCCGTTGCATGACTAAAGTGCAAAAGTATTTCCCAAGGCTTAACAAAAGAAGTCAGAGAAAACCAGCCCAATACCAAGCAGAAGGTTTCCTGGGACACAAAAGGCTCTGCTCCATACCACTTGGTCATAAACACTGTCAGACCCAGGGTTTGGATGAATCATCTTACCCGTGCCCTAGTTAATGACTATGTCCTCTGCTAAACCTGTCAGTACCCTACCCAGCTCTCCAAGTCCCCCCACTACCAGAGATCTTTAATAACAAATCCATGCATCCCCAAGGTCCTTTTCAGCCAGAAGGCTGCACTATTGACATTTATCTCTGGGCCACTCAATGACCTGATTACAGGAAAAACAAAGCAAGTATACTTGTAATGAACCCTCAACCAAGAAAGGCAATTCATTAAAATGTTAGGTCTACAGCCAGAGGCCTCAGAAGAATGAAGCATGGAGGAGATTCTTATTGGTTTAAGCATCTTTTAATTTGTTCTCCACTGTTTCTCCTCAAATCAATCTGCTGATCCATGGCTTGAAGATTGCTGCCTATTCCTGAGACCCCCAGGAGTTCCCCTTACGTAGCCACCAACTGCATTTCTCTGTTGTTCTTATTGTCAGATGTGGTCAAGTCAGCTCCAAATCATAGCAATCTTACACACGATGCAACAAAATATTGCTTCATTCTGTACCGTCCTCAAAATAGTAGGTATGTTTGAGCCCATTTTTGCAGCTATTGTGTGAGTCCTTCTCATTGAGGGTCTTTCTCCTTTTCACTGACCTTCTACCAAGCATTCTGTCCTTCTCCAATGGTTGGCCCCTTTTGACACCATGTCAAGAGTAAGTGACATAAAGTCTTGTCATCATTGCTTCTAAGGGTAGTCCTAGCTGTGTTTCTTCTAAGATGTGTGTTCATTCTTCTGGCCACTCATGGTATACTCAGTGTTCTTCACTAACATCATAACTGAAATGCATCACTTCTTCTTTGGTCTTTCTTTGTCATTGTCAAGATTTCATATGAATATGAGTCAACTGAAAATACCACGGCTTGGATCAGGCACACCTTACTCATCAAAGTGACATCTTCACTTTTTAAGATTTGAAAGAGGTCTTTCACAGCAGATTTGTCCGACACAATGTGTCCTTTGATTTCTTGACTGTTACTTCTGTGGGCATTGATTTTGGATCCCAGCAAAACGAAATCTTTGACAACTTTAATATTTTCTCCTTTTATCATGATGTTGCGTGTTGGTCCAGTTATGAGGATTTTTGCTTTCTTTATGTAATGGACTCTGAGACAAAGAAATTCTGAAGCAGGTTGCAGAAAATTGAATAATGAAGACAAAAAGAAAAACTGGAGTGAAGAGGACAAGTAGCATCTAGATGTTATTGAGCTGAGGGAAATGTTCACTCTGAGAGAGCTGGGATGGATCACTGTCCCCACTGTCACAAAAATGCCAGTGCCCTGATCACTGGTGAGCACATAGTGAACAAGGGTAAACGAATGAGCAAATGTTAAATGAATGAGTAAATGACTGGATTAATCTCAGTTTCTAAGGCAATGTTGGGAGATTATCATACAGAGTTGACTCTAAGCGGTCAAATGAACTATTCAAAGTAGAAAGCTGTTGAACCAGATCTTGTACTCATATCTGACACTGTAAGTACATTGAAGATGCATATAGTTATCAGTGTGATTCCAGAGACTGGAGCAATCAAGTAGAAAATATCTCTAAAATGAACAGTTTGAGCTTGTTTGTTCTATATTATACTTCCAATATCTAACCCATTATAGCAACATGAGTTTATCTCTCCCATCTTTGCCCAACCATTGCACACGAGATAAGGATGTGATTATGGCATTTATTATACTTGAGTGCAATTACTTTCTAACATCACCTTAGATCACAAGCTCCTTGGAGACACTTTGTTTATATCCTCACTTACAGAACCTGGTAAAATTTCTACCAATGTTTGTTACATAAATAAAGGGATAGATAGATGAATTTATGTGACACCTTGCATTTCAAAAAAAAAGTTTATATTATCTCATGTAATCATCATGTGACTTGGTGAATTATTAACAGCTGGTACAAAAATTCTACTTGGTGAGGTATCAGTTTCTGTGTGAAAAAATGTCTTGATAAGCTATTTAGGGTAAGAGAAAAGTCACAGGGACAGGGATATTGATCAAGATCACACAGAAGGAAGAAGAATCCCTACACCTAGAAAGAGACAAAGAAATAAATTTGCTGAGATGAGGTAATAAATTCACTAAGAGAAGAGGAAAACAGGGATAGAGAGACAGGACCCACCAAGACAGAGTAGGACTCTAAGTTAGAGTGTGGATCCCAGGAAATACACTGATGATAGGGTAGCTGAAGGGTATTTTATGGATGGTAATGGGCCTGGTGGTCCAGTGTTAGAGTTCTCACTTTCCACGCAGGAGCTGCCAGCTGCAAGTGGAAACCCTGGTGATGTAGTGGTTAAGTGCTACAATTGCTTACCAAAAGGTTGGCAGCTCAATTCCACCAGCTACTCCTTGGAAACTCTGTGGGCCAGTTCTAGTCTGTCCTGTAGGGTTGCTATGAGTTGGAATCAACTCGATGGCAGTGGATTTGGTTTTGGCTTGGTGTACCAAGTACATATATATATATATATATATATATGTATGTATATCTCATTTAGAGTAACAGGTATATATAAATATATGTATCGTCTTTAATCCTCAGTACAAAGTGGATATTACAAATGGGGCCACTGTGGTTCAGAGAATCAAAACCATACAGTTAATAAGTGACAAGGGAGGTATTTCAAATCCGTGAAACTTCTAGTTCCCAAATCTATACCTGGTCTACCAAGCTATATAGCCTCTAAGGGAAGCCCACAATTTTAATGTGGGCTGAGAGGTAGGAACTTGAGTTTGCTGTGAGTTTTTTTGGGTGGAGCACCACCTAGAAGCGAAAAGGGTGAAGAGCTAGAAACTTGAACTTGTTCAAGAGCTATAAAGCTTGAACATCTTCCAGCCAGAAACTGGAAATTGAGGTCCACAGACTTCCGAGGGATCTGTAGCCAGAGATCAGAGAGCCCATGAGCTTGGGGGGAAATTACATCTTTGCTTTTATTAAGCCTAACTGAAAGTGATTAAATTTTGGGTGCATACCACAAACCACAGTAGTATAAGCAGTTCCTGAAACTTTGCATGAATAGAAATCAGAGAATTTTCTTATCACTTCACAGTTGTTGCAGCAGCTCAAAGTATTTTTAAGCTTATCACCACTTTGAAATTACAATAGTCTTTAGATCCATTACTAATTCTTATTATATACAGTATAAATTAATATGCAATATATTAACCACTGAAGTCAAAATTTTCATTTTTATGTTCTCATTACTTTACTTCAGTATAACACTGGCTTCTTTGTAACCCTATGCATCTTATTTTATGCATTGAAAAACCACACTGTCTTCTGAGAAGGGTCTGTGGACTTTCACATACTGCTAAAAGATTCATGGCACAAAAAAAAGAAGAAACTCTGATTTATAAATTCAAAGGAATGTTTTGCCTACTTTACAATTGTACGTGCCTCAAGTCCCTCAAAATGAGAACTGGTGACACAGTGGTAAAGCACTCAGCTGCTAACCAAAGGTGGGCAGTTTGAACCCACTCATTGCCTCCACAGGAAAAAGACCAGGCAATCTGATACCATGAAGATTACAGCCTTGAAAACTTTGTGGAGTAGTTTGACTCTTCACATGAGGTTGCTATGAGTTGAAATCGACTCAGCAGCACCTAACAACAACATCACCCTCAAATGTGTTTCGTTAATTGCATCTTTGGCACATATCTTAATGACCTGAGATGGTTGTTAACACGTAGGCTCCCAGGAACCACATTCAAACTACAAAAATAGAATTTCCCATCAAAGCTGGAAATCCCTGCTCCAATCTGTGCCCCAGTAAAGGAGCAAGTAACTGTTTACAAATGCTTAGTAGATCACATTTTCTAGCCACATCCTCTACCTGCTGGGAAACTACAATCTAACAGTAAGATGATGGCACCTAAGACTCAGTAACTGACACGTACTAGGTGGAAGCACACATCATTGTTAATCTCCATTTTTACCCAAAGAAAGTATCAGTTCATCCTAAACAAAGCATAGTGGTTTCCAAGTTCAGAAGCAGCCCCTAGGTGTTCAGGAAATCTCCCAGGAGACGCGCTAACACTGAGACTGGAGAAATGATTTAGCCATGACCAGATGAACAAATGAAGGAAGAAAACTCCAGATAAGGGAACAATAAGGTACAAACCCACAGAGGAGAGATAGAATGAGCATTCCCAGAATGCACCTGGGTGTCCCCAGATAACACGTTAAGAATCCCCAAAGAGGCATAGGTGTCCCTTGAGGGCCAAAGACTGCAAGACAATGGTCCCCACAGGCTCCACAAAAGTGCAAGCCAGTCCCTCCCTGGCTCCTGAACTGCCATAGGTCACTCTATTGTCACCTCAGTCTCAACTAAATGCAGCAGCCTTGCAATACCAGACACCAAGAGGGCTTTAACATAAACAAAATATAACCCTTGTTCTCAAAATTTGGGGGGAAGCAGTAAGCACCTCCACGAAGCTCAGAGTCTTCCCTCAACAGCCATGCTTTGAGAGCCAGCTCCAAGCCAATCTGTCTGCTAAGTGCTAAGTGTTTGCCAATGGTGTGAAAGCCCCTGAGGGGGGAAACCTGTGCCCACTTACCTGCAGCACCTGGATGGAGGGATGACTGAAGAGTGTGCAAGGTGGTGAGAAAAAGACCGGGGTCAAGAATGGTTCTCTTGGTTCATACTTCTCTATAGAATGGTCCTTGAGGAGGTGCTTCAACCTGGAACTTCATGAAGGTGACCAAAGGATTTGTAAGAAGAACTGAGCTGACCCATTGTTAAAAGAGGAGTCTGTAGGTGCCGTGAATGGTTGAGTATTTGACTACTAATCAGAAGGGTGGTGGTTCAAACCCCCTCAGAGGTGCATCAGAAAGAAAGCCTGGCTATCTGCTTCTGAGAAGTCAAAAAAAACAAACCAAATCTGTTGTCATCACATCAATTCCAACTCCTAGCAACCTTTAGGACAGAGTAGAAACACCCCATAGGGTTTCCAAAGAGTGGCTGGTGGATTTGAACTGACAACTCTTGGTTAACAAGCAGTCTGAGCTCTTAACTGCTGCTCCACCAGGGCTTTGAAAACCCTATGGTGGGCAGTTCTCTCTGCAACACAAGGGCTACCATGAATTGGAGTTGCCTCAGCAGCTGCTGTTGTGTTATTTTTTACCAGTTTACCTGCACTTTACAATGCTTACTTAATACACAATGACTGATAAGGGACAGGGCTATTCTAGCACGCTCATATTTAGACTACTCTAACATTACAGTAGAGTCCTTGAATGGCACCAACGACCAAGCCCTCTATTACTGGCTGAAAAACTGGCACTTTGAACCTATCCAGAGGCACCTTGGAAGCTTGGTCCACTCAGCTCCTCCTAAACCCTTGCCTTATACAATTGTTCAGGTTAAAACATTTTTGGATGCCTACTAGGTAACTGGTACTGGACCAGGTGCTGAGGGCTTAGGGAAGACATGGGGCCAGTGCCATGAGAACTTCTATTAAGACCCTCTGACTAGGCTTCGGATGGAGGAAGGTGAGAGGGCTCCCCCACTCCGTCAAAATGGCTTTACAGGTCATGAGCAAGGATTTCTCCTTAGTGGACCCAAGATCAGAAACCTGACCCTCAATCCTGCTGAGATACCTACTTGCCATGGCTCATGTTTCCAAGGAAGGGAGAAAGGTTTCCCCCTCCCCCACCAGACAAAAAACACCAAACTCATTGTAGTGGAGTCATTTTGACTCACAGTGACCCCGTGTGTTGAAGAGTAGAAGTTCTCCATAGGTGATCTTTATAGAAGCACATCATCAGGCCTCCCTTCTGAAGGCTTCTGCACTCTCCCTCCTGAGGTCTAACAGTCAAGTAAAAACAAGCTGAGCTAACCAGGGATCCTTTCCTCCACCTCTACCATAACTATCACTACCACCCCTAACTAAAAATTGAAAAAAAAGAAAACACCCCTCACTGCTGTTGAGTGGATTTTGACTCATAATGATTAAGTGCTACAACTGTTAAACAAAAGGTCAGCATTTCAAATCAACAAGGCACTCCTTGCAAACTCTATGGGCCAGTTCTACTCTGTCCTATAGGCTTGCTGAGACTATTACCCCTGCCATCCCCAAAAAGACATAGTTAAGAATGGATTTCCTGCAAAGCCTCACAGGTGGAGAACGAAGTCAGTTTTATGTGCATCAGAAAAGTAAAGAAAACTTGATGTTGCTCACACCTCAGTGTCTCAGAGCAAACCCAAACAGGTCCCAGCTGGTGAGCAGTGATGCTGGGAATTGAATCCGCCCCATCCTCCCTCTTTGGCTCTGCCTCCAAAGAGCAGTCTGCTGTGAGTGGGAGAAGGGGCTTCTGGGGCCTGGGCCCCATTAGAGAGCTGATTCTCCCACCACTGATTCCATCCTTTCTGGGTGGATGGAAGCCCAGTGCAGCAGGCAAACATGCCATAATTAACACAAGTGCACCTAAAAGACAATGACAATAATTTATATTTCTCCACCTCTCTCCATGCCCTCATGGGCTTTCCAGATTTTATGATCATGACTCACCTCCACTACTGCTGTGGGGTAGCTCCGAGGGAGCGAGTGCTTGCCGCACACTGCATTTTAGGCAGAACATAGAGAAAAACACACCAGCTAATTATAAGGGAGCCTCTCCCCATCACGTGCAGCCCGGCTGACTTCATGCCTGGGCGGCAGCAATGCAATAAAACTCCCAAGTTGGTCCTTAGATTTTTTAAAGTCAGATCTTTCAGCCATGATCTCACAGCCGTGTGCTCCAGCTGGTGGCCCAGAGCCAGGCTTTGAAATATGACCTAAGGTGGGGGGCAGGGGGGGTTGGTGATGGAGTGGCCATTTCTGTCACGTCTCAACTTCAAGTCTGCTTTCCTAGGAGGTCTCATCCTTCTTGGGCTGCCTGAGAAGGTCAAGGACACCTTTCCCACCCTCCCTGACAGCACTTCCTTGATTGAACCAATGGAAGGGCCACCTGAGAGCCTACAAGCAGCTCCAATGCTTTAGTGAAAGCAGAGGACTGATGGCTGTTGGACTCTTCTCTCATCTCCCCCAACAAACACTTCTATCTGTACTAGCCATTTGGCACCTAGCCATGGGCCTCTATTCCCCATCCCCCCACCCCCCAAACAGTTCTTTGACCACATGCAATTAGCAAATGTCTGCCTGTTGGCATCCAATGGATGAGAACACAGTGTTTGGATTCAGAAATAACACGGGTTTGTATCCCAGATTTCCGCATTACTAGCTGCACGAACCTGGGCAAGTAATTTAGTCTGATCCTCATTTCTTCGTTGCAGTTTTAGGTGCCATTGGGTAGGCATATGTGTAGTAGAAAGAAATGACCCCTAGTTCCGCATCATCCTTACTGTCGCGATTGTGTTTGACCCCATTGTTGCAGCCATTGTACCAATCCATCTCATGCAGGGTCTTCCTCTTTTTCTGCTGACCCTCTACCAAGAGTGATGTCTCTCTGCAGTAACTGGCCCCTCCCGATGGCCCGTCCAAAGTAAGCAAGACAAAGTCTTACCACGCTGCCTTCTAGGGAATGTTCTGGCTGCACTTCCGTCAAGACTGAATGACCCAGGCTCCATGTGGTAGTTGATGAAGGAGGGATCAATGTCCAACAAATGACAGTGAAAGCAACATATCATAGAGTAACTTCAATCACCTCTGTATTCTGCTAAGTGTTCCACCTGCCTCAGCCCTCGTGGGCTTAGCATTTGTAGAGAACACAGCAAGCATATTCTCAACAAGCACGAGTCCTAGACTGCGAAAAAAAATAAATTTGTTTGCTAAAGCCATCCAGTGGGGTACTTCTGCTATAGCAGTACTAGATAACTAAGACCCGGAAAAACAAACATGATAGTCTTTCACCGCCTCCCTGATCGGCCCTGTTTCCCCCTCTTCTTCCCTGTCCAACCCTAGTCATCCCCATGTTTTCATCCAAATGCTCTAATTACCTCAGCCGTGATGGGGTCGGCATCTTCCACTGGAGGGGACTCACCAAGGCATGTTCTGGACCAACATGAGTTTTACCCTATAACAACTCTCACTGCAGAATCTAAGAAAATAAAACCTCCTCAACAGTGGCAGTAAAGTACATGAATTGCTATAGCAGCAAGCAGGACATACATGTTGAGGGAAAGAATAGATATGAGTGTGCTAAGATGAGAGCCAGTTCCCACACAGCCGTGGCACTAGGGGCTACAGCTGAACTGGTTCTTGAAGGTGGCATCCTCAGCAGTGGGAACAGCATGAGCAAAAACTCAGAGGCAAGACAATACAAGACAGGTTCCAGGAGCAGAGGGTGGGTAAGTAGCTGCAGTAGTGAGTAAGGAAGGCTGGAAAATAGAGACGGTCACACAACAGGAAGATCTCAATGCCAGTGTGAGGCATCTGTTGAGCTATTTTTCTTTTGGGAAACTGGATCTCAAAGTGTGAGCTAGATTGACTGTAATGAGGAGAAACAGGAACAGAGATGTTGATGAGATAGTCACATCAGTCCCTCAAAGAGTCAAAATGAAGACCTGGGACTAGAAGCAGGACAAATGCAAAGGAAGTGAAATGGTGGAGTTGGAGAAAATAAAACCTTGAACAAAGAAGGACACAGATACTGAGTGAAAGAGCAAGATAAGGGAAAGAGGAAAATGGAGATGACTGGAGGATTTCAGCCTAAGAGAGAAAGTGCTATGTCTGCTAACCAAAAGGTTGGAAGTTCAAATCTGCCAGGTGATCGTTAGAAACGCTATGGGAACAGTTCTACTCTGTTCTGGGGGTCACTATGAGTTGAAATTGACTCTACGGCAGTGACTAAAGAGAGATATGGGGACATCGGAAAGGTACTGGTTTCAGGAAAGAAAAGATGAACTCCAAGTCTGGGTTAATGGAAACACTGAAAGAGAGAAAGTGTTTCTCTTGGTACTTGTTTTTTTTGGCTCCCAAACAATTAACACTCACAGAAGCAGCAGTCAAGAAATCCAAAGACATGCTGTTGTTGTTGTTGTTCTTGTTCTTGTTCTTCTTGTTGTCCTTGTTCTTGTTGTTAGGTGCTCTCAAGTCCATTCCGACTTACAGCAACACAACACTATGAACAGTAAAACAAAACACTAACCAGTCTTGCACCATGTCCACAATCATTTTTATGCTTAAGCTCATTGTTGCAGCCACTTTGTCAATCCGTCTCATTGAGACATATTGCACTGAGAAAATTGGCTGCAAAGGGTCTCTTTCAAAGTGTTGAAAAGTGAAGACATCACCTTGAAGGCTATAGTGTGTCTGACCCAAAGCATGATATTGTCGGTCACATCATATGCATGCAAAAGCTGAACAATGAATACAGAAGACAGAAGAATTGATGTCTTTTAATTGTGGTGCAGGAGAAGAATATTGAATGTACCATTAGCTGCCAAAAAATAAACAGATCTGTTCTGGAAGAAGGGCAACCAGAGTGCTCACTGGAAGTAAAGATAGTGAGACTGCATCTCACATACCTTGGACATGTTGTCAGGAGGGATCAGTCCCCAGAGAAGGACATCATGCTGGGTAGAGTGGAGAGTCAGTGAAAAAGAGGAAGAGCCTCAAAGAGACGGTTTGACACAGTGGCTACAATGACAGGCTTACACATAAAAATGATTGTTGGCATGGCACAGGACCAGACAATATTTCATTTTGTTGTGCATAGGGTCACTATGAGTTGGAACTGACTAAATGGCACCTAACAACAACAACAATAAAGAGATGTGAAAGGTGGACAGAGGAAAAAAAAAGACAAAAAGAAGAATTGGTGCAACATCTGAATAGTGGTGTTGCCAAAGAATGTTGAATAGACCATGAGCTATTAGAAGCATGAACAGATCACTCTTAGAAGAAACACAACCAGAATGCTCCTTATAAGCAAGGATGGCAAGGTTTCAGAATTTTCTTTCAACATATCATCAGGAAAGATCAGTCACCAGAAAAGGACTTCATGACTGGTAAAACAGAAGATCAGGGAAAATGTGGGATTCAATGAGATAGAATGGCAAAATAGTCACAACAATGGACTCAGACATACCAAAGATGATGGAGATGACACAGGACTAGGCAGTGTTCCGTTCTGTTGTCTATGAGATGTTCATGAATGCGACCTGACTTGAAGGTGGCTTTCAACAACAAAGGGTTTGTTACAGACTTCATAAGCCCAGACCATCTTGAACCTAAAACCAAAAACCCACCGCCGACTCATGGCAATCCTATAGGACAGAGTAGAACTGCACCATAGAATTTCCAAGGAGTTCCTGATGGATTTGAAATGCTGGACCTTTTGGTCAGCAGCTGTAGCTCTTAATCACTAATGAGATTGTGAATCCTCCAGAAGTTTGTCACACCTCTGGTGCTAAATGAGTATTTGACCCATCAGTGAATACTGCCAGAGAGAACTTTAGGCAGATTATCTCATCCTGCCTTCATAACCACGAGAGGTTGACACTGTCACCATCCCTGTCTAGCACAGGAAAGAACTGAGATTATGACACTTAAGACATTCTGTAAGATATATACTAACAAGCAACACGAGGCTCACACTCAGGACCACACTCCACTCAACTCCACCAGTCACTCAACAGGTGATATCCAATGGTAAAAGGATGGAAACCTGAAGTTGGTTCAAATTCAAAGAACCTGAGTGTAATCACTGACCAGAAATCAACAAATTTGTGTTGACTTCTTATGATGGATAAGACAGTCCACACTCTATGAAGGAAGCAAAAAAGTGTTGACTGAGATCCTTGCCTTCAAAGCACATGCAACCTCACAGTACGAATAAGCGAATCTTAACAGGTACCAAAAATACTTAAAAACTACCATGTAGTCAGTTCCATCTCATGATGTCTCTGTGTACATACCAAATAGAACCACCCCATAGTGCTTTCTTTGCTGTGATCTGTTCACCAGATCTTTCTTTCATGAAGCAACTGAGTAGGTTTGAATTGGCAACTTTTCAGTTAGCATCCTACCTCAAATTATTTGCACCACCAATTATACTCTGTTGTATTTACTTTATAGCACTTATTGCTGACTGGATATATCTGATTTAGTTGTTAGCATGTGTGATGGTTAAGGTCATGTGTCAACTTGGCCTGGCCAATCATTGCTGAACGATTCTCTGACTCTCAGTGGTCTGGCAGTTATGATGTCATTAGCAGTTTGGCAGTTTTAATTGCAATCATCTTCATTATGAGAGCTGCTATGAACAGCCAGACAGTTGAAAGGGAGACTCTTTTGGAGTATGGCATGCGTTCAGCAGATGTGGACTTTCAAACAAATCTTGCTGACTTTTTGCTCTGTACCTTGCATTCACTTCATCATCAGTACTTGGAACTTGAGCCAGCAAGCTGCTGTCTTACTGGTTGATCTTAGGTTTGTTGGCCTCCATAGCCCAAGAGTTGGTAGCCTGCTGTCGGACCTGCTGATCTTTGGTTCATGGGCCTCTGCAGCTACGTGAGTTGGGGGATGCCTCCATCCTGACTCCTGACCTGTGGTCTTGGGACTTTCCAGTCTCTACAACTATGTGGGCCATTTCCTTGATGTAAATCTGTCTCCTTCCATCTTTCTCTCTCTGTGTGTATATATATATATGCATATATATGTATAGTACACACACATGTGTGTGTATATGTATATCCAACCTAAGACAGCATGTTTATTATTTATCTTTTCAAAAAAGCAACAAATGAAGGCAGATTTTGCTAGTAAAACCTCAAAGTCAAGAAATGTGTCTGACACTTAATAGGTATTTATTTGTTGAATGAAGGCCAAGAAATTTGAGCCAAGTGGCAAAGAAGTTGGAGAGAAGCAAGGTAACTGTGCCACAGTGAGCACTAAAGATTTGAAGGTGAGTATTAAGGATTTGAAGGAACATTTCTCTGACCATTTATGCAAAGTACATGAGATGAAGTCTCCCATCCTTGCTTCTAAGGTGCATTCAGGCTATACTTCTTCTAAAGTAAATTTATTTGTTCTTCTGACAGTTATTGATGTATTTAATATCCTTCTCCAACAACACTGTAATTCAAAGTCATCAATTTTTCTTCATTTTTCCTTACTCACTGTCCAGCTTTAGCATGCATATGAGGCAATTGATACATTATGGCCTTTTCTCTACTCCTCCCCTAATACACGCAATGACCCATCAACTCCTTCTCATTCACCCAATTCCACCACAAAAGGAGAGAAATTTTTATGATAGATCAGCCATAAGTGACCTCCTACTGGATAATCGTAGTGGGTGGTGTTTTCATCAAGCATGCATGGTCACAAACAGTAGTGGTCTCTTCTGGGTCTCTCTTGCCTCCATAGTTTGTAGTTCCAGCAGGGATCTAAGACTCACATTTCCTAGCTTGCACCTGTTCATTCCTCCTAGGAGCCTGGAGTAGAACCCTCTCCAGAGAAGATCATCCTCCTTTCTCCTTGGCATACCCGTCTCATTTTTATCCACTTTCTCAGTGCTACCAGTGGTTGGTCATATAATCCTGAGATTCCTCTGCTGTAGTTCCAACAAGCCTGGGTGGAAGAGTCTAGACTGTTCTGGTCTAGTACTAGGATAAGCACCTCTCATTGCAATCTCTCCTGTTCCTCTCAAGATGTATGATATTTCCTCATCTTGAAGTGGCAAGAGCCAAGATTCACATTTAGGTTTGGATAGGACTGATCTTTTGACTGATTCGGCATTGGAAACTATCTCCAGTCTGGTTCACTAGATACAGAGCCTGAGACAGTGGCTTGGGTACAACTGGCTTACTAAGAGTGAGGGAAGCAGGACAGGGCAAGAGAAGGAGCCACACATGCTAAGATGTAGTCTCAGCTGAAGTCTAACTTAAGCCTAATCCCAGTGGGAGCTCTGGAGCGTGAAGTGTACCACAGAACTGATCCCACTTTGACACAAGGGCCTGGCCTTTCATATCTTCATGTTGATTAGTCATCGGATGGTCTATGGGGCCAACTGGTAGAACTCATATCTGCCCCAGGGAGGTGGCTCTTGTGACCAAAGACAAGTCTCTAGAGGAGGAGGAGGCTGTAAGGTCCTAGAAGCAGCTGAGGATGGGTACACCAGTTTGATAACATGGATCGGGGCCAGGACATCAACAGCCTGCACCATAGGCTCCTTCAGGGCAGCTTAGCTTAAGACAAAGAAGTCTCCTCAGGGTACAGCCTGGATACACTGAGGTCTGTGACTAAGGTCTCTGCTAGCAATGAAAGGTTGCTGTGTTTTGCTTTGTTTCATGAAAGTTTTATTTCCACAAGGAACTCCCCATGGGGCATCCAGGTTCATACGGTCCCTAGGCCTAGCACCATCTTAACGTTACCTCTTCCTCTGGTACTGTCAGAAGCAACTCGTTCTGACATCATTTCCCTGAGAGAGACTCCTAAAGAAGACAAAAGAACAGCATGTTGTCTATTCTCCATGAAATCCATTTTCATCAAATTGTGAGTAGAATCAGTATGTACTAACCAGTTGCCATCAAGTCAAGTGGATCTGTGAGCCATAAGATTTTCAAGAGCTGATTTCTGGGAAGTAGATCATTAGGTCTTTTTTTCATGATGCCCCTAGGTGGACTCAAACCTACAACCTTTCAGTCAGCAGCTGAATGTGTTAAACACTGACCACATACTAGGCAGGCACTTCTCAGGGAGTCCTCTCTAGAATATTCTCCCACACATGGAGATTGAGAAGACCTGGGATACAATGGAAGAAACATAGCCAAAACTTTCCCATTTGGTTAGGTTGACTTTTAAGCGGAAAATTCTTAACCTTCCAGCTAAGCTACGTAAATTGAATGTAAATATCCCATTCAAAAGGAAAAGAAAACCTGTGGAGAACTAGCACATATTTCTATCCCCAATATGCTGTTCCAGCCATCCTGTCAGGTCACATGTGACCAAATAAGGAGAAGAAGAAATACAACATCTTTGAAAAGAAAGCTGAGAAGGTGCAAGAGGCCTGGGAAAAAGGCTGAGGAAAAGGGAGGAAACTGGGAAAAATTGGACATGACAGGAATTTCCAAAGACAGAGATTAAGATAACAGGAGTAAAGGCAAGCACCTGTGGGATAAGGAATGCATGAGGAAACTGAGGGGACAAAGCAGATGACTGTGAAACAGACACCTGAGGAGGGGAGTGAGTCTCTCCAGGAGACAGAAAAAGACTGATAAAGATAACTGTGGTGGCTCTGAGGATCAAAAAACAAACCACAAGGTGTGAAGAACAAGTGTAGGAAAATGAGGTAGGAGGGGTTCTGCTTTTTGTTTAATACCCAGCACTGAGAGGAATGTCTGAAAATGTGGTGGCCAGATGCACAGGAGACTGGGAAATTCCCACAAGAAAAGGGAGAAACTGAATGTCAGCCACAGGCAGCCGTCCTCTTCCCTAATCTGGGAGTTGCATTCCTAGCAAAGGCAGAGGATGAGTTTATCCTCTCCTTTGGGAGTTAGAGACGACTCTGGGTGACAAAAATGATCTACTACTACTAAGTAAACCCTGGTGGCGTAGTGATGAAGTGCTATAGCTGCTAACCAAAAGGTCAGCCGTTCAAGTCTGCCATGTGCTCCTTGGAAATGTTATGGGGCAGTTCTACTCAGTCTGTAGGGTCACTATGAGTCAGAATTGACTTGATGGCAGTGTGTACTTGCGTGTGTACTAACCTAAGGAAACCCTGATGGCACAGTGGTTAAGTGCTACAGCTGCTAACCAAAAGGTTCACAGCTCAAAATTCACCAGGCATTCCGTAGAAACTCTATGAGGCAGTTCTGCTGTATCCGATAGGGTCGACATCAATCAGAATTGGTTCCACAGCAATGTTTTTCTGTTTGTTAGTTTACTAATTTCAAATGTTGAAGGTTTAGTACCTGTGGAGCTGGAGAAAAGAAAAACCTGGAAATCTGCTTCTGTGAAGATGATATGCAAAATTAAAACGCTATGGAGTAGCTCAACTCTTTAACACTTGGAGTCACCATGAGTTGGAAGCAACTCAGTGGCAATGGGTTTATGTCAGTCATTTGGTTTTGAAGGGTCAGGACGTGTCCAAAGTGCTCCTCTGACCAAGTTGTGTTTAGTTCACTAATCAATGTAGAAATCAAACCAAAGATGAAAGCAAAGGAGTAGAGGTCGGGGGATAGTTGTTGCCAAGTCGACAAGCACATGCCTAGGGCTCTAGCCTCCAACACACCGCCAACTCTGAGCAACTTGAGCAACAAGACCAGCTCCAGAGCCACCTTCTGGGGTCTTCTTCTGACTTGGGCCAGCAGGACAAATGTCCAGCTGAATAGCTCTCAGGGCCAGCCACTGAGTTAGGGGAAAAGTGGAGCTAACTCTAACCCTAACCCCTCACCTCCCAACAAGAGATTCTTTAATCCTTTCTCCTGCATACATTCATTCATTCATTTCATTCCTTCAACAAATAGAACACAGCCTTCTTTGTAAGCCAGGCTAGGGAGCCAGGTAAAGCTGGGTCTGCACTGTTGCTCTCCCGCTTCCTAGTTGTGTATACTTGGATGAGTTACAGACCTCTCTGTCTAGATTTTCTCATCTGTTACAGAAAGATAATAAGATTATTTCAACGAATTTTTTCATGACAATTAAATGAAACAGAGTATTCAGCCCAGATTCTGAGCCAGAATAAATGTTTAGTAAACGCAGCTTTGGTCTTTAGTGTTATTATTCTCTTTACTGTCACTGTTATTACTATCACTGATTTCAGAAAACTTATTGTGGGAGTGTGGGGGTGTCTCTTCCTCACGGTGATGATCCCTCCTTCCATGTACAGAGAAGTTCCACTTCACTCCTGGTTTCTCTCTGCTCCCTCCCACCCTACTATGCAGGTAAGGGAGGGTATTTTTTTTTCCCCCTGAAGAATAAGTTGGACAGAAATTGGGCCTTGACAGTCTAAGCTCTTTCTTTCGTCTTTGCCTCCAGCAGGAGCACATCTGCATTCTTCTGTCGCCCTCTACACATTACATCTCACAAAGGCCTTCCCAGAGCTGCTGGGACTGTGGGAAGGTCTTCTGTGTTTAGGGGTTGAGTATTAGGAACCCACCAGTCCACAAACAGCTCTGGTAGGTCATTTTTAAGCACTCAGTTGCTGACCAAAAGGTTGGTGACTCACACCCACCAGCCAGTCTATGGGGAAAAGATGTGGTAGTCTGCTTCCATAAAGGTTACAATCTTACACTAATAATGTACAAACACCAAAAGAGAAACTAGCTAACTGGGAGCTTCTGAAAACTGAATGCTTATGCTTATCAAAAGACTTAAACAAAAGAGTAAAAATACGATCTACAGACTGGTAAAAAAAAATTTGTTGAGACATATTCAATAAGGGTCTAATCTCTAAAATCTATAAGATATTACAACATCTCAGCAACGGAAAGACAAATGAAAACCAACCAACCGAACATGCTGCCATTAAGTCAATTCTGACTCATAGCAACCCTACAGGGCAGAGTAGAACTGCCCCACAGGGTTTCCAAGGAGAGTCTGGTGGACTCAAACTTCCAAACTTTTGTCTAGCAGCCATAGCAGTTAACCACTGCACAACCAGGCTTTCCAAACGACAATCCAATTGAAAAATGTGCAAAGGATTTGAACAGACACTTCACCAAAGAAGATATTCAGGTGGCTAACACATATATGAGGAAATGTCCACAATCACTAGCCATTAGAAAAATGCAACTCAAAACTATCATGAAGTATTGTCTCACCCCAATGAGGGTATATATTAATCCAAAAAATACAAAATAATAAATGTTGGCGAGGTTGTGGAGAGACTGGAACACTTATACATTGCTGGTGGGAATGTAAAATGGTACAACCATTTTGGAAAGCAATTTGGTACTTCCTTAAAAAGCTAGAAACATAAGTACCATATGACCTAGTAATCCCACTCCTTGGAATGTATCCTAGAGAAATAAGAGCAACCACAGAAATAAATACATGCATGTTCATGTTTATTGCAGCACTATTCACAACAGCAAAAACATACAATCAACCTACGTGCTTATCTACAGGCCAATGGATAAACAAATTATAGTATATCCACACAATGAAATACTATGCAAAAATGAACAACAATGATGAATCTGCAAAATATCTCAAAACCTGGATAAAACTAGAAGGCATTATGCTGAGTGAAATTAGTCACAAAAGGACAAATATTGTATAAGAACACTATTACAAGTACTGAAGTAAAAGTTTAATCACAGAAGAAAACATTCTTTGATGGTTTCAAGAGTGGGGAAGGTGGATTGGGTGAATTCACTAACTAATAGTAGACAAGAATCATCTTAGGTGAAGGGAAGGACAAGACACAATACAGGGTAAGTCAGCACAGCTGGACTAAAGCAAAAGCTAAGAAGATTCCTAGATATAACCAAACACTTTTAGGGAGCATGGGCTAGATTCTGGGCACCATGATTTCAGGGAACATCTAGGTCAATTGGCATAACTGTTTATTAAGAAAATGTTTTTGCATCCTACTTGACTGAGTGGTATATACGGTCTTAAAAATTTGTGAGCGGCCATCAAAGCTGCACCAATTAACCCAACCACTTGGTGCAAAGGAGAATGAAGAACACCAAAGACACAGGAAAGTCTTAGCCCAAGAGACAAAAGGGCCATATAAACCATAGTCTCTATCAGCCTGAAGCCAGAAAAACCACCAATGACCGCCCCAAGAGAGATAATAACTGACAATCCTGGACAGAGAGGGGGAAAAATGTAGAACAGACTTCAAATTCAAGAAAAAAAGACAGGACTTAGTGATCTGACTGAGACTGGGGGAACCCTCCAAGCCATGACCCCCAGATACTCTGTTAACTAAACCATTCCCAAAGCCTACACTTCAAAGATTCAACTGGACTATAAAACATAAAATAATACTCATGTTTCTTAGTTCAAGCAGATACACTTAGGTGACCAAATGGGTGGCTATATCTGGAGGCAGAATGAGAAGGCAGGAAGGGACAGGGTCTTGTTAGAAGGACATGGGAAACCCATGCCACTGGGGGAGGGTGCTGTCACATTATAGGGATCACAACTAGTATCACATAACAATCTGTGTATAAATTTTTGTATGATAAATTGACTTGAGCTTTAAACTTTCATCTAAAGCACAACAAAAATGAATGGATGTCTTTGTAAAACAACTACATTAACAAATTAAAAGAAAAAAGTATAACCAATTAAAAAAAAATACGAGGTAAGCCGTAGAAATCCTGTGGGCCACTGTGATTCGGAACTGATTCAAATGGCAAGGACTTTTTGCTTTTTTTAATCAGAGAGAAGTCCCATTTTCCATAAGGTCGCTGCGATTTGCAACTGACTCGTTGGCAAGGACTTTTTCTTTTCTTTTTTTTTTTTAATCAGTCCACAGAGAGAAGTCACACTTTTCCAACATCTGCATAATCAATAATAAAGATGAGACTGCATCTCAGTCTCCGTCTCTTTGAGTCTGTTATTTTACTTCTGAACCAATTCAGAACTCAGGTCAAAAATAGAGGTGTCCCCTCAAATCCCAACAATTAGAGGTAAATATTTGCATGCATATAGCTGAGATTTGACCTCAGTGGTTCAATGAAACTGTCAAAGAGCAAATTGCATTCAAATCCACAAACTCTTCTCTTCCCTTGAATCCGGCTTGCGTCTCCGTCAGCATTCCAAATAACCCGATGAGTCTGTATTTTCTACCAAAAATTTACAGTTTTGTTACATAAAAAGACAAAAAAAGGGCTCCTTGCCCATTTAGTCTTCTTAACCCGTATCCCCCCTGGAGCTGGGGTTAGCTGTTTTCATTACGGCTGCTTACTTTTTGTTTAGATCATCCTTCCCTGCTGAATTCCAGATCCTTATCCAGGCCCTGATACAGCAAAGGATCTCTTTTATGTGGTTTTTCTTTATGAGCTTCTAGGGTTGAGCTACCTTTGCTAAACTAAGAGCATCTTTGGCTCCCTGGTGACCACAAGGGTTTCATTTGAGCAGGCTGACTCTTGTTTGAAAATGGTGATTGCATGAAGCAGAGAGATGCTGAGATTAGGAGGACAAGAGCATTCCAGCCCAATAAATCAATCCCCTTTTAATTGAGTCCCTGTCCATCAGCATTCTTCCCGAGACAGGAGGGCAAGGAGCTTGTTAGCTCACTCTCCTTTGTGTGCTGATCTGATGGTGAATTAGATTAAGTCACAGTCACAAGCAAGCAGAGACTGTGCAGGAGTTACCGGGTCTGCCCTGCCCATAAGAAAGATGCCAAACGCGTTTCAACATAAAAACCCAGTGCCGTCGAGTCAGGTCTAATATGCTTCACTCTAATCTGGAGCTTCTGAGAAATCTCAACCTCAGTTTTAATCTCTTTGTAGACAAGCAAGGTCTCACTGCATTTAGAGGTCAGCTGGCGTAGAGCTCACTTGGCGTATTTCTAACGCTGTTACGTGTTGTTGCTAGCTGCCATGGAATCTGTCCCTGACTCAAGGAACCCTATGCATAATAGAATCGAACTCTGCCTCGACCTGCATCGTCACCACGATTGTTTGAGCATCAGGCAGTTGTTATCCATAGCATTCTAATGGGCTGATTTTCAGTGGTAGATAGCCAGGCCTTTCTTCTAGGTACCTCTAAGGATGGGAGAGCCACTGAAACCTGATGAGTGACATAGCAACACACAAGCCTCCTCTGACAGATGGGTAGCAGCTGCACAGGAGGTATACAGGCTAGGAGTTCGACCCAGATCTCCCACACTGTTGTTGTTGTTGTTGTTGTGTGCCATCAACTCAATTCTGACTCATAGAGGTCATTTGTACAACAGAGTGAGCCATTGTCACAATTATTGCTATGCTTGAGCCCATTGTTGCAGCCACTGTGTCAATCCATCTCCTTGAGGATCTTCCACTTTGACCCAGACCTCTTGCTATACCAAGCACGACATCCTTCTCTAGAGTCTGAGCCTTCCTGACAACATGTCCAAAGTGCATGAGACACAGTCTTGCCATCTTGGCTTCTAAGGAGCACCCTGATTGTCTTTCTTCCAAGACAGATGTGTTCTTTCTTTTGGCAGTCCATGCCACAATTCAAATGCTCCAATACCACAATTTAAAGGCATCAGTTCTTCTTACTTTTTTTCATTCATTGTCCAGCTTTTTGCAAACATGTGGGAGACTGAAAACACAATGGCTTGAGTCAGGCATGCTTTAGTTCCTTAAAGTAACATCTTTGCTTTTCAACACTTTAAAGAGATCTTTTGCAGCTTTTTAGCCCAGTGCACTGCATCTTCTGATTTCTCGACTGCTGCTTCCATGGGTATTGGTCACTGATCCAAGTAAAATGAAATCCTTCACAACCTTAGTCTTTTCTCCATTTATCATGATGTGGTATATTCGTCCACTTGTGAAGATTTTTGTTTTCTTTACGTTGAGGTGTAGCCTATACTGAAGGCTGTGGTCTTTGATCTTCATCAGTATGTGCTTTAAGGATACAATCTACCAGACTGGATTGTGTTTTCATCAGCTAGGGCTGCTCTAACAGAAATACCACAAAGTGGATGGCTTTAACAAAGGAATGTTTATTCTTACACAGTCCAGGAGGTTACAAGCTAGAATTCAGGGTATCTGCTCCAAGGGAAGGACTTTCCTTCTTTGGCTGTGGAAGCAAGTTCTTGTGTTACATCAGTCCTTGGTCAGGGAGCATCTTAGTGCAGGAACCTCAGGTCTAAAAGACATACTCTACTCCCGGTGCTGCTTTCCTGATGATACGAGGTTCCCAATTCTCTGCTTGCTTCCCTTTCCTTTTATCTCCTGTAGGATGAAAGGATAACAAGTGGTACAAGCCATACCACAGGGAAACTCCCTTTACAGTGGAGCAGGGAGGTGATCTTATGAAGGTATTTACAATCCCACCCTAATCCTCTAACATACAGCATAGGAAAATCACAAAATGGAAGATAATTGTAAAATATTGGGAATCATGGCCCAGCCACATGGCTACACACATTTGGGGAGGGGGGACACAGTTCAATCCATAACAGATTGTGTCTTGAGTCAGTTTCTTTTGGCAAATAAAAGAGAGTCAAAGAAACAGAGCAACTTAATACCACAAAGCAAGTGGTGCCAAGAGCAGAGTGTGTCCTTTGCATCCAGGGTTACTGTTCAGAGAAGCTCATAGACTAGGGGAAGATTGATGAGCAGGACTTTCTTCCAGAGCCAACACAGAGAGAAAGCCTTCCCCTAGAGCTGACACCTTGAATTTGGACTTTTATCTTACTTCACTATGAGGAAATATATTTTTCTTTGTTAAAGCCATCCACTTGTGGTATTTCTGCTATAGCAGCCCTAGATAACTAAGATAGGGTTGGACCCTAAAGGGGTCCGTGTCTTAACCTGTGAGTTTCCCACTAACAGACTGTAAGATCTTGGTCCACTTATGTCACTGACTCTCAGGTTCTCATCTGTGAGGCAAGGACTTAGAGTGACAATGAATGTATCCTATCTAACACATAGCTAGTAAACTCTGCCTAACATCATGGCTGTTAATAACCAGTGTTTTTGAAATCACTCCTGAATTTTTTTCAGAGCACATGTACCCCGAGGCAGATTCCAGAGTAAGATAAAAGTGTGCTAGGCAGTACCCCTGTTCTACTTTACTGGCTGCGTTAGTCTGGGTCCTCTAAGAAATTTTCAGACATCATAACAAGATAAATATGCCAAAGAGTTTGTACAGGATAGATTGCATTAGCAATACAAGTCTGATCCCAAATGAAGAAGAGATGGAAGAAAGGAAATGCCACGAAAAGTTCAACAAGACCATCATGGAGACCTCAAGCCAAAGCTGATCATCAGAAGGGTCCCGTGTTTCCCTTCTTAGTACTCCTGCCTCACTCAGTTCCTGGATGGGGAGCATCCAGAAGGAACGATCCTGATGCAAATACTTCTGTGGATTTCAGAACTCAGCAGCTGGGCCTTCAGTCAATATGCATCCTCTGGTCAGGAATCTGTGAAACGCATGCTCACAGCCACTGCTCATGCTCTCCCCCAAACCAGAGGCTTAGGTGCTTTTCTTTTCAAAGACTTTACTGTTTATAACACGAAATTGAGCACTAGATAACAGAGACAGGAAGTTGTAAAATCCCAGAAATCTTACTACTGAGGGCTAAATTGTGTCCCCCAAAAGTTGTGTTGATGTCTTGACTTCTAGTACTTTCTTTGGAAATAGTGTCTTTGAAGATGTTGTCAATTAACATGAGGTTATACTGGATTAAGATGGGTCCTAATTCATTAAGACCTAATGCCAAGAAATTTGGAGGACAGCTACCTGGCCAACTGACTGGAAGAGATCCACATTTATGCCTATTACCAAGAAAGGTGACCCAACGGAATGTGGAAATTACCAAAGAGTATCATTAGTATCACATGCAAGAAAAATTTTGCTCAAGATCATTCAAAAGTGACTGCAACAGTATACTGGCAAGGGACTTCCAGAAATTCAAGTGGGATTCAGACAAGGATGTGGAATCAGGGGTATCACTGCTGATGTCACGTAGATCTTGGCTGAAAGCAGAAAATACAAGAAAGATGTTTATCTGTGTTTCATTGACTATGCAAAGGCATTTGACTATGTGGATCATAACAAATTATGGTTAACATTGTGGAGAATGGGAATTGAAGAACACTTAATTGTGCTCTTAAGGAATCTGTATATGGATCAAGAGGCAGTTATGCAAAAAGAACAAGGGGGTACTGAGTGGTTTAAAGTCAGCTAATGTGTGTCAGGGTTGTATCCTTTCATCATACGTTTTCAATTTGTATGCCAAGCAAATAATACAAGAAGCTGGATTCTATTAAGAAGAGTGAGGCATCAGGATTGGAGGAAGACTCATTAACAACCTGCAAATGACACAATCCTACCTGAAAGTGAAGAGGATTTGAAACATTTGCTGATTAAGATCAAAAACCACAGCCTTCAGTATGGATTTTACCTCAACATCAAGAAAACATATCAAATAAAAATTTAAAAAAAAAAAAAAGAAAACAAAAATCTTCACTACTAGACCAGTAAGAAACATCATGATAAATGGAGAAAGGATTGAGGTTGTCAAGGATTTCATTTTACTTGGTTCCACAATCAACACCCATGGAAGCGGCAGTCAAGAAATCAAAAGACACATCACATTGGGAAAACCTGCTGCAAACTACCTCTTTTAAGTACTGAAAAGTAAAGATGTCACCCTGAAGACTAAAGTGTGCCTCACCCAAGCCATGGGATTTTCAGTTGCATCATATACATATGAAAGCTGGACAATGAATAAGGAAGACAAAAGAAGAATTGACACCTTTGAATTGTGATGTTGAAGAAGAACATTGAGTGTATGATGCACTGCCAAAAGAACAAACAGATCTGTTCTGAAAGAAGTACAACCAGAGTGCTCCTTGGAAGCAAAAATAGTGAGACTGCATCTCATATACTTTTGACATGTTGTCAGGAGGTATCAATCCCTGGAGAAGGACATCATGTTTGGTAGAGTGGAGAGTCAGTAAAAAAAGGAAGACACTCAAAAAGATGGAATAACACAGTGACTGCAGTGATGGACTTGAGCATAAAAACAATTGTGAGCATGGTACAGGACTGGATAGTGTTTTGTTCTGTTGTGCGTAAGATTGCTATGAATCAGAATCCACTGGACAGCACCTTACAACAACAATAACTAATGCATTATGAATGGTGTTCTTAATTTGTGTCTCTTTAGACACAGTGGTTACGTCCTATGACTGTTAAAAAAAGGTCAGTAGTTAGAATCCACTAAGTGCTCCTTGGAAACCCTATGGGGCAGTTTTACTCTGTCCAGTAGGGTTGCTTTGAGTCAGAGCCAACTTGATGGCAGTGGGTTGGGCTGGGTTTTTTGGTAGAGTAGCTTGTAAATGCTGATGGCATATTGGTTAAGAGCTATGGCTACTAACCAAAAGCTGAGCATTTCCAGTCCACTAGGTATTCCTTGGAAACCAGATGGACGAGTTCTATTCTGTCCTATAGGGTCGTTAGGAGTTAGACTGAGCTCAGAGTCAATGGTTTTGTTTTGTTTTTTGCTTTTTTTTTTTTTTTTAGGGTAGCTTGTCTCATTGGAGAACTGAGAGAAGCCTTTTGTTCATTGGACCATCTTAACCATTCATGGGTCACTGTACCAAAAGGGAAGTAGGAGGCCCACATACTTCCATCTCTGTAACTAGGAAGGTATGGGGCCTGGCAGTGGATCTCCATGATGATGGTTACGAGACAAGTTTGTCTCTGCAGACTAGATTCACCCCATATGTGCTAGTCTGAAGACAGAAGTAGAAAGCCCAATATTAACTAGCTCTAAGCCATATTCTCCAATTTGTCTTTGAAGAGTAAACTAAGGTGGTATCCAAAGCCTTATTTATCTTTCATGTCTGTTTCTCTGATTGGTTAGAACTCATTTGAATGATATGATTAATTAACACCCCAAACTTTAGGCAGTGCTAAGATGCCTGGATTATTGACCAAATACGATTTCTGTTGACATCACAGTTTGTGTAGTAGGATCTACACCCCCAAACCAAACCCACTGCCATTGAGTCGATTCCAACTCATGATGACCCTGTAAGAAAGAGTAGAACTGCCCCACAGACCTTTCAAGGAGCTCCTGGCAGATTCAAACTGCTGACCTTTTGGATAGCAGATGTAGCATTTAGCCCACTACACCACCAGGGTTTCCTGTAGGATCTATAGATATTTCTAAAGTCTCTTCTCTACCTATATTTTTATGCAAACAACACACATCTTCTGAATTCGTTTGTTGGCCATACCCTTCCCCCCATGTGGTAATGGTGCTATGCTAAGTTTTTTACAACATGTAAAAGAGGATTGGCATGGAAGCACTTCTAAGAGTGCCTTTCCAGGGCGGGAGGGGTCACAGCCAGCAATCGATTGCATAATGTATGTGTTATCACCTTAAACATAAAGTAATTTCAATGCCAAGTTGGGTTCTGAAAAGTCTATACAATCTGTGTCCTGTGATTATGATCTCAGGCACACAGCTTGTTGTACTACTTTACAGTCACTTGCCTCACCCCACTCCTGGTAGGCCTGGAGCCTTTGGATATTGATATGTACCAGGAAAGTGGTAAAGAAGGAATCCAGCATATCTCCTTTCTCTTCTCAGCCACAGAACATTCAGGCATTCGTACTCAGAGCTGTAGTTGATAGCTTATAAAGTTTCCATTCCAGCAAGGTGATCACCTACCAGCCCTTTGGTAACTCCCCTTCATTCATGGAAGACTTTGGCCTGTGGCACTAAGTCCATCCGTCCTCCTTTCCAAATCCTGCCATCATATGTACATGTACATGAATGACCTTCCTTGGTTCTCCTGCTCCAATCATGCGGCCCCATAGCCATACCTGGATCTTGACTTCACCTCTTTCTGCCCAGAGCTTCATATATCATAATTTATCCAAAGGACATGTACAGTCCTCTTGAATAACAACTCCCTGGAGCGTTTGTTAAATATGCAGATCCCAAGACTCACCTCAGACCTACTGATTTAGAATCACTATGAGAGTGGCTTAGAAATCTGCATTTCCCACAAGCTCCCTAGCTGATTCTTATGCATGCTTTAACTCAATATCTACCAGCCAGCCCTCACGTTCCTCTTAACACACCTGCTGTTAAAGTCCACCGAGCCCTCTGGCCCTTGATTTCTCTACTTTCTCTCTACCAGCCTCTCTTCTATTCACGTCCTTCTTTTCTAGCATAGATCTAATGGTGCATGACTTCAAACCTCTTAGATATTTCAATATCCTTGCCCAGTTGGGCTAGCTTTGTCCAGCAAAACTATGACACTAGAACTACCACACCACTCACTTTTTCTTTCCACTGGGGCTCATTGATTCATTTATTTTTTCGCTAACAATTTGTCCAATGCCCCAAATGGTTCAGTCACTAGATAAGTTAATGGAGATCTTAAAAAAATTAAAATTAAAAAATCCATGACTATTTGCTCTTGAGGAGCTCCTAGCGCAGCGGAAGAGAGCCATAACATGATCATTTTGATACATTGCAGTAAGTTCAGCGATAGAAATAAGCGCAGAGTACAAAGGGTACACAGAGGAGAGATCCCCAACTCGGTCTGGGATGCAGCAAGATTAGAAAAAGCTGCCTGGAGGAGATGTCTCAGCTGCGCCTTAAAGAATGAGGAGGAGGCAGCTGACAGATCAAGGGGAGGGGTAGGCATTCCAGGCTGTGAGGTCAGCACAAGCAAAGGCAGGGAAGTGAGAACAGCGCAGCAGGTGTGGGATGTGAAAAGCTAGTTGATGCTGCCGAAGCGTGAAGTTCATGGCATGGAGAGGTGATAATGTTTTCCAAACAAAAACTCAGGATATGTAGCCCCAATGAGGCGGAATGTTCCAGATCAGGAATGTCTCAGAAAATACCAGAAATGATGTCACCAACATATTGGGTAGTTAGAGCTCAATTTGCAGCCTCTGTTACATACTCATGCCCCTGTTTCTGCCTCTCAACTCCCTACTCAAATACATATAAAATAAAGCTCACCATGCAAGATTCTGGGAGACTCATCTCAGATCTGAAATATTATATGTAAGAGCTGAAAATAGATCAATAACAGATTTGTTGAATCAATTATAATACATACAAATATACTATGGCACTATATTCATTGAATAACATGAGAAAATTCTCACAATGTAAATTTGTTTTAAATAAAGCAGTAAAAAAAGGTAAATTCAAGGTGATTTTTATTTTGAAAATTTCAGTGCACATGAACATGGAAATGTGATATAGCAGCATCATGCATGCTACTGCTGTTGTTAGGTGCTGTTGAATCAGTTCCAACTCATAGTCAACTCGATGTACAGCCCCATCCTGTGCTATCCTCATAACCATTGCTATGCTTGAGCCCGTTATTGCAGCCACTGTGTCAGTCTACCTCATTGAAGTTCTTCCTTTCAGACCTTCTGCTTTACAAAGCATGATGTCCTTCTCTAGGGACTGATTTCTCCTGACAGCATGTCCAAAGTATGTGAAATGTAATCTCAACATCCTTGCTTCTAAGGAGCGTTCTGGTTGTACTTCTTCCAAGACGTATTTATCCATGGCATATTCAATATTCTGCTACATTCAATATTCTTCACCAACACACAATTCAAAGGCATCAGTTTTCCTTCTGTCTTCTTTATTCATTGTCCAACTTTCACAGGCGTGTGAGATGATTGAAAACACCATAGTTTGGGCCAGGTAAACCTTAGTTTTGAAGCTAATATCTTTGCTTTTCAACACTTGTAAGAGTTGTTTTGCAGCAGATTTGTTCAATGCAATGCATCTTCTGATTTTTTTGTTTGTTTTTGACTGCTGCTTCTATGAGTGTTGATTGTGGATCCAACTAAAATGAAGTACTCAACAAATTCATTGTTTTCATGACAGAATAAAGAAAGAGAAACATTTGTTGTTGGGTGCCATTGAGTTGATTCTGACTCACAGTGAACCCATGTGAAGTTCACATTTTTTCTGGTCCACTCCAATGTACTCTCCCTACCATATTCATTGACATTTCTTTAATGAAGATACGATCCTGCCTAAAATTCTTCAGATACTAATATCCAAACTCTTTATTATGGAGCTTTTCCTGCCCCAACTCTGCTTGCCATCTCTTACCTGCAAGCCTTTGCAAATGCTGTTCCTTCTGCCTAAAACAACATTTCTGAACTCCACTGGTATTTTACACAGTATCACAGCTATCAGTTTGCTCATGCCCATGCTCCACTGTGGTGGAAGAGTGGTTAAGAGCAATGGCTGCTAACCAAAAGGTCAGCAGTTCAAATCTGCTTTTTGGAGACCCTATGAGGCAGTACTACTCTGTCCTATAGGGTCACCCTGTCCTACAGGGTCAACTTAACAGCACCTAACAACAACGTGCTCTACTACAATTTAACTTCTATGGTGCAGAGACCATATTTGTCTTATACAGAAAAAAGGTGTATTAGTTATCTGTTTCTATATAATGAATGAACCCAAAACACATAGGCTTAAAACAGCAAGCATCTATTATCTTGTAGTTTCTGAGACTTGAGAACCCAGCAGCAGTTTAGCTGGGTGATTCTAGCTCAGAGTATCTCATGAGTTTACACTCAAAATGTCATCCAAGGCTGCTGTCATCTGAAGGCTCAGCTGGGGCTGGAGGATCCACTTCTTAGATGGTTCACTTTCATGGCTATTGGCAGGAGGCCTTAGTTCTTCAGCACATCTATATCTCCATAATGTTGCTTGAGAGTCTTCATGGCATGGCATGAGGCCTGGCAATTAAGTTTGCAAACTTGCCACCACATGCTTACATTGGCAGCACTGTACAAACAACTTGGTGAGATTTCATAGCCTTTAATATATCAGTGTCTCACAGCTGTGTTCGTGTCAACATGTGGCAGTGTCTTGCTGAGCAGTGTTCACTATTGCTGTCACGTGTTTTGTGTGCCATCACAAGAATGTCAGGGCTTGAATTAGAGCAATGAACAAATATTAAACTTCTTATTAAACTTGACAAGAGTGGAAGCTAAATCAGGGACATGTTAGTCCAAGTTTATGAGGATAATGCCATGAAGAAAATGGCAATATACAAATGGCTTAAACATTTTTCTGAGGAGAAAGTATCACTGAAGAAGATAGGTCAGGTCAGCCAGCTACCAGCAGAAATTCATCAAATTGTGCATTAAAATCATCAGGTGACTGTGAGAAGCATAGTAGACCAAGTAAACATGGACAGAGAAACAACTAGGAAAATCTTAACTGAAAATCCTGGCATGAGAAAGGTAAGTGCAAAAGTGGTCCCAAATCAGCTCACCATGAACAAAAGCAAAAGAGTGTTGAAGTTTGCCAAGACCTTTTGGAGACTCAAGGTGATATTTTGAGCCTTGTTGTCACTGGTGATGAAACAGGAGTGTATCAATACAACCCTGAAACAAAGCATCAAAACACACAATGGAAGTCAACCAATTCTCCATGGCCAGAGAAGTTCCATCAGTCCAAATCAAGAATCAAAATGATGTTGCTAACTTTTTTTTATGTGTCAGAGGGATAGTTCATTATGAATTTGTACCAACTGGACAAACTGCTAGCCAAGTTTACTATTTGGAAATGCACATGGGCAAACAGCTAACCAAGTTTACTGTTTGAAATGCTGCAAAGGCTACATGAAAAAGTTAGACTAAAACCATCCGAAATTTTCGCCAGCAACTCATACGTCTTGCCTTACAACAATGCACCAGCTCACATGGCACTGTCAGTGAGGGCATTTTCAGACAGTAAACAAACACCTGCATTGGAACACCCTCCATACTCACCTGAGCTGGCCCCCAGTGACTTTTTTCTTTACCTAAAGCCAGCCAAGTGCCATCGAGTCAGACCCTGTACAGGAAACATTGAAAGGAAGACATTTGGGTAACCTTTAGGACATCAAGGATAATACGACAAATGCTCCGATGGACACTCCAGAAACAGAATTCCAAAATCGCTTGGAAGGATGGACTAGGCACTGGCATCAGCGCACAGCTTCCCAAGGGAAGTACTTCAAAGGTACTGTAGTGATGTTCAGCAATGAGGTAAGTAACTTTTTCTAGGGTGAGTTCGCAAACTTCATTGTCAGGCCTCATAGCTACCTTCAGCCCACATCACCAAACCAAGAAAGACAATGAGGACACACCAGAGACTCAATATCTGTTTTAAGCCTCATTTTATACGTAAGGGAACACTGAAGTTAGGTAGCATGCCCAAGATCATACAACTTAGTCAGTGTCAGAGGCAGTATTGAACCCAGCAGCCTGACTCTAGAGTTCTTGCTCTTACCCTTTGTAGGTTATATACTGCCTCTCTAGGCTGAGTAGTATATGTTTGCTAGACAAAAGAAACTGCTGTTTTCTAGGAGCCATATGTAACACACACTTCCACAAATCAGTTTATTTGTGGTTCATCATATTATGTGCCAGGAGCTCTGGTAGCACAATGGTTAAGCATTTGATGGCTAATGGAAAGATCAATGGTTCAAGCCCACCAGCAACTTTTTCTAGAGAAAAGACCTAGTGATCTTCTCCTACAAATATTATAGCCTTGGAAACCCTATGGGGCAGTTCTACTATGAGTGAGAATTGACGAACAGCACACAATAACATACTATGTGCCAAACACAGTATTAGCCACTCTAGGAAACATATCATTCGTGTATATGACTACAGCACATATTGCTTCCAAAGGAAATACCGAGATTTGCAGAAACCCATTGCTTGGATGGGGAAGGCAGCCAAAGGCCTTTGGCCTTGAGAACTGGCCTCACAATCTAATTCCATGACAAAGGTCAGATTTCTCTGGGACAGTGACCTGCTCTATGTTATCTAGGCCTCTTAGGCTAGCAAACCTGGCATCTGTGCAGCTAACCAAAGCAGCCAATTGCCCTGCAGCACCTCCACTCCAGGAGATGGCAATGGGATCTCGGTGTGCAGGGTGAGACTGACATCTGCAGTTTGGACTCAGTGACTTCACTGGAGAATCATTCTACAGCTGGCCTTCACCAAATTGCAAGAAACCCTAGAGGAAGACAGCCCAGCAGTGAAATCACCAGTGAGGCACCAGGCACAATGGCACTTTATAGGATGTAGCTTGTGATCTCATGTGTCCACAAATCCTGGGCCAGGAACCCTGCCCCAGACCAGCACCACCCCAGGAACAGCCCACAACAGCCCTAAACTGGTATTAATCTTCTTGCTCAAAACCAACACTTGGAATAAACAAAAAGAAACCAGCAATAGTCCCTGTGGCAGAATTTTTCAGTTCTCTCCTCAGGTTTAAATTCATTACAGGAGAACTTAAAGCTCTTCCACTGAATTACCATTTGTCCTAATTTGAACATGGGGCCTGTTCATATTTCAATTCACCACATATACTACAGGACAATTATTTAATCATTTATAAAATATCTCTCCATCTTATTCCAAAGGTTTAGCATTTAGAAAGATGAAAACCATGCTGAAAGATCAGATGGACTGTAAATCAAGGGAAAAAGAGAAATGAGCTGGAAGCCTTAAATGTAGCCAAGAGCAAGGCAAATACAGAAAAAGGTGTGTGGTAGAGTCTTACCATTTGGTACAGGTGGGGCATTCTTTGGCTCTGTGCTTCTTAGAAGCAAAGAACATCTTATCAGATATAAAAATCACTGGTCAGTGCTTTTCAGACAGTGTGTTTTAAATCATCATTTCATGAAACTAAAAGCAGTCAGTTGCTCAAGAGAAACACTACTACCAGAAAGAAATGTATACAAAAATTTATCATGAAAAGGATATTAAATCAGTAAAGGAAAAGTTTAGCTAGAAGGGTTGGGGGCAGTGAGTTTATGCTAATGGGTGAGGGTGAGAATGGCTGCACAACTTGAAGACACTGTCACTGAATTGTACATGCAGAAATTGTTGAATTGGTGCTGCTTCTGCTGTGCATATCTTCAACAATAACCATAATAAATTTTTTAAAAGAGGATGTTAAATGATGTAGTGAATGATAAAAATCTCTTGGTGTGAACCAACAGTATTACTTTAAAAATCAGGAATTGGCAGACTAGAGCTCATGAGACAAATCTGGCCTTTGGTCTGTGTTTGTAAATAAAGTTTTATTGGAACATAGCTATGCTCATTTGTTTACTTATTGGCTATGGTTGCTTTTGCACTGAAAAGGAAAATGTGAGTAGTTGTAACAGAACTTACATAGCAGACACACCATAAGGTGACCATCAGTGGGTCACACCCTTGTATACTTCCCTCCCACTGAGTGCCAGGTAGAACCTGTGACATGCTTCCTACCAAAAGAATATAACAAAGGCAACAGGATGTCACTCCCATGATTGTGATGCTTTACATGAGGCCCTGTATTAACAGGCAGGAGAGAGAGGTACTACTGCTGGTCTTCAAGAAGCAAGCAGCTACAATAGGCACTGCATATGGAGAGGACCATGTGGCAGGGAGTTGTGGGTGTCCTCTAGGAGCTGAGGGCCTCAGTCCTACAACTGCATGAAACTGAATTCTACTGCTAATCACGTGTACTTGGAAATAGATTCTTCCCAAGTTGTCCCTCCAAAGGAGAATACAGCCTAGCTACTCCCTTTATTACAGCCTTTTCAGACCTTGACCAGAGGACTCAAGCCTTCCTTGGGCCCTAACATTCATCTGCTAAGTTTTAAGCCAATAAGTTTGTAATAACTTGTTATGCCACATAGAAAATCAATGGACTTCATAGCTCACAAAGCCTACAATAATTTACTATCTGGTCTTTTGTAGAAAAAATTACTCACTCTTGCGCTAAAAACACCTTTCAGAAAAAAAGTGATTCTTGAGTTATTGATGGGGCTTTCAAAGTACACACAGAGAGAAGGAATAACAACATTCTGAGGTCTCATTCTGAGCCATCATTGTCAGAGCCTCTGTCATTGACATAAGGGAGCAAACAACTCAGCTGAGCAGGGCCATGGAGGCAGCTGAACCAATTAGAGACGTTTGGTAGCACACAACAGAAGCTGACTCTGGCTAGTTGACTCAGGAAAGGAATATATTTGAAGTTTGTCAGATAATCCACAGAATCAAAGAAAAGACCAGTGATTTATTCTCAGGAAAGGACAGAGATCAGGACAGCTCTGGGGTCTAAGGGGCAGAGGTGCCTCACAGGCTCAGCAGGACTCTTTCTCTGGAATGAAGGCACTCCAACCATAGGATTGTACTATTATTATTACTACTGCATCACTGTATTCAAAATTGCAAGCCCTAAAAACGGAGTTTGGGGTTGCCTGACTGCTCAGGGAGGCCCAGCCACTTTAATTTCAGCTATCAGGCCTATACAAGAGAGGGGAATGATCATTCCCCTATAGACAAGCAGGAGGCAAGGGCTGGAAATGAGGAAAAGACACTGAGCAGCCATAGAGCCCAGGTTCCACCCTCTGCATCCCTAGCACCCCTCGCATACTCTCCATGCTTCCTGTGAAGGTTCTCATCACTGTTAACATTATTCAGTGATGTCTGCCTCCCTGGAGTGTGATCTTCATGAGGGCAGAGTCAACGACCACCTGGATTCACCGTTATCATCATATGTACCCAGCACACAGGTTAGGGACCCAAGGAAGATGCGTTAAGTGGGTGAGTGAATACATGAGTGAATGATTGCTCAGACAGAGTTAAGTTGAACTACTCAACCAAATTCCCACCTGGGTGGACCTATATCACTTCCTGGTTCCACCCGCTCTTCCCCCCATCCTTCCCTGCCCTTTGCAAGAAGGGTGAGTACCTTATTTCTCTCTCTTCCTCAAGTTGGCAGGCCAACCCTTCCTCCCAGCTGCAGAGAAGTCCAGCAGATTAGCCCTTTCTACAACTGTCTCCTGGTAAGAAATGTTATTAAAATAAATATCTATCTCACAGATGTTGCTCTGTCCTTCCTCTCCTTGTAAAATGGTTTGTGAAATGCTATAAACAGTGTTGTAATAACTCCTCCTGCCCCAAGCAGATGATAGCTTAAAGATTGGGTCTAGAAGGATGGAGGAAGAGGAGTGGAGCTGTTACAAGAAGGCCCCGGACTGAGTGCTTCTTGAGTTTCCAGAACGTCAGGCTGTGTACCAGTCAACACTGAAGGCAGGGAGCCTATCTCAGTGAGAAATTGTCATGGACTGAATTGTGTCCCCACAAAAATATGTGTAGCCATTTGCCTGGGCCTTGATTACCAGGATTGCATGATGTTCCTCCACACTGTAAATACTCCCTCTACAATGCTGATGAGGGAGGATGGGTGGCCATTGTGCTGGTGGGGCAAAACTTCATGTATAAGACTGTATTGCACCTTGAGGCAATCTCTAGAGACATAAAAGAAAGAAGTCAGCAGAGGGATTTGGGGACTACATACCATTAGAAAAGAAACAGTGCCAGGAGCTGAGAACATCCTTTGAAAAGGATCTGGGGTCCCTGTGCATCAGAAATTCCCCATCCAGGAGAAGACTGATGACAAGAACCTTCCTCCAGAACCAACAGAGAAGCCTTCCACCGGAGCCAAGGCTGCAAATTTGGACCTGTAGCCTACTGGACTGTGACAGAATGAATTTTTTCTTTTTAAGGCCACTGGGTGGCTAGCATAGAGGCCAAGCCTTGGGCAGAGACACAGGAAGTCATGCCAAACTTAGCGTCACATTCTTCTGTTCATCATATACTTATGTAACACTTTGTATTTCCCATGCACAATTTTAAGGTGCTATAGATACAGCAAGGAGCCCTCGTGGCACAAGAGCTAGGCACTCAGCTGCTAACCGAAAGTTGTGGGTTTGGAATCTCCCAGCAATTCTAAGGTAGGAAAGACCTGGTGATCTGCTTCTGTGAAGGTTACAGCCTAGAAAACTAAAGGGCAGATCTACTTTGTTAGATGGGGTCATTATGATTAGAATCTACTCGATGGCACTTAGCAACAGAGATAAAACAACGAAGCAGCTTATTATGATCTCTGTTGTCAAGCTTACGAGCTAACACTATCTAAAGATGGCAGACAGATAGTCACAGTCCAGTGTGCTAAGGGCTGGAGCAGGGACAGTCATTCTGCTACAGGAGCACAGAACAGATATTTTGTTAGATTCAGGTCATCAAAAAATGGTTTCCTGGAAGATATGGCACTGAAGTTTAGATATACAGGAAACGTATGAGTATCTTAGCTTTTCTTAGTGCTGCTGTAACAAAAATAATATAAGTGGGTCATTTTAAAACATAGAAATTTATTTTCCATAGTACCCAAAACCCACTACCCTCGAGTTGATTCTGATTCATAGCAACACCATAGGACAGAGCAGAACTGCTCCACAGAGTTTCCCAGGAACATCTGGCTGACTTGAACCGCCAGCCTTTAGGTTACCAGATACAGCACCTAACCACTACACCACCAGGGTTTCTATAGTAGTGGGGGCTAAAGGTCAAAATCTGGATCTCAGTCATGTCGATTCCTTCTTTGTCATCAGTCCTGGGCATTCCTTTGTTCCTTGATGACCCTCACATGGCATCTACCTTTCCCCGTGCATATTTGTGCCTCTGTGTCTAATCTGTTCACCTTATAACCCAGAATTGATTAGGTTTAGGACACACATCCCACATTGGTATGCACTGATTAACATAACAAAGCAAACCCTATTTCTGATTAGAAATTAGACCCACAGAATATGGGTTAGAATTTCAACACATATTTAGGGGGAATAAAATTCAGTCTACCTTGGCTACGATAATAAGTAAGCCTGGACATTCCGTATTCCACAATACATTAACATAGTGTAGGGTAACAACAGGAAAACACACATCCATGCTACCACTCTCCATTCAGACACCCGTAGCAGCCTTAATGAATCAATCATAGCACTCACCCATAGTAGACACAGTGAATCAACCACAGCACTCTATGCCACTCAGCCAAGACGCAGGCTCAGGAAGAAACCTTCATAACAGAGAATTCTAGGTAGCTACTACCAATCATTCATTCAGAAATGGCATGAAAAAACCAACCACTAGTTTAGAGGTTATAAGTTTGGACCTAGAGCCAAAAGACCGAAACTATATATGAGGTCTGACAATTGAGTCCATAGATTTAATTGCTCTAAGTGCTACACATCTCGCTGCTGAATATCACTGTGATCACCTTCAAAGTACTCCCCTTGGGAAGCTATGCACCAATGCCAGGGTCCAGTCCACTCTTCTTGGAATGCCCATCATGCACAGTGGCAAAGTGGTAAGTTCACAAACTTAATCATAGAATTGTCTATGAGGGAGTTATTAGCTAGTCAACAAATAACTGTATTGGAACACCCTGCTGGCTCACCTAATCTGGCCCCCAATGACTTTTTTCTTTACCCAAAGATAAAGACAATATTGAAAGCAAGACATTTTGATGACGTTTAGGACATCAAGGGTAAAACAATGACAGCTCTGATGGCCATTTCATAAAGAGTTCCATAATTGTGTTGAAGGGAAGACTAGGCACTAGTATGAGTGCCTAGCTTCCTAAAGGGGATATTTCAAAGGTAACCATAGTGATATTCAGCAACAAGTTATGTAGCACTTCTTCTAGGATGAGTTTGCAAAGTGAATTGGCAGTCTTCATAGGTGACCTGGAGGGAGTACCTCCCTGAGAGCTACACCAAATGCTCTTCTGTTCAGCCAGGATGAGTTGAAGGCAAGGAAGATCACTGAAGGTCATTTTCCTGCAGAAGAGCTGGATAGATTTGAACCTTCAACCTATTGAATTATAACCAGGCATTTAACCATTGTGCTATCAGGACTCCTCCTACTTTTATGCCTTTGTTGTTATTAGGTGCCATCAAGTTAGTTCCAATTCATATCAATCCTATGTATAACAGAAGGAAAACACTGTAGATCTGCATCGTCATCATAGTCAATGCTATGTTTGAATCCATCACTGCAGCCACTGTGTCAGTCTATCTCATTGAGAGTCATGCTCTCTTTCATCAACCCTCTACCAATCATGATGTCCTCTCCCAATGACTGCCCCTTCTGATACTGTGTCCAAAGTATCTGAGATGAAGTCTCACCACCCTTACTTCTAAGGAGCATTCTGGCTGTACATCTCCCAAGACTGATTTGTTCTTTCATCTGGCAGTCCACATATATTCAGTATTCTTTGCCAGCACCATAATTCAAAGACATTTATTCTCCTTTAGTCTTCCTTATTCACCGTCCAACTTTCACATGCATATGAGCCAGCCACCAAGTGCCATCGAGTCGGATCCAAGGCAACTGAAAATAACATGGCTTCCTGGAACAAAACAGACACATAGAACAATGTAACAAAATAGAGAATCTATATATAACAGCATCCACCTATGCCCAGCTGATATTCGAGAAAGGCCCAGAGTCCATGAACAGGGGACAAGACAGTCTCTTCAACAATGGTTCTAGGAAAACTGGATGGCCATCTGCAAAAAAATAAAATAAGACCCATATCTCACACCATGTACAAAAACTAACTCAAAAGGGATAAGAGACCTAAATATAAAATCTAAAACAATAAAGATCATGGAGGTAAAACTAGAGACAATGCTGGGAGCCTTAACATATAGCATAAACAGACTACAATACGTTACTAACAATAGACAAACACCCACAAATATTACTAACAATGCACAAGCACCAGAGCAGAAAATAGATCAGTGGGAACTCCTAAAAAATCAAACACTTGTGCTAATCCAGTGACTTCACAAAAAGAGTAAAAAAGGCTACCTACAGACTGGGGGAAAAAAACATGGGTGGCAACTATAAATCTGGTTGGTGTTTAATCTCCATAATCTACAAGGTACTGCAAAACCTTAATAAGAAAAAGACAAATAATCCAATTAAAAAATGGGCAAAGAATATGAGCATGTACTCCACCAAAGAAGACATCCAGACAGCTAAAAGTTACCGAGAAAATGTTCATGATCATTAGCATCCAAGAAATCCAAATCAAAACTACAATGAGATACCATCTCACCACAACAAGGCTGGCATTAATCCAAAAACCACAAAACAATGAATGTTGGAAAAGCGGTAGAGAGACTGGAACTCTTCTGTGCTGCTGGTGAGTATGCAAAATGGTACAACCACTTTTGAAAACAGTTTAGCGCTTTTTTAAAAAACTAGAAATAGAAATATCATATGATCTAGCTAATCCCATTTTTTTGGAACGTATCCTAGAGAAATAAGGGCTGTCACATGAATAGACAGTTGCACACCAGTGTTTTGCAGCACTGCCCACAATAGTAAAAAGGTGAAACTCAACTCAGGTGCCCATCAACAGATGGTCAGACAAGAAGCTAAGATATAACTTACACAGTGGAGTACTGTGCAACGATGAAGAACAACAATCTTTGGAAATGTCTCATGACATGGAATCATCTGAAGACATTATGCTGACTAAAATTTGTCACAACATGACAAATATTATATGAGACCACTGTTATATTACAAGGACTCAAGTAAAGACTTTCATGAGTTAATTCATTTAATCCTCACAGCTCTTTAAGGTAGGTGCTTGTATTATTCATATTTTCAAAAGAGAGAACTGACTCAACTAGAGGGGTAGTGCTTTGCTCAAGTTTACACAGCCCGTATACAGGCAGAGTCAGGATTCACACGCAGGTCTTCCAGCTTCAGAGCCTACACTTGTGAACACCTAATGATGTAGATACAGTGTTATTGTGTGGATATGTGTCTGGTGATGGATTAATACACAGAAACACTTGAAAGGATCCTTATAGAAAAGAGAAGGTAAAATACTAGAAACATACCCACTAGAGCACAATAAAAGAAAATGCTGACACATCATGGAAAATGTAACCAACATTGAACAATTTGTGTAGAAACTGTCAAATGAGAACCTAATTTTTTTGTGTAAACTTTTAGCACAAACACAATAAAATAACATTTTTCAAAAATGCCTGGTATATAATAAGTACTCAGTAGTGTTACCTATTATTGATGCAATTGTTAGGTGCCATTAAGTCAGTTCTAACTCACAGGGACCCAGTGTACAAGAGGCTGAGATACTGCCCAGTCCTGAGCCATGCTCAGAATTGTTGCTATGCTTGAGCCCACTGTTGCAGCCACTATATCAGTCCATCTCCTGGAGTCTTCCTCTTTTTCCGCTGACCCTCTACTTTATCAAGTATGTCCAGGAACTGGTTCCTCCCGACAACGTGTCCAAAGTACAGGAGACAAAGTTTTGCCATCCTTGCTTCCAAGGAGCATTCTGACAGTTCTTCTTCCAAAAGAGATGATTGGTATTACTAGCTGAAAACTGAAAGACACTCTTATTTGGGGGACAAGTTGTCAAGAAGAAGGCTTTTGGTGGAATTTCCAGAGGTAGAGTGTTTTAGGATATAAATTAAGCATTGGAGAGAGTTGAAGCAAGGTGAGAGGGCTTCTGAGAAAGGGAACCTCTTGCTTAGACAGGGACAAGAGAAGCTGGCAGCAGCCACTCAGCCCTAAAATGAGATTAAGAGTCACAGCTTGGTTCTTAGCCCCAACCACATATTGAAATACACTGGGGACTTTTTCAACTGCCGGTACCTAGATTTCGTGTCTGACTTGTTGAATCAAAATCTCTGAGCTGATTCTGAGTACTGACATCTACATATAAATTTTTTTAAGCTATTATTACACCAAATGATTATAATGTACAATAAGGATTGAGACTGACTACAATTCTTTCAAAAGGCTTGGTTCATCCAGCCTGGGCCCTGTCTCGTCTTTGTCTACAGAAGGACAATACTGAATAAGGCCATTCCTGTAGCTAAAATCCAACCACACTGTGTCCACTGGCAGGGGTTGAAAGACACACTAAACATTCACCCATTTCCGCCATCAGCAGGACTGCATACTAAAATGAAGGGCAACTGGAGGCAAAAATATAGGTGCTCTGCTCAGCTCCAAGAGTGTATATGTGCATGGTGTGTGGGTATGTGTACTATGTGTACGTGTTGTGTGTGGACTATATGTATGCTGTGTCTGCACTGTGTGTACAGTGAACTATGTGTGCATACTGCGTATGTAATATGTATGTGTGTGTGTGTTGTGTATACTATGCATGTGTGTGCGCTATGTAAACTATGTATGTATATGTACTGTGTGGGGGCTATGTGTGGACTGCATGTGTGTGTGTTGTGTGTGTACTGTGCACTGTTGTACACTGTGTGTACCATGTGCATGTGCTGTGTACACTATGTATGGATGTGTGCTATGTGTGTACTGTGTGTTGTGGACACGGTGTATGTATGCTGTGTGTGTACTATGCACGTCAGCACTTGTGTGTACTACGTATATGTGTACTGCGTATGTGATATGTGCAGGTACTGTATGTGCCGCAAACATGTTTTGTGTATGCACTGTATGTGGTGTGTGTGTGTGTGTAATACATGTGTGTACTGTTATGGGCTCTGTGTGTTGTGTGTGTGTATATTGTGTGTATGTACAATAAGGATTGGTTGTACATAGGATGGGGAAGATGGATTTGAGAAAAACAGCATAGTCAGAGCAAAAACTATACCCACTCACATTAGTATCCTTTGCTACACTCCTCGATGAGACTTTGGACTACCACAGATTGTCATGCCCTCTTCCTCCATTCCTCTCTCTCCCTACAAAAAACTGAAGCCAGTGTCTATGCCAACAGCACTCACATGGCATATTACTGCCTGCCTCCTGACTAACTACCAACTCTTGGTCTCAACAGGGGCGGTACAGCCAGAGTAATCCAACAAGGATGGCCAACCAGTGGGATGGGCATTTGCTTCCCTTCACGCCCCTTCCTAGTCCTTGAGCAGCTGGATCAGCTAGAAGGAGCAAACTTGAACAACTGACAGGTGGGGAAGTAGAAACTGAATGCTAGAAGATGGGGATAGTGCCCTGCCTAGTTCACCCTGGCATTTATCTTCCATGAACCTTCATTCATTCCCAACATCTCCCAACATAGAACAGACTTCCCACCTCACAGACTTCCTACCTCATAACAAGTTCTTCCTTGTGTTCAAATCTGCTCCACCTGCCTCCGATTCCATTTACTGTTTTCTCTCATGAAGATGCTGTCATGGACTACACTGTGTCTTTCCAAAATCTATGCTGGAATCCTAATGTCTGCACCTGTTGGAATCCTAATGTCTGCACCTGACCTGAGGTTGCAATCTTGCTTGGAAATAGAAATTTCTTTGTTATAGGAATGGGGCCTTATCAGTATGGCCTGGGTCCTAAACCTAATCACTTCTGAGTTATAAAAGAGCAGATTGGACAAAGAACTATCTGTCTGACAATGAATGAGGCAGATGAATTTATACGCCCAGGAACTCCAACAATTGTTGGCTACTAGAAGCTAAAATAGAAAAAAAAAAGACCTCCTCCTAGAGCCACATTCTGGGGTGCAGAACTGAGAGAAAATGAATTTCTGTTCTTGGTAGCTACTCACTTCAGGCATTTCTTTTACAGCAGCACTGGGAAACTAAGAGAGATGCTTTCTCTGGTCACTTTCAGAAATCTCTATAACTATCTTAAGTAACAAACAACCCACCATCACTGAGTCAGTTCTGACTCGTAGTGACCCTATAGGACAGAGTAGGACTGCCCCACAGAGTTTCCAAGGATCACGCAGCAGATTTGAACTGTCAACTTTTCAGCTAGCAGACACTAACACTTAACACTACACCACCAGAGTTTCCGTTTTAAGTAAAAGACAAATTCAGTCAAGGAACTGAATATAAAAGCTGGAGGGGCTGGAAAAGCAAGAAGAAGAAAAGAATCACTGCTCAGGGCTCTGGAAGGTGCAGCTGTCTGGAGACTAGGGTCGCATCCCTAACGATGCTGACCTGACCCCAAGGCCACTGAAGCTGTGGCTACCTGTGGTGGCCTAATCATTGCCCATTGCTGCTGCTGCCGCTGGAGACACCTGTAGGGATGCCGCCTCCACCTTCTGGCTTACCACAAGGTGTTCCCTTTAGTGGAATCTAACAGGAAGCCAGGTGAGAAGGGCATCTAGGGAATGGATTTTGCTGGTTCCAGTCCTAATAAACAGAAAATAATTTTGAAAATTAGTTGGGAGCCGAGAGGCACAGACCTTGCTAGTAGGTTGTTGTCATGTGCTAATAAATCGATTCCAATTCAGCAACCCTAAAGGACACAGTGAAACTGCCTCTCAGAGTCTCTCAGGCTGTAATCTTTACAGGAGCCAATTTCCAGGAGTTTTCTTTCATGGAGATGCTGATGGGTTCAAACCACCAACCTTGCAGTTCCCAGTCCAGTGCTTAAACTCTGAGCCACCAGGGCTCCTTACTGTCAGTTTAGGTAACATCATTATCTCAGTTTTTACAAATGAGGAAACTAAGAGTCAAAGGTACACATAACAGAAAGAGCCATGTAATCCAGAGACAGAATCAGCATGAGACCAGAAGAACCAGATGGTACCTGGCCATCACCAACGACTGCCTTGTCAGGGAATACAACATACAGTCCCTAACATAGCTGGGGAAAAAGGGATTGCCGAACTAGAACTCCATTTAAAAAAAAAAAAAAAAAAACGTGATGGTCCAACAGACTGGAGGGTTCCTAGAAGACATGGCCCTGGACTCTCTGTTGGCCCAGAGCTGAAACCATTCCCAAAACCATCTCTTCGGACAAAGATGGGACTGGACTACAAGACATAAAAGGATATTGGTGTTGAGTGTGCTTCTTGACTTAAGTAGACGTATGAGGCTAACTGGGCAGCTCCCATCCAGAGGTGAGATGAGAGGGCAGAGGGGGACAGGAGCTGGTTGACTGGACATGAGAAATACAAGGTAGAAAGGAGGAGTGTGCTATCCCAGGGTGGAAAGAACAGTTGAAATTACACATAGCAGTGTGTGTGTGTAAGATTTTGTATGACAAATTGACTTAGATTGTGAACTTTCACTTAAAGCGCAATCAAATGTAAAAAGAAAAGTACACATAGATGGTAAGTGTCAAAACCAGGATTTGAATTCAGTTCTACAAGGCTCCCAAGACTGTGGTCTTAACTCCAATGCAGTCTTGCTTCTATGCAAGTCACTTCATGTTGCACTTCTCAGGGTACAGCTGTGTGAGGAGCAAAGAGGTTTCTGGGCAGCAGAAGATGGTGAGCCCCTCCATGGCAGGCCCTGTGCCATCCGCATTTGATCTGATACCACTTGTTGCCTAACAGGCCACCCCAAAACTCACAAGCTTAGAAATAGAGTTCTTGTTGCTCCAGGGCCCACAGGGTTGGTGGGAGGTCCTTCTAGTCCTGCTTGGACATTGTCTGTGGTCAGGTGTAGTTAGAGTGGGCAGCTTTGCTGGTCTAGGCTGCGCTGCCTCCTACTGGGCCCCAGCTAGCCATGACTAGTCTAGGATGGCTTCGACTTGGGCGAACGAGTTCTCCCCCACTTGGACTCTCATCCTCTAGCAGACTCAGCCAAACTTGGTCCAGTAGCATGCTTTAGAAAGCCAGGAGAAGCTCACAACTTCTTGATGCCTGGACTCATGATTGGTGCAGCCTCAGCTCTGCAGCCTGCTATTGGCCAGAGCAAGTCAAAGGGCAGGGCTAGACTCCAGGACAGGCAAATAGGCTCCACTTCATGAAGGAAATTAAAAAAAAAACAAAAAACAAAACATTGCCATTGCCATCAAATCAACTCTGACTCATAGCAACCCTATAAGAAAGTGTAGGATTACCCCATTGGGATCCCAAGGAGCATCAAGTAGATTTGAAATGCCAACCTTTTGGCTAGCAGCAATAGCTTTTGACCGCTACACCACCAGAGTTTCCTCTTGATGGAAGGAGATGCAAAGTCATTTTGTAAAGAGCACAGACAATGAGAAGTTGTTATTTGGGACCACTGCAGTAATTAGTCCTGGACACCTTGACTCACAGAACTTCCCACAGGGCTTTGCAGTGGACAAGTATCTACTCCAGGAGCACAGTGCTCCGGCCCATCTTCATCATTGTCCTCAGTCTAACACCTAGCACAGTTGTTACTCACCATCTGGTCTCCTCCTGATGCATGGTTGGTCCATGCATCCTGGAACTAAACACTGCCTGATCCTGCACCACCCTAGTGATCAATTTTGGATTGCCTGCTGTGACCCATAGGGTTTTCATTGTCTGACTTTTAGAAGTAGATCACCAGGCCTTTCTTCCTAGTGTGTCTTAGTCTGGAAACTTGGCTGAAACCTGCTCAGCATCACAGCAACACACAAACCTCCGCTGACGAATGGTGGTGGCTATAAGTGAAATGCATTGGCTGGAAATAGAACCTGAGTCTCTCACAGGGAAGGGAGAATTCTACCTCTGAAAAGGGAATGACCTAACGCCCCAAGAGCACCCAGCGTTGTTGTTGTTAATCGTCCTCGAGTCAGTTCTGATTCAAGGAAGTCTCGTGGGTGAAAAGTGGCACTGCTACCTAGAAGTTTGAAGGCTCTGATCTTTCGCATGTAAATCACCAGGCCTGTCTTCCGAGCCACCTCTGGGTGGGCACAAACTGCCTACCTTTTGGCCAGAAATCAAGCTCTTAACCATTCAACTACTCACAGACTGCTTCTACACGCCTGAGTAGTTCAGTTAATGTACTCAGTTAGCAACCAAAGTGGTCCTGGTTCAAGTCCACCCACATAAGAAAAGCCTGGTAATCTCTGTCTGAAAAATTAGTTTGAAAACCCCATGCAGCACAATTGCACTCCGATGCACAGGGTTGCTATGAGTTAACATTGACTCAACTGCAGCTGGTTTTAACACATAGTAATGTTCCACACTGAAGGTGTTGGTTAACTAAAAGCAAACAGCTTTGGGAAAGAAAATGTGCTCACATCTTCTCCAGTGCCTAATTCCATCCAAGCACAACCTGTGTACCCTTCACCTCATACCAGGTCTCTACAAGGACCATGTGCAGAAGGGTGTCTTGCTGATGCTTCTGGGTGATGATGATTAGAAAAACTCCCCTCTGTATCACCACGGAGTTCAGGGTCTGAAAGAATCTCCGTACCTTCCAAACGAAGAAAGAAAAGCTCTCGCCACTGCTCCTTCTTTTGTAGCCTGAGTGGTAATGTTTGGGGAGTGCAGACCAGACGGAGTACTTCACCTTGCTTTCCATGACATAGTGTGTCTAAGAATGTGGGGTTGCTCCAGCTGGGGGTGACGGCACGTGAGCATGGGGCTGGGATGTCAGCTCCCAGCACAGGCTGCTCTGCATGGCTCAAGCTTAGGCTTGCTGGCAAGGCAGCAGAGGGAGGGCTCGTGCACGTGTAGAGAGGCTCCTGGTTGGCCAGGCTCCAAAGTTCCCTGCCTGACTGAGGATGAGTATCAGCAAAGACATCTTGAGATGGATGAACATCTAGCCACAGTCTCCCAACACACACGCACACACACATGCGCACAAATTCACAGTTTGAAATCAGTAAGTCTCCAGTGCCACAAAAACATCCCCCTTTCAGTCTCTTTCTAGATCCTTGTCCATATTTCTTCCATCAAGTGACACTTCCTGACACTCTAAGATTGGCAGAGGTCCAGCCCCCCCAAGCCCACTGGACTGTACCTTGAATGCTATCTCTGCATCTTGATTTCTGTTTTTCCTTCCAGTTTATCCCATGGGTTTGATGCTTCTCCCCATTCTCCCCACTCTCAGACTCCTATCTGGACCCAGGTCTCAGCCTCGTGGCCCTCAAACCAGCTCTTTCCAGCCAGAGTTACATGTGACAGCAGGGTTGCTCCTAGAAAGTACCCTACCTAACCAAAGTGCAGAAAGATCATGGTGGGAGTTCTCCACAACACCCCAAAGGGAGAGAAAAGTTTGAGCAGAGAGACTGGGTATCTGGAGTAAAGCAGTCTTGACTCCTAGTCCTCAATCAGATGTAGCAAACAGCCCTTTACAAGTGGGTCAAGCATCTTCCAAACCATTCACTTAAGTACAGTTAGAGGTACAGGGAGAATCTTCAGTCCCAGGAGGCAAATGACTGATAGGTTTGCAGACTTGTCCCTGGAACTCATTCCTTCTAGAAAGCAAGAAAGAGTGCAAAGATGCCCGGGCAAGAGGAAGAGCAGAGAAGGAGGGAGCAGGGAGGAGGAGACTGAAGAAGCTTCCAGCTCGGAAGACCCTCCATGGTTGAGGTCAGCTTTTCTCACTGGGCACCGCTGGGAAAGATAACTGGCGACTGGAGCCCCCTCTCTGTGGGAACTCCCCTTACTCCATGAAAGCCAACTTATACCCATCTAAAGAAGGTCCCTGGGTGGCTGAAACAGTTTGTCCTTAGCCACCTAACTTAAACGTTGGGGTTTTGAACACGCCATCAGTACTGCAGAAGAAAGGCCTGGCAATCTGCTTCCACAAATACAACAGCTAAGAAAATCCTATGAACCGATTTGACTGTACAACCTATGACATCTCCATGGGTCAGAACTGACTCAACAGCAGGTGGTTTGGTTGCCTATTTATTCGTTTGTTTTTGATCTTTCGGAACCCCTGCAGTCTATAAACACTTTGTGGAAGGGAGACTAAGGTGAAGTCTAAAACTCTGGCAAATTCTCATCAGAAATAAAGGAAAGGGCTCTTCTCATACTACATTAATTCTTTTTTAAATTTTTTTGCACTTCACATGTAAGTTGACAGCTCCAGCTAATTTCTCATTCAAAAATTCTCACACACTGTTTTGCGACCCTCCCGACATGACAGCACGCTCTTCCTCTCCACCCCAGGTTCCCTGTGTCCATTCATTCTGTTCCTGTCCCTTCCTGCCTTTTCATCTTGCTTTTGGACGGAAGTCGTCCCTGTGACTGAACTAAGAGGCACATTTTTATTTTTTGTTTTACAGGCCTCTCTAATCTTTGTCTGAGAAAGGGGGGCTTCTGGAATAGTTTCAGTTCTGAGTTAGCAGAGTTTCTAGGGGCCGGAATCTTAGGGGATTAGTTTTTACCCTTTTTTTAAAAAATATTGACAACTTTGTATTTGACAGAAGAGATGATGCAGCTATTTCAGCAGTTGTAACCCTGCTTACATACCCATGAGAAATGAATGCTTATGTCTGCCAGAGGATATGTAAAAAAACATTCACACAGCACTGTTTCCTATAGCTGGCAACTGAAAAAAAGTTCCACTGTCTATGGACAAGTGGGGTAGCTTCATGCAATATCCTATAATACAGCAAGGAGAAAAAAACTACCTACTGGGACAGGCGCAGCCCAGACACATCTCACTCCTGTAACACTGAGCTAAAGAAGCCAGACACACAGAGCATGGTTACATTCCATTTGCATAAAGTTCAAACGCAAGCAAAATTCATCTCTGGTAATAAAATTCAGAATAGGGGTGGCCAAAAGATCTCCCTTTGGGGTGTGACTATAAAGGCCATGAGAGAGACCTCAAGATGCTAGTAACATTCTTTTGGGTGATATGGGTGCTGGCAACATGGAAGTATTTATTTATAAAATTTCATCAAGCTGTACCCTGTAAGTTTATGTATTTTACTTAATGTGCATTATGTTTTAATAATATGATAAATCATAATGTTATTATTAAATAATAATAATATGCTAAATCCATATCTATGTCTATGGACCAAAAAAACAATACCATGATCAAAAGAGAAAAAAAATTGAAGCTATCAAAAATTCCATTATACTTGAATCAACGATCAGTATCCATGGAATCAGTAATCAAGAAATCAAGTGATGTATTGCACTTGGAAAATCAGCTCCAAAAAACCTCTTTAAGGTGTTTTTTTTTTTTTTTTGAAGCAAAGATGTCACTTTGATGGTTAAGCTGTGCTTGATCCAAGCCATGGTCTTCTCAGTTATTTCATATGTATGCAAAAGCTGGACAATGGAAAAGGAAGACAGAAGAAGAATTGATCCATTTAAACTGTGTTGGCAGAGGATCGGCCATATCATGGACAGCCAGAGAATGAGCGAATCAGTCTCACCAGAAAAACAACTAGAATGCTCCTGAGAAGTCAGGATGCCAAGACTTTGACTCACTTACCTTGAACACAGTATTAGAGAAGACCAGTCGCTAGATAAGGACATCACGTCTGGTAAAGAAAGGGTCAGTGTAAAAGCAAGAAACCCTGAATTCAATGAGATGAATTGACATAACAGTCACAATGGACTCAAACACATCAATGATCTTGAAGAAGGCACAGGACTGGTCCAAGTGTCATTCTGTTATACGTAAGATCATCTAGAGTCAGAGCCGACCATGACAAGCAAAAACAACATCACTATGTATTTGCTGGTGGTGGTTGTCATCAGACCAATTCTTAATCACAAAGACCCCATGTGTGCAGAGAGCGGCCCCCTCAAATTTTTAAAGCTGTGATCTTTTAGAAGCAGATCCCCAGGCCTGTCTTCTGAGGCATGTTTGGGTGAATTTGAACCACCAACATTTCAGCTAGATAGAGAGGTAGGTAGACAGACAGACAGATGACAGATACACACATCCACAGATTCATAGGTAGATAGATAAAAACTATTATATGCCAGGTGTCCCATGGCAGATACTAGCAATTTAACACCTAAGAAAATGTGCACAGTCCATGCCTGTATGAAATTTATGAGCTAGTTGTGGGGTAAACATTAGGGAAATAGTCATCCAAGGAAGAAAGCAGTAACTAACTGCCCCCAAAGCCAAAAGGCATTGTGTCAAGTTGATTCCACCTCACAGTAACCCTATAGGTCAGAGTAGAAGTACCGCATTGAGTTTCCAAGGAGCACCTGGCAGATTTGAACTGCTGACCTTTTGGTTAACAGACACAGCACTTAAACATTATGCCACCGGGTTTTCCTGATGAACTGCAGGAAAGTGCTATAAAAGGAAGGTGGGAGATAGCAGAACAAGAGGTCTGACTCAGACCTAAAATCAAGGGGTTCTTCTCTAAGGAAGTAACACTTCTGCTAACATCAGCAAGGTGTTCGGAGTTCCACAGATGAACCTTCAGTTGGAGGGCAAAGAACAGTCAAGTCTGAGCAGATTGGGTTGGCATTTGGGGGTGGCTAACAGGACAGCAAATAGCCTGCAAAATGAGGAAGACTGTACTTGATGAGGCCTGAAAAGTGGGCGCATTGGGGAAGATTTGGTGGAAGACGTTGACGGGTTTGAACTTTATTCTGAGGGCAGTAAGGAGTCACTGAAGGCTTTTCAGCAGAAAACAACACAATCCGATCACTTGTCTGTAGCAGAGATTGCAAAAAGGCAAAGGTACGCACACATGGGCAGACAGCTACACAGCAACAGCAGAAGCTCAGGAGTGAAGAGCTAATGTTGACAGCAACTCTGCAGGGCTGATGACTGAAAGTGCTTTAGACATCTGAGTTAGCAAAAACGTCCTTTAACACCAGCTATGGCAAAAGCACACACACACACACACACAAGAAAAAAAGACCTATGAGAAACAGGAGCGCTACAGTAAGTATAAGCAAAGAACAGTAACAACACAGCTGAAACAGCACATTTATCCCTAGACTTAGATACTACCGACTTCATGAATAGCACATTCAAAACAAGCTCCTAGAGTCTCTTTAAATTCAAAAGCTAAACATTTTTCTGCATCATTTTTGGCTACAGACAGTCATAACGGCAGGATGATGCGCTGCTTATCCTCATAGCTAACATTCATTGAGCATTTGCCATTTGTTAGACATGCTTCTAAGTTTTCACATGGACTTCATGTAATCCTTGTGACCACCCTATTAGGTAGGTGCAATGTTTTTGTTTTGTTTTTTTCTTTTTGATTTTGTTTATTATCCACACTTACAATTGAGGACATCAAAGTGAAGAGAATTGTCCATGATTCCCTAGCTAAACCAGTTGCTATCAAGTCAGTTCCAACTGATGACAACCCCACATGTGTCAAAGTAAAGCTGGGCTCCATAGCTTTCATGTTTGTGATTTTTCAGACATAGATTGCCAGGACTTTCTTTCAAGGCACCTCTACATACTCTCCAGCCTCTAACCTTTTGATTAGTAGCCACACACTTGAATCATTTGCACCACCCAGGGACTCCCTGTCCCCTACCTAGTAGAAGCAAAGGAAAGATTCAAACCCAAGCAATACAGTACTCCAATCTGCACTTTAGTCACTAAGCTCTAGTTCTTTTCATGAAGGAGGCTTTGATCTTGACCTTTTTGGAACCTTTGACTAACAGAATAACTTCCAGGCATATCAAAGAATGCTGGAGTCTATTCACACTTCCGATTTGCTAAAGTAGTTGTTTTGTTTCTCCTTAATTGAATTTCATATTCCTGGAAGTTAAATAGCTTCTTTTGAAAGTCATCCAGAGGCTTCTGACAGCCAGAAGTTAGGTGCTTGAGTGATGTCCTTCCAGACACCTGAATCACCCCACCAACCTCTCTGCTCATTTTGAAAAGTTTATGTTGGATTCCAAAATATTGGGCAATTTAAAGTGCATTAATGTCATTTCTTGGTACATGTTAGAAAGTCTGTGGATTCAAAAAGTTATTTTTCAATCTGACTCGACGGCACTTGGCTGGCTGGAAATCTTATTGTAATTTTTTTTGAAGTGGCACTATTTAATTGTAGTCAACTGTGGGAGCTGTTACCCAATCAGATAACTAAAGTGTCCATCAGATGAATAGCAGAGGAGAACACAAGGTTAGCAGCTGTCGCACTTAACCACTATGCCACCAGGGTTTCCATTCTGGAACTAGGATCTCCCTTTCTCTAGGCAAGAAGTCAGTCTCCCACATGGCAGGAATCTTCTCCTTCCTGTCTCTCGTTCGGTTTGGCTGTATCCCATTCTACACCTCCAGTATCTTCTTCCCCAATCAGCCTTTCATGTTCCTCTGAGAAGACATCAACTGCATAAGTAAAATGCATGCTGAATCTCCTTGGATGACTATATAAGAGTACTGTCTCTGGTATCAAGTGGTCTTGTGGTAATTCAAGAACCTTGTGAGTATTAACAGTTACTCTAAGTTCAATTTCTCATCTTTAAAAAAATGAGGCTAGTAGTATCTACTACAGTTTAAGAAAAAAAAATGTGCTGTCATTGAGTAGATCCCAACTCATGGTGACCTCATGTGTTATAGGAAAGAAATGAGCTCCACAGGATCTTCCTGTCTGTCACCTTTATGGAAGCAGATCACCAGGGCTTTCTTCCATGGCACCATTTGGTGGCTTTCAAACTGCCGACTTTTGAGGTAGCCAAGCACAAACCACTGGTACCATTCAATTCAGAATATATTTTAAAGAAGAAAAATATTTACCCATTGATAAGGAAAAAATGTAAATATTCAATAGAAAAAAATCATGAAATGACTTAAATAGGCATCATTAATAAGAATATTTGGTGGTGGAGTCAAGATGGCAGACTAAGCACATGTCTCCTTATATCCTTCTGGAAACCAAGACCTGAACTAATAATCAAACAGAGCTTTCTGGTCACCTAGTGAGCCCCCAGGACACGGCACAGGGCTGTTAATTTGGGCTTCAAGCCACTGAACAAAAAACCTGCTCTCTTTTGCTGACTCCCACTCCTGGCTGGCCCTGGATCTCATGGACTGAAGGTAAACGCCCCATTTTGACTTTTTTTTCTCTATCTTGGCCAGTGGGTGGAGCTGGGTCTTGCCTAGTGGCTAGACTCAGACACACTGCTGGTGGGATGCCAAGCCAAGGCAAGTGCCATCGAGCTGGATATAGGCAGGCGAAATTGCCATATTTTGAGACCCAGGCTTAGGACTCTGTTAATCTAGCCACTTTGGGTCTGTCTTTTTATCGCTGCCACAGCATGATTTGTACGGAAACACAGTGCCTGTGTGCAGGACGCCATGTTGGATACGGAGATTTTAGCAGTACCTAATTCCTAGCTTGGGAGCCAGTGCCTGCAAACAGGATAGCGTTTCTCTGACAAAAAAGCAGTAGTTTACACAGTGTCACCTACAGTGGCGGCCTGGCAACAGAGGCAGAGGACTCACTACCTCTCAGCACCTTTAGACCCTCTATCTGCTGACCGTGTGGAGGGCACCGACTTAGATATGGTGGCCGCAGCTGGACCTATTTCTTAGCTTGGGAACCAGAGCCTGCCCACAAGAGGGCACTTTTCTACCAGAAAAGCAGTAGTTTACACAGTGTCACCTAAGGGTGAGCACTGTTAGCAGAGGCCAACAGGGCAGTAGCATTGATGTATTTTGAACTAGCTCATATCATCTGGGGTTGGATATAGAGGTGTTTACTTTACCAGTTGGGAAGAGGGACCTCTATACCTGAAAACCTGACTGACTTGGGAGGTGGTCAGATACCTTTTGTTTTATATTTTAAGACAACCTAGAGAAACATCTGCAGTCCATCCTCACAGTATCTCTCTCACCCTTTACTTACTCACATGAAACCCAAAAAGCAACAGACGCTTCTGGCATACAAGAAATCACCCATGGCTTCAGAAGGCTCCCAAACAAAACAATCAAGGAGTTTTCCAGATGAAGAAATATTTCTGAAATCATCATAAGGTGAATACAAAATGATTATATACAGAGCCCTTCTGGAACTTATACACAATGCAGCAGAACAAAAGGAAAAATTAAACAAGCTGTTTGATCTGATGGAACACCAGTACTCTGAAATCCAACAGATCAGGAACAAAATCAAAGACGTACACGTTTCCATTCAAAGCCAAGAAAACAGAATACAACAAATGGAAAAAAGAATTTCTGACTTGGAAGACAGAGCTACTGAAGCCAGGATCTATGAGCAGAAATCAGAAAAAAGAAACAAGAAAAATGAAGAAGCATTAAAAAGCATGTGAGACTCTATTAAGAGGAACAACCTTTGATTAACTGGAGTCCTTGAACAGGATGAGACATCTGAGAAAACAGAGAGTATCGTTGCTGAGCTGCCAACAGAAAACTTCCCACAAATCATGAAGGAAGAGAATATAGATATCCAAGACACATATCAGATCTCAAAAGAAAGATTTCAAGACATATTATAATCAAGCTTAACAAAATGAAACATAAGCAGTAACTCTTAAAGGCAGCAAGACTCAAAGTAAAGCTAACATTCAGAGGGAAACCCTGTAGGCTTTCGTCAGATTTCTCAGCAGAAACCATGCTGGCACGGAGACAGTGGTACAACACATTCAAAGCCTTGAAGGAGAACTTCCAACCAAGAATTATATATCCTGAAAAACTATCTTTCAAATATGAAAATGAAATTAAGACTTTCCCAGATAAACAGAAACTCACCTGATTTTGTCCATTGATGCAGAAAAGGCATTTGATAAAGTCCAACACCCATTCATGCTAAAAACTCTGAGCAAAGTAGACATAGACAAAAAATTCCTCAACACAATAATGGCCACTTATACCAAGCCAACTGTCTACATCATCCTGAATGGAGAGACACTGAAAGACTTTCCCTCAAGAACAGGAACTAGACAAGGATGCCCACTCTCACCTCTCCTATTCAACATTGTACTAGAAGTTCTAGCCAGAGCAATTAGACAAGACCAAGAAATAAAGGGCATCTGCATCAGCAAACGAGAAGTCTAAATCTCCCTGTTTGCTGATGATATGATTGTATATGGAGAGTATACCCAAGAATGTATAAGTAAACTACTCAAACTGATAGAAGAGTTCAGCAAAGTCTCAGGATACAAGAAAAACATAAATAAATCAGTCAGCTCACTTTATACCAACGAGATTATTAAGGAAGAAATCTCCAAGTCAATATCATTTACTATAGCCCCTAAGAAAATAAAGTACCTAGGAATAAATCTAACCAGAGAAATAACAGACCTTTACAAAGAGAACTACAAACCCTTACTACAAGAAACTAAGAGAGACTTAGATAAATGGAGAAAACTACCATGCTCATGGATAGGAAGACTTAACATTGTGAAAATGTCTATTTTAACCAAAGCAATCTACTTATGTAATGCAATCCCAATATCAGTTCCAGTGACATTTTTTAATGAGGTGGAAGAACAAATTACCAATTTTGTCTGGAAGGGAAAGAAGCCCTGGATAAGTAAAGCATTACTAAAGAAGAAGAACACACTGGGAGGCCTCTCACTGCCCAATCTTAGAACCTATTACACTGCCACAGTAGTCAAAATGGCCTGGTGCTGGTACAAAAACAGACAGATCAGTGGAACAGAATCAAGACCTCAGAGATGACATCACCTGCCTATCAACAGTTGATATTCAACAAAGGCTCTAAGATATTAAACTGGGGTAAAACCAGTGACTTCAACAAATGGTGTTGGCAAAATTGGATATCCATCTGCAATAAATTGAAACAAGATCTATATCTTACACCTTATACAAAAACCAACTCAAACTGTAAAAAAGACCTAAATATAAAATCTAAAACGATAAAGCTCACCAAGAAATGGTAGGAATAACAATGGAAGTTTTAATAGACAATATAGACAGACTTCAAAATCTGTCAAACCACACTCAACAGAAGAAAAAAATAGATAAATGGGAACTGTTGAGAATCAAACACTTTTGCTCATCCAAAGACTTTATTAATAGAATTAAAAGGCCACCTACAGAATGTGAAAAAATATTTGGCAACTCTATGTCAGACCAACCCCTAATCTCCATAATCTATAAGGTACTACAAAATATCAGTAAGAAGAATATAAGTCATCCAATTAAGCTATGGGCAAAGGAGATGGACAGACATTTCTCTAAAGAGGAGATCCAGGCAGCCAAAAAACACATGTGGACATGTTCACAATCTTTAGTTGTTAAAGAAATTCAAATCAAAATGACAATGAGATACCATCTGACTCCAACAAGGTTGGCCATGACCCAAAAAATGCAAAACAACAAATGCTGGAGAGGCTGTGGAGAAAGTGGAACTCTCCCACACTGTTGGTAGGGTTGAAAAATGGTCCAGTCTCTTGGGAAAGCAATCTGGCACTTCCTTAAAAAAATGGATATAGATATACCATTTGACCCAGTAACTCCTCTACTTGGAATATATCCTACAGAATCAAGGCCATTCACACCAACAGACACATGCACAAGAATGTTTATCGCAGCACAGTCCACGATAGCAAAAAGATTGAACCAACCCAGATGCCCAGCAACAGAGGAATGGATAGGTAAACTATGGTATATATACTCAATGGAGCATTATGCAATGATAAAGAATAATGATGATTCCAGGAAACATCTCATAACCTGGTTTCAACTGGAAGACATTATGTTGAGTGAAAATAGTCAGCAACAAAAGGACAAATATTGTATGAGACCCTGATGATAAGATCACAAAAACAGACTTATGTATAGAAGAAAAGACTCTTTGACTGCTGCAAGGGGGGGAGGAAAGGAGGGTGAGGGTGGCAGGGTTTAGATTAGATAGTTGGTAGAAATTTGGTTGGGTGAAATTGGTGATAGTACACATTAGAAATGAGAACAATATTAATGGGACTTCAATATAACTTGAATACTTCTTCCATCTTAACCCAATATTTCAAGGACAGAGTAGCTAGGGCAGGGGGCAGGAGACCATGCTGTTAGGTGAAATCAAGGCCAATTGGCACAACTAGCATTTTGCTAAGTGGGCTCTCTGCACCCCACATTGATGAGTGGCATCTGGGGTCTTAAAAGCTGCCAAGCTGCCATCCAAGGGCACAGCAAATGGTCCCAACTCAGCAGGAATGGATGCTCACCGAGGACCAAAATGACATGGGGTAAAGACAACCCAGAAAATAGAGAGACCCACGTGAGTGAGTGCCTACATCTACTTGGGACCAGAAGAACTGGATGGTGCCCGGCCACCACCAGTGATAGCCGTGATGGAGCTCACAAAGTTGAGTCTCATTGGCAACACAAGAATAAAAAGGGGTACACCCTGAGATCACCACTAAAAGATTCAAATTGATGGTCCAGAGGCTTCGGGGTTCCCCTGGGAGCATGGCCTCTGGTCCTGATGCTGCCTTTGACCATAAATCATAATGAAGGTCCACTCTTCGGACAAGAATGGATTGGACTTGGTGACACAGAGTGATCATATATTTGGGTGCACTTTATGGTTCTACGTATCTATAGGAAATCATCCTGCTGTCCTCTGGCTGGAGTAAGGGGAGTGGATGGAGAGGAGGGGAAAGGAGACTGTTGGGAGGATGAGACATGTATGGAGCAGAGAGGAATAGTGTGCTGTCACCGGCAGGGAGAGCAGTGGAAGCTGCATATAGGTGGGCATGTAAATTTATATGGGAATGTACATTTTCACTCAGTCATAATAAAAAAAATAATATTGAAGTGGCCTATGAATATTTGACAAGCTTCTCATCTTCACTGTGAGATATCCAGTATCCAGATCTTTGCTTTTAAATATTCTTCTCCAGTAAAACGATCCAGAGCTTCTTAGAGAAATGTTTATTCTAAGGCTGGGGCAGGAAATATGCAATAATGAGTCTGTAGTATCTTGTGGTACCAGAAAGCAAACCAAAAACTAAACCCACTGACATCGAGTTGACACTACAGAAAAGAGTGAAACTGTCCGGTAGAGTTTCCAAGGATCAGCCTGAAGATTTGAACTGCCAACCTTTTGGTTAGCAGACATTGGGCTTAGACATTACACCATCAGGGTTTCCCCGGAAAGTAAGGAAGTACTTAAAAATCAAAAAGGTGGCAGACATGTTAAAGTGAGTTATGAGCCATCCTGAAAGAGCTTCTTGTAGCCAAAGCTCGAAAATTTTAACAAAATAAACAGTATAATATTGAACTGTAACATAAAATATAAAATAAATGCACATGAGTCCACACTGACCTGAATAAACAAATGAAGGAGAAGGGACAAGTCTTCCTTGAGAAGAATCCTAAATAATATGTATATATTCCTCCCTCCATAAGGTGGAACTCAATCCTCTTCTCTTTGAGGGTGGGCTACACTTAGTGACTCAACTTCCAAACCAATGAGAAGAGAAAGGGAGAAACAGCAAATTCACAGTGAAGAAACCTGGCAAAATTATGTTGACTAAGTCATCATCAGTGATCTCCTGTACTCTTTAATTATCATGTAATGAGAAAGGCATTTCACACTTTTGTGGCGTCCTTTCCCAAGACCCAACTCACCATTGTAATTGTGGAAAAAAAAAATCTGACAAACCTGACCAGAGAATACCTGGTCAACATTTCTCAAGACCATGAAAGTCAAAAAGACAAGCCTGGGAAACTGTCACAAACTAGAGGAGACTGGGAAGAAATTATGACGAACTGTAATGTGGTACCATGTAACAATTCTGAAACAGAAAGAAGAAAATAATGGAAAAGCCAGTGAGATCCAAATAAAATCTGGAGTTTACTCCATAGTAACATACCAGTGTCAGTGTCTTAGCTTTGACAACGTATTATGGCAATGTCAGATGTTAACAGTGGGGTATACAGGAGGTCTCTACACCATCTTTGCATCTTTTCTGTAAATCTAAAATCATTTCAAAATCAAACATTTCTTTAAAATAAATAAATAGATAACCCAGGGAGAGCCCACTACACTCCACAAGAACAACAACACTGAAGGTAACAAACTTCGGCAAATATGTCAGAGCAACTGGAACTCCTGTGTCTCCAAGTGAAAGTGCCAACTGACACACAAACTGATAGTGCAGTACAACTCTCGGGTAGCAGACTAAAGCCTAGTAGATGTACAAATGAGAACCCAGCAATTTTCTCCCTAAATACACACCCAAAAGAAAGGCTTCCATGTTTTATCCAAAGACCTGTATAAAAATGTTTCCAACAGCACTGTTTATAATAGACAGTCAGAAGAAATAACGTGTATATCCTCCTGTTGTAGCATTGGTAAATAAATTGGGTTAGTCACCACTTTTAAAGCACTGCCTAAACTCAGATGATGAACAGCTGACCAGAAGACTTATATTTGTAACAGTCACTCGTATCTGTTTTTGGCTACTATTCCACTCACCTGGTATCTCTGGACAGCCCACAGCACACCATACAACAACCAGACTAATTGAATTGTTGCTACACGTGATCACACAGATGACTTCTATGAACATAATGCCAAGCAAAATGAACCAAGCCAAAACCAAAAAAAAAAAAAAGTATTCTTCTTGATTTAACCGATATAATATGCAAAAGTAATTGATACTGATAGACAATCAAACTGTAGTTACACTTGAAGTGGGGATATGGAACAGCTGGGATAGGCAGGGGGAAGTATTTTTAGGGTGCTGGTTATGCAGGGTGTTCGCTTTGTAAAAATACATCCCACAATACCCTTAGATGTGTGCACTTTTCACTATGTATGCTATACTTCAATAAAAACTTTTCTTAAAGTTAAAAAATGATGCATACATACTTCAAACCTGTTTAATTTTAACTTAAAACATAAACGCACATTCATTCACTGCGCTTTTGATGTGGAGCCAAAGCTTTTCTTTGAGAATGGGTCTGTGCACTAGAGTTCCTTGTCATCTTTCTTACATAAACCACACCCATAATGCATCACCGACAATTTCCAGCATCAGTTTCTTTGAAGTCAACAGAGACCTTAAGGACCCTTGTAAAGCAATCTGAGTGCAGAATCTTTGTAGAATTTTATGATTTCCCTATCCATTCATTGTCTCACCCGCATCCAATTTCCTAGCAACTTTTTTTTATTAATTCCACTTTGTAAGTCTTTTCAGAGCTTCCAACTCAGCATTCACAGAAACATCTTTTTGCACACATATTTCATTGAATCAGCTAATATTTCATTAAGTAATGAATACCTAAGACAGACAAGGCAGGTTTAGAACCAAATAGAAATGATCCTTAAAGAGCATACAGTTCTGCTGGTAGGAGTAGGTGTGCCTGTGTGTCCTGGAGGACAGTCCATATTTGCAGGCGTGTCCCACAAAGTGGGCATTAATCAGTGTGCTTCCCAGAGGAATGAAGAGCTTTGGTTATTCCTCTATGTTTGTCAAGAGGAGATGCCTCCTCTGTTGTTATTTATGTCCCTAAGCCCTTAGCTGCTACAACTGGTCATTCTTGGGTCATCTTTCATTTGGACCACTGTGGAGACCTCTTTCTGATCATCCATCCATCCAGTCACCACCTTTTTCTAAACTACAAATTATGTACTTGTTTCTGGCTTACATTACTTCAAATATAGACTGCCTGGCATGTAGTAAGTGCTCAGCAAATATTTGTCAATTGAGAGAATAACTAAATAAATGAGTATGTGATGTTTCTGTTTCTACAAAGCTCCAGTTCTTTGGCCTGTTCTATGAGGCCCTTCATGGTCAAGTTCTGCCCAACTTTTGGGTTGTCTCATCTCACATCCCCTCCATGTACCCTCCTCTACAGCCCCACTGAGCCTCTCATGAGTGCTATCTCTCACTCAGCTTTTCCAGGCTTCCTTCTCACCCTCTCACTGTTCCTCTGCTTAAAGTGCTGCTTTCTCTTGCCTTCCAGGTGGGCACCTAGAAAAGACTCAGCCATTCCTTCCTCTTCAAAGCTCTGCCTGACATATCTCCATGGAGTTCCTTGATATCTCTGATCCTCCTGCTTTGCAAACCACACTGTTACAACTCACTGTCACCTGATGACCATTATCTTCATGGCTGTCTCTTCCATAGACAGTGCAACAAAGAGATTGATGGCTGGACCTCAGTCCCTTTATTTGGCGTCATAGTCCCAGTGTCTGGCTCAGCACTGGCACACAGTGCTCAATAGAGGCATGGAGGCAGGAGGCAGCTAGTCTGAGTTCAAATCCTGGCTCTGACACTTGGCAACTGTAGGGCCTTCTCCAACACTGGTTTCTTATAAAATAAGAGGAATGATACATACCTCATAGTATCCCTGCAAAGGCTGAATGAGATCTCCTCTGTAAGGGGCCTGGTATACAGAAAGCATTTAATAAAAGAACCTAGAAATATGTGAGAGTGCCCACTCACCAAGTAAGGCAAGGTCTAGGTATCCGTCCAAAGGTGCCCTCCCTGATTGTGCAGTGGTTAAGTGTTCTGCTGCTGACCCAAAGGCTATTCACCCAGAGGTCTGAGATTCAAGTCCACCAGTCACTTCACAGGAGAGAAGACCTGGCAAGTCTGTTCCCATACAGACTATACCCTACAAAACTATATGGCAGTTTTATCTGTCCCAGAAAGTCACCATGAGTCAGAACTGACTCGCTGGCACACAACAACAGACAACTGTGCACCGTCGCAATTCATATGGCGCGCTAGATGTGACGAGAAAGAACTCCGGCATCTGCGCATAGTAGACGGTCAATATTTATTGAGCTAATGGATGATAATTTCCTGCCCTTTTCCCCTTCCTTTGTCCTGCTCTCCTCTCTGCCCTCGCCATGTCCCAGGCCCCAGCTCTGTGGGTAATTTGAAATGAAAATCCCAAAGTTATTTTTCATAAGTGAGAACAATCACTCTAAAGTCTGCTGGCACAGTGTCCTGACAGGGGGCTGGCAACAGCCAGTTCGCAATGAGCCCTGCCAGGGGGGCCGTGCACATGCTTCTAAGAATAACTCAGTGTCCAAGAATTCCGCCTGTTCTATTGCAAGCTGGGGCCGGCCTGCAGCTGGTTTGCATTAGCGTGGAGAGTGATGGTATTCCTCTTTACTACAGTGAGACCAAGGCACCTCCTTCCCTTCTCCTGCTCCCACTCTCAGCTGCCATTTAGCTAGCTGAGTCTCCCCTTAGCAGTTTTGAAACACCAGGAAGGAGTCTGGTTAGAGCTAAACTGCAGAGTAGATGAAGTTTGTTTCTGAGGTCCTTTCATCTCACGTCTTGATGCTACACTCTGCTATGCCATTTGGGCATCATCCTGAGTCCCCAGTCATCTCAATACCCTCAGGCCACGAGAACATCCATCCAAACTCATCCCCACAAGACCAGTCTATGCCGGAGATCAATCCTGACCGTATCTGACCCAATTCATTCATTTCTACAAGACACAAGGACAGCCAATTAAGTTTGCAAACTCATCCTAGAAAAAGTACTACATAATTCATTGCTGAATATCACTATGGTCATCTTTGAAGTACTCCTGTTGGCAAGCTATACACTGATGCCAGCACCTGGTCTACCCTTCAAAGTGATTTTGGAACTCTTTCTGGCATGGCTGTCAAAGCTGTCATTGTATTACCCTTGATGTCCTGAATGTCATCTAAGTGTCTTCCTTTCAATATTTCCTTTAGTTTCAGGTAAAGAAAAAAGTCATTGGTGGCCAGATCAGGTGAGTAGGGAGGGTGTTCCAATACAGTTACTTGTTTACTGGCTAAAAACTCACTCATGCATGACTATACCACTAAGTTCACAAACTTGCCACCATGCTACTGCTTGCAATGGCCATTCCAGAGAGAGCTTGCAAACGACTTTGAAGGATGAGGTGCTGGCATCAGTGCATAACTTCCTAAGGGGAGTATTTCAGAGGTGACTACAGTGATATGCAGCAATGAGGGATGTAGCACTTAAAACAGTTAAGTTCATGTACTTAATTGTCAGACCATATTATCTTGCATCATAGAGAAAAGGAAACCTAAACCATCACCTGGTGAGGCAGACTGGTCTACAGAAGTGGTTTGGGGGGCTCAGGGGACTCCTAAAGGCATTTGGAAACATCTGAGACCATTTATTTTTAGGGTGTCACAAAGAGAAGGGGCATTACTGGCACTTATGGGCAGTATCCAAGTATACAAACTATCCTGCAACGCATGAAACATCAGAAAGAATTGTCCACCCTAAAAACGTCAATGATGTGCCTTTTGAAAATCTCCTGAAGTGAAACATGTCACCCTGTTCCCATCCATACCCCTCCTGTTATTGTTGATGCTGTTAGGTATCATCAAGTCGGTTACAGCTCACAGCAATTTTGTGACAATGAAATGCTGCCCAGTCCTGCACCATCCTCACAATCATTGTTATGCTTGAGCCCATTGTTGTAGCCACTGTGTCATTCCATCTCACTGAGGGTCTTCCTCTTTTTCGCTGACCCTCCTACTTGACCAAGTGTGATGTCTTCTCCACAGACTAATCCGTCCAGGAAAAATGCTCTTTGGATCATGTGGTTCATTATTAAGTCTTTGTTGTACTAAACTTGAGAGAGACAGAGAGAGAGTAGACAGAAAGATGATGGAAGCCATACTGCTCTAAATAAGACAGGGAGAGTCAAGAGACAGGAGGGACAAGGAAGGAGATATCAGAAATTGAGAGGATGAGAGGAAGAAAACTAGGAGCAGCTTCCAAAAGGAGTGGCACGTGGAACAGGACTCCTGTGAGGTGGTTTGGGGATCATTCAGTTGTTGGGGTACTTCGTAACGTGGAGACTGGAATCCAGGTAGCCCTGTTAGGTGCCCCTGAGATATGGCTATGACTGTCTAGAATACCCAAAAGTTCCTTCATGGAGATTTTTGCCAAGTCTCGGTTTAGACATTTAGCCCAGGTTCTTTCTACTTTCACCCATGCTTTCTGCTTCATACCACGTGTCATGGACTGAATTGTGTCCCCCCCCCCAAAAAATGTATGTAGCAATTTGGCTGGATCATGATTCCACATATTGTGTGATGTTTCCATATGTTATGAATCCTGCTTCTATGATGTTATTAAGGGAAGGTAGGTAGCAATTGTGTTGGTAGGGTAAGACTCAGGGTAGAAGATTGTGTTGTGCCTTGAGGCAGTCTCCTGGAATATAAAGGAAAGGAAAGCAAGCAGAGAGTTGGAGATCTCATACCAGCAAGAAGCAGTACTAGAAGCAGAGCACACCCTTCGGAAAGGAGCTGGGGGTCCCTGCACTCCAGAAGCTCCCAGTCCAAGGGAGGACTAGCAATAAGGACCCTCTTCCAGAGCCAGCAGAGAAACCTTCCCCTGGAGCTGATGCCCTGAGTTTGGATTTATAGCCTACTAGACTGTGATGGAATAAAATTTCTCTTCATCAAAGTCATCCAGTTGTGGTGTTTCTGTTATAGCAGCATGAAATGACTAAGATGCCATGTCAACCCAAACATAAAACTCAGCTCTTTCATCATTCCCTCCTAAAACCTGCTCACTCCCAGAGTGAGAGTGTCAGACATTCCTAAAGTTGTAGAGGGGAGCAGAGAAAAGGGATGACATCAACAGCACAAACAATTTCACAAGAAGTATCAGTCATTCCTCTTTTTAAAAGGCATAAAACCACCTACTGGAAACACTGATACATAGTGGTTAAGTGTTACGTCTGCTAACCAGAAGGTCAGCAGTTCAAATCTACTAGGCACTCCTTGGGACCTATGGAACAATTCTATTCTGACCTGTAGGGTCACTATGAGTCAGAATCTACTCAATAGTGGGTTTGGGTTTAACCACCTACCTCAGGGAAGCTGCTCTTCACCACTGAGAGGCCCACCTTGGATGATCTCACTGACTCCCCCCTCACCACCTCATCCTTTCTCATAATCTCTTCTCTTCCCCTCCCTCTCAGAAGCAGAAAGCAAAGACTTCTATTATCTCAGGCAGAGCAACAGGGCAATCTCTCTTTGCGCCTGTGAGCCACCAACACCCAAGCCTTCTGCATCTTACCTATTCACTTGAAAAACTACGGACAGGTCAAAGTGATTTCACAAACAAAGCTGTTTCTTCCCTAAAAGAATCGAGTTCTCTATTAGACTGTTCAGCTCCTTATTCTCATCTACAATTTAAGTAACAAATCAAAATTGTAGAGGAAAATAAAGTCCTGTGGGCAAGTCTGGGAGGATTTTCTGGACAAGGTTGACTTTAAAGAAGCCCTTGGATGGGTTCGATTTGGACAGAATGAGAGCGGAAACCCATGAATATTGCAGCCTAAATGAAAATGTGGAGGCTGAATTGACACAGCATCTGCAGGGGAGATTGAAGAATTTGTTCTAGCTGAAGCCAACAGCACACTGGGTAGCAGTGGAACATAAAAATGTGTTAAGCAGGATCGTGCATAGAGGACTCTGAATGTGTCAGGTTAAGAATCTGACCCAAACCTGATCTCACCTTTGGGATACCAACTAAACCTATTGCCATCAGGTCAATCCTAACTTGTGACAAATGCATGCCTTTCTCAGTAGAACCAAGCTCCATAGGGTTTTCAACAACTGTAATCTTAACAGATACAATCACCACAGCTTTCTTCCAAGGTGCTGCTGGGTGAATTTGAAGCACCAAACTTCTTCATTAACAGCCAAGAGCAAACTGCTGGTACCATCCAATGACCTTACATTTGGGATAGGTCAGTCTACTTTTGAGGGTTCTTTCCTGCTTCCCTTCCTTCGTCTTTCCCTCCCTTCCTTTCTTTTTCTCTTCCTTTTTTTTCCTTCTTTTTTGAGAAAACCACACTAATGAGTCTTCTAGATATACAGATGTAAAGCAAGAACATCTCGGGAGACAACAGGAATCTAACGGATTAGCCTAAATACATCGAACTTAGACAAAATAGCCTGTTTGATTATGTTCAGAGCCTCCAATACTGCTAACCAACAGGTTGACAATTTGAATTCACCAGCCACTCCTTTGAAACTCTATGGGGCAGTTCTACTCTGTCCTGTAGAGTCATGTGGGTCAGAATCGACTCAATGGCAAGGGGGTCGAGGGTTAAGCCTATTGCTTTTAGGGGTAGAAAAGTTTCTGTTCCATGTGAATTTAGCCTACCTGTAGGTGAACATTCTTTTACTTTTTGGAGTTGGTCATGTTTTCATTCACACATGTGCAGACTACAGGAATATTTTTATCAAGTGTAAGTTTTATGGAGAGTGCTCAAATATTAAAAAGAATGAATACAAACAAAATTTTCTTAGATGAATTTATTTTATAAACTCCATATTATTATTACATCAACCACTGTGAAAGTGGGCTGTGAAAACAATGAAGCTATTTGGATGAACTTCAAAACTACAAACTGCAGTGATAAATAACCATCATCTCCTTCTCTCAGAGAGGAGAGAAGATGCCTGAGTTCACCCCAGAGTGACATCACCAGCCACGATGACTCAAGTGCCTGCAGACTCACCTCCTCAGGTGAGTCTGGGGTAGCCACACAGCATCCTAGTTGTTGCATGTTACCTCCACAGCAACTCTCCCCTTCTTCCCCAAAGCCTCTGCTTCTGGCTGGTCTCTGTTTCAGCTGGCTCAGGAAAAGGTACCCTTGAAGCTGATGCTTTCTCACCTGTACAGAAGTATAACCACAGAGTCTTCTCTCAGTTCTCTAGAGTCATGGGGAAGATTTTCCCACACCCAGCCTCCATTTCTCTGACTCTGAAAATAGCCCTCCAGTTTTCCCTGGGATGCTGCCCTCTTGATTCAGATGGGAATGCTCTCCCGACCACATGGTATAAGAGTAACCAAGGTATTACTAGTCTGATTATGTCATTTGCTGGCCACAGTGACTGGTTGCCCAACCTCATCACTCAATCTGGAATAGCACTCCAATCAATTCCGGCCATGTTGCTTTTTTTTTTTTTTTTAATTTTCTGCATAGCACTTAGCATTATCTCATACTTTTTCCTATTTATTTATTTTCTGTGTATGTATACCATGTCTGAAACAAAAGCGGGGACTTTGCATATCCTTAATTCTATATCCCCAATAATCTAAAATTTTGCTGGAACATGAAAAGCAATCAATATATTTTGGTTGAACAGTTTAATCAATAAATAATGAATCAACAAAATGATCCACTAGTGACGACGTGACACAAGTAGGTCCCATAAGAGTTAATCCTAGAGATTCTGTTGAAGTGGTTAAGGAAGAATCAGTAAGTTGGGAGAATAAACTTAGAGCTCTAAGAAACTCTTCAATAACAGAGCTCGCCACCTTAAAAATGGAGCCAGGTACAAGGAAAGCAAAGCCAGAGATAGACAGTGACAGCCTCCTGATGAAATCCTGCAAGCACCTGGATCCATCCATGACTGAAGTCAGTAACCCTGGATATTTAAGCATTAAATATGTTTCCTTGAGACTCCTAGCAGTCTACAAGCACGCTTGCTAACTTCCACAACATAGCCAGGATCAATTCTACAGAACACTACAGGCTTCAGCCCTAAGATGTCTTCTATCTCTAGGAACAATGGTGTCTACATTTTCCTGGAAAGAGAACAGGAGACATTAAGCCACGCATTATTTTCTGGAGACTTAGGGAACAGCTCAACCCTCATGGAACAAGTAGAAACAACAGGCATCATAGCCCTGCAGCCACAAGCCACACAGCCTAAAAGAAGGAAGCCAGGCATTGCTTTTATCACACAACAGCACTTCTTCAGAATTTCTTACTCAAGACCCAACATGACTAGACTATAAGACATGAGGCAGTCAGAGCAGCTCCTCTACAGAAAGAAGATAGAAGGGCAGAGAAGAGAGGACAGGAGTTGGTTGAATGAATACAGGAAGCACAGGGTGGAAAGGAGGAATACGCTGTCACAGGGCTGGGAGAGCAGCTAGAGATGCATAAAGGTATGTGTACAGGGTTCTATATGGCAAATTGACTTGAACTATAAAGCATCTCTTAATCACAATTAAAAAAAAAAAATAGACCCAGTATGATATAGGAAGAAAGAGCACTGATTACATTGCTCCATCTGTGGGCTTGGGCTATGGATTTTTCATTTATTCAACTGGTATTTATTGTGTGTAGTCCATAGAGGACTACATTTCTGTGACTCTCCTTGTTGAAGGGGATCAAAATTCAGATGAACTAGTGTCAGTTGAAAGGAAGATACAGGAGCCTTGGTGACACAGTCATTAAGACAACCAACTGCAAATGGAAGGGTCACAGTTCAAAACCACTAGAGGCTCCTTGAGAGAAAGATGTGGCAGTCTGCTTCCACAGAGAAACTCGGTGAGTCACTAATGAGTTGGAATTAACTCAACAGTAGTGTTTCGGGGGATCTTAGGAAAAATTTCAGGAAAGCTGAAGTTGCAAGTGGGCAAAAGACTGTATTGGGGGAAGGGTGCCCACATTAATTCCTTAAAATATGAACAGCTTTAGGGAATAAACCAAAATCCAAACCCACTGCCATTGAGCCAATTCTGACTGAAAGCAACCCTATAGGACAGAGTGGAACTACACTATGGAGTTTCCAAGAAACACCTAGCTACTGTGAACTGCTGATCTTTTGGTTAGCAGACATAGCACTAACCATCATCCCACCAGGGTTTCCTTAGGGAATAGGGGCTCTCTATTCTGTCCTTAGGGAATAGGGGCTCTCTGAAACCCTGGTGGCATTGCAGGATAAGTGCTATGACTGCTAACTGAAAGGCCAGGAGTTCAAATCTACCAGGCATTCCTTGGAAACTCTATGGGGCAGTTCTACTCTGACCTCTAGGGTTGCTATGAGTTGGACCCAACTTGACAGAAGTGGGTTTTCTGTTTTCAAAACTCTGGTGGAATAGTGGTTAACAGCTACCACTGCTAATCAAAAGGTCTTCAGTTTGAATCTACCGTGTTCCTTGAAAACTCCATAGGACAGTTCTATTCGGTCCTGTGGGTTGCTGTAAGTCAGAATTGACTCAGCAACAGTAGGTTTGGTTTTGGAGTTACGCATGGCTTATGAAGCACTGGTGGTTTAGTGGTAGAATTCTCACCTTCCACACAGGAGACCCGGGTTTGATTCCCAGCTGATGCACCTCATGCCCAGCTACCACCCATCTGTCAGCGGAGGCTTACATATAACTAGGATGTTGAACAAGTTTCAGCAGAACTTCTAGACTAAGACAGACCAGGAAGAAAAACCAGAAAATACACTTCCAAACATCAGCCAACGAAAACTCTTTGGATCACAAAGGTCTGACGACCCGCAACTGATCTTGGGGAAGGTGCAGGACAGAGCAGCACTTTGTTCCATCGTGCCTGGGGTCACCAGGAGTCAGGGGCAACTCCACGGCCACTAACAACAAAATCTATGCCTTTAAACATCAAGAGAAAAATCAGCCTTATTGCCAGTGTGTCTGCCCATACCCTCTCAGTGACCTCCCCCTTCTGTGTCCTGGGTTGCGTTCTCTCTGCAGGCCACATTGACAAGGAAGAGTATAGAGCCCTGTGTGCGCATCACATATCTCAGAGAATTTCATCTAGCCCACTATGGGAAATACACTTATAGATGTCACAAATTGCATTTGTATGTCCCCCAGAAATGTGTGCATCGATTTGGCTCGGCCATGAATCCCAACATGGTGTGATTCCTCTCAGGTGTTGTGAATGCTACCTCTGTGCTGGTGGTAAGGGAGAACGGGCGGCAGCTGTGTTGGTGGGTTGACAAGCTGGGACTGTGTTGAGGTCATCTCCTGAGAGACAAAAGGAAAGACAAGTAGGGGCAGTGTCGGGAACCTCATCCTACCAAGAAAGCAGCACCGAGAGCAAAGCCACCCCTTAGAACTGAGGTTCCTGCACCAGGATTCTCTCATATTGAATTTGGACTAAGCCTACTGGACTGTGTTAATTTATTATTCTGAAGACATCCGCTTGTGGTGTTTCTATTAGAGCAGTACCACTGACTAAGACAACAGACAATATTCATTTATTCAATATCAATTCATTAAGTACATAGTATTACAAGGCCATATACTAAAGAAGGAAACCCTGGTGGCATAGTACTTAAGTGCTACATCCACTAACCAAAATGTCAGCAGTTCAAATCCACCAGGTGCTCCTTGGAAACTCTACGGGACAGTTCTCCTCTATCTTGTAGAGTCCCTATGAGTTGGAATCGACTTGATAGCAGTGAGTTTGGTTTTTTTATTATACTAAAGAAACAAGTAATAAACAGTCTCTGATCTCAAGAACATTGTCCTTTAACAGGACAGTTACAAGATGAATATAAATATACAGAATGAAATATAAAGTGAGTCACAATGGAAGTTCAGATTTTCTAGTTGCCATTTTTACAAAAATTAAAAGGAACAGGTAAATTTCATTTTAACACTACATTTAATTTAATTCAATATATTCAAGATATTATTTGAACATGCAACCAATATAAGTTAATAGTTTTCACTTCAAAAGATACCATCAAAAAGTGAAAAGACAAACTATATTCACAGACCATATAACTAATAAGAGACTTGTATCCAAACTATATGCAGAATTATTAAAAACTGGCAATAAAAAGAAAAATAACCCAAGTTAGAAGAAAAAAAAATGAACAAAGAATTACTTCAGAGAAAATACAGAAATGACTAACAAGTGCATGAAAAGATCCTCAACATCATCATTGTTAGGAAAATGCCAACCAAAATCAAGAAATACTATTTCATACTTGCTAGGATGGCTACAATGAAAAATAGCCAGTAGACAATCACAATTGTTGGTAAGGATATGAAGAAACTAGAACTCTCATACCTTGCTAGTAGGAATGCAAACTCATTTAGCCACTGGAAAAATAGCTTGGCAGTTCCTCAAAAAGTAAAACATGGAGCAATTAACCTTCTCAGATATATATTTCAAGGCAATTAAAACCATACATCCACAGAAAAGCTTGTACACAAACATTGATAGCAAGATTATTCATAATAGCCAAAGAGTGGAAACTATTGAAATATTTCATCAGCTGATGAATGGGTAAATAAATTGTGGTACACACATACAACAGAATATTATTCAGCCACAAAAAAAGAATGCAGTACAGATACATGCTACAACTTGAATGAATTGTGAAATCATTTGCTACATGATAGAAGCCAGACAGAAAAATGCACATGTAGTATGATTCCACTGACATGAGATGTCCAGAACATGTAAATCCATAGAAACAAAAGCATATTCATGGTTTCCAGGAGATGGAGGAAGTGGGAAATGGGATCTGACTGCTCATGGGTGTAGGGTTTGAGGGGGGGGGGGATGATGAAAATGTTCTGGAATTGGATAGTGATGGCTGAAAATTGAATATGCTAAAAACGCTGAATCATACACTTTAAAAGGGTAAACTTTTTCCCTTTCTTTTTTGAACTGTACTTTAGACGATTTACAGAGCAAACTAGCTTTTCATTAAACAGTTAGTACATATATTGTTCTGTGTCACTGGTTGCCAACCCCGTGACATGTCAACACTTTCCCTTTCTGACCTTGGGTTCCCCATTACCAGCTTTCCTGTCCCCTCCTGTCTTTCCATCCTTGTCCCTCAGCTGGTACGTCCATTTAACCTCATTCTGGTTCATGCACCTGTCTCATCTTTGGCTGAACAATGAACCTCAGCAGGGACTTCATTACTGAGCTAAAAGAATGTACAGGGGCATACTCTCAGGGTTTCTCCAATATCTATCAGGCCAGTAAGTCTGGTCCTTTTCTTCTGAGTTAGAATTTTATGTACGTATTTCTCCAGCTCTGTCTGGGACCCTCTATTGTGTTTCCTGTCGGAGCAGTCAGTGGTGACTGCCGGCCACCATCTAGCTATGTTGGACTCAGTCTGCAGAAGACCGTGGTAGTTGTGGTCCATTAGTCTTTTGGATGAATCTTTCCCTCATGTTTGGTTTTCTTTGTTCTCTCTTGCTCCATACAAGATAACACCAATGGAGTATCTTAGATGGCCATTCACCAGCTTTTATGACTTAAAAGGATGAACTTTTATCTTGCACCCTCTTTATGAAAATAAAGCTAATATTTAAAAAAAAGAAAAGTTTGGGGTATACAAGGAGGATTCAGAAGAAGGTACCCTGAAACTTAACTTACAAGGAAAAAAAACTTCATTATAATTGAACTAATACATGCTTAGTAAGGAATTGACATTGCAAGTTTACAAAGCACTGAAGTATTACAGAAATGCAAAAATGAGTACATATACCATCTAGAAACTTACAGTCTAATGGGGGCCACATTGACAGAAAATAAAATAATAGTTCACTTAGTATCTTAGTCATCTACTGCTGCTATACCAGAAACACCGCAGTAGATGGCTTTAAAAAGAGAAATTTTATTCTGTCACAGTCTGGTAGGCTACAAACCCAAATGCATGGCATCAGCTCCTAGGGAAGTCTCTCTCTGCTGGCCCTGGAGGAAGGTCCCTGTCATCAGTCTTCTGCTGGACCAGGAGCTTCTGAGGTGCAGGGATCCTGGGTCCAAGGGAAGCATTCTCCTCCCAACACTGCTTCTTAGTGGTACCAGGTCCCCAACTCTGTGCTTTGCTTCCCTTTCCTTCACATCCCAAGAGACTGCCTCAAGGCAAAATACAATCTTACACACTGAGTCCTGCCCCACAAACACAACTGCCACACATCCTCCCTAATTAGCATCATAGAGGCAGGGTTCACAGCATAGAGGAACATCATACAATACTAAGAATCATATATGGTCTAAGCAAATTGCTGCACACATTTTTGGAGAGAGACACAGTTCAATCCATAACACTTAGTATGTGCTAGATTCTGACTATATGAGGTTTTTCTCTAGCTATATATTTTATTTCACTTGAATATCAGAACATCCTCATTTTTGCAGAATAGCCAAGCCAAGTGCTGTTGAGTCAGATCCAACTCATGCAGAATAAGAAACTCAAAAACTTGGTTGAATTTCCAAAGGCCATTCAGCTCCTAGGCAGCACACCCGCAATTCAAACCAGGGTCTGCTACAACACATAGCCACATAAATTGTTTCGGGTCCCATAAGTCTTGAGTGAAGTCAACTTCATGATTTCTTTTATCTGACTTTGGCCTAATAACTGACCCATTATACCTTTCCTTCTCCTAGGGTATCTGGGAGATTGGGACGAAGACCTGATTACACCAGCAGGCCACATGGTGGTCCTCAGTGAAAACAGTCCAGCAGGTCCCAGAACATAATAGACCAAACCTTTTCATCCCTATACATGGATATACTCGGTCCCACCCCTGTACAAATGACTGCTTTCTTAAATATGATTGTGTGCTCTGGTATAGCTACAACCTCTGTGTTTCCAGCAGAGACATCATGCCTTCACATTCTGATCCCATTTCAGTTGTGAGTCAAGGGATCCCGGTTGTGCTCCATACGCTAAACAGTAACAAAAATAAATATCCTAGAAGCCAGAATCCTCAGGTCTTCTCCCACTCAAGTGGCTGTGAGGTTTCCTTTGTCCGTGTATGTTTCCCTCTAGAGACAAGGCGAGCTGTGTATGTGCTGGGGAGGAATGTCACACGATCCTCCCCACCCCCACGGGTGCTAAAAGGAAAATACAGGTCAAATATAACAGAGAAATATAACCAGAAAGTAAGAAGAGCCAAACTAAATTTGGCGTTTCACCTCTCATTTCCCCCTAAACGCTGGCTACCCCCCACCCCAGCGCGGTGTCACATGTTTCAAATGTGCGCCTTGTTCCTTCCCCCCACCCAGCTCCGAATCCCAGAAAGAAAGGGGGAAGAAATCAATGCCATACAGATGTGTTTATCCCCTCTTGCTAGAATAAAACTTCTTTTAAGTCATGCAGATCTTCCAGGCTGAATTGCTGCATGCCTAGGAATTCCTCATGGCAATCATCAGGCCTGCTCCATCGTTGTCCTTTTCATGTCAAACCTGAGCTTTTGTTCTCAGATGCTAAGGTTGACAGGTTTGTGATCAGGCTGCCAGTGTGCTGGAAACATGTGGCATGCTAAATCCTTGAACTCTCTGGCCAAAGCACAGCCAATGGCAGTGGGGAGACAGGTCAACAATTTCCCAAGAGGCTCCAAGATCCCTTTGGGTAGTTACAGGGTAGGGTGAGGATGATACAGAAGGAACCATGCTCAGGAGAGCCAAAAGAGAGAATCCTGTACTGTATCAACCTGATGTTTCTGTTTGGGGAGGAATCTGATAGATCCCTGTTGATGTTGTTGTCATCATTGTCATCACTGTCATCACTGTTGTTGTTGTTAGGTGCCATCCAGTTAGTTCTGACTCATAACAACCATATGCACAACAGAGCAAAACTGCCCAGTCCTGTACAATTCTCACGACTGTTGCTTTGCTTGAGCCCATTGCTGTAGCCACTAGGTCGGTCCATCTCCTTGAGGCTCTTCCTGTTTTATGGTAGGTCCCTAAGTGATGAAAACAGCTTGCAATCAACTACTAAGCTGAAGGTTGACAGTGCAAATCCACCTTGTAGTACCAGGAAAGAAAGTCCTAGTGACCTGTTTCCATTAAGGATACAGCCAAGAAAACCCTATGGAGAAGTTCTCCTCCGTAATACATGGGGTTGGCATGAGCCAGAATCGACCTAATGGCAATGGGTTTAGCTTTGCTTTTTTTCTGCATAAACTAGTGGTTCTACCTGTGAGCTGTGGGATCAGACAATCTTGGTTTTGAACTTGGCCATGTAACAGTTAAGACATGAGACAGTACATGCTGTTCTTGACCTACCTGTATCTCATTTTCCTTGTGCACAGTTGGGGATAAAACTACCTGACTGTCATGCCTTGTATGAGACAGTGCATACAAAGTGATCAGTATGATGCCTAGCACACAGCAACTCCCCTTATAAACACCCTCAGCTGTTGCTATTATCCATCGTTGTCATTCAAGCGCAAGGCAGTCACCTTCCAACAAACATGTCCCACCAGATGGAGACTGGGCATAAAGCCTCCTACAGACACAAGCCTTCCCCCTTCTTACACTCCATCGTGAACTGACAGCAATAAATAGAACCTGGAGATCATATCGTATCTCAGAGAAAGAATTTTAAACAAGGAGACAAGGCGTACAGCGCGCGGAGTCTCCCACCTCCTTGGCTTCATTTCTTATCTGCCGAGGCATCACTTAGCCTGTGCCTTCACAGCTCGCCCCAAAGGGAAATCATTAGGTGCTAGCCTTCCCTGCTAAGTGAGAAATCCCCCATTCCCCAAGTGTTAGGATTTCCAGGGATTAGTGTGAAAGGCAGGCCAATGTCTCCTTGGAATGGAGACATGGTGATGTCCCACTCACGGCCCCCACCCACGCCCTTGTTCCCTCTCGAGCACGACCTCGTGCTCCCTGCTTGCCCAGCCCGGAGCCCTCACTAGCAGCGAGGGGCAGGGAAGGAGAAACGTACAAGGAAACAGGCTGTTAATCCCAATATAGCAGGGACAGGTACCTGTGTATCTCCTACCCAAGCCTAAGAACAAATCATAAACACTCCCAACCTTTCAAGATTGTAGATTTATTGCAATGTATATAAGCTGGCTGCTGTTGTTGTTCTTGTGTGCAATTCAGTTCATTCCAACTTAGTGACTTCACGTGACAGGGGAGAACTGCTCCATCAGGTTATTTTAGCAGCCAAAGAGCCGCTGGGTGAGTTCAAACCACCAACCTTCAGGTTGGCAGCTAAGTGCCTAACCCTTGCACCACCAGGGCTCCCTGTAACCTGACTAACCCGTTGCCATTGGGTCAGTTTTGACTTATAGCAATTCTACAGGACACAGCGGACACAGCACTTAACCACTGTACCACAAGTTTCCATAAACGGGCTAGGAGCATCTATTTTAAACAATAGAGTTTAAACTGGCACCATTTTACCCCGTCTGTAAATCTGGTACCTTTACAACTGAAGGAACAGAAGAACCAGATGGGGAAACAAGCACAGAGGTTGCAGTCAAAGAGGCTTTCAGTTCAAACACACCTCACCACTTGTAGGGGAAGGTGGTCTTCAGGTGACCTACGTGCATTCTAATCAGGGACAGATGACCCAATAAATGCAGCACACATGGGATTGCTTGTGTTTACTCACTAATCTGGAGTGCACAGCCTCACCTGCTTCTCACCATGTCACAGCAAGGTGAAACCCATGTGAAACTGTTAACTACAGGTGAGTAAATAAACGTAATTAAGCCGATGCCTACCTTGTGAACTGTAACTGTAGAAAGTTAAGGGCATGATTTGTGGGCCCTAAAACCACCAGGCGGTCACCAGTCCTGCCAGCCTCTGCAGCCTTCTTCCTCCTTCAGTTTAGTCTACACTCTTGTATGTAACTCTTTGTGTGAGTTTTAATCAAATTTTTAAATCGATTTCATTTTATGCATTTTTGATACTCATAAACCTGTAAATCTTTTCTGAATTGAGGCGAGGATAAGCAAATAAAGAAAAGCAATGCTTTTAGGGTTATTATAATAATCAATAATGTATATGAACTTTCCAGCATTATCATAGAGAAGATGCTAAACAATGAAATGGGTTTTATGATTATTCCTGTGGCCCTGCACACACGTGGTTGGATTTTGTCTGTGCCATCGTGCCCAAGCTGCAGAGACCAGAATGAACATGAAAGACACAGACTGCCAGATGTTAAACAAAGAGGGAGATCCCCAAGCATATTCTTTCAAAGTTGTATCTCTCCAATGATTTTTTAAGTAATTTTGAACCTGAGTGCAGTTAAAGGCATAGCTAATAACAATGAATGATTGTTATTCAGAGTATGATTTTTTGTAAAAAAAAAAAAAAAATTGATACAGTGTAAAAAGAAGACCATGCAGTTCAGAGCAAAAGTAGATAAAGGTTGAAGTTTGTTCCCCAATAACCAATGGTGCAGATGTGCTGGCAACACCTCTGTCCAACTTGAGTCATTGCCGGCATCAGCACTACCCACCATCACTATCACCGTCACCTCCAGTGCACTCCCACCATCTCACCTCCACCGCTGCCACCATCACTGTCACCTCCACTGTTTCCCCCACCTCTGGCACCATTATCACATCCACTCCCGAATTACCACCTTGCACCTCTCTCTCACCATCGCTACCATCACCACCACCACCGCCACTACCACTTTTTTTACCACCACCACCATCACAGGGGGCTCTGGTGATGCAACAGTACGTGCTCAGCTGCCAACTGAAAGGTCAGTAGTTCAAGCCCACCCAGCTGTTCTATAGGAGAAAGACGCAGCAATCAGCTTCTGTAAAAATCCCAGCACAGTAAGCACTTTGGGATAGTTCTACTCTGCCATAGAAGGTCTAGTTCAAGCCCACCCAGCTGTTCTATAGGAGAAAGACGCAGCAATCAGCTTCTGTAAAAATCCCAGCACAGTAAGCACTTTGGGATAGTTCTACTCTGCCATAGAAGGTCACTATGAGTCAAAAATCAATTGGACGGTACCTGACACCACCACCATAGCATAGCTGGGTGGCACAAATGCTTAAGTACTCAACTACCAGCCTAGAGGTTAGCAGCTCAAAGACCCCCAGAGGTGCCTCAGAAGAAAGGCTTAGCTATCTTTCTGAGAGGTCATAGCCTTGAAAACACTATGGAGTGCAGTTCTGCTTAGCAACATATGGAGTTGCTGTGAGTCACAAAGGGATTTCATAGCAACTGTTCTTTTCTTTTTTTCATTACCACCATCTGCAGCTCTTCAACTGCTGATACTACCATCACCATATCTCCTATCCTTATGAATCCCTCTGTCACCACTACATTCTTATCACTGTGTCACCACCATGACCTATAACCATTGACACTGCTACCGCTATCATCATCACCAGCATGGTCACCAGCATTACCAACCTCATCACCACCCCACTCTAGCCTGCCCCCCCCCAGACACACTCACTCTCATGATATTAAAACCTAGTCATCTTAACTACAGATGCAATAAAAAGAGAACTTTGGGTAAAGCAAGGGAAGAGCCAGGAACTCTTATAGAATAGCCTTATTACAAATGACGTGAACGCCTGGCAAATGCTCCACCTGCAAACCTACAGGCAGAGCAAAGAGGAAAGAGGGATTAAAGAGAAGCATGAGCCAGAGAAAAAGACAATTTCATCTTCTAATTACCGTGAATGGGGAAACCAACTGGGTGGGTGAGATGAAGAGCTCCATATACACGAAACTGGAGGATGAGATAAAAAGAGAGGTGGAAGCAGTTCCAAGCTCTCCCAGTCCACATGGACTGTGTAAATGCTGGAAGAAGGAATGTGAATGTTAAATAAAAGAGTCTTTTGTGCACTATGCTGGGCTCTCTGAGAAAATTTGGCTGACTAGCATTAAGAGAATTTAATAAATTCTTCCAGATCCACCTTCCCATTCGCAAGGTTGTAGAACTGGGAATACATTTGAAGGGGATCTGCCTAGGGGAAAGAATTCTTTTGATCTTGTAGGTGGGGCGTTTTCCAGAAAAGCAGACTTTCATGCTACCAAGACGGGGCTCTTAAGTGCACTGCCTGGGATGTTATATCCGCTTCAACTTTGAATCTCATTCCCAAAGAGCCCCTTTTCTTATTCTAATTCCCCAAAGTGAAACAAAGAGGGAGAAAATGCCCATCTCATCCTACTGAACACAGTCCCTCAACTAGCTCCAGCTGACAGGTTCACAGCACACCATGTACCAAGGGTGCTCAGAAGAGCTCAGAACATTTTCAGTCTTGGGCAAGTGGCATCATCGATAAGCTGCAAAATCTTTAGTGAGCAAGTCAGTCTCTCTCAGATGGCTGATTATCTGGAAAATTAAGGAATCAGCCCAAATCATTTGGAAAGCCTTCTCCAGCTTTGTTATTCTCACTGAATGCTTCCTACCATATACTTTCTAGAACCCTGTACTACTGTCAACTGGCTTGGAAGTCACTGTCTTCCTCTTGGCTTAGTTTTCTCCTTTCAAGTCAGCAGCCTGGACTGAATTACTATCACTTAGCACTGGAGATACAAAGATTAATGTTGTCGATAGCGTTTTGGTCCCAATTTCCCACCTATCCATGACATCATGTGCCCTTTACTACTATGTGATGCTGAAGTCCTTTCCACTAAAGAAGCAGGGTATATTTCCTTGTTCCTTGCATTTGAATGTTTCTATGTGACTTGCTTTGACCCAACGAATAACATCAGAGTGACACAGTGCTAGTTCCAAGCCTCAGCCCCATAAGGACATCTGGTTTCATGTTTGCTCTCTAGTACCTCTGCCACTGCCATGAGAACAGCATGCCCGGGTTAGCCCACAGGTCCAAGGATGAGGATAAGATACTCAGGAAACAAGGCAAGGCCGTCTCACTGAGCCCAGTCCCCACCAGGTGGCCCTTAGCTGACCCCTAGCTGTGTGAACTAAATAAATGCTTATTGTTGTGTGTCACTGCAGTTGTATGGTTGTTTCTTATGCAGCATGATTGTGGCAATAACTGATAGAAAAAATAAGCTTTAGTCTCTTGAGTTCAATGAGCTTACACTCAACAGAATAAGGCTGATTTATCAATACATTGATGCAATCCAGTATGATAGACACGTGCCTGCTGATAAAAATTCTCTTGAGTGCTCTAGGAATTCAGAAGAAAGATCCATAATTCACCCCAGAGTCTGCCAGAGGAGGTTTCCCAAGCGGCAAATGAGGAAAGATAATGAATGCATAACTCTACTGTTTTCCTAGTGCCAAGCAGACCTGTTGCAGTTGAGTCATAGCAACCCTATAGGACAGAGTAAAACCACACCATAGGGTGAGTTCAGACTGTTAACGGTTAACCTTCTGGTTGGTAGGCGTAGCTCTTAAGGTTGTGCCACCATGATTTCTATGGCTTCATGGTTTCACACAGAAGGTCTGGTATTTTCTGGATATTCATGTTGGCAATTCCACAATTTACCTGGGCTGCCTCCCTGGGCCTTCCCTGTCAATTGTTTCAGGATCATGGAACTCAGAGAAGTCATATAAAGAAAGTAGAGATGAGGGATTAGAGAACTGAGGGTGCTCCATTTTCACTGAGAAACCAGGGAAGGCCTCTGAAAGGTGGTGGCATCTGAGCAGGGATCTGAGTGCAATGAGAGCATGAACCATGGGAGGACCTAGAGAAAGATTATTCCTGGCAGAGGGAATATGGGACCTATAGAACAACAGGGACTCATATGGCTGAAACCAACAACTGGAGGAATATGCATGAGACAGCACCAGAGAGCTCCTCAGGGACTCCCATAGAGGGGCTTGCAGACCACGGGAAGACTCTTGGGTTTCATGCTAACAGTGACTGAAGGTCTCAGCAGGATCACTCTGGCTGCGGTTTGGAGAATCCAGTGTAGACAGTAGGAGGGGCGCCGGGAGCCAGTCAGGAGGCTGGAGCCCCTGCAGAAGTTGATGGTGGCTACAGTGGGACAGGATGTGTTAATCAAAGAGCATTTGAACTGAGCCTTGAAGGGCAGGCAGGGATAAGCCAGACTGGGCAAGGAAGCTTTCCAGGCAGAAGGATCGGAAAGAGCCAAGGCACAAACGCTCAAGACAAGAGGCATGACTGGTAAAGAACAAGATGTCCCCATACCCAAGCGTGCCTGTTGGAGAGGACCAGGAGTTGAATGACCTAACTGGTTGACCTTGATGGGCTCTTCCAGCTGTGTAATTCCACTTTCTAGGATTTTGCTGGCTCTACTCAGCTCTCAGAGTTTGGCATGCAGCTTCTTAAACTTTCATCATCCAAAGTCTTTAATTCTGTTTTGTTTATCACAGGGGTGGGCCACAGCTTCTCTGTAAGGTCATGCCCATGGTCCAGGAGACTGCCCTCTGCCTTTTCTTATGTAATACTTCCAGATTTCCCAGTTGGCTCCCTGGATTGAGGGAGGATGGCATGATGAGTAAGTGATGGCAAATAATACACTGAGACTCTTTCTCATTTGTTTAGGCAGCAAGCCACCTAGGGAGACTTTCTTTTGCCAGGCAAGGACAGACTCTGCAGCCAGATGGCCCAAGGTCCAGACCCAGCTCAGCTAGTTGCTAGCTATGTGATATTGGGCAAGTTATTTAATCCTCAGAAGCAAGGACAGCAAGACTGCATCTTACATACTTTGGACATGTTGTCAGGGGGAGTCAGTCCCAGAGAAGAACGTCATGCTTGGTAAAGTAGAAGTTCAGCAAAAAAAGAAGAAGACCCCAAAAGAGATGGATTGACACAGTGGCTGCAACAATGGGCTCAAGCATAGCAATGATTATGAGGATAGTGCTGGACCAGGCAGTGTTTTGTTCAGTTGTATCTATATAAGGTCACTATGAGCCAGAACTGACTCAATGGCACTTGGACAGGAAAGAATGACAGGTCTATGGAAACTGAAGGAACTCTTCTTACAGAACCGACAGAGAGAGGGAAGGCCTTCCCCTGGAGCTGACGTCCTGAATTCAGACTTCTAGCCTCCAAAACTCTGAGAAAAAGAGCCTTTGTGGCTTGGTGGCTAAAGAGCTCAGCAGCTAACCAAAAGATCAGCAGTTTGCAGGAAAAAGATGTGGCAGTCTGCTTCTGTTAGGATCACAACCAGTTTGACTCTGTCCTGTAAGGTCACTATGAGTTTACATCAACTTGAAAGTAATAGCAAAACTATGAGAAAATAAATTTCTGGTCTTTAAAACTGCTCACTCCAAGTGTTTCTGTTATAGCAGCACCAGATGCCTACAACCCAGGCCTAAACCCCTGGCCTCCCACTGCACGTCTCCATCATTGGGCAAACAGCACCATGCCCCCAAGATACTCTGTCCTGGAAAAGCAAAGCCTTTGTAGGATAATATCCCAATTGTCTGGAACTATAAGATGATGCTGAGCTGATTCCCCTGAACAGTTTCTTTAAAGAAGGGGAAGAAAGCACACAGCAAATTGCAGAGTGGCGGGGGCCCGAAAAGTCAAATTTCTGCCATTCCCGATTTGAGGTCTGAGTAATCCCTGGCGACCTCTAGCAGAGCCCGCGCATTCCAGGGAGCGCGTAATGCAAACAGTGTGGCCTCTATATGGGGGTCTACGTGAGTGCAGGGCTGTCTCCAAAGTCAAGAGTTTTGTTATTTCTCAGTTGCTCACAGACAGGAAAATCGGGCTGCCTCCCAAGGAAGCCAGAACCCACAGTGGAGGGTACCTTTCCTTTGGGCCACATTCCCATCCCACGAAACTCCACGTGAGATGCCCTCGGGAATCCTCCACTGTTTGGAATTTAAACATCTCATATCTTTTCTAGATGCAAAGCAAGTATTTGTTAGGTATGCCAAGAATTAACCGACGGGACATCCATTTAATTGTATTTGAAACAGAAGCTAATTTTGTTAGCACACTGACCACGTTTGCCTATGGCATGAGGCGAAGAAGGGCAGGGGTGCAGAATTCTAAAAATATGTCAGACCAGCACCAGCTTTGAAGAGACCTAGGGACAAAAATGTTACAACACCCATTGATACGCCACATTCGTCTTTTCAATAATAAGGGAAGAAAGCGAACTTTCTGTCTAACTTCACTGTGTTGTTGGGACATCTTTGATCTCCCAAATCAGCAAGAATCCCAAAGGGAAGCTAGCAGTGTTTCTGATTATTATCTTTAAAGTCTAAAAATTCCTTAGGTGAAATTCAGTATGAAGTGCATCTATGTTATGGGGAAGGTGAGTGACTGTGTGAACATCTGGACCTGATTAAAGCACAGCTATTTTCACTAGGCAGTGAACTGAAGAGACCAAATGCCTTGATAAAGCTTGAAATTTCCAGGAACTGCTTGTAAAAGGCATTTCTTCTGTCTGGTTGTTTTGCATAACACACATTGCTGAGAATTCCTGCTCAGCCAGGCCAGGGATAAAAGGCGTTATCTGTTTGTAGAATTGTCTCTCAAGCTTTACTGCTCTGGTTCATTGTTTGGTGTTGACCTTTGTAGAACACTGTGCAACTTATGAAGCCTTTCTGCATACCTTCTGCTTTTTGATCTCCATGGCAACCGTGAGAGGGAGCAGATGCACGTGCTATGCTTGGTTTATAGGTGGAGAAACTGAGGGTTGGAGAGATTCTATGATTTGGGGCATGGTGGTAAGACAGAGCGTCACAACCTCGGTGAGCACTGCAGTCATCCAGGGATCAAGACTAAAATCAAAATTCTGGTTCAGTAGGTCTGGGGCTGGGCTGGAGTCCCTGAGTAGTGTAGGCAGTGGCTGTTTTCCATTGCCAACCAAAAGCTTGGAGGATCAAGTCCATCCAGAGGTGCCTCAGAAGAAAGGTCTGGTTATCTGCTTCCAAAAACATCAACCGTTAAAAACCATAACATTGCACAAATGCCAGGAGATAAACTAGACAGTTGGGCACACCTAAAACTTAAATACTTAAGTTCATCAAAAGACTTCACCAAAAGAGTAAAAAGAGCACCTACAAGCTGGGAAAAGAAAATTTTAAGCTATAACATATCTGACAAGGGTTTAATCTATAAATCTATAAATATTTCAACACTTCAAAATCCAAAAGACAAACAAGCCTAATAACATGTCCAAAGTGTGTGAGATAGTCTTGCCATTCTTGCTTCTAAGGAGCATTTTAGCTTGTATACTTCTTCCAAGATAAATTTGTTCATTCTTCTGGCAGTACATAATACAGTCAATATTCTTCCCCAACACCATAATTCGAAGTTGTCAATGCTTCTGCAGTCTTCCTTGTTGATTTCCCAGCTTTTACATACATACAAGTTCCAACAAGTAAGTTCACAAACCCATCCTAGAAAAAGTGCTGCATACCTCATTGTTGAATATCACTGCCGTCACCTTCAAAATATTCCCCTTCAAGCAATCAAAGCACTTTTTCTAGAATGAGCTCATGAACTTAATTGTCAGAACTCATACGACCACTCTGATGGACATTCAAGAAAAAGAGTTCCCAAATTGCTTTGAAGGGTGGACTAGGTGCTGGCATTGATGCACAGCTTTTCTGGGGGTGTAGAGGGGGCTTTGAAAGTGACCATAGCAATACTCAGCAATGAAGTATGCAGTACTTTTTCTAGGATGAACTCACAAACTTAATGGTCAGACCTAGTACAAGGCGATTAAAAACACCCTGGCTTTGTTCAGGCACACTTTAGTCCCTTACATGATGTCTTTGCTTTTTCAGCACTTTAAAGAAGTCTTCTACAGCAAGCAGACTTGCCTGGTATAAGGTGTCCTTTTATTTCTTGTCTGCTGCCAACTCAATGGCACTTGGCTTTAGCTGCTTCCAATGGCACTGGTTGTGGATCCAAGTAAAACAAAGTCCTTGATAAATTCAATATTTTCTCTGTTTATCATGATTTTGTTCATTGGTCTAGCTGTGGAGATTTCTGTTTTCTTTATGTTGAGGTGTGATCCATACCAAAGGCCGTGGTCTTTGATCTTAATCAGTAAATGCTTCAAGTCCTTTTCACTGTCAGCAAGCAAGGATGTGTCGTCTGCATATCACAGGTTTTTGACAAGACTTCCACCAATCCTGTTCCCAAATTTTTCTTCACATAGTCCAGGTTTTCAGATTATTCACTAAGCATAGAAACTAAATAAGTAGGATGAAAAAATGAAAAGCCTTTCCTAACTTTACACCATGCATCATCTCCTTATTCTTTTCAAATAACTGCCTCTTAGTCTAACTTTTGTTTCCTCATGAGCATAATCAAATGTTCTGGAATTCCCATTCTTTTCAGTGCTATTATCTGTAATTTTTTAGGATCCACAGAGGTAACACCTTTCTGGTATTCCCTGCTTTCAGCAAGAGCCATCTAATATCAGCAATGATATCCCTGGTTCCATGTCCTCTCCTGAATCCAGCTTGAACTTCTGGCAGTTGCCTGCCAATATAATGCTGCAGTTGCCTTTGAATGATCTTCAGCAAAATTTTAGTTGCAAGTGATATTAACGATATTGTTTGATAATAGCCACATTTGGTTAGATCATCTTTCTTTGGGAAGGACACAACTACGGACCTCATCCAATTAATTAACCAGGAAACTTGTCTGCCAAATTTCTTGACATGGATAAGTGGGCACCTCCAGCATTGCATTCATCTGCTGAAGCATCGCAATTGGTATTCCATTAATTTCTGGAGTCTTGTTTTTCACCATTCCCTTCAATGCAGCTTGGATGTCTTCCTTCAGTACCATTGGTTTTTGATCATATGCTATCTCCTGAAATGATTTGGTACAGTGACCCTGTATATTCCCCTCCATCTTCTTTTGATGCTTCTTGCATCTTTCACATTTTCCTCACTGAATCTACCAATATTGCAACTCAAGCCTTGAATATTTTCTTCCGTTCTTTCAGTCCGAGAAATGGTGAAGCATGTTCTTGTCTTTAGGTTTTCTAACTCCAGGTCTTTATATGGCACTTTAGTATGTCTTCTCAACTCTGTCCTTTGAAATCTTCTGTTCAGTTCCTTCACATCATCATTTCTTTCATTTGCTTTAGCTAATGATATTCAAGAGCAAGTTTCAGAGTCTCATCTGACATCTATTTTTCTTTTCTTTTTCCTTCCTGTCTTTTTAATGACCTTTTGCATTCTTGATATATGAATGTCTTTGATATCATACCACAACTTGTCTAGTGTTTGATCATCAGCATTCAATACGAGGTCTGACAATTACATTCAAGAACTTAATTGTTCTAAGTGTTACATACCTCATTGCGGAACATCACTACAATCACCTTCAAAGTACTCCCCTTGGGAAGCTATGCATGGATGTGAGCAACTAGTCCACACTTCAAAGCAATCTTGGAACTCTTTCTGGGATGGCCATTGCATGCAGTGGCACAGTGGGAAGTTCACAAACTTAATTGTATAGTTGTCTGTGACAGAGTTTTGAGCCAGTAAACAAATAATCATATTGGAACACCCTCCCCACTCACCTCATCTGGCCCTCAATAACTTTTTCTTTACCTGAAGATGAAAGAAATATTGAAAAGAAGACATTTTGATGACATTCAGGACATCAAGGGTAACACAACAGTTTTGATGCCCATTCCAGGAAGAGTTCCAAAACTGCTTTGAAGGGCACTAGTATCAGTGTATAGCTTCCTAAGGGGAGTACTTGGGAAGGTGACCGTAGTGATATTCAACAATGAGGTGTGGAGTGCTTCTTCTAGGATGAGTTGACAAACTTAACTGACACTCTTTATACATCACATCTATTTTTGAGATGGTCTCTAAATTCAAGAGTGTATTTTGGCTCTTGTGGACTTCTTCTAATTTTCTTCAACTTCAAATTGCATAGGAGCAACTGATGCTCTGTTTGAAGTTGGCCACTGGCCTTGTTTTGACTGATGATACCCGAGGTTCTCCATCATTTCTTTCCACCAAAGTATTCACTTTGATTTCTGTGTTTTCCACGTGTATAGTCCTTGTATATATTTTTGAAAAAAAAGTATTTGCAATGAAGAATTCACTGGTCTTGCAAAATTCTATCATGTGATCTTCAGCATTGTTTCTATCACCAAGGCAATATTTTCCAACTACCAATCTTTCCTCTTTGTTTCCAGCTTTCACATTTCAATCATCAGTGTCTATCAATGGATCTTGATTGCATGTTTAATCAATTTCAGACATCAGAAGCTAGTAAAAAAATCTTCCATTTCTTCATTTTTGGTGTTAGTTATTGGTCTATGAATTTGAATAATAATCAATTAGCTGGTCTTCCTTGTATGTGTTTGAATATTATACAACCACTGAGTGAGCTGTCCTTCAAATATATCTTGAAATGTTCTTTTTGGTGTTGAATGTGACACCATTCCTCTTCAATTTGTCATTCCCAGCATAGTAGACCATAAACAAACAACAAAAACAACATTGTCAAGTCAATTCTGACTCATAGGGACCCTGTAAGACAGATAGAACTGCTCCATATGGTTTCCAAGGAGCATCTATCTGGTAGATCAAACTGCCAACTTCTTGGTTAGCACCTATAGCTCTTAACCATCACATCATCAGGGTTTCCTAATAGACCATAAGATCTTCCTATTCAAAATGGTTAATACCAGTCAATTTTAGTTCAGTGATGCCAAGGACATCAACCCTATTTCTTCTCACTTTGAGTCATTTCACCTCAGTGGACAAAGGTCCTGAAAGCTGAACTCCATGTACATCATTAAGGCTAATTATCCTTTGAGGAGGCAGCTGTTCCCCAGGCACAGCCTTTCAACCTGGGGGCTCACCTTCCAGCACTACACCAAACAATATTCCACTGCTCAAGATAATTCTAAAATAGTTATAGCAGTACATGAACAAAGAACTACTAGAAATTCAAGCTGTATTCAGAAGAGGATGTGGAATGAGGGATACTACGGTGGTGTCAGATGGATCTTGGCTAAAAGCAGAGAATAGCTGAAAGATATTTACCTGTGTTTTATTGACTCTGCAAAGTCATTTGACTGCATGGGGCATAACAAATTTGGATAACAACATTGAGAAGAACAGGAATTCTAGAATACTGTTTTGCTCTGAGTGAAGCTGTCCATAGACCAAGAGGTAGCCACTTGAGCAGAATAAGAGGATGCTGCATGGGTTTAAAATCAGGAGATGTGTGCAACATCTGTGGGGGACCTAATAAAGGTTAGTCCCTTTCCAATTTATACCTGTTCCCCTAACAGAACGACCTCATAATGTCTCAAGTATAAACCATAATCAACAATAAAAGGAACTGGAATGTTGGAATATAGACAGCAGGTGGAACATTTGAAAACAAATCTTATCACATCCTGCAACTCAGAAAATCTACCTTCTCTGTCTTCATCCAGAAATCCTAGTGGCCTAGTGGTTAAGTAAGCCAGTTGCTAACCAAAAGGTCAGCAGTTAAATCCACCAGATGCTCCTTGGAAGTAGTGACCCTCTCCTATAGAGTCACCATGGCTTGGAATCGACTTGATGGCAGCGGGATTGATGTGATTGTTGTCTTCGTCAGATGCTGTCTCCAGATTGAGAGCAAGGCACAGGAGGGAGAACATGGAAAGTTTCTTTTCATTGCCCTCTCGGTATTCGTCACAGGGATGTTAGACCCAGAGATACCCCAGGACCTAGATTCTCTAGAGTGAATTGCCCATATAGAATCATAATAGCTGTTGTGTACCCTCCTGTAGCTAGATGGAGTTCCTTTGTGAGCAAATGGTTAAGCTCTCAGCTACTATTGGAAAGGTTGGTGGTTCAATCATACCCAGAGGTGCTTTGGGAGAAAAGCTAGGTGAGATGCTTCTGAAATGTCACACTCATGCCATAAAAACCCTGTGGAGCAGTTCTACTCTGCAATGCATGAAGTCACCATGAGTCGGGGTGTTTTTTGGCTTGTTCATTTGTTTGCTTGCTTGTTTTGATAGTTTGCTTAGCAAGATTGCAGGTATTGGGATTGCTCTTTACGTGTGTTATTTTATTTCATTCTCCTAAGACTCTCTGTAAGGTAGGTATTGTTATTATCCCTATTTAAAAACAAGGAGACTGAAGTTGGAAAGCCAACTTAAATTGAACGTGATGGTGGAACAATAAAAAGCACTCAGTCTGAAGAGCTGAGTAAGAAAACAGACTGGGGAAAAAAATGAACACAATCTCAGGAACTGGTGAGACTCTAACAGAAGATCTAGTGTACCTACTACCATCACTCAAGGAGAAGAGAAGCAGAAAATGCAGCTGAAGAAGTATTCAAAATAGTAATGGCTGTGAATTTTGAAAATCTTGCAAAAACAACGACCTACAGATTCAAGAAGCTCAGCAAATCCCAATCCGAATAAACCTAAAGAAATGCATGCCAAGATACATCATAATCAAACTTAAGATAACTAAAGACAAACAAGAAGTTGTAAAAGCATGAGAGAGAAAGACACTTTATCTGTGAGAAGAGTAATTTAAATAAAAGTGGAATGCAGAAGGAAGTGATAAACATTTTTATAGTGCTAAAAGCAAGGAACATGCTGTCATGGTTGGAATTGTGTCCCCCCAAAAATGTGTGCAGCCACCTGGCTGGGATATGGTTCCCAGTATCTTGGGACTGTCCTCCATTGTGTGGTTTTGCTAACCTGTATGTTAAAGGATTAGGGTGGGGCTGTGAATTACTGCTGTGGGGGGAGTTTCCCTGGAGTATGGCTTGCCCCACCCTTAATGCTTTTAGCTTGCAAGGAATAAAAGGAAAAAGAAACAAAGGACAATTTGAGAACCTCGCCACCATCAAGCAAGCAGCACCAGGAGCAGAGCGCGTCCTTCAGACCAGAGGTTCTTGTGTGAGGACGCTCCCTGGACAATGACTGATGCAATACCGGACTTTCCTCCAGAGCCGACAAGGGGAAAGTCTTTCCCTGGAGCGGACACCCTGAACATGGACTTGCAACCTACCGGACTGTGTAAGAATAAATCTTTCTTTGTTAAAGCCATCCACTCTGTGGTATTTCTGTTAGAGCAGCCTAGCTGACTAAAACACATGCCCACACCCACTGTCACTGATTCCAACTCACAGTGACCCTTTAGGACACAGTAGAACTGCCCCATAGAGTTTCCAAGGAGCACCTTGTGGATCTGAATTCTAGTTACTAGCCATAGCAGTTAATCGCTATATTACCAGGGTTTCCAAGAAAAGAACAGTCAATCAGAATCCTGGTTAAAGATTATCTACTTAAATTCTATGTCTAGCTAAAGATTAAATGATGTTTCATGAATAAAGGAGAAGTCAAGATAATTAAGATGAGGGAAAATGAATAGCATTTTGTACCAGCAGACCTAACCTAAAAGAATGACTGAAAGAAGGGCTTGCAATAGAAAAGAAATAATAAGAGGAATCTTGGAACATCAGGAAGGAAGAAAGCACAACAGAGGAATAACATGGGACTGTTCTTCCAGAACCAGTGTTCATGAAGCTGGTGATTTAACTGTGGAACATCGTCATCTTGAAAACAATACTAAGTGTGCAAGATATATCCTCCTAGGCATTTTTATGCATATGATCATATTCAAGTATTATTCTGAAACCACAAAGTGACAAGTAATTCACAGTTCTCATTTGTCTTTAATAAATGATATTCATAGATGTCAGGGACTGTGACGCTATCACTAATAAATGATATTCATAAGTGGCAGGGATTGTGACTTTCTTTTCCTCAGCTCTGAGAATATCTGAGGCAATTAAGGGTACTCAGCCTTCAAGACTCAGCTGAAGTATTCACCTAGTGGGAAATCTTTCTTGAAGGACCTCTCCGCCGCCACCATCCTGTTGTCGTCAGCATCAGCACCATCATTACTACCATCCTTACGGCGTATCGTTATCACCATTGTTAGGGGCCGGGGTTCAAGACGCAATGCAGTTTCCTTTTATTAAAATTACATTTTATTAAAAAATGTGCCCAATAAGAAAAAGACTGGTGCACCAGGGATGCACCCCAAACTATGCAGAGCAGGAGGCGACCCTGAGCTTCCTTAGCACCCAGTATTTAAATCGTGAGATTACAAAGCAGGGAGGGGGAACTGACCTTTACATTGATTGGTTAAGGCCACCTGGAATTCCTGTTAGTTGTAAAATGTGGTCAAGGTCTAGGGGTCATTTGCAAAGCTGTCCCCAGGCTTTGTCTTGTGACAGATGTTTTGTAAGACAAAGGTGAGATTACTGTATGGTATTTTCTGCTATTGTTTCCTGGGGCTTTCTTTAATACCTTGAATTTTTACTGCGCCCTTCCTCAAAATGGAGTCACTTATGCCTCATTTCAACACCATCACCGTGACTACCAGTTTCCCTCTCATCACAACTACCATTATCGTTACTACCATCCTGACTGCACTCCTAACTATCGCTCCCATCATCACCATCTAGGCTATAATCTTTAAGGGGGGCAGAGCATCAGGCCTTTCTCCCACATAGCCTCTGCAGAAATTTGAACCATGGTCAATAGCCAAGTACGTGTCAACTACTCCACCACAAACCAAAAACCAAACTCCGTATAGTCAAGTCGATCCTATAGGACAGAGTAGAACAGTTCCATAGAGTTTCCAGAGAGCAGCTGGTGGACTCAAACTGCTGATCTTTTGGTTATCAGCTGAATTCGTACGCACTGCTCTTCTAGGGTCCCAACTGCCTCATGACATTTCCTAAACTTTAATCTCACATGTGTGTGCATGTGTGTGTGTGCGCGCGCACATGCGTGTGCATGAGTTAAGTGAACGTTTATAGAGCACATTACTTTTTTCATTCAAAATTTTTACACAAATAATTTTGTGGTGTTTCAGCAATGTGACAGCACTTTCCCCTTCTCACTTCCCCACAGGGTTCTCAGTGTCCCTTCATCCAGTTTTCCTGTCCCTTCCTGTTTTCTCATCTTTGTTTTGGGGCAGCTGTTGCCCACTTGGTCCCGTACACTTGGCTGACCTGGAAGCACATTCTTCATGTGTGTTATTGTTCATTTTATAGGCCTGTCTAATCTTTGCCTGAAAGTGGTCTTTGGAAGGAGTTTCCATTCTGAGTGAGCATAGTTCCCAGGGGCTGTAGTCTTAGGGCATCCTCCAGTCATCACCAGACCAGTAAGTGTGGCCTTTTCTTAGGAATTTTAATTTTTTTCTAAGTTTTTCTTCTGTTCTGCCTATGGACTTCTACTGTGATCCCTGTCAGAGTGGTCATTGGTGGTAGCTGGGTACCATCTAATTCTCCTGGACTCAGGCTGCTGGAGGCTTTAAATTATGTGGTCCATTAGTCCTTTGTACTAGTATTTTCCTTGTCTTTTGTTTTCTTCCTTCTGCTTTGTTTTGGAAAGGACAGGGCCCACAGACTTGTCTTAGATGGCTGCTCACAAGTTCTTAGGGCCCCAGATACTACTCACCAAAGGAAGATGTGGAACATGTTCCTTATGAATTATGTTGCACCAGTTGACCCAGATGTCCTCTGAGACCTTGATCCCCAGCACTCAATCCCAGTAACTCAGTCCTTCAAGGTGTTTGAATGTACCCAGGAAACTTCTGTGGCTTCACCTTGGTCAAGTTGTGCTGACTCTCTGCATATTGTGTGCTGTCTTCCCCTTCGCCAAGTTAACCCTTGTCTACTAACTAATTAGTGATTTTCTCTCTCCATCCCTGCCCTCCCTCGTAACCATCAAAGATTGTTTCCTATGTGTAAATCTTTTTCTGGTTTTTTACAATAGTGGTCTCATACCATATTGTCCTTTATAATTGATCTATTTCATTCAGCATAGTGTTCTCTAGATTCATCTGTGCTGTGAAATATTTCATGCATTCATCATTGTTCTTTATAATTGTGAAGTATTCCCTTGTGTGTATGTATCATAATTTGTTTATCTATTCACCTGTTGGAGGACACTCTGGTTGTTTCTATCTTTTTGCTATCGTGAATAATGCTTCCATGAATATAAGGATGCATGTGTCTGTTGTGTTACTCTTTTATTTCTCTAGGATATATTCCTGGGAATGAGATCCCTGGAATCATACAACATTTCTACTTTTAGCATTTTAATGGCATACCATGCCAATATCGTTTTCCACAGAGGTTGTATCACTTTACATTCCCACCAACAGTGCATTAAGAATTGTAATATCCCCACAACCTCTCCAACATTTGTTATTTTTTGTTTTGGGTTTTTTTATTATTGTTATTCACACTAGTAATGTTGGGGTGAGATGGTATCTCAGTGTAGTTTTGATTTACATTTCTCTGACAGCTAATCACAGGCATTTCCTCTTGTGTCTGTTAGCTGCTTCAGTGTCTTGTTGGATTAAGTGTCTCTTGTACATTTTTAATTGGGTTATTTATCGTTTTATTGTTGAGGTGTTGAAGCATTTTATGGATTTCAGAGGTCAGACCTCTGTTAGATATGCTATGGCCAAAATTTTTTCCCAGGCTGTAAATCCCTTTTTACTCTTTTGGTGATGTCTTGTGCTAATATTAAGTGTTTAACGTTGAGGGGCTCTGGAGTTTGTGCATTGTTAGTTATGGTTTTTATTATATTTATGCCATATATTAAGTTCCTCAATGTTGCCCCTGTTTTTTCTTCCACGATCTTTAACATTTTAGGTTTTAAATTTAGGTCTTCGATACATTTTGAGTTGGTTTTTGTGTATAGCATGAGATATAGGTCCTGTTCCATATTTTTACAGATGGACATCCAGTTTGGGCAGCATCATTTGTTAAAAAGACTGTCTTTTACCCATTTAGTGGACTTGGGTCCTTTGTCAAAAATCAGCTGACCATAAGTGCATGAATTTACATCTGGATTCTCATCTGTTCTATTGGTCTTTGAGGACTGCCAATTAAGTTTTGTGAACTCATTCTAGAAAAAAATGCTACATTCCTCATTGCTGAAAATCACTACAGTCACCTTCGAATTATTCCCTTTGGGAAGTTATGCACCAACACCAACACCTAGTCCACCGTTAAAGCAATTTTGGAACTATATTTCTGGAATGGTCATCAGAGCTGTCATCATATTATCTTTGATGCCTTGAATGTCATCAAAATGTCTTCCTTTCACAGGGAGAGCAGTGGGAGCTGCATATAGGTTAGCATGCAAATTTATATGGGAATATACATTTTCATTCAATCATAATAAAAAAACTAATACTTTAAAGAAAAAATAAAATAAAATGAAATAAAGTTGAGTAAAACTGAAAAAAAAAGTCTTCCTTTCAATATTTCTTTTATCTTTGGGTAAAGAAAAAAGTCACTGGGGGACAGATTAGGTGGGTAGGGAGGGTATTCCAATACAATTGTTTGTTTACTGGCTTAAAACTTCCTCACAGGCAACTATACAATTAAGTTCATGAACTTGCCACCTTGCCACCTTTTCACTGTGTACAATGGCCATTCCAGAAAGAGTTCCAAAATTGCTTTGGAGGGTGGACTAGGCACTAGCATTGGTGCATAGTTTCCCAAGGGGCATACTCAAAGATGACCATAGTGATATTCAGCAACAAGGTATATAACACTTAGAGCAATTAAGTTTGCAGACTTACTTGTCAGATCTTGTATGTGTCTGTTATTGTACCACCATCAGGCTGTCTTGATTACTGAGGTTGTACAGTAGATTCTGAAACAGGATAGCAGGAGGCTTCCTACTGTTTTCCTTTTCTTTAGTAATGCTTTGCTTATCCAAAGCCTCTTTTCTTTCCACATAAAGTTGGAGATTAGTATTTCTATCTCATTAAAGAATACCATTGGTGTTTGGATCAAGATTGCTTTATATCTGTAGGTTGCTTTAAGTAGGATTTATATTTTCACAATATTGAGTCCCCCAGTCCGTGAGCATGGTATGTTTTTACACTTATGTATGTTTCTTTTGGTTTCTTACAATAATGTTTTGGAGCTTTCTTTGTAAAGGTCTGTTATGCCTATGGTTAGAGTTATTCTTAAGTATTTTAACTTTTTAAGGGCTACTATAAATAGTAGTATTATTTTCTTGATGTCCTTTTTGAAGTTCTCTTTGTTGCTGTATAGCAATCCATCTGAATTTTTTATGCTGGTCTTATATTTTGCTGTTCTGTAGTTTTCTTGGGGAATCCTTGAGGTTCTCTATGTGAAGGATCACATCATCTGTGAATATACTTTTACTTCTTCCTTTCTCGTTTGGATGTCCTTTATTTCTTTTTCTTGCCTTATTGCACTAGCTAGGACTTCCAGCACAACGTTAAACAGCAGTGATAAAGGGTATCTTTGTCTTGTTCCTATTCTCAGAGGTAATGCTTTCAGCCTCTCTCTATTGGGAATGATGTTGGCTGTTGGTTTTGTATAGATACTGTCTTAGTTATCCAGTGGTACTATAGCAGAAATATCACAAGTAGATGGCTTTAAAAAGAGAAATTTGATTCTGTCACAGTCCAGCAGGCTACAAGTCCAAATTCAAGACATCAATTCCAGAAGAAATCTTTCTCTGTTGACCATGGATGAAGGGCCTTGTCATCAATCTTCCCCTGGACTGGGAGTTTCTGAGGCACAGGGTCCCTGGGTCCAAAGGATGAGCTCTGCCCCCAGCACTGCTCCTTTCCTTGTTATATGAGTTCCCCAGTTGTCTGCTTGCTTCCCTTTTCTTTATAGCCTTCAAGGCACAGTACAGTCTTACACACTGAGTCCTGCCCCACCAACACAGCTGCTGCCCATCCTCCCTCCTTATCACAGAGGCAGGATTTTCAACACAGAGAAACATCACACGATACCAGGAATGATAGCCTAGCCAAACTGCTACCCATTTGAGGCAGAAAGACACAATTCAGATCCTAGTGGCTAACTTTGATTATGTTGAAGAATTTCTCTTCTGTTTTATTGAGAGTTTTTATGAGGAATGGGTGTTAGACTTTACCAAACGACTTCTCTGTATCAGTTATCATAAAGATATGATTCTTTTCTTCTGTTTTATTTATGTGGTCCTACTCTGTGTCTGCCAGTTTGTCATACTGTGGTGGCTTGTGTGTTGCTGTGATCCTGGAAGCTCTGCGAACAGTGTTTCAAATACCAGCAGTGTCACCCTTGTTGGACAGGCAGAGCTTCCAGACTAAGACAATCTAGGAAGAAGAACCTACCAGTCTACATCTGAAAAAATTAGCCAAAGAAAACCTTGTGAATAGCAGCAGAACACTGTTTGATAGATATAGCACCAGTAGATACGCCCATCAGGTAAGAAGGCACTCAGAAATTATCAAATAACATCATTAATATCACTTGCAAGTAAAATTTTGCTAAAGATAGTTCAAAAGTAGTTACAGCAGTTCTTCAAGAGGGAACTGTCAAAAATTCAAGCTAGATTCAGAAGAGGACATGCAACCAGGGATATCATTGCTAATGTCAGATGGATCTTGGCTGAAAGCAGAAACACATTTGACTTTGTGGTTATAACAAGTTATAGATAATATGGCAGAAAATGAGAATTCCAGAACACTTAATTGTGCTCATTAAGAAACTGTACAAAAACCAGGAAGAACAGAACGAAGGAATACTGCGTGGTTTAAAGTCAGAAACTGTGTGCACCAGAGTTGCATCCTTTCATCATACTTATTCAATCTGTATGCTGAGCAAATATTCTGAAAATCTGAATTAGATGAAAAAGAACATAGCACCAGGAATGGAGGAAGTCTCATTACCCACCTTCATTATGTATACAATGCAACTTTGCTTGCTGAAGGGAAAAGGACTTGAGCACTTACTGATGAAGACCAAAGACCACAGCCGTCAGTATGGATTCCACCTCAACATCAAGAAAATAAAAGTCCTCACAACAGCATTGTGATAAATTGAGAAAAGATAAAATTGTTATTTTATTTTGATCTGCAATCAATGCCCATGGGAGCACCAGTCAAGAAACCAAAGGACACATTACACTGGGTAAATATACTACAGAAACTTCCTTAAAGTGTTAAAAAGCAAAGATGTCACTTTAAGGACTAAAGTGTGCCTAACCCAAAACCAAACCAAACCCACTGCTGTCAAGTCAAGTCTGACTCATAGCAATCCTAGAGGTCAGAGTAGAACGGCCTCATAGAGGTTCCAAGCAGTGACTGGCAGTTTCAAACTTCCAACTTAGCAGATGTAGCTCTTAACCCTATGCTCAATCACCCTAAATGGGTGTGAAAGCTGGACAATGAATAAAGAAGACTGAAGAAGAATTGACTTATTTAAACTATGGTTTTGGTGAAGAATACTGAATATACCATAGACTTTCAGAAAAATAAACACATTTGTCTTGGAAGCATAGCCAGAATGCTCATTATAAGCAAAGATGGAAAGATTATGTCTCATATACTTTGGACACATAACCATGAGGCACCTGTCCCTGGAGAAGGACATCATGCTTGGTAAAGTAGAGGGTAACTGCCCAAAAGGAAGACCCTGAACAAGACGAACTGACACAATGGCTGCAACAATGGGCTCCAGAATTATGATTATGAGAATGATACAGGACCAGGCAGTGTTTCACCCTATTGTACACTGGGTGACTAGGAGTCACAACTGACTTGATGGCACCTAACAACAACCAAATTTACATGGTGGCTTACACTGCTTGATTTTTTTAATGTTGACCCATCCTTGCATATTTGATATGAATCCCACTTGGTCTTAGTGTATTATTTTTTGACACGATATTTAATTCTTTTGTCTATAATTCTAATGAGAATTCTTCCATCTATATTCATAACAGATATTGGTCAGTAATTTTCTTTTTTTGTGGTATCTTTGCCTGGCTCTGGTATCAGAGTTATGCTGGCTTCACAAAATGAGTTGGCTCATACTCTTTCCTTTTCTATGCTCTGAGATAGTCCTGGTAGTATCCTAAGGCTGTGATCTTTATGGAGGCATATTGTCACATCTTTCTCCTACAGAGTAGGTAGTAGGTTCTAATCTTCAGCCTTTCAGTTAGCATCCAAGTGCTTAACCATTGCTCTACTAGGGCTCCTTATATCTGTATATTTTTGCTGTAGTTATGTGGTTAGCAAAGAGCTGAGTCTGAATAGAAGGCCATGTCCTGCCACTCCAGGGCCAGTGTAATTAACAACTATATTATCCTATGCCTCAGCTTTTCCTCATAGTTCTGTCTGTGAGATGGGATCACAGAGGGATCACCTTGCAGGAGCCTCAGAATCCTAAGAATGTAGAATGCCTGCTCACCAGCCCAGCTTTACCTGGGGCCCCACTTGCCCTGCTGAGTTACTCCTCTGAGCTGAGCTGCACCTCTGAACACAGCTCCCTTAAATTCTCTCTGGCTCTCAAGGCATGTTGTAAACTCTGGGTGAAAGACTGATTGTGCTGGTTTTTAATGAGCTTCCTATCTTGGAAGAGGAAACAAAGGCTATCTAATAAACACAGCTGATTTGTAAGAGCCTGAAACCCTCCAAATTTCTGAAAGAGGAAAGCTGATTGTGTATGACGATGTACAAAGTTCACACAGGGCAGTGTAATTGGAGGAAGCTCTCAAGGAGTTGGAGGATGTCAGAGGAATGCACCGTTCCTCTGCTGCAAAGCTGGGCTCCTGGTGTGTCTACCTGGCATCTGCCTGCTGCTACCGTGGTTTAGCTGGTAGGAGCATACTGCACCAGGCCAGTAGGCAGCCATCAGTGATGTCACATTCCAAATGTCCTTTCTGCATTCCAGGCATTCCTGAGAGAGTATGTGTCTGTAAGAAAACCAAAAACACCAAACCCATTGCCATTAAATTGATTCTGACTCTTCGAGACCCCGTGAGCGTCAGAGTAGAACTGCTCCACAGGGTTGTCGATAGCTGTGATCATTCCCGGAAAGTCCCAAGGTCATGCAGACAGCTAGGGACTTGACTTGTAGCCGAAAGGTGAGAGGTTTGAATCTACCTAGAGATGCCTCAGAAGAAAGGTCTGGTGACCTGCTTCCAAAAAGTTACAGCTTTGAAAATCCTTTGCAGCATTTCTACCCGGCACTCATGGAGTCGCTGAGAGTCCAAATCAACTTAACAGCAGCTAAGAACAATAATCGTTATGAAGGAGTCCCAGGGTAGCACAGTTAAGCACCCAGCCACAAACTGAAAGGTTGGCCCATGGGGTGTGGTTGACTGCTTTTGTGTGGCCTTTCTCACCATGATTTCATAACGCCCACCTAAGTGATTGAATGGAGCCATTCAAATAAGACCTATGGGACCCTGACAAAGGCGTTGGTCAGTGTTGCCATCCTGCTAGGCTTAAAAGGATCTGTCCAAGAGGCAAGGAGGAGAGGATATCACCACCACCAAGGAAGAAGAGCAAGGAGTGGAGTACACACTTTGGACCTGGGATCCTGGCACTGAGAAGAAACAGAAAACAGAGACAGAGACAAAGAGAGAGAGAGAGAGCTATAACCTGAAGACAGCAAGAAGTGGTGGCAGGGAAATAGCAGCAGGAGAGATCAGCAGAAGACAGCACAGTGGGCCCCTGGAGGAAGAAAGCTGACTCCCTCTGGACAGACATGCTGGCACTCAGTAGGGTGCCTCCTGCTGCACGGAGGAGTTAGGTTCGCCAGCTCGCAGAGCTAGGGCTGAGCATTTTCATGCAGAGGTTTATCAGAGGAGAGGGGTGCCTGAGGTCACTGACTGGCAGAGTCAGGAGAGCTTGGTGACACTCTCCTGAGCCGGCCAGGAGGCCAGAGAGGGGCATGCCTCTGAGCATGGCTGAGAAAGAACTGTATCTTGAACATTCTTCAGCCCAAATTGTACCCTACTGCTCCCCTAGTAAACCACATAATCGTGAATATTGTCCATCAATTCTGCAAGACAGCAGTGATATTCAGCAACGAGGTGTATAACACCTTAGAACAGCTAAATTTGTGGACTTCATTGTCGGACCTTATGTGACTGTTGCTTCCTTACAGATTACAGCCTTGGAACCCCTACAGTGCAGTCCTATTCTGTCACATGGTGTCTCTACGGGTCAAAATCGACATGACAGTACCTAACAACAACAATAATGAGATCCCTGGACGGCAGAAATGTCTTATCCTGTATTACTAGTCTAAGGTTGGTGGTTCAAACCCACCCAATCATGCAGTGGAAAAAAGGTCTGGCAATCTGCTTCCAATAAGATTACAGCCCAAGAAAACCCTCTGCAGCACAGTTGGAATAATCAACTCAACAGCAATGGGTTTGGTTTTTGGCCCAATGGACCTCATTCCACCACTACCTGTTTGTCACTGGAGGCTTGCATGTTGCCATGATTCTTTAACAGGTCTCAGTGGAACTTCTAGACTGAAAAAGACTAAGAAGAAAGGCCTGGAAACCTACTTCCAAAATTTGCCAAGTGAGAATCTTATGGACCACAATGACCTCATTCATAAATGATCATGGGATGACACAGGACTGCACTGCATCTCATTCCATTGTGCATGGGGTTGCCATGAGTCCAGGCTGGCTTGATAGCAACCAACAACAAAGAGGATCTGAGTCACAAGAAGACTGGACCTGGAATCGGAAAGCAGGTTCTAGCGTGGGCTCAGCCATTAACTGTGTGATGAGAGTCCAACTCATTTCCTTCTCTCTGGGCCTCTATTTCCATCACTGTAAAACAAAAGACTAGAAGGTTTCATGCAGCTGTAGTATTGTGGGGCTCCACTGCCACATGTATCTGGTCTCTATTATCTGCCTAGCATCAAATGTAGCTTCTGGGGCACACAGGTGCTCAGAAACCACTTCTTAAATATTATAATTCTATAATCATTGCAACTCATGACTTTACACTGACTTAAAGCTGCCAGTGCTGGCAGAGTGGTTAAGAGCTGTAGCTGCTACGCAAAATGGCAGCTATTGGAATCCACCAGGCATTCCTCGGAAACTGTATGGGGCATTTCTACTCTGTCCCATAGAGTCGCTATGAGTTGGAATCCACTCATCAGCAACTGGTTCACTTTTTGGTTTTGTCTTTTTGTAATTGTCCAATATCAGTAAGTCTTGTAAACTATCAAATTTCCTCTTCTTGTACAACTGAGTGTTGATAGCATCTTTTCAGAACCTTCTGCCATCTCCCTCCTAACCTGCATCTCTGCCTCCCATCTGGCACACAGCGGTACATACCCACCCCATTCAGCAGAGCCCAGGCCCCAAGGTCTTGCTCTGCACCCTTTCCCTCCAGGCTCTCCATCCTCAGCCCCTGTACCAACGCTAACTCCTCAAAGTCGTTCCTTGCTCCAAGTACTAAAATGCTAAGCATTTATTTTAAGGTCGCAGAAAATGAAAGTCTGCAATTAGCACATTTCTTCCAGCTCATTGCCTAAACCAGTGCTATGAAGTGGAGCCAAGAACAAGTACTAGCAAAGGGAACCCACTTCACTGAACAGACCCATCCAGAGCTGAGCGAACACGGAAACCCCACACAGAGGCCTCCTCCTTCCTGAAGTTCCATTGATCACAGTTTTAAAATTCACCCTGAAAGGCCCACCCTTCCAAAAGTCAAACTGTGGGTGTGTCGCATTGTCAACCATACATAGAACCTTCTTAAACACCTCCCTGCCCTGCAACTAGACTTGGCTCTCCTTCTCAGAGATTCTAACCATTGTACCTCCTTCACAGACCACATGCACTGACCTAAAACAGTCATCAATGTCCCTTCCACCACATACCCTACCCTCTCTATAGTCAGCTCCTTGAAAGAGGGGGCCTGGACATAGAATCCACTATAACTCAGAACCCCTGAAGTAGGGCCTGGGCTATACCATGTGTGCAAAAAAGGTCTGTTAGAAGAGTTAGTGATGTAGAATATCTGATTTGAATAGGAGCTCTACACTCTGAGTTCACATGCTCAGTAGCTGTCTGGAAAGTTGAAGGTTCTAATTCACCCAGAGATACTTTAGCCAAAAGGCCTGGTGATCTACTTCCAAAACATCAGCCATTGAAAACCCTAGGGAGCGCAGGTCTCCTCGGACACACATGCGGCCACCACAAGTCAGAGTTGACTCAACTGGCTGGCGTTTATACTTTGGTGACCTCCTGCTCCCTTGGTTACACCTGCATGCCATAAACAACGATGCCTGGACCCCTGTGCAGCTCCCTTAGGATTCCAGGGCTGGAAAGACCAGCACTTCAAAGCTCTTTAACCCTCTCTCCAAAGCTAGCCCACTAACCAAGTGACCCACTGGCTGGCTGATCCTTTTCCTGGTTTGCTGCTCTCCTCCTGCCAAGTGGGCCAGATTTAAAAGGTGGCTGGACTCACAGAAAGTTTTGAAGGAGAAATTAACTTGAGCTGTAAAGTTCCACTGAAAGCACAATAACCAAAACCAAACTCACCACCACTGAGTCAATTCCGACTCATAGCGACCCTACAGGTCAGAGGAGAACTGCTCCATAGAGTTTCCAAGAAGCACCTGGCACATGTGAACTGCTGACGTTTTGATTAGCAGACACAATGCTTAACCACTATACCACCAGTGTTTCCAAAAGTATTACAAAAATAAATAAGAGAAAACTAGAAGCAGGGAAGGATCTTGGGGTGGAAGAAAAACCAATTACTAAATCCTTACCTCTGATACTGGCCATTTCCAACTGTCCTGAGAGTTTCAGAAATGCCTGTTTGGAGGATGTGTTTCTTTACGCATAAGAACAACATGTTATATGGTTATTTTCCCAGAAAAATAAAAGATATCATGGGCTGGAGGCAGGGACCTTGTCTCCAGCAGAGTTCCTTTCTGTGTTACCATATCGTTTCTGACTTGAGACTTTGTTGAATCAAATATTCCCTATGTCTGGTCCAGAGGAAGAGGATTGTTTAAAGCTGGCCCTCCTGGTTTTCCACGGCCAGGCTTTCTCCCAAGACATTACTCCCAGATCGTTTCCCTCCCAGAAATATCTGCCCTCCCCATCTCACCAGGAAATTCAGACCAACTAGTGACATCTAGCCCCTTTATCTGCTGCGATAATGAGTATCCCAGCATGCTGTGGGTCCTGACTCTGTCTGCTCCCAGGCTGCAGTGCCAAGTAGAATAATTAAGATTTGCCAGTTGCCAGGTGGGGCTGACTCGACACCCACAAAAAGGAAGAGCAAACACAATGGCTAACCAACAATACTCAAGTACCTCAACTTCAGAGTTCTCATTCCCAGGCCAGTCTCCCAGATACATACAATTCCCACTCATTTCAATGGAGGTGATGTTAGGTAAATGGTCTGTCAGGCCAGACCTTTAATTGTTTCTTTGGTATCAGTATTTTATTTTTATAATTCTGATGAATCTGGTGTTGACTCATTGTGATAAGGAACCTAGTAGCTACAGAATAAAGAGCATGAACTTAAAATGGAAAAGATATGTGGTTTCCCAGTCTAATTAGTTGGAGAACTTTAGCTACAGTGCCTTAATATTTCTGAACTTCATCTTTCTCATTATAAATGAGATCAGTCATACGAAGTTGGACAATTAAGTTCATGAACTCATTCTAGAAAAGGTGGTACATACCTCACTGCTGAATATCACTATGGTCACCTTCAAAGTACTCCCCTTGGGAAGCTATGCACCAATATCAGTGCCTAGTTCACCCTTCAAGAAATTTTGGAACTCTTCTCCTGGAATGACCACCAGAGCTTTTGTCATATGAGGTCTGACAGTTGAGTTCACCAATTCACCCTAGAGAAAGTGCTACCTCCCTCACTGCTGAATATCACTACAGTCACCTTAGAAGTACTCCCCTTGGGAAGCTATGCACTGACACCCAGCACCTAGTTCAAAGCACTTTTTCTAGGATGAATTTGTGAACTTAATTGTCAGACCTCATACAATGACAGTACTGATGGACATTCCAGAAAAAGAGTTCCAAAAGTGCTTTGAAGGGTGGACTAGGTGCTGGCATTGGTACACAGCTTCCCAAGGGGAGTACTTTAAAGGTGACCATACCGATATTCAGCAATGAGGCATGTAGCACTTTTTCTAAGATGAGTTCGCAAACTTAACTGGCAGAACTTGTATATACCATAAACCTACTGTAAAGATTAAAATGGAAAACTCATTAAGAATTCTTAGCAAATGTTTATTCCTTTCTCTAACGTTCTCTGGCTTGGTAAGTGTCAGAAGTACCAAAACCTAAGAATGTCAATAACAAAGGTGAATTAAGAAAGTAAAAATACAACACAAGAAATGCAACAAAATATTTGCAAATTCTGATAAGAGATTAGTATCTAGAATATATAAAGCATTCTTACAACTTAACAATGAAAAGACAAATAGTCCTATTTAAAAGTAGGCAAAAATTTTAAGAGACATTTCTGCAAAGATGATAAACAAATGACTGGTAAAAACATGAAAAGATGCTCAACATCGTGAATTGGTAGAGAAATGAAAATCAAGTCATAAGATCGCTTCATACCCACTATTGTTGTTAGGCACTATCAAGTTATCTACAATCAAAAAGGAAGAGATAGTAAGTATTGGTGAGGATGTGGAGGCACTGGAACCCTCATGTATTGGTGGTGGGAGTATAAAATGGTGCTGCTGTTGTGGATGACAGCCAGCAGTTCCTCAAAATGTTAAACTTAGAGTTAGTTGCCATATTACTCAGCAATTCCACTGCTAGATGTACACCCAAAACAAACAAAAACATATATTCACAAACGTTCATAGAAGCATCATTCAATAACAGTCCAAACTGGAAACAACCCAAATGTCTACCAACTAGTGAATGAAACTTTTTTATGTTCTATATTCATATGATAGAATATTATTTTGTTGTGAAAAGAAATGAAATACTGATACATGCTGCAATATGGATGAAGCTTGAAAACATGGTGAGTGAAAGAAGGCAGACCCAAAAGTCCATGTCACATGATCCCATTTATATGAAATGTCCAGAATAGGCCAATGTATAGAGATGCACTATAGAATACTGGTTGCCTAGACTCGACGGCTGGGCATGGTTTGAAGGGAAGGAAAGGAGATAGACAGTGACTGCTGATAGGTACAGGATCTCTATTTGGGGTGATGAAATTGTTCCAAAATTAGATATTGGTGATGCATGCTAAACTCTAAGAATATTACTAACAATTACCAAAATGTACACTTGAAAGAGATGAATTGTATAGTATACAAATGATAGCTTAGTAAAGCAGTTACAAGAAAGGAACAGATTCACGGGACCAGTACTTCATTGTCCACAGCAGGGAGATAAGAACCAGTGTCAGAAAGAAAAAAAAAAAAAAGCAGCTCTTGAAGCCTAAGAGAGTAAATTTAGTTCCCCCTATATTGGATTCATAGAGGGTCAGTGATAAAAGGGCAGACCTTCAACAAGACAGACTGACGCAGCAGCCGCAACAACGGGCTGACATACACCAACAGTACTGGGCAGTGTTTTATTCTGTTGTGCGTAGGGTTGCTGTGAGTCAGAACCAACATAACAGCACCTGCCAACAACAACAACATTAGACTCCGAGGAAACCAAGTTCTGGACTCAACCTACGTTTGTGGAAAGGAGAAGAGTCTACAAACCACAGAAGATAAAGAAAAAGAACATATTGTGAGGGACACTGTCAGCTGGGTTATGTATGCAATGTTCCTGAGCAGCATAACCAATGTGAAGCCCAAAACCCTGACTCTGTGGAATCCTCAGTCTGCAGTAATTACATGGAAAAATGAACATACCCCAATAAAATCACAGCAAATCCTTGCATAGCAGTCCTCACTGGGTGCTGAGGATTGTTCTGATTGTTTTGCTTAATTTTTACAAGGTCTCTGTGACTCATAGTGACCCTATAGGACAGAGTAGAACTGCTCCACAGAGTTTCCAAGGAGCACCTGGCAGACTCAAACTGCCAACCTTTGGGTTAATAGCCATAGCACTTAACCACTACACCACCAAATTTCCCTCTGTGAAGCAGATGCCACTATATCCCTGTTTTAACACGAGAAACCAAAAAGCAGAGAGGTTATGTAACTTGCCCAGAGTCTCATAAACTGTGTTGTGCTCCAGAACTCACATGATTTGTAGCATTTGATAATTTTCTTGTTTGAAATACTCTCACCGAGGAGATACTCACACTATGACCATTTTCAGGGCCCTGAGGGCACAGTGGTTAAATGCTTGGCTGCTAAACAAAAGGTCAGTAGTTCAAACCCACTAGCCACTCCACAGAAGAAAGATGTGACAGTCTGCTTCTATAAAGATTTACAGATTTGGAACTCTATAGGACTAGGACTATTTACAGACTAGGAACTCTGTAAATAGGGTCACTATGAGTGAAAATAGACTTGATGGCAATGTGTTTTTTTAATGGCCATTTTCAAGCTACCATATGAAACAACACTTAAATCAAGAACTGATGGTATCGAAGGAAGAAGCCCAAGCTGCACTGAAGCACTGGCCAAAAAACAAGGTTCCAGGAATTGATGGAATGTCAGCAGAGATACTTCAATAAGAAGATTCAATGTTGGAAGTACTCACATGTCTACGCCAAGAAGATAGCTACCTGGACAACTCATTGGAATTGATCCATATATATGCTCATTTCAAAGAGAAGTGATCCAACACAATGTAGGTATTACTGAACAATACCATTAATATCACCTACAAGTAAAATTTTTAAAGATGTCACCTTGAAAACTAAAATGTGTCTGACACAACTCATGGTGTTTTCAATTGTATCACATGCATGTGAAAGCTGGACCATGAACAAAGAAGACAAGAATAAGAATTGATGCCTTTGAATTGTGGTGTTGGAGAAGAATGTTGAGTATACCATGAACTGCTAACAGAACAAACAGATCTGTTCTGGAAGAAGTCCAACCAGAGTGCTCCTTGGAAGCAAAGATGGCGAGACTGCGTCTTACATACTTCGGACATGTTGTCAGGAAGGATCAGTCCCTGGAGAAGGACGTTATGCTTGGTAGAGTGGAGGATCAGCAAAAAAAGCGGAAGGCCCTCAACAAGGTGGATCGACACAGTTACCACAACAATGCACTTAAGCATAAAAACGATTGTGGACATGGAGCAAGACCAGGCAGTGTTTCGTTCTGTTGTTCCCAGGATCGCTATGAGTCGGGACCGACTCAGCAGCACCTAACAACATAAGTAAAATTTTGCTGAAGATCATTTTAAAAACCAGTTGCAGCAACACATCTACAGGGAACTGCTAGAATTTCAACTTGAATCCAGAAGAGGATGTGGAATGAGGGATATCAATGCTGATGTCAGATGGATCTTGACTGAAGGCACAGAATACCAGCAAAACATTTGCCTGTGTTCCATAGACTATGCAAAAGCATTCAACTGTGTGGATCATGACAATTTATGGATAATATTGCAGAGAACAGGAAATCTAGGACACCAAATTGTGCTCATGAGGAGCCTGTACATGGATCAAGAGGTAGTCATTCAAAAGAACAAGAGGTACTGCACGGTTTATCATCAGGAAAGGTGTGTATCAAGGTTGTGTATTCTATCACCATACTTATTTTATCTGCATGTTGAGGAAATAATCCAAGAATCTAGACTGTGTGAAGAACAGGGGGTCAGGATGAGGATGTTAATGAGGAAGACTTATTAACAACTTGTGATCTGCAAATGACACAACCTTACTTCCTAAAAGGGAAGAAATCATGAAACACTTACTGATGAAGGTCAAAGACTACCGCCTTCAGTATGTATTTCACCTCAACATGAAACAAAAATCACCATAACTGGACCAGTAAGCAGCATCATGATAAACAGAGAAAAGACTCAAGTTGTCAAGGATTTCATTTTTCTTGGGTCCACAATCAACAGCCATGAAAGCAGCAGTCGAAGAATTAAGTGAAATATTGCAATGGGCTAATCTGCTGCAAAAGACTTCTTTGTAGTATTCTAAAGCAAAGACGTCACCTTGAGGACTCAAGTACAGCTGACCCAAGTCATGGTATTTTCAACTGGCTCACATGTGTGCAAAAGTTGGATACTGAATAAGGAAGACCAAAGAAGAACCGGCACATTTGGATTATGGTGTTGGTAAAGAATATTGAATACACCATGGACTGTCAGAAGAATATACAAATCTATCTTGGAAGAACAGGCAGAATGCAGGAAAGACAGTAAGACTTCACTTCATACACTTGGAAGAAGTTTTCAGGAGGGATTGGTCCCTAGAGAAGGCCATCATGCTTGGCAAAGTGGAAGGTCAGCAAAAAAGACGCAGACCCTCAGCAAGACAGATTGACGCAGTGTTTGCTACGAGCTCAAGCCTAGCAAGAATTGTGAAGACAGCACAGGACTAGGCAATGCTTCATTCTGTTGTGCACTGGGTCACTACGAATGGGACCACTCGCAAGCATGCAACAACAACTTCCAGCTACCAATGTGACGTTCACTGGGCACACAATTGGGAAGAGATGAAAGCAAACAGTCTCACTATCATAAGCTAGCTTCAACACAGAACCAACAAAGGATTTTAAACCTGCTGACTCTTCCTAGAATCTATTATCCTAACCACTGAACTGAATGGGTTCACTATTCTATGACGCCCTGAACCTTAACTTGGGATGCACCAGCAGGCAATATCTTGCTGGGCAGTAAGCTTTCCAAGAATAGGGATTAGATCTTTTGCAGTGCTGACTCTGCCCAAGTGCTTAGCACCAAACCAAAAAACCCAAGCCTTCTAGTCATTGGTGACTCATAGCTACCCTACAGGACATGGTAGAATTGTCCCATAGAGTTTTCAAGGAGTACCTGGTGGATTCAAAGCGTCAACCTTTTGGTTAGCAGCCATACTTCTTAACCATTAGGCCTACAGGGTTTCTGTGCTTAGCACAGTCATAGCAAATAGATGAATAAATGAATACAGAATTGAAAACCTAGTACTCCCACATGTCTCCGTGAGAGGACAGAGAACCACCCTGTTTGCTGGAACAGTGTCACAGATTTAATTATTTCCCTGAAAAAATGTGTGTAGCAATTTGACTGGGCCATCATTCCCGGTATTGTGTGGTTATTCTTCATTTTATGATTTTCTTCTGTCGTAAATCCTAATCTCTGCAACACTGGATTATGTTAAAGAGGATTATTGTGGGATTGTAAAATTCTTACAGGTCACCTCCCTGCTGCAACATAAAGGGAGTTTCTCCGGAATGTGGCTTGCACCACTTTTTATCCAACAAGAGATAAAAGGAAAGGAAAGTCAGAAGAGTTGGGAACCTCACACCACTAAGAAAGCAGCACTGGGAGCACAACACATCCTTTAGACGTGAAGTTCTTGTGCTGAGATGCTCCCAGAACAAGGGAAGACTGATGCATCACAAGGCCCTGCCTCCAGACTCAAGAGGGAGAGAAAGCCTTCACCTGGAGCTGACGACCTGTATTTGGACTTGTAGCCTAAGGGACTGTCAAGTCACTTTCTGTTGAAACCATCTACCTGTGGTACTTCTGTCAGAGCAGCACTAGATGACTAAGACGGTAACAGTCTGCTAGCTATTTTTTGGTCTCTTTTCTTTTTCTCTCTTCTATTGTGTTATCCAAATCTCCTTCCTTCTCTTCCCCAAGAATCTGTCCATCTGGTATGAGGTTAAACTCCGCTGCTTCTTCAGTCACATGTTCGATGGAGCTGATTGCAACCTCAGTTAAAAGGTGTCTCCGGTGTTCACCTATTTCCAACCTCCAGTAGTTCATTCAATTACCGTAAGTCTCCAGCTAACCAAACTCCCATATAACTCATACTTGGATTTGAGTTTCCTCACTTCTAGCAGTATTCCTAGAAAAATACTTTCAAAATTATAAATGCTTTGGAAAAAATAAAATGTGCTTATTTGTAGCCTAACAAAAGCATCACTTGATAATCTTTATAGTATATTTTTCTAAGGCATATATAACCCAAAAATAAAAACCCACTGCAGTTAAGTCAATTCCACTTCTAGCATCCTAAAAACACATAAGCCACCACAGAACAACAAACTGACAAACCAAACCCACAGCCATCACGCTGATTCCAGCTCAGAGTGACCCTATAGGACAGAGTAGAACTGCCCCATAGAGTTTCCAAGGAGCACCTGCTGGATTTGAACCACTGACCTTTTGGTTAGTAACCATAACACTTAACCACTATGCCACCAGGGTTTCCAACTGACACACAGATAGCAGAAAAATGGCACTGAAATTGCTCAAACCTAATTCTTAGAATCCCTCAGAGAAGACTGTAACTCTCCTTCCTCTGAACTCGTCCTAGCATGCTGTAGCTCCTCCACTTTTTCCTTCTGTTTGTACTTGTCATCTATCCTGCCTGATTTCAGGAGGTGGTCTTCTTCCCCCTACCCCTTCCCAGCATCTAAATGCTCCAGGCCTGCATAAGTGCTCCATCAGCTGCCGACTGTGTGAACAACCACCCCCAGGCAGCAGACCCTCCAGGAAGGCATATTGGGTGGGAGAGTAAGCCTGGTGGTAACTCCTCCAAGGATACTTCCTGTAGAGCCTCTGCTTTTCTTTTCTTTTCTTTTCTGACTCTTCTGCTTTTCCTTTGCTCTGGCTCTGGATGTTCCTACCCATTTCCTGGCTTTCTAGCAAAGTGGGGAGATGCTGGCTGAGAACCCAATTTCTCAGCCCTGGGCTACGTCAACCCTGCTGAGAGACTGCGGCTTTAAATCAATGCATCTGAGCATTTCAGACCCACCTCAATCCTTCCTGCAGCTCCAGATCATTTGAACTGGCTCAAATGGGATGGCAAAGACCCTGACTCCCACCGAGAAGCGACTCATATGCTGAAGAAGAGAGAGAGTTCCTAACTGAGTGGGGGCCAGGGGTGTCTTGGCCAAAACTCCCCATCGAAGAGACAAAAATCAATTTCAAATGGATTTGGACACAGAGTCCTGCCAGGACATTCCAGTGGTGTCTAAATACCAGCAGCAGACAAGGAGACTGGGTTGTTTTGCAGGCTCACCCCAGGCTGCCAGGGAACCTGATATCTCCAGCTCAGCCTGCCCAGCACCAGCCAGTGACAATTTTCCTCCTCCAAGGAAACTGTCCGGCTACCTAAGTCACTGCAAAAAATTTTTTTTTAATTACCGTCAACTTAATTCCAACTCAGGGCAATCCCATGTGCGTCAGAGTAGAACTGTATCCCATAGGCATTCAATAGCTGATTTTTTGGAAGTACATTGCCAGCCCTTTCTTCCAAGGTGCCTTAGGGTAGATTTGAACCTCCAACATTTCAGGCATTTGGCTATCCAGGGATTCCCAAGTTGCTGCTGTGCATTACTTGTTATTCTCCAAGAAGCAGGTCTTCTGCTTCCTTAAAGGGAAGTGGTTTCTTGCATTATTTTTGTTTTCTGTTCAGCAGGGAAAGTGAGTGGGGATGTCACATTCAGCCTCAATGCAAATAAAACTTTCGGTCAAAAAGCTAAATCCCTGTGAAATATTTTTTCCCCCTCCCAGCTTCCATGTCTTGCTAGAAGCAGTCAGCTGAAGGATTGTCCCAGTGCCTACGCCCCTATATGAATGACCAAAGGATGACTGTGAACAAGATGGCAGATGGGTTCACTCTCCAGCTCAAACTCTGATAAATTGATAATGCCTGCTGGCTCCATGGAAAACCACAATGGATTAATGATGTCTGCTGTGTACTGTCAACAAGAATGGTAGAAAGTTAACCTTGTTTTTGTCAGCATCTAAAAGGAGATCCAGTCTCTCCATCAAAGGGGAAGAAATTCTCATAGGGCATGGGACACAGGGTGGTCAACACTGGGCTACTAGAATAGGCAACGGATCTTTGACGGGAGGTTGAAGCAGAGGAGCTTTCTTCCTAGAGATGTGTTCTTCCTCTCCGTCCTCCATAGAAGCTGAGGAAACGAAATAACACCCTCAGTCACAGGATCCTGCATCTCGGAAGATGAAGAAGAACTGGGAAGAAGAAGATAAGGAATGGATGGCTCTGGGGAAATGAGCCAAAGAAATCCTCCCGGCTCACGTCCCAGCCATCTGGCCAGACAGAAGCCAGAGAAGAACAAAGACTAAAACTCTGGCTGGAAATAACTTGCATTTCCAGACTTATCCACCTATCCTAATAAGGATCCTAATGAGGACGCAGTGAGGGTGAGCTGGACCAGGATTCAGAAACTGTGACCCCTGTGGGTGATCTCTCCTGTCATAACCCTGTCAGTGAGGACAGTTCTTACTGAAAAGAAGGAGATGGACAGAAATGGGCACCTTAGTTGCATCATTAGGGTAGGGGAATGGTATTTTTAACACGTCATTGTTGTTCATGCCAGTCATTCAGAACAACATGGTACACAACATACAAACTGGGGAAAGCTTTGTTAGGTAACCAAGAATAAACTTCAGAGCCACAGTGAGCTAGAACCCGAATTTGCAAAGCAGCTGCTATTGTGTTTGTTGGTTGGCTTGTTCGTTGCCCTTTTAAAACAAAAACAATACCAAGAAGGCTGAACTGCAGTAACTTCGATGCTATCGAATAGCTTTGGCCCTACCCCTGCAACCTCCCTGCTTGTCTGTGTCTGAGTCAAATAAAATACAAGTATATTATCTGGGATAAGGAGAAATGGATGCATTTTCATTATCACATTAGCAGATTAGCTAGACTCCAAGACAAGCCCTCAGGAAACAGACAGGATGTCCACATTTCAACAGAGAGAGAAGAGGGTCAGACTACTCTGTATGGGGCCTTTTGAACACATGAGCCAACAAGGAGACAATAGAGGGTGGGCTTGGTGAGGAAGAGGCAACATAGGGACAGGAGTCTTTAAAAGGAAAAGTCTAGCTATGCCAGAGTCAGAAGGGACCTATTCCTCCATCTTTCTTAGAACTCCAATAAGCCAAGCACCCAGCTTGTCTCTACCATATCCCCCATAGAAGCCATTGCTGTTAAAATTAACCACTTGGCATCTGGGGTCTTAAAGGCTAGCAAGTGGTCATTTAAGTAGCATCAGTTGGTCTCAATCCAGCTGGGGCAGAGGAGAATGAAAAGCATCAAAGATATAAGGAAAATATGAGCCCAAGAGACCACATAATCCAGACACTACATCAGCATCAGACCAGAAGAACTAGATGGTGCCCAGCCACCAGCAATGACTGCCCTGACAGGGAATACAGTATAGAGCCCCTGACATAGTGGGAGAAAAATGTATGCAGAGCTTGAACTCTATGAAAAAGACCAGACTTGACATTCCAAAAGACTAAAGGGTCCCCGGAAAACATGGCCTTTACACTCTCTGTTAGCCCAGAACTGAAACCACTCCCGAAGCAAACTCTTCAAAGACTGGACAGACTATAAGACATAAAATGATACTGGTGAAGAGTGTGCTTCTTGGCTTAAGTAGATATATGAGATTGACTGGGCACCTCCTATCTAGAGGCAAGATGAGTGGGTGGGGGAGGACAGGAATTGGTTAAACGGACACAGGAAGTATAAGGTGGAAAGGAGAAACGTGCAGTCACAGGGTGGGGAGAGCAGCTAGAGTTACGTAGTAGTGTGTGTTTAAGTTTTCTTGTAAGAAATTGACTCGAACATTCTAAACTTTCACTTAAAGCAATATAAAATCTTTTTTCAAAAGAAGAAACTACATAATTTGAAAAACTTTAAAAATACCGACTATCTAAAAAAAATCAGCCATTCCCCAGTTTTCAGCAGCCCTGGTGGCCCAGTGATTAAGAGCTACATCTGCTTACCAAAAGGCTGGTAGTCAGAATCTAACACCAGCCTCTTCGTGGAAACCCTAAAGGGCGGTTCTACTCTATCCTACAGGTTTGGTGTGAGTCAGCATTGATTCAATGGCAGTAGGTTTATTTTGTCGGTTTCTTAAAAGGGCTGAGTAAGAGCATGTTAGCTTGCTGTTTCTTCATCATAATTTAAGAAACAGTTGCAGTTGAGTCTGTCCAAAGTCATGGCAACCTTTATGTGTGAATGTAGAACTGGGCTCCGTGGAGTTTTCAATGGCTGATTTTGGGGGAAGCAGATCTGCAGGCCTTTCTTTTGAGGTATCTCAATATGTATGTACACATGCACACATCAGGAGAACTAGACACACTGAGACTCTAGTGGAAGGCCTCTTGGGATTGCCAGAGTTTCAGCACGGGGCATTTAGACTTAAATAAACTCCCAGAAGTTCCACTGGGAACTTTGCTGAGAATTTTCTTAAGGTTTTGACAGGATTTTGTTTTCCTTCCATAAGGTATTTCCTACCTTATGAAGGGGGGAAAAAAATTCTTAGCTTCTGTATTTAGAAACTTAACACCAAGAAAGCAAGGCCTTTCACATGTCAAAAACAGTAAAATCCTGAAGTCTATACTCAGGAGGTAACTCAGCTCCCTAGGCAGTCAGTTAGCAGGTTTGTTGACTGAGCCTCTCACTCCTACCCCACCGAGCAAGGCACATGCGCAGAAGAAGAAGACTTGGACCTCAAGGGTGAAAAGTCAACGCCCTTCATTCAACTGCAACGCATTGACTCCTTTCTCAATCAAGCCTAGTGCTTTTCTAAGGGGAATGAGCAGCTGTATTAGAAAAGAGCCCTATTTTCAGGAATACACACACAGTTTGCTGATGGGTGACACAGTGCCTATTTTGACTCACAGTGACCCCATGCGGCAGGAAGGGAGAGAATGGGACAGTCCCATATGGTTTTCTAGGCTGTCATCTTCATGCCAGCAGATCACCAGTTCTTTCTCCACGAGAGCAACTGGTGGGATCCAGCAGTCTACCTTTCAGGTAGCAACTTGGCACTTAACCATCACATTCTCAGGGCTTCTATGTTGTTGTTGTTGTTGTTAGGTGTCGTTGAGTCAGTTCCAACTCATAGCAACCGGTGAACAACAGAGCAACACACTGCCGGGTCCTGCCCTCCTACACACATACACACAGGGCTCCTGTAAATTATGGGAAATGGAAGAAAGTCGCTGGAATTATAAGAAAGGCTCAGAGAATACTGGACTGTGAGCAAAAGAGGAACCAACTTCCAGTTGAAATAGCCAAGACCCCGTGGAGGAGATGGCAGTTGAGGGAGGTATGGAAGGAGTGACTTCCTAGGGGTGGGATCCTCTCAGAATATGAGACAGTAAGGCGAAATGGTTACTGACATGAGCTCTAGAGTCAGGAGGCCTGCCTTTCCAATCCTCCAGCCTCTGTTGTTTATCAGCTGTGTGAGGCCCTTGAAGAAGTGTCTTCTGTTTCTGACTCTTGGCTTTCTCATCTGTGAATTGTGGCCGGTGATAATGTCTGCCTCCTAAGGCTAGCTGAAAGAGCAAAGGACATACTGGACATAAAGCTCCAGAGGGCACAGCATCTAGAAACTACGGTGCTGTTAGCTCCGTAATTAGTGTTAGGGAAGATGGAGATCGTGGTTACTGGGTACACCAGGCTGGTGAAGAGGATCAACGGGATCTTCTGAAGCAGGAAAGGTAATCCAGGCAGCAAGAATAACACGAGCAAAGGCTATCTTAATCCCATGAGGTGTGTATGGGCTGGGAGACAGTATGATCCTTGCTTGACTTATAGAATATGAGACAGAAAAAGTGGGGAGATAAGGCGAGAGAGCAGACAAAACCCAGATCACTGAGGGCTTTCTCTGCCATGCTATGGAGTTCAGCAATCATAACAACAACAAAACAGTGATAATAATATTAACAATAATAATAATAAACCCACTGCTGTTGAGCTGATTTCTACTGACCCTGTGAGATGCAGTAGAACTGCCCCATACAATGCCAAGAAGCACCTTCTGGATTCAGACTGCTGACTTTTTGGTCAGCAGCCAGAACCCTTAACCACTGCACCACCAAGGTTTCCTGAATAGTAGTAGAATGGTATTTATTTTATGATTTATGTATCCCAGTGTCCAAGGATTTTACATCAGCTGTCTTTTTAAACCTTGTGAAATCAGTGTGAGGCAGGTAGTATAAATTAGTCCCACTTTATAGATGAGGAAACTGAGGGTCAAGAAATTAGGAAGTTTGCCCAACCCAACCCAAACCAAACCCATTGCAGTTGACTCTGACTTATACCAACCCTACAGAAGGGTAGGACTGTCCTATGGGGTTTTCAAGGACAGGCTGGTGGATTCAAACTGCTGACCTTTTGGTTAGCAACCAAGCTCTTATCTACTATGCCACCAGAGCGCCAGCTGTCCAAGCCAAGCCAAGTGCCGTTGAGTCGGACCCAAGAGCATACAAATATTGGCGCTGGGAAGAGAACCCTCTGTGTGTCTGACCCTGTGCTGGTCTCACTGAAATGCAAGCAGTGTTAAACAATGGAGTGACATGACCAGATTTTGCCTTTTAAGTATGGCCTTGGGGCTGCCCCGACCCTCTCCTAGTTACTTACTGACCCACACCACTGGCTGTTTCTGTCCCTGGATTTTCAGCAGGTGGGGGGGGTCAGAGGGAACAAGAACCTCAAATCCATCAACTCTGGCCATCTATATCTAGTGGCATCACTAGAGGAGCATGGGGGGTGGTGGTAGACTGCACTCTCTGACCTTGTCAGGGGTGACACCAGAATGAACCCAGAGTTAGAAGTGCAGGCCATTGGCCGATCTGCACGGCGAGGTGAGAGGTTGCCAAGGCAATGTCATCACTAGGGTTGATGTCTCCCTGTATTGTAACTCAACATTACCACTACCTCTTCGCCCCGGCCCCCTCCCTCACTATCTACTACCCCAGAGGAGGCAGGACCCTGCAGAGATGGGGCCCAGGATAAGGAGAGCAGATAGAGCTGCAGATAGCGGGCATGCAGAATTGATTTAGACTGTAGACTCTCACTTAATCCTAATAAACAAATAAATAAATTACAGACTAGGAAATCCTGTGGGGCACTTATACTCTGCACATGGGGTCACTGTGAGTCAGAATCAACTCACCAGCACTCAACAACAAAAACACACATGTAAAGCACTTAGCAGTGTGTTTGACTCAGTGTCAGGTGTTTAGTAAATGTTAATCATTAGAGCTGCACATAGCACTGACTTGGACATATTACCGGAAACAAGTGAGATAGTCTAGCAGTCTGTTCGGGTAAACTACGGTCATGAGATAATTTTCAGCTGCCATCAAGTCACCTAAGAAAACATCTTTCACCAAAATATATTATGAGAGAAATCAACTGAAACCTAGAAAAACACAAATGACCTAACTGAGGGTTCTTTGGATGCAGTGCTGGCCTTGGCTCTTTATTTCCGGGCTATTTTACAACGCTATACAGTCAGAACAAGGCCAGGGACTGACTGTGAAACAAACCATTAGTTGTTCGTGTGCAAGCTCAGGTCGAAGCTGAAGAAAATGAAACTAAATCCATGAGAGCCAAAGCATAATCTTGAGTATATCCCACCTGAATTTGGAGACCACCTCAAAAATAGATTTGATGCACTCAACATTAATGACCAAAGACCAGATGAGTTGTGGGATGAAACTAAAGACATCAAACATGAAGAAAGGAGACAATCTTAGAAAGACGGGGGGGGGGGGGGGGGGACGCCAAAACAGAACTCAGGAGATACTTTGAAACTTGAGCTCAAATGTAGAGTAGCTAGAGCAAGTAAAAAAGCTGAACAGAGGCAACTCGAGAAGACAAAGTAAAGTATTATAATGAAATGTGCAAAGATCTGGAGTTAAAAAACCAAGTGTTATGAATACACTCAGCCTTTCTCATGCTGAAAGAACTGAAGAAAAACCTCAGGACCCAAGTTGCAAGATTCTGTGAGCAAAATATTAAACAATACAGGAAGATGAAAGGAATACACAGAGTTGCTGTATGAAAAAGAATTGTTTGATATTCACCCTTTTCAGAAGGGAGCAAATGATTACGAGCTAACGCTACCAGGAAGAAGACTAAGCTGTGCTGAAAGAATCGGCAAAAACCAGGATCCAGGAACTGATGAAATGCCAATTGAGATATTTCAACAAAGGGATGCAAAGCTGGAAATGCTCATTCATCTACACGAAGAAATTTGGAAGACAGCTACCTAGCCAAGCAACTACAAGAAATCCATACTTGTGCCCATTCCAAAGAAAGGAGATCCAACAGAAATAGGAAACTGTCAAGCAATATAATTAATATCACACACAACTGAAATTTTGCTGAAGAAAAAATTTAAAAAATAAAATGAATTTTGCTGAAGAGAATTAAAAAATAGTTGTAGCAGGACATCAACAGGAATGGCCAGAAATTCAAGCCAAATTCAGAAAAGGACCTGGAATAAGGAATATCACTGCTGATGTCAGATGGATCTTGGCTGAAAGGAGAGAATACCAAAAAGATATTTAATGGTGTTTTATTGACTATGCAAAGGCATTGGACTGTGTGGATCCTAACAAATTTTAGATAACATTGTAAAAAAGGAGCGTTTCAGAACATTTCCTTTGTACTCCTGAGGAACCTGTGCACAGAACAAGAGGCAGTCATTTGGAATACTACATTATTTAAAATCAGCAAGGGTGTGCATTAGGACTGTATCCTTTCATCACACTTATTCAACCTGATGAGCAAATAGTTCAAAAAGCTAGCCTATATAAAGAAGAATGCAGCACCCGGACTGGAGGAAGGCTCATTAGCAATCTTCATTATGCAGATGACACAACCTTGCTTGCTTAAAGCAAAGAGAGGTTGAAGCACTTATTGATGAATATCAAAGACTACAGCCTCAGTAAACATCATATATCTCCACATAGAAAATAAAAATCCTCACAACTGGATGAATCAGCAACATCATGATACATAGAGAAAATACTGAAGTTGTCAAGTGTTTGATTTTCTTTTGATCCACAATCAATGCCCATGGAAGCAGCAGTCAAGAAACCCAACAACATGCTGTAGCCTGCAAATCTGCTGCAAAAGACCTCCTTAAAGTGTTCAAAAGCAAAGACGTCACATTGAGGACTAAGCTATGCCTGACCCAAATCATACATGGTATTTTCAATTGCCTCATATGCATGTGAGAACAGGATGATGAATAAGGAAAATCAAGGAATTATTGATGTCTTTGAATTATGGTGTTGGTGAAGAATATAGAATACACCATGGACTACCAGAAGAACAAATCAACCTGTGTTGAAAGAAATACAATCAGAGTGTTCATTAGAAGCAAGGACGAGACACTTTGTCTCACATACTTTGGACATATTATCAGGAGGGACTTGTCCCTGAAGAAGAACATCATGCTTGGTCAAGTACAGGGTCAGCAAAAAGTAGGAAGACCCTCTACAAGACGGATGACACTGTGACAGCCACAGTGGGCTCAAACACAGCGATGACCGTAAGGATAGTGCAGAACTGGGCAGTGGTTCGTTCTGTTGTACACAGTGTTGCTACGAGTCAGGAGGGACTCCACAGCACCTGACAACAACAACAACAATGTAGGGACAGAGGTTAGCTTGTAGAATTTTGTCCAGTAGACACAGAAATCATTTCAACCCAGGAAGCCAACACTGCAAAGATCATAATTAAAATGGATGACCCTATTGGATTTTAAGCCCCAAATCTATTAAATTAAATTACGTACATCTGTGTGTGTGGTGGTAGTAGGGTTGTTGTTGTTGAGTGCCACTGAACTGTTTCCTAGTCATAGCAATTCCATGTGGCAGAGTAGAAGTTTTCCATGGTGTTTGCTTGGTTGCAATCCTTATGGAAACAGATGGCCAGGTCTTTCTGCTTCAACTGTTGGTGGGTTCAAACTGCCAACCTTTCAACTAGCAGACAAACCCTTAACCACTGTGCCACCAGGGCTTGTTTTCTGTGTGTGTGTATACATGAAGAACTGTGGTGGTGCAATTGCTAACAACTATAGTGTTTAGGCATTTTATACACACACACACGCCAAGCCAGCCAAGTGCCGTACAGTCGGACACACACAATATATATGTACATATACACATATGTAAAGATAGATAGCAAGCTTCTCAAATAAGCTTCATGTAGGTTTCATGTATTATTGGTTCTCTAAATAATTGATGGGAGTTCCTGAGTGGTAGATATGCTTAACACACTCAGCAGCTAACCAAAAGGTTGGAGGTTAAGTCCACTCAGAGAATCCTTGCAACAAAAACCTAGTACTTCTGATAAATCAGCCATTGCAAAACTTATGTTGTATACGTGGTGTCACCAAGAGTCAGAACCGACTTGATGGAAACTAGTTAATTAATGACTTCAGTAAAATCTTGGACATGTTATTTTTGTGCTTTCATGAATTTTTTTTTTTCTTTTGGAAACATGTTTTTCTACCTTTTCAAAGTGATACTTTGGGGCTTACCAATTATTTGGCAAAGTACAGACAAAACATTCTGTGTAAATTTCCTCGCATTGTTCTACAAACTCCAAGTGCTCCCAGATGGAACATTCTAGAGATAAGAGGCGGGAAAAAGACAGAGCACTTGGGGTGCCAACTCTCCCACTGCACAACATCCCACTTGTTCCAAAACCCCCAAACAATTGTGTCTCTCAAAACAGTTGTGACCTTTCTGCTCTTTTCTGCCAAAAGGTAGAATTAGAAAGCTTTCTCCCTACTTCAGAATCCTGGTGGAAATCTCCTTCTGGGGTCAGAATTAAACCCTAGTTCTTCCCAGGGAGTTTCTGGTATCAGCTCTCTTTGACTACTAACCATCATACCACCCAGAGGTAGGAATCCTGGTGGCACCATGGCGAAGCTCTTGGCTGGTAACTTGCTTCTGTAAAGATCATTGCTGTTGTTCAGTGCCATTCAGCCTGTTCTGACTCACAGCAACCCGATGTACAGCAGAATGAAACAAACGAAACACCAGCTGGCCCTGTGCCATCCTCCCAGTCATTGCTATCTTTGAGTCCATTGTTGCAGTCGCTGTGTCAATCTATTTCACTGAGCATCTTGCTCTTTTTCACGGATGCTTTACTTTACCCAATGACTAACCCGTCCTGATAACTTGTCCAAAGTGCATGAGCCAAAGTCTCACCATCCTAGCTTCTAAGAAGCATTCTAGCTCTACTTCTTCCAAGATGGGTTTGTTTGTTCTTCTGGCAATCCACGGTATATTCGATTTTCTTCACTGACACCGTAAATCAAAGCCAGGCATCTACTCTTCTTTCAGCTTCCTTAGAAAACCCTATAGGGCAGTTCTACACTGTCTCATGGGGTCACGATGAGTTGAAATCCACTCAATGGCACCTGACAACACCACAAACTGGTAATGACTGAAGAAAAATCCCAGCCCTCAATCCCTTTCTAAGCAGGCCTCCTACTTCCCTTCACCTTGCTTCCACTCTATCCTCCGACACCTGCCTGATTAAAATGGAAAATATCTGATGGACCTACAAGATAAAAAGAGCCATCCTGTCTTAGCCTTCATTCAATGTATTTGTTGAGATCTATTGGTCTTTTGTACACATCACAGGCCACAAGCACCATAGTCAAGAGTCACCGTGGGTTAGCCCGTATTTCACTGCGTTTTCCTCTCTGGGTCCTGACAGTTTGCTCACTTACAGAAAACACCAGCTTGTGCATTACACCCAGTAACATCAGCCTCTCCCAAATCAAAATTCACTGACATCAAGTTGATTCCAACTCATAGTGACAGTATAGAGTATAACTGACCCATAGTGATTCCAATGAGCACTTGGTACACTTGAACCGCCAACCTTTTTGTTAGCAACCTTAGCTCTTAACCACTGTACAACCAGGGTTTCTATCAGCCCCTTAGGAGAGCATATCTTTTCCTTTGCTTTAACTACAGTCATCATGAGTCGGATCCGACTCAACGGCACTTGGCTGACGGCTTGCTTTAACTGACTGCTGCTGTCTTCACTATTTTGTTTGAGTTTCTTTATCTGTTTGCACTAAAGACTGACTTATTTAAAAATGCAGTTTCCAAATATTTAATTAGAGAATAGAGTCTTATTTGTGTTTTGTGGATTAATCAACAGGGTAGGTTTACGATTCAAGTAATTGTGTCCATTTGAATGAGATTTTGTGATATTTTGGTTATTGTTTTTTTATTTAGCAAACCCAAATCCAAACCTACAGCTGTCAGTTCCAATTCGCAATGACTCTATAGGGCAGAGAACTGTCCCACAGGGCTTCCAGGGCTGTAAATCTTTACAGAAGTAGACTGCCACATCTTTCCTCCCTCACAGCAGTGGATGGATTCCAACCACTGACCTCTCAGTTAATAGGTGAGCGCTTTTACCGCTGTGCCACCAGGGCTCCTTTATTTAGCAGTGTATGGGTTAATTTGAGAGTTGGAGATGCAATAAAACATTTTTCTCTTAAAATTAACATGCGTCAATTTCAAGTAATTTGTCCTATTGTAAGGCTTTTGCAGCCAGAATACTTAGAAGTGAGGATACTGAAACTTTGCTTCACAGTACTTCAGACAGGTTATCAAGAGGGACCTGTCCCTGGAGAAGGACATCATGCTTGGTAAAGCAGAGGGTCCTCAAGAAATAGGAAAACCGTCAGCAACATGGACTGAGACAGAGTAGTTGCAACAGTGGGCTCAGACAGAGCCCTGATTGTGAGGATGGCACAACACCAAGAGGTGTTTTGTTCTATGGTACCCGAGATCACTATGGGTGGGACCCAACTTGACAACATCTAACAACAAGGAATTTTCAAGGTAACCAGATGGCAGAATAGTCAGCACTTGGCTGCTAACTGAAAGGTTAGCAGTTGGAACCCACCTAGCTGCTCTGTAGGAGGAGTTGGTAATCTGCTTCTGTAAAGAGTACAGCCTAGCAAACCCTACAGGGCAGTTACACCCTATTGCATGGAGCTGCTCTGCATAGGAATTGACTCAATAGTAGAAACAAGGGATTTTCAGAGACGCATTACCTTCGTATGGTGGAAAACTGTAAGGCCTATCAGAAGGTCTCAGTCAGGGCAGCACCAGGTTCACCAGGACCTGCCCCACTCCTACAGCCACGATTAAGACCAACAGTTCTCCCCACGTCATAGTGAAGATACCAGATTAAATCCCCAAATTTTGAGTCTCATCCATCTGTACGTGCCTTGTTAGCCATGACTCCATCTCACTCACCAGACTCCCAGCAGCGAGAAACAGAGCCTCTTTCTACTGGATCTTCACAAGCACTTAGCACAGTGTCAATAAATGCTTCTGTTTTCCCTCAAAAGAAGGAAAGAAAAAGTTACAAATATGGATACAAATGTAGATAAGAATAACACAAATATTTATGAGTGGGAAAAAGACTAAAGAAGTCAGATCAAAATATTGGCAACCATTTTCTCTGTGCAGTAAAATTGCACATCTTTTTTTTTTACTTTCAATATTTTTGTCTTTTTGCTTTTCAGTATTTCATATGTTGAAAATCCATTCATTCCATATATGTTTTCCATGCTGGTGACAAACAATCGCACAACTACCAGGGGTACAAGTCCAAAGACCAGGAGTCCTGCACAACCTCGAGGCCATCAGTCACAGACTGTATATCATAGACTTATATATTTCAGCAGAGAGCTTTCCGACAGGCAAAAGTATCATGTCTTAAAAACCAGGGCCTTCTTTAGATTCACACAAACCCATCAAATGGGGTAGCTGTGGTCTTGAACAACGACCATGCAGTGTGATGAGGATATTAATGAGGACATGCAAGGTGTTATGTGCACACATCTCAGGACAGTCTTTGGGAGAACGGAAGGGTTTCCCTGGAAAATGACATCTAAACAAAACCTAGAAAGTGAGAAAGCTATTACTTTTGCAATCAGAATGAAACAAAGTATTTAAAAAATCAGTATCACTTCCCTCATTTCATCCCTTTGGGAGCAAGGAAAAATAAAATTACAAGAGAAAAATTAGCCCAAAGAACTAACGTGCTACACCACCACAGCCTCCACCAAACTGAGTCCAGTATAACTAGATGGTGCCCAGACCATGAGGGTCCTGGACAGAGCTGGAGAAAAATGCAGAACAAAATTCTAACTCACAGAAAAAGAGCCGACTGACTGGTATGACAGAGACTGGAGAAACTCCCGTAGGGTGGCCGTGGTCACCCTGTTAGCTCAGTAATGAAGTCACTGCTGAGGTTCAGCCTTCACCCATAGATTTGTTGTTGTTGCTGCTGCTGCTGCTGTTGTTGTTGCTGTCAGGTACCATCGAGTCAGTTCCAACTCATAGCAACCCTGTGTACAACAGAACGAAACACTGTCCAGTCCTGCGCCTTGCTGACAATAGTTGCCAGCTTGGGAGACTCATCTTGAACTATATCAGACAGTGTTCTGCTGGTATTCATAAGATTCTAATGGGCTAATTCTTTTCAGAAGTAGACTGCCAAGTTCTTCTTCCTAGTCTGTGTTAGTCTGGAAGCTCAAATGAAATGTATCCACCATGAGTGTCCGTGCTGGTAGCTGAATACCAATTAAAAAAAAAAAAACCCTCTGCCATTCAGTTGCTTCCAATTCCTACTGACTCCATAGAAGTTAGTAGAAGTCTTAATAGCATTCCCAGAGAGCACCTGGTGGATTCAAACTGCCAGCCTTTTGGTTAGCAGAGGTAGTACTTAACCACTACACCACCAGGGTTTCCGAATACATTACCGATCAGACAGACCTATAAAACAAAATGAGGCTGCAGGGGCACACCAGCCAGGGGTGAGAACTACAAAGCAGGAGAGAACAGGACAGGCTGTAGTAGGTGACCCAAGAGTGAGAATGGAGAGAATTGATACACCGTGGGGTTATTAATCAATGTCATAAAACAGCATGTGTACTGTTTAATGAGTGGATAGCTGTTCAGTAAGCCTTCGTTTAGGTACAATTTTTTAAAAAAAAATAGTGTTAGCCAATTGGCCTCGCTTTCACCTAAGAGCATGGTCCCCCGCACCCTGCCCCAGTTACTCTATCCTTGCAATATTGGGTTAAGATGGAAGGAGTACTCATGTTATATTTAAGTCCACTTAATATTGTTCTTGTTTCTAATGCATGCTGTCACCGATTTCACCCAACCAAATACCTAGCAACTATCTAATCTAAACCCTCCCTCCCCTCCCTTGCAGCTGTCAAAGAGTCTTTTCTTTTATACACAAGTCTGTTTTTGAGATCTTACCGTAGAGGTCTCATACAATATTTGTCCTTTTGTCATTGACTGCTTTCACTCAACATAATGTCTTCCAGTTGAAACCAGGTCATGAGATGTTTCCTGGAGTCATCATTGTTCTTTATCATTGCGTAGTGTTCCTTCCATTAAGTATATGTACCATAGTTTACCTATCCATTCTTCTGTTGTTGGGCATCTGGGTTGATTCTATCTTTTTGCTATCGTGGACTGTGCTGCGGTAAACATTCTGGTGCATGTGTCCGTTGGTGTGAAAGGCCTTGTATATTGGATGCACTTTAGGGTTCTGTACATCTATAGGATGTCACCCTGCTGACCTCTGGCTAGAGGAAGGAGAGTGGGTGAAGAGGAGGGAAAAAAGAGACTGTTGGGAGAATGAGACATGTATGGAGCAGAGAGGAATAGTGTGCTGTCACCGGGCAGGGAGAGCAGTGGAAGCTGCATATAGGTGGGTATGTAAATTTATATGGGAATGTACATTTTCACTCAGTTATATTACATAAAAAATTTTTTAAAAATAGTATTAGCTTTTATTGAATGATCAGTTATTGAATGCTAAGTGAATGAATATATATGAACAAATGAATATCAGATTATTTTAAAAGGCTGAAAGATCAAGAGATTGAACTACTCTGTCACCAGTTCAAGGAAGACTCACAAGTGGAAAAACAATTGCCTAATTCTCAGCCCAGAACTTGTTTCTTTCACAACAAGCAGCATCAGCCTCACCTAGAAATCCGTTAGAACCGTAGATCCGTTAGAACCATAGAATCTCAGATTCTACTCCAGACCCACCAAATCAGCATCATCACTTTAACCAGCACTACCATTTGAATACAGATGATTTGTGTGTACTTTGAAATTTGAGAAGTGGAGCTCTAGTGATTAAGAGCCAGGCTGCTAACCAAAAAGCTGCAGCTCCACCAACCACTTCGTAGAAACCCTATGGGGCAGTTCTGCTCTGTTCAATACAGCCACTGTGAGTCACAATGGACTCAGTGGCAACAGATTTGGGTTTTTCATTTGTTTTAGACCTCAATCTCAACTGCACATTAGAATCACCTGGGAACATTATCTTACTATCAAGAATCCTAACCTATTCAGAGGTTAGGACTACACAGGAAGAGAAGATTAAGCCAAGATCTGAAGGAAAAGCTGTATGTACAATGTGTGCAGGCGAAGAGAAGGGATTGGACAAGAGTTTAAGGAATAGTTGTGTGAAGACCCCAAGGTGGGAGGGAACAAGGTAAGTTTGAGGAACAGAAGCAAAGTCAGTGTGGCTGGTACCGAGTTTGTAACGGGCAAGTGTACCAAATACGGTGGGGGCTAAAGCATGCTAGGTATCTCACACCTCACTTGGGATTTTGGATTTCAATCTAAGGACAAGCTAAAAACCCTAAAGGGTTTTAAGCCATGAGTTGGCAAACTACAGCCCTCCATCCAAATTCAGCCCTCCATCTAAATTCTGCCCTCCATCTGCTTTTGTAAATAAAGTTTCACCAGAACACAGCAACATCCATTCATTTACATATTATCTATGGCTTCTTGCATGCCACGTGGCAGAGTAGTTGTAACGGGGACTCCATGGGCAGCAGTGTCTAAATATTTACTAGGTGATCCTTTACAGGAAAAGTTGCCAAGCTCTGTTTTAAGCTAACAAGTTACATAACCAGACCTGTGTTTTACACATTTTCCAGCTGCTAATCAAGAACGTAGGGACAAGATCCATTGTCACTTGTCTCTTCCTTTCTACTCCACCAGAGCTAGAGAATACATAAATCAGATACTACAGGCAACGTGTTTACATTTTTAGTTAATGAACAAAGAGCACTCAGGGAAATAAGAGAGATGAAATTCCATCATGTTTTTACTTTTGTTTTTTTTCTCTTCCTTCCTTTCTATGGTCTATCAGAAAAAGTGGTGGCAATTACTGAATCAGTAGTTAAAAGATAAAAAATAAAGCAGTAAAAAAAAAAACCATTTCTCTATCTCTGACATCTGTTTGTGCCATGACCTTCTCCCCACAGAAGAGCTATGGGATGGCATAAAATAGATGTTACTCTTATGTGATCAATAGGAAGGAAGTCATGAAGATGTGTAAAGTCTACAACTGGTTCCAAAACACAGTTGCTTAGGTCCTCTTTGGGTTTACTTTATGGTGGTATCTGCTAAGAAAATAATTTTTATTTCCTAACTTTGGTTGGGGGTGGGGAGGATAAGAGAGAAAATGTGAAGCCTAGGGGAGTTGTTTCTTCAGGATACATGGCAGAGACCCAAAGAACAAAGTTGTCTACAAACTCTCAAATCAGTGAGAGACTTGAAAGAGAACTATGTGCTGGCAACGTGGGCTAGCCCGCCTTGCCAGAGCAGAATTGAAACCATACCTCTACCTCATGCAGACATCACCCATTGGAAGGATGCTCTTACAGACCCCAGCCTTGAAGCCCATCTCCTCTGCACCTCCCCCCGCTCCCCTTCATTTTCACTCCCCAAACCAGAGGAACTTAATAAAAACAGAAGGAACGCAGCTCTCCAGAGCTTCTCTGAGCTGAAAGAAGAGGGGGAAACAAAAACACACACAGGCTCCAGGGGACTCAACCATTGTGAACCATTCAATCCAGGCCACACTGTGCGATGTGAAGGCTGTCGATGTTGGGAGTAGACCCCACGGGGCTGGCAGCAACAGGAGACCCAGGATGGAGTTGCTCTTTACCCGAGCTACTTTTCCCAGTTCCCAGCCAAGGAATTCCAGTTTGATTTATGAAAATCTGACCTCAGTCCAGAGAAACTCCCAAATTAGCCAAGAGGGAACACAAATAACCATAACTGGATTGCAGCACTTGTACTGAAAACCAAGGATGAATTGCAATGATAGAAGTAGAGAATGGAGGTTTTTGTTTTTAGACAGATCCCACTGTCTCCAATGGGAAGTCCTGAACTTGACATTCAAGGACCTTCAGATTTTGACTCCCAATATTCTGCCCCATTACGTCCCACATGAACTTTCTGAGTCCGTAAAACAGATCTCCATGTTGTTCCTCACGCATGCTATGTCTACCTTGGCTCCCAGCATTGTCCTAGCCAGAATGTTCTTTCCCCTCATCTGCCCCCTCTATATCCAGGAAAATACTACAGCAAAAGGGAGGAAGTGCCAAATCGACCTCTAAAGAGGGAAGAGTACTTTGGCTAAGACAGAACAGTTTTCTATCCACCAGGTAACAAGGAATTCCATTTTATAAATGCAGCAGAGAGGCATTTTTACAAAGAATATTTGCCCTCATGCTGTCTTAAATGGAACATGATGTTACATCTTTTAGTCTTTTTCTGAATCCACTGATATTAGCAAACATTAGTGGTATGTTTTTATTTTTATATATTCTAAACTTATCTTCTTCTTTGTAACATCTTTCTGCAACAAGACCCCAAATGAAGAGGACTGCTCCCAAAATGTAGCTATGAAGTCACGACTGAGAAGTATATTTTGTTCACACTAGGATTAAAGGATAAATTCACTTATTGCATAGAAATCAAATGTTGGCTGGGAAGATTTGGGTGATTAAGCTAGCTAGATTCTCTCCATCAAAAAGAAAGAAAGAAAGAAAGAAAGGACCATAAGAAGCCCCAAAACTTGCTCTGCCAATTAAATATGTATTTATCTGACTGAAGTTCCTATAAAGTTAGCATTCAGCCTGGAGTTCTGTCTCAAGTTGAACTGAGGAAAACTAAAAACAACCTTTGAATGTTAGCCCTAAATTGGCAACATTAAAAGCCAATAACAAATATTACTCGAAGCCTAACACGTCTTTGGTGACATGTAGGGTCCCTCCATCTTGTAATACGTTCTTCCATTGACTTTCATTGAGTCACATTCTCCTGGTTTTCCTTCTATCACTCTAGCCTATTCTCCCTATTTTGTGGGCTCCTCCACTGCTGTCCAACCATTAAATGGTAGAGTCCTTCTAGATTTTGCTCTGACCCATTTTCCTTTTCCCTCTGAATTTGCTCTTGAGGCAATCACTTTCATGCTCCAGGGTTTGTGACATCTCTAGATTGGTAAGACCCAAACATGTACCTATGGTCTCTCTCAAAGTCCCAGACAAGTATCTACAACTGTCAATATTACATCTCAGAGGAACAAAACTCAGTGTAACCCTGATTGAATCTACCATCTTATCCTCTCAAACCTATCCCTGTTAACCTCTTGTGTCTGCAACTCAGTGGATGGTACCAGTATCCATCCAGTTCCATACACTAATTGCCTGGATGTCATCAACAACTTTCTCTGCTTTGACCCTATAATCAGCCACTCACCAAATCCAGGCAATTGTAGATCCTAAATATCTCAAGTCCATCTGTTCATGTTTGTTTTTCCTAACACCACCTTAGACTAAGCCACGACCAGCTCCCACCTGTACTATTGCAAGAACCTCCTAGCCAACCTCCCAGATGCAAGCCTCACCTCTTAGACACTATGCCACCAGAGTTACCTACAAGTTGGAATTGATTCAACGGCAGTAGGTATCTGAAGCAACCCCTTATCCAACGGTGAAACACGAAAACACTGCAATTACTTCTAATGAATTTTTTAATGATTATGCATTCTTTAATGCTACTGGTAAAATACTCAGAGAACAATCTTGAAAACACATGAAACTTTGCAGTGGAATGGAGTGATTTTCTAGGCAGAGAACAACCAACTGGTGCTGTTGTATCACTCTTTGTACTGTGAAAAGATGACGTGAGTCATAACTGACAGACCAGAAATGAAAGTCAAATGTATTTCACCATGAAAATTTCACACTGGACTACAAATCACTTACTAATGAACAAGAGGCAATACTGGTGAGAAAGAAATTTGAAAATGTAGGGCAAATGCAAATAGATTATTTTATATGGTTCAGCGACGACCTCCCAGAATCCAGGGAGCATAGCCAGACCTCTCTATAGTCTGAGGTCAAATTCTTCATTACACATGGTGGGTGGTTTTCATTTCTATATCTCTAACATCTAGCTTAGAGCTAGGCTCATAGTAAATTCTCAATGCATATGTATTTGTAGAATGAATAGATGTTTGCAAATACCAATTAGCAATACAACTATTTCACAGAGAGAAGCCTCAAGAATTACTGCCACTTGACAAGAGTTTTGAACGTGAGGACTTTGGTCAACATGAATACTATCTGTATGTGATGCTTTGAGCTGTCCATCCACTAATTCTCCCACCTTTCCTCTGGGGAACCTTTCTGCCCTCCCCACATCACTCTTTGTGCTTTGGGAAATGCAGGAGTAGGTAGCCACCTCTGACTGCAACATTAGACATGTGACTATATCCTTCTGGGACATGGTGATTAGTTCAGCATTAGGCAACATTAATGGCTAATAACCAACACCACTTTAAGCCTAACACTTCTTTGACAATGCGTAGACATTGCTCCCTCCATCTGGAAATGCACTATTCCACCAACTTTCGCTGAAGCACATTCTCCTAATGTTCCTTCTGTCACTCCGGATTCTTCTTCTCCTTCTAGTCAGTAGGATCATCCACCTCTGCCTAACCATTAGAACCCAAACCAAAACCAAACCCACTGCTGTCGAGTCATATCCAAATCATAAAGACCCTAGAGGTCAGAGTAGAACTGCCCCATACAGTTTCTAAGAAGCACCTGGCAGATTTGAACTGCTGACCTTTTGGTTAGCAGATGTGGCACTTAACCCGCTAGGCTACTAGGGTTTCCCAACCATTAGATGGTCCTATTAATTATATCCAATCAGAGGTAATCCTGAGACTTTTGCTTGAACAGATAAAAATGAGGCACTTTGTTTTCCAAAGGTTCTGGGAAAGAAGTGTTGATAGCAAGAGACTCAAGAGGGGAAGGTCACTTGGAACACAGTGAACAGGGGAAGCAGAACAAGAAGAAGAAAAAAGATCAGGGCTTGGTAACATTTTTGAAGTCCCTGAATCTAGCTATAACCAAACTCAACCTACCATTAGATTTCTACCACATGAACTGATTAATAAAGTCTGTTATTCCTGAAACTAGTGTGAGTTGAGTTTTCTGTCACCAACAGGAAATAAGATCCCGGCTAATACTCTTTTAAGTATGTCTGAATTGTTTGACACTTTGAAGCTGATAATCCCAACTTTAATATACTCTGCAGAGTAGTTAGTGATGCAAACCCTAGAACACTGCAGTAGGAGTTACAAGCTCAAAGGCCCCAAGGGAGACATGCGAGGATCGAGATGGCTTTACAACTCAAGGACTATAGTGACATCTGTAAAACTTCCAAGTACTCAAATGGTTAAAGTTAATCGTATCTGAAATTCCAGTATCTCTGGAGATCAGTCACATTCAACTGAAGTTAGAATGCATCCAGTTAACACTCTTTCCATTGTTCACACCAAATTGCTTTCCGTTAATTGGCCCCATTTATTCTCAGTCACTTGTTGCTCTTAGATATTTGTGCTGGCATCATAGTCAGGAAGACCTTTGCCAGGCCTAATTGCTCAGACTCTACTTAACAGACAACCTGCATGATCAGATAGCTCTAGAAAGCAAACAATAGAAGGCTTAACATGCAACTCTAGGAATGTCAGGTATGTAGTCATTAAATCTAATAATTTCAGAACAGAGAGAGTCTTAGATGAGCCACTGATCTTCTCTGTGGCCCAAAATATTAAGTGCCCCTAGAGCAACGAATGAAAGACCAAACTGTTTCTTCTGGTAAAAGATATTTTTTTAAGGAGTAAAATCATGACTCTCAAACAAACATAAAATGAACATCTGTCAAAAATTTTAGTTATCAGTTAATGATTGAACTTTAGGGTGTTAAACTGGTTCAAAGGAGAATTCAAAGAGCAGACATATATGTAGTTCATCAGAAATCCTTAGGAATGCTGAAACAAATTTGGTCATTGTCATGAATTGAACTGGGTCCCCCACAGAAACGTGTGTAGCCATATGACTGGGCCATGATTCCCAATATTTTATGATTGTCCTCCATTCTGTGATTTTCCTATGCTGCATGTTAGAGGATTAAGGTGGGACTGTAACTCCCTGCATAAGATCACCTCCCTGCTCCACTGCAAAGGAAGTTTCCCTGGAGCATGGCTTGCACCACCCTTTATCCTTTAATCCTACAAGAAATAAAAGGAAAGGGAAGCAAACAGAGAACTGGGAACCTCACACCATCAAGAAAGCAGCACCAGGAGAACAGCGCGTCCTTCAGACCTGAGGTTCCTGCGCCAAGATGCTCACTGGACAAAGACTGATGCAACACCAGACTTTCCTCGAGAGCTGACAGGAGGATAGCCTTCCTCTGGAGCGGACATCCTGACTTTGGACTGGTAACCTACTGAACTGTGTAAGAATAAACTTTCCTTTGTTAAAGCCATCCACTCTGTGATATTTTCTGTTAGAGCTGCCCTAGCTGACTAAAACATCTGGCTGGATAGAATGCACAGGATTCAAACTGATTCATGTCTGTGGAAACAGACGATTGTGAAGGAAACCTGAATATCATCAGTCAGAACAATACCAGCGGCTGACTATGGAACAGAGCATCAGTTGTCCTTCTGAAAATTCAAGCTGAAAATAAAGCAAATTAAAGTAAGCCCATGAGAGCCAAAGTATGCCACTGAGTATGTCTCACCTGAATTTAAAGACCTTCTCGAGAATAGATTTAACACACTGAACACTGAAGATCAAGGACCAGGAAAGTGGTAGAATGACATCAAGGATACTGTACATGAAGAAAGCAAGGGGTCATTACAAAAACAGGAAAGAAAACCCAAAATATATGTCAGAAGAGGCTGTGAAACTTGTTCTGGAACATTGAGTAGCTAAAACAAACAGAAGAAATGATGAAGTAAAAGAACTGAACAGATTTCAAAGGGCAGCCTGAAAGACAAAGGAAATGTTTCAGTCATCTAGCACTGGTCTGACAGACATTCTTACACAGTCCGGTAGGCTACAAGTCCAAATTCAGGATGTCCACTCCAGAGGAAGGCTACCCTTCTGGTGGCTGTGGAGGAAATTCTTTGTGTCGCATCAGTCTTCGTTGAGGGAGAATCTTGGCTCAGGAACCTCAGGTCTGAAGGTCATGCTCTACTCCTGGTGCTGCTTTCCTGATGGTGTGAGGTTCCCAACTCTCTGCTTGCTTCCCTTTCCTTTTATCCCATAAAAGGATAAAAGGCAGTACAAGCCACGCTCTAGGGAAACTCCCTTAGCAAGGGTATGGCAGTGCCCCCCTCCCAATTCTCTTTTAACATAACCATGGTATCTATTAGCCACAAGCAGAGATTAGTATTTACAGCATCAGAAAATAACAAAATGGAGAGCAATCACAAAATACAGGGAATCCTGGCCCTGCCAAGTTATTACACATACTTCTGGGGTACACAATTCAATATATGGCAGGAAAGTATTATAATGACCTGTGCAAACATCTGCGGAAAATGAAAGTGCAAGAAAATGCTTGGTATTTCTCAAGCTGAAGGAACTATAGAAAAAATTCAAGCGTCAACTTGCAATATCGAAGAATTCTTCTAGAAAACTGTTAAACAACACAGAATGCATCAAAAGAAGATGGAAGGAATACACAGAATCACTATACCAGAAAGAACTGGTCAACATTCAACCATTTCATAAAGTAGAATATGATTAGGAATTAGTGGTAGTTACCAAGAAGTCTAAGCTGCACTGAAAGCATTGGCAAAAAACGAGTCTCTAGAATTGACCGACTACCGATTGAGATGTTTTAACAAATGGACTCAGCACTGGAAGCACTCACTTGTAGTTAGGAAGACAGCTACCTGGTTAACTGACTGGAAAAGATCCATATTTAGGCCTATTCCCAAGAAAGGTGATCCAACTGAATGTGGAAATTATCAAACAATATCATTAACATCACAAGCAAGCTTAAGATTTTCTGAAGACCATTTAAAAGGGACTGCAGGAGTACATCAACAGAGAACTGCCGGAAATTCAAGCAGGAGTCAGAAGACAGAGATATCACTTCTGGTGTCTGAAAGCAGAGAATACCAGAAACATGTTTTCCAATGTTTTATGGACTATGCAAAGGCATTCAACTGTGTGGATCATAATTAATTTTGGACAATATTGTGAAGAATGAATTACAGAATACTTAATTGTGCTCGTGAGGAACCTGTACAAAGATCATAAGGCAGTCATACGAAAACAGAACAGGGGGATACTACATGGCTTAAAGTCAGGGTAGATGTGTATCAGCATTATATCCTTTCACCATACCAATTCCGTCTGTACACTGAGCAAATAATTCAAGAAACTAGACTAGGCAAAGAAGACAAGGGGACTCAGGATATGAGGAAGACACTGTAATAACCTACATTATGTAGCTGACACAACCTTGCTTACAAAAGACTTCTTTAAAGCACTGAAAAGCAAAGACACCACCTTGAAGATTAAGGTAGGCCTGACCCAAGCCATGGTGTTTTCAGTTGCTTATATGCATATGAAACCTGCATGATAAATAAATAAGACAGAAAAACCGATGCCTTTGCATTGTGGTGTTGGTCAGACTGCCTGAAGAACAAACAAACCTGTCTTGGAAGAAATATAACCAGAATGTTCCTTAGATGCAAGAATGGTGAGACTATGTCTCACATATTTTGGACAAGTTATTAGCAGAAGGACATCATGCTTCACAAAAAAAAGAGGGTCAGCCAAAAAGAGGAAGACCCTGAACGAGAAAGACTGACAGAGTGGCTACAACATTGAACTCAAGTGTGAAAATGATTGTGAGCACGGTGCGGGTCCAGGCAGCACTTGTTCATTACGTACAAGGTCACTGTTGAATCAGAATGGACTGGATAGCACCTGAGGGCAGCAACAAGGATTAGGACTTTAACATATATTTGGCGGTGGGACTCAATTCAATTGACAACAACATTCAATGAATATTCATTAATTAATTCAACATAACATCAATCTTAAAGATCTTATAAATTAACCCTCCAGCTGGCATACTACAAAACATAATTACAGCTGAAATACACCTTTCAGAATGCATCAAGATGGGTAAACACAACTCCACATTTTTCACAACCTTAAACATTTAAGAATGCTACCTTATTCAGTTAGTAAAACTGTATAAATTTAAGAATATATCCAAGTAGAATAATGGTATGTGTTTATAATACTTATAGAAAACCCATTGCTGTTGTGTCAATTCTGACTTGTAGTGACTGTATAGGACAGAATAGATCTTCCCATAGTGTTTCCACAGAACAGCTGGTGGATTTGAATTGCCAGCTTTTCTGTTAAGAGCCAAGCTCTTATACTTAACCCTGACAAATTAGAGAATAGCACCTGGGTTTTTTATTAAACTACAAATAATTAACTATTCTCATTTGCAAAATGTTACCTAAAAAGTATGTGAATTGACTCAAAATATTTTTCTATAGATTTTTTTTTAATCATATCAAAATCTTAGTTCAATTTCCTTATTTTCTGGGTTTTTTTTTCTTATTATAGTTCAATATTGTTAGACATTTTGTAAGTGTACTCCCTTGTAACTTAAAAAATACACAATTTTTTAAGAAAGTCTGTTTAAAACCATTGATAAGATAGATTGGCACAGTAGCCACATGAATAAACTCAGCCTAATAATGACTGTGAGGATGGCCCAGGAGCAGGCAGTACTCCATCCTGTTAGACACAGGGTTGTTCTGAGTTAGAACCAACTCTATGACCCCCAGCAACAACACTTAAAATCCAAATATAGAGTATCACTTTGCAATGGAAATGCTTAAGCTTTGTGGCCAAGTTGGCTGTGGTACCATAAAAGGAAGCTTCCAGAAAGCTAGCCTAGAGGAGCCATTGCCCCCCAACAACCGTAACCTCATATACCAAGTCAAAGTCAGATTTTACAAAGCTGTCTGACCCCTCAACAACTGGGGTTCCCAGCAAGACTGTGAGTGGTATTTGCCAGCCCTGCCTTCCCACCAGCAGTTCATGAACCCTGGTGACTATGTCATAACCATCCCCAAAGGAGCAGTCCGCTTTCCCAGCAAAGAGAATAGTGCAATGACCTAGAGATCTGCCCAAGAATTTCAAGAAGCCAAGAAGCTATTGTGTGGTATCATCAAGACTCTGGGTGGTCCCTCCTTCCCCATCCAGCTCCTGGCTTTCCGGCTCCAAGTATTCTTGATTTAAGATATCTTGAAGATCGCCAGAAACAGAGACTTACCGATCATGCATGCAGCCTTATCTTTTCCTGGTTATGCTTTCATTTCAGAGGTCACCTATTTACGGTGCTCCGGAGGTTCACCGCGTTAATGAGTCCCTTGCTGAATTTACGGTAGCAGCTCTCAGCCCACACATTAGTGCCACTTAGAAAGAGATCAGATTTCCTTCCTAAGCCAAAGCTTCAATAGCTTACAGATCAGCAAGCTGAAGTCTCTTTCTGACTTAGAAAGTGGGGGTCTCACAGTGCAGAAAATAAAAACCAAACACCAACACAACCCTATTTTTAAAAATTTCCCTAAGCTTGTTTGCAAAATCATTTCTATTTGCCCGATGTAAAAATGGGAGCTCTTTCTCTAGGTTAAACAAGAAATGCTTCTTAGGAGAGTCATAAAAAGAAGCTATAAGTTGCACTGAAATAATCATTTACTACCTGAGTGAACTGACAGGTCCATTTCTTTGAACACTGGTTTCTTCTTGTACCAAAAGGGGATGAAAGTGTATGGTCTGGCCAGCTCCCAGGATCACTGCAAAGACCAAATGAGATAATCATGTATGTGAATGTAGTGTTGTTGTTGATTAGACTAAGATGCACTATTTTGTTGGAAGATTTAAAGCCATCTAATTAGCCATTTTAATAGGTTTTGGGAATCACGTCAGGTTCATAATAGTTTAACAGGAACCCAAAACCCCTCAGCACCTAATAAAAGTAGTACTGTGATTACTTAAAATCAGATTCACACAGAGGTCATAAAGGTAAACCAAAACCAAACCAAACCCACTGCCATCAAGTCAATTCCAACTCATAGCAACCCTATAGGACAGCATAGGACTGACCCATAGAGTTTTCAAGGAGAGCCTGGTGCATTCAAACTGCTGACCTTTAGTTAGCAGATGTAGCATTTAACCACATGCCACCAGACATTCCCATAAAGATAAACGGACACCATTACTGAAACGAAAGGACTTGCTAGGCCTGTCTTGCTACCTGCAATCTGGACTAGCACCTGATATCCCTTCCCAAAGTGGGAAAGTTTGGGTAAAAATAAATGACAAATGGAAGGAAGGAGAAATGATAGCTGGAGGTAAAAGAATGAACAAGTGGGTCACACAGTGAAGGAACTGTCAGTGCAGATGTTCAAGGTCAGGAATGCAGGTTCGAGAGTCAGGCAGACTCAGGAGCGATGGAGGCTCTGAGGAGCACTCCCAGCAGGGTTGTCGGCGTAAAGGCACAGCAAGGCAGCCCAGCATCTCAGGCAGCAGTGAGTGGCCGAAGGCAGCAGGCCTACTTCCGTCTTCTTTCTCAACACCCTTGAAGAAGATACCCAGCCTTTATGGGAAGGGTCAACTAGGGCTTGGTTTACATACTCTTTGGAAAACCTTTAGGAACTTCTGAGACCATGTGTGACTTGAACGCTGTTTGATGGTTAATACCTGGCACACTTGGACGCAATAAGCAAACATAAGTTATGGTGTGGAGGGCACCTCAAACATTTAGAGATCTTGTTGTCATTATAACATCACTGAGAGCTATCAACCTCCTGTTTATTCGTGTCTCTACACTCCCCTCCTAAATTTAGGCTTTATCACCCGACGCCTCAACTACTGCAGTCTTCTAATCAACTGTCTCTAGCCTTTCCCCATTCCAATTCATCCTACATCTCAGTGCCAGAATTTTTTAAAGTGTCATTCTACACATACACATCCACCTACACACACACACTCTAGGGTAACCAACCTGTCCATGTTCTTGTTTTAGCACTCCAAACCCCAGGTTCCAGAAAACCACTCAGTCTCAAGAAGACCAAGACACTTGGTCAACTTAACACACATACAACGACTCATGTGCACACATGCACCCACATGCATACATACACACACATACTGTCTCTATCTCTCTGTCTCTCCCTCTTTCAATACCTTACCATTGTCTGCATTGCTTAATATGTTGGGTAAATTAACACAGGTGGATGGATGGATGGACAGACAGATGGATGGATGGATCGATCGATCAATAAAAACAAGGCTAATTTACAACTAAACTCAAACTCATCCTTCCATAGTAGTACAGAATATAATTAGAGGAGTTGGTTGGTTGGTTTTAGCATGGTTTGATTTATAAAGAAATTTTCCAATATTAGTAATCATGGTATACCTACAGTATTGCCCTATTTGTGCTTCATCTTATAGATGAGGAAACTAATCCTTGGGAAATCTACAAAATTTGGCCAAAGACACACAGCTAACAAGCAGGAGAGATTCCAAGCCCTTTTCATGCCTGTCCCACTTCATTTTGTTCATTCCTCTATTTAATTTGATCTGTCTTCATTACTGAGTGTTTACTATGTGTTAAAGGAGGAAAGTATGGAGAGGGTAAGCAGGCTTTTAAATGATTGGCTTGAAAGCGACACACATCACTGCCACTTACATTTCATTGGCTAGGGCCAGTACAAAGGACCCACAGCAGCAGGGTCTGGCCGCAGAGGGTGAGAAGAAGCTGCCCTAATCAAAGAAGTGGGTCCTGAGTTGTTGTTTCTGTTGCTTCCAAGTTGATCCTGCACCTGGGTTATATTCTGCTACTTCTCTGATAAGCTACTTTACTGTAAGTACATATCTTAGTCATCTAGTGCTGCTATCACAGAAATACCACAAGTGGATGGCTTTTAAAAGAGAGCTTTTATTTTGTCACAGTCCAATAGGCTAAAAGTCCAAATTCAGGAAATCAGTTCCAGAGGAAGGCATTCTCAACTGGTTCTGGAGGAAGGTCTTGTTGTCAATCGTCCCTTGGACTGGAAGCTTCTGAGGCACAGGGACCCCAGTCCTTTCCAAAGGCTGTTTTCAGCTCTCTGCACTGCTTTCTGTCTTGACGGTATCAGATCCCTGCTCTCTGCTTGCTTCCCTTTCCTTTTATCTCATGTAGAGTAAAAGGTAGACAGTAGTGCAAGCCACACTCCAGGGAAACTCCCTTTACTTTGGAGCAGAAGATAGCCATAAGAAGGGTGTTACAGTCCCTCCCTAATCCTCTTTAACCTAATCCAGTCTATTAACCACAAGCAGAAATTAGGATTTACAGATATGAAAATCACAAAACTGAGGACAATCACAAAATACTGGCAGTCATGGCCCAGCCAAGTTACTACACACATTTTGGGGCATTCAATCCATGATATGCTACCCTTGGGTCCCCCAAAATCACATCCTTGCAACATCCAAAAACATATTCACCACATCATCGCAAAAGTCTTAAATTCAAGTCCCCAAATCCAGAAATTCCTCTTTAGCTGTGAAATCTAGAACATAAATTACCTGTTTCCAAAGCACAATGGCATGGCAGGCAGGCACAAGTTAGATATTTCCATTACAAATAGGAAAAAAGAAGACAAAACAGGAAATAAGCAAGTCAGCAAAATATATTACATTAGCCCTGAAAACTTTCAAAATAATCTTTCATTTTCTGAAACATTCTAGACAATGGTCCTGCCCTCCAGACTGTAGGCATTGGCTATACTCTCCAGGGTCTGAGCTGAGATCCCTCAGCTAGAGCTCCACCTTCCAGTCCCACTGGGACAGCAACTCTGCACCATAGACTTCAGGCACAGCATTTTCCTAGTCCATCTGAGTGGCAATTCTACCCCTAGAAATGCTAGAAGCCGTGGCTACACCCCTGAAACCCCTGAGGTCATGAGCATACCCTTTGAGACCAAGGCAACTCAGCTTCTCCCACTTCTCGTCTCTTCAGCTTCTGCTTCCTGTGGCCTCGTGGCCCAGGTCTCATAACTGCATCTGTCCTGCTGGGGCAAGTGTTCCAAAGCTCTGTAGCTTCAATGATTTAAGCACCCAGACACACCCCACTCTACCAGGAAACCTCCTGTACACAGGCACTCAGCCCTCTCACTTCATGGGTCAGCTCTAACACTGCCTCATTGGTCTGGTTCTGCAGCTGCTCATCCATTGCTGTTTCTCACCATCTGTGACATCTCTGGTGTTAACAGTTCTCCTTAGTTCCTTCTGAGTCTTCTATCCACTCAGTTTCAAAACTGCTTCTATGTTTTCGGTATCTGTTAGAGTTGCACCCCACTCCAAGTACTAAGTCATCCTGGCAGTCTGAGTCATTTAGTGTTTCTTTAACAGAAATGTCACAAGTGGATGGCTTTAAAAAGAGAAATTTTACTTTATTACAGTCCAGTAGGTTACAAGTCCAAATTCAGGGTGTCAGCTCCGAGGGAAGGCTTCCTCTGCTGGCACAGGAGGAGGGTCTTTGTTGTTAATATTCCCCTGGACTGGGAGCTTATGAGGCACAGGCTATGAGGCTCCCAAATCTCAGCTTGCCTCCATTTCTTTTATATCCCAAAAGGCTGCCCCAAGCCATAATATAATCCCACACGTTAAGTCCTGCCCCACCAACTCAACTGCTGTCCATCCTGCCTCATTAACATCACAGAGGCAGAGTTTACAGCTTACACAATACCGGGAATCACAGCCCAGCCAAATTTCTACACACCCTTTTTGTGGAGTACAATTCAGTCTGTAACAGTACAGTTCAAGAGTTCTGTGAGATGTTGCAATGAATTACAAAACCTAAAGACAGAAGAGAGAGTCCTGAGAAGAAAATGAGTAGCCACCTGAATGCAAGAGGTCTCAGAGGCAAAATTATCCCACGTTCTCACGCAGGAGCGCAGATCAGAGAAGGACAAGTGCCAGTACTAGAAGTCTCTATCAATAGACCAAACCAAATGTGGACTCTGTGAGAAGGAAGAAGGAACACTGACATGCAGAAACCCAAGGGTAGGCATCCCACAGGCATAATAAGAAGGCCAAAGGGTGAGATGACTAGGTGACTCACACAAGAGACGAACCGTTAGCAGTGGGTACTCTGTCATGACAGGTGACTCTGTTGATAAGACAGATCATAGGTCATTATTGGAGCACTGATTCTTTGGGTCACCCTAGCAGTGAATGTGACTTTTTAAATTCCTGGGCTTTCTTAGGAGATGTTCTCTACAAAGTCACCCAGGGTAACTGTATTGTGTGACACCAACTTAAAAAGACAGCAAGCCCGAGTCCTGGGAGGCATGATCTCCCCATCACTAACATACACACCTACACACACACACCCTACATATCAGAGCATGCAAAAGGTTTGTACAAGTGATCTTTAGCTCTCTGTCCAGGGAACTCAATCTAGGTACCAACTGCAAATAACCCCACCTGTTGGGGGGTCAAATGCTCAGACCAGTCTGTGTGATTTAATAATCTTCTAAAACAGATACGCTGGAAGCAATCTGTATTTAGCTTGAGAAATGGGTTAGGATTATTTGTCCATATATTGGCCATGAAGTACTGTGGGTGAGAATTGCTAGCATCTGTAATAGGACTCCAATAATATTTGTTGACAGTGCTGTTACTGGTGATGACCTCAGTCAAGATACCCTGGACCTTGTCAACTCAATCCTGTATAGATAGATCGTAAAGAAGTACAGTGCTCTAAACAGACATTCTTTACTAGTTAGGCTAAACTACTGTTTGATTTTAAGAAGACTTCAGGGAATATTTGGGGCTATGGTTTAAAGATTACCTCAGGACAAGAGTTTTGGGAGTTCATCCAGCTTCCATGACTTTAGAGAGTCTTTAATTTGACGAGAGCTTGAAATTCTGCTCTGCATTTTCTCCCATTTGATCAGGGTTCTTCTACAGAATCTTTGATCAAAATGTTTGGTAACCGTGGCCAGGCACCACCCAGTTACTTCCAGACTCATAGCCAAGGAGGCAGTTTTTCATGGAGGTAATTAGACTCACATTTCATTTCTTCTTTCTATTCCTGACTCTCCTCCAGGCAAACAGAGACCAATTATGGTACACTGGGTGGCCACTTGCAAGCTTTGAAGACCCCAGGCACTATGCAACAAGTTAGGATACAGAACTGAAATAGTGAAGACAATACTAGACCAATTAACAGAAATGTCCCATGAAGCAATGACTTAAACCTCCAAACCAAGAAACCAAAACCCATGAGGTACTTAGTTGTGTAAAAGCAGCCTCAGCAGCTGCTAGTTTTTTATTTCTTCATTGTTGTTGTTGTTGTAAATATGTCTACCATACAACTTTGCCAGTTCCAGTTTTAAGGTGTACAACCTACTAACAGCAATTACATTACTCAGCTGTGTAACCTCATTTTTAATAATGCAGTTTTTACATCACCAAAAACCAAAACTCAGTGGTCCATAAGCAATAATATTCCATTTTCCCCTTCCTCTCCCTGTTGATAACCACCATTAAACTTAGATCTCTATATATTTGCCTGTTCTTGTTTATTTATATACGTGAGGTCATATACTATTTATCTTTTTCCGATTGACTAATTTCACTCAGCATAAGGTCTTCCAGCTCCATCCGTGTTCCAGCAGGTGTCAGGACTATGTTTCTTTCTCTGGCTGAGCAGCATTACATTAGCATATACATAGCACATTTTGTTTATCCATTAATTCTTTGACAGGCCTTGAGATAGTCCCCATTTTTTGACTATTGTGAAGAAAAGTGCACTGAACATGGGTGTACACATGTCCATTCACATCACTGCTTTCAAGCCTTTGGCGTAGGTACCTAGAATTAAAATCGCCGGATCGTATGTAGTTCTATTTTCAGTTTTTTAGGGAACCGGCACACTGTTTTTCCACAATAGCTATACCACTCTGGATTCCCACCAGCAATGAATAAGGGTTTCTATTTCCCCACATCCTCACCAACATTTCTTATTTTCTGTTTTTGTTTTTTTTGGTTTTTTTTCTTTTTTTATGTTAACAATCCTAAACCCATTGCCATCAAGTCGATTCTGTAGGAAAGAGTGGAATTGCCCAATAGAGTTTCCAAGGCTGTAACCTTTACAGAAGCAGACTGCCACATCTTTCTCCCACGGAGCAGCTAGTGGGTTTGAACTGCTGATCGTTAGGTTAACAGCTGAGGGCTTAACCTCTGCACCACCAGGGCTCCTTGGCCATCTCAGTGGGAATGGAATGTCTCACTGCGGCTTTGATTTGCATCTGTCTGTTTCTAGATTTGCATCTAATCACAACTGAGTATCTTTTCATGTATTTGGTGGCCATATGAATGTTCTCTTCGGTGAAATGTCTATTCAGTTCCTTTGCCCATTTTTTGATTGGGTTATTGGTCTTTTTGTTATTAAAATGTTAAAGTTTTACATATATTTTATGTATTAGATTTATCAGATATATGGTTTCCAAAGATATTCTCCCAATCAGTAGTTTGGTTTGGGGGGAGGGGTCACTTTATGAACAAAAGTTTTTAATTTTTATGAAGTTCCATTTACTTAGTTTGTCATTTGCTGTTTGAGCGTTTGTTATATTAGACAACCCATTATTAAAAATTAAGCCTGGCAATCTTGCTACTGTTTTTTCTTCTAAGAATTTTATGTTTTTAGTTAACGTGGTATGACGCAGCACTGTTCACTAGAAACTTGTAGAATGATGGAAATTTTCTATATCCAAGCTTCCAATTATGGAAGCCACTAGCTATGTGTAGCTAATGAATACTTGAACTGTGGCCAGAAAGACCAAGAACTGAACTTTTAATTAATTTTAATCTGAGTAGCCACACGCGTGGTGACTTGTGGCTGTCATACTCAACAGAGGATGTGCAGAGCATGATGTAGCCAGAGGGCAGTCCTTTCTTTCTGCTCCCATCCATTACTCCACCCCCCTGAGGGGCTGCTTATCTATTCCCAGTGAAGCCCAGCCCCATAGGTAACTCATCACCAATCGACTGGCTCCTCTACACAAGCCATAATTGAACACAGTGAGTCTGACTCTTAAGTGAAGAACTTCTTTTCTAAGAATCAGCACAGAGATGGTACCTATGGGCCAAGGTTAAAGATGTCCCAAATACTCAGCGTTCTCAAACTGTTGTACCCACCTACCGTCTCCAACATCAACTACTCCTTCTCCCCTCAGTATTCTCCCTCCTGTCTTTAGGTTTGGTAACTCGTGGCAACACCTCACAGAACCCATAAAGCAAATGCTACAACTCTTAGCTGTGTGGATTGACAAACCCCCCAGCAGCCGTCTCACACTGATCTCTGGCTTCCTGCATCTTGTGCCACCATTTCTCCCTCCACGCTAGAGCTCCTCTCTCTCTCTCTCTCTCTCTGTCTTTCAGCCTCTCTCTGTCTCTCTCTCTGGCCCCCATGTCTCTCCTTAAGCGTAGTGAGCTGGTAAAATTTGCCTGGTCCTCTCTTCAGAGCTCCAAACATCTCATTTGCAGAGCCCCACGAGGGCATCATGCAGCTTACTTACATTATTAGGAAGCTGTCCAAGCCCCTTGGCGGGTCACAAGCACCTCATTTGCATAGCCCCACCCAGTCCTTTGATGGCAATGACAAACATTATGGCTAAAAGGGCCATATTAAGTAACTCCCTGCAAGGCCCTTCTGCACTGAGAAACCCACCTCCCAGGTAACCCTCCCTGCAGGGGTCACTGGAAGGTGAGGAGGAAGCAGACAAGCCATCCAGGAGTGGGCCTGCAGCAGCCAGAGCTGAGAAGGGGTGTATATAATTACATTCCTGAGCCGGAGAGGATTAGAAGTGCTCCAGAAGTGAAGGTCAGGCAACATGATATTCCACAGGTGTGAAAGCAGCGTTTCTATATGACTGGCCAACACTCTCTAAATCAAAAATATCTGCTGCTGGAAATTTTTTTGTTTTTTTTTTTAACAAGCGTCAAATAAGGCAGTGCCATGGGACAGGAGACACTGTAGAGGATGCATGGTCCAGCAGAGCGTACCTACAAACCTGGCTGCTCACCCAGTGCTCTGGAGGCTGATCCTGTATCAAAGAAACGTGTGAGTTAAACAGATAGCTTTTTTTCTTTCCCATTGCTATTGAGTTGATTCCCACTCACAATGACCCCATGTGCACTGCAGTACAACTGGGCACTACCAGGTTTTTAATGTTTGGGTTTGTTTTTGGAAGTAGATCACCAGGCTTTCCTCTAAGATGCCTCTGGAGAGATTCAAACATCTAACCTTTTGGTTACCAGCTGAGCGTGTTAGCCATTTCTGCCCCCTCGGGGATGCCCCATCAACACCAGGATTCTCAAGTGAATTCTGGCATAACCATCCAAATGGCTGAAAAGATTTGACTCCATCTAGGCTTCCATCAATATGCCAATGGCGTTTGTGGAAAACGGACTCAGAAACTGATTAGAAAACCCTTCCATTGGCCAACAATGGAACATTTTCATCATGAATACAGCAAGTAACTGAAATGGATTGAAACATACAAATATATTTAAATCTGTCCTTGAAAGGATCCTTCTCAAATACCCTAATTTCTCAGTGCTGGTGAATGTTATGAAAACCAATTGCTCTCAAGTCCAGCTCATGGGGACCCTATGGTGTTAGAGTAGAACTATGGTTCCTAGGGTTTTCAGTGGCTGTTTTTTCAGAAATAGATCACCAGACCTTTCTTCTGAGGTGCCTTCTAAGCAGATTCAAGCAGATGACCTTCTGGTTAGCAGCCAAGCACATAACCATCTGTATCATCCAGGGATTCCAAGTAAAGACCAGATCATGAAAAGAAGAGAAAAAAGATACAGAAACCGAGGCAAAGAAAGGTGAAGTCATGTACCCAAGTTCACACAGCTTCTAAGATTTGTAACAGGCAGTGGGCTCCTCGAGCCTCATTCTCAGCCATGTGGATTCACAATAAGAAGGAAAGAATGAAGGCAGGCGAAGAGATCATTTTACTAATCCAGGCATCAAAGGAGAACGGAAGGGGAATATAGAATCAAGGAGATTTGAGTGCCTGGTAGGACGTGCAGAAGCTAAGGGCAGTAGTGAGGGACCCAGGAAGGGGATCTGCTTCAGGGATCAAGGCAAAGTGTTGGCTTTGATAGAGGGCGGTGACAGAACAAAGTGAAAATGTCCCCAAGTCAGTGAAGGCACAAAGGACACCATCGTGGAGAGAGGCTGGGGCTGGAGACGTAAACCGAGGAACTGTGGCAAGGTGGACAGAATCTCAGAAGAACAGTGAATAAAGGGAAAGCAGCAACAGCCAAAGAATTTCCAGAGAGGAGACACTGGCAGGAAGCTGGCATGCACTGGATAGCAAGTGTCACTTTGCTAGGTAGTTGTAAGTTCATTATCATTATCCACCCCTACAGACAGTGGAGAAGGGACATGAGAAGAATATTTGTCTTTGGCTTTCTGTCATGGGCTGAATTATGTCCCCCCCAAAAATTTATAAGGTGATTTGGCGGAGCCACAATTCCCAGTACTGTGTGGTTGTCCTGTACTTTGAGCTTGTAATTTTCATGTGTGTTGTAAACCCTAATTTCTGCCTGTGGTTAATAGGGCAAGATTGGATTATGTCAAAGAGAATTAGGGTACGACTGTGACACCCTTACTAACCTCACACCCTCATCCAGTGTAAAAGGAATTTCCCTGGGGTGTGGCCTGCACCATCTTTTATCCTATAAGAGACAAAAGGAAAGCGAAGCAAGCAGAGAGCTGGGGACCTCACGCCACCAAAAAAGCAACGCCAAGAGCAGAGCATGTCCTCTGGACCTGAGATTCCTACCCTGAGATGCGCACAGACCAAGAGCAGACTAATGACAAGGATCTGTGTCCAGAAACAACAGAGAGAGAAAACCTTCCCCTGAAGCCAGCACCTTGAATTTGGACTTCTAGGGTTGCCATGAGTCAGATCTGACCCGATGGCACTTGGCTGGCTTGGCTGGCCCACCTCTTATTTTAAAAGCCGTCCACTTATGGTATTTTTATTATAGTGGCACTAGATCACTAAGACACCTTTCAACATTTATTCTCCAATCTTCTAGCAACACTCACAGTTTTGGCACAGGGATACTGCCTAGCCACCCCCTAGCTGCAGCCTACAGCCACCCCATGGACCTCCATTCCTAGTGCAGAGATGGGTCACATGACCCATCCAAGCCAATCAATACCTCCCATTCCCTCAGTCATAGTAACTGGTTCAGGAAAAGACAGAAAACCCATTCAGCTTCTGGGAGACCCAGTGAGATCTTCGTTTTTTTCCCCACTAAAGATGCTGGGACAAAGACAGTCACCTTTCCTTTGGGATTTAAATCTCAGGTGTGGAGGGATGGAGCAGTTACACTACGCTGTTACTCCACGAAGTCTGAGAATGGAGTCAAAACTGAAGAATCTGACTGGAGAGAAAGAACTGAATCCTGGCACAATCTACAAATCCCGAATCAAGATAAACCTACAATGAGAAATCATGCACTGCCAGCAGGATCTGTTAGAGATGCTTTTCCTCGCCTTTGCAGCTGGAGGATCCCTGCCTGACACAGAAATCACCCCGGGTTTCCTGCTGAGGTAAACAAGCCTCCAAGAGGTGCGCTAACCTGACCAAGTCCAGGTATTTATTAAGTAACCAAGCCAAGACTGGAAGCCACTTCTTCACTTCACCTTGCCAGAAGGAATTGGTGTGGAGGGATCAAGAAAAGGTTTAAATGACTTCAATGAGAAAAACAGATGTACAAAATAAAGACACAAAGCAAATGCAGGGGGGAAGGAAAGATAAGGTGTGAAAGGCACTGTAAATGGGACACGAGGTTCAAGGGTTTCCCGTTTCTGAAGAGCAGGTTTCTCTGAAAAGATGTTCCTTGTGGCCCCTTCTCTCTCAGTGCTTTGGCAAGACAGAAGACCATGGAAGATTTTGATTATCTGGTTGACTATTTTTAACTCTTGTTATTTACAGGGCACTGAATTACCAATTTGTTTTAGAGTTTTTCGGCACGGCGGCTCCAACAAGGGACTCAAGCCTAACAACTGTCAGGATGATACACGATCAGGCCGAGTTCTGTTCCGTTGTATGTAGGCTTGCTGTGAGTTGGAACCAACTCGTGGCTCCGAACAACAATAATTAGAAGGCCCCCAATTCTCTTAAATTTATAGCTGAAATATTGATATTGGCTATCAGTAAGAGTGCTCTGTATTCTACTGCTGGAGACAATTGTTAAAATTAGGAAACCATGGGTAAGAAATCTAGATCCACAAAGACCCTCAGAATTATTTTAACCCAGGGATTCCCAACTTCTCCCACCAGAATAATGCAAACTGGGCACCCGCTCCCAGTCAGTCAGAGTAACTGGTCTACCAAAAACCAAAATCATTGCCCTCGAGTTGATTCCAGCTCATAGCAACCCTACAGGACAGGTTAGGCCTGCCCCACAGGGTTTCCAAGGACCACCTGGATTCAAAAGGTTAGCAGCTGTAGCTCTTAACCATTTAGCCACCAAGGTTTCCACCTGGTGTGCAGTAGTTCTCAGTAGGTATTCTATTTTGAAGTTCTACGTTTTCAACCTCGTGTCAGTTTTGCGTTGTACTCCATAATACACGTATTTCTCTGCATATAAACATGCTGTTAGATATTTACCAATTAAATCACTTAACCTCTGTCCACAAAACTTAGTTGTGAAATGCGTTCTCTGGTTTGATGTCACACAAGTATTTCGCCATGTGTCACGCACTTAGCTCATCATCACGGGCTCTAGGACACGGCAGAGCAGAGAAGCTGGTACGCTGGCCCCACAAACACCTACCAGTGCTTGCTAATGGCCAGGCACCTGCTCCAGGGCTATCCCTGAACTTAGTTCAGTATGAAAAACACCACCTGTGAATTAAGTACTAGTGATAGTCCCACTTACACTTGAGAAAGTTGAGGAATCAGAAGAGATTAAGTGTCATGCCCAGGGTCACCAAATTGTGAGAGTTGGAGTTAGGATTTGAACCCAGTGTCTGGTGCTTGACCATGAGGCTAAACTGCCTTTTCAGTCTATCCGTTGGCCCTTGACATAGATGACACTTGAAAACTACAATTCAGGGCAATTCAGGGCATAGTAGAAAGACACAGCAATGTAAACAAGAATAGCCTTTGTAGTGATTTGAAAGTGTCTGCCAAAATTTAACATGCTCATCCACCGGAACGTGGCATGCCTTTTTTGGGTACCCATCCTACGGAGAGACTCATGAATATCGATACGAGTACACACTGGATGCCCTTGCAATGCTGTTTTTGAAAGGGGAAAAGAGGTCAATGCCCATCAAGACTTAAAAAAAGAAAAACAGTTGCCACCAAGTAGCTTCCTGCTCTTGGCAACCTCATGTGAGTCAAAGCAGAGCTGCACTCTATAGAATTTTCAAGGAAGTGACTAATGGGAAGCAGGACATTTGATCTTTCTTCTGAGGTGCCTCAGAAGGGGTTTGAATTGACAACCTATAACACTAGTGGAATGCTTAACCAGTTGTGCCATCCAGGCACTCCCCATCAATACTAAAATTCTTAATTCTGAAATGAATTCGAGCACATCCCTGCGATGGAGTACCAGGATGCTATCAAAGATAACAAAATCAATGGTCACGTGTGGCACAGAACATTCTCTGAGACATAGGGTTAAGCGAAAAGGGTACGTTGCAGAATGATATATACAGAAGGAGGCACAGATTTAAGCATTTAAAGTCTAAAACAACATGAGACTATATCTGTACGTGAACGTAAAGGCATGGGGAAAGATCTGGAAGAATTTTTACTTAATTGCTCACAGTGATTACTTCTGAAAGGAAGAGATTGAGATTGAGCAGGCTGAGAGGTGGAGTTGAAGGGGAAAGGCATACTTCTGTATTGATTTTATGACAACAGTGTAGGTAGGGGTGGTGTCTTTAAATTTTACATTGTTGAAAACGGAACAAACCCAGTGCCATCCACTGGATTTCGGTCCAGTGGATTCTAACTCATAATGACTGCACAGGACAGGCTGGAACTACCCCATAGAGTTACCAAGAAGCATCTGGTGCTGAATTTCAAACTTCAAAAAAATTGAATTTAAAGATTTAGAAGTCTCTGACCCCAAATAGCCTTACCTGTAATTGCACAGAAGGCCACATGGAAACTCTGAGAGTGCTCTACAGTCTGTGTCAATCAAGCACCACCCTCCACACTGGCTCAAGGTGGAATTAGTTTTCCCAGACTCTTCTTGTATATATGGCTCCAGTCAGAGTTCACCACTGAGAAAACACCATTGAGCTCTGGAAGGCTGTAGAAGGAAGAGGACTGCCCTTGTTCTGGGCAGGTGGAGAGGGTCAGACATTGCAGACTCTCAGATCTCTTCTTGGGCATCCACCTCTCAGCTGATCTGGGTGGACAGGGTCCCCTACCAAGTCCAGTTTCTCCAAACACATGCTGGACCTCCAGGCTGCCTTTTCATGGTGGGAACCTCTGATCTTGATTTCTGCTTCAACCAGTAAAGCCTGCATTTCTGACCTACTCCTAACTGATAACACCTGGTAATTCTCATCCTTCCAATTCCCAGCCATAGGGATTATGTCACATCTCAAACCAGGAAAAGCTTTGTAAAGTTTTATTCTGGATTATTTGTTTTATGGTTTTGTTGTAGTTTATTTGTTTGCTTGCTCAAAGTGAAGGAAGAAAGAAAAACACAATTTGAGTACAATTAACTGGGTGACCAACTTGTCCCAGTTTGCCCAGGACTTTCCCAGTGTTAGCACTGGAAGTTCTGTATCCCGGAATCTCCACAGGTCTCAGAAAACCAGGAAGCTTGATCACCCTCACTGTAGCCCACTCAGGAATTAAGGAAGAAGTAGAAAAGGGAAAAGGAAAAGACGGCTTTATGAGTGCTCAAACCTGAAGCTCGGTGAGCTTGGTTTCTCTTCCTTGCTTGGCCATACCTCACCTCGTCTTGCGGGGGACAGAAACACTCTACCCAACCCCCCCAGGGGCAAGTGGATGGAGATGAATACAGGGCAATCTGGGCCTACGACTAAGGAGAAAAAGAGGCAGACCCCAGCAGAAATCAGGGAATCAAAGGCGTTAGAGCACTTTGGGACCCAGGAGGATGAGGAGAAGAGTCAGGATGGAAGGGTATCCAGAAGAGAGGCTCCCCAAGGGACTGCGAAAGAGATGGACTCCATGGAGGTCATCGGGTCCAAAAAGAAAGAGGAAGTTTGGCCCACAAGGCATGGGTAGAATGAGTTGGATGACTCACATGCCTTTCTCACCCAAGAAAGATAAGTATGGCCAAAGGTGACCTGAGCCCAAAGCAAAATCTGGGTCAGGTCACACTTGGCTGGCAGTATCTGTACCTGACCTGACCAACCACTATAGAAGACATCCTTCTTCTGCCCAGTCCACTCTTTCCAAGGGTATCAGAAAAGTCCCCAGAGACTGACTGTGAGGAGCCAATTAGAGAATACATTTGGAGGGATCTTCCTAAAAAAGCAACCGAATCACTGCCGTCAAGTCTCTTGTGACCGTGCAGGACAGAACAGCGTTCCCAAGGAGCAGATGGTGGATTGCAACTGCTGACCTTTCTGTCAGCAGCTAGCTGATCTCCTAACCACTGCACCTCTAGGGCTCCAAAAAAAAAAGACAAAGTGCTGTTCAGAGGTCAGCGTTTCTGAACAAGAATAAAAACAATGCCTGGGTCATCTGGCACCAGCTCCTCCCTTGACATGCCCACTTCCTGCAGCAAACCAAAACAGTCAGCTTCCTCTATCTTTCTCAAGGAAAGGCATCACCACTTATCCAAAACCAGCAGCTGTCAAGTCGGTCCGACTGAGATCCTAGAGGTCAGAGGAGAACTGCCCCACAGAGTTTCCAAGGAGCGCCTGGCGGATTTGAACTGCTGACTTTTCTGGTTAACAGATGTAGCACTTAACCTGCTACGCCACCAGGGTTATCCACCAGAGTTATCCACCAGGGTTATCCACCACTTATCCAGTAGCTTACAAATCCTATGAGTCAGGCCCTATAAGAAGTCAGAATAGAGATTTATGTGTTTAATGACATTTGATGGTGGCCTCGAGAGACACGTAAGAGGCCAAGAGAGTAGACGTTATAATTAGTTGCCTGGATCCAGAAGAAAGAGACGTGCCTGGGTGATAGGAGAATGTTCCCTTTCACTCCAGATACTTGTAGCCGTTGTTGGGTGCCCTACAGTTGATTTCAACTCACAGTGACCGCAAGTAACCCCGTGGGGTTTCATGCTGTCGTTTTTACTGGAGCAGACAGCTAGGTCTTTCTCCCGCAGAGCCACTGCATGGGTTCCAACAGCCGACTTTTCGGTTAGCACCTAATCATCACACCACCAAGGCTCCTCCCGAGATGCTAGAGAAACTAAAAGAAGGGCCTTCGGGACAAAGACCAGCAAATCCAGAAGAACGTGTGGGAGAGTGGCATGGAAGACAGAAGAACGGTTCTCTTCAACCCCGGTCCTTGGCTTTGAACTTTTCCAAACGTCCTCAGTGTACTGAAAGCTGATGTATCTGAAGACATTCTGTCATGGATTGAACTGTGCAACCCCCCAAAAATGTGTGTAGCAGTTTGGCTAGGCCATGACTCCCAGTATAGTGTGACGCGGCTTCTTGTAAAGCCCGCCTCCTTGACGTTAAGGTGGGAGGGTGGGCAGCCCTTGGGTTGATGAGGCAGGAGTCAGTTTGTTTTGTGCCTTGAAGCAAGCTTTTGGGATATAAAGGAAAAGGAAGCAAGCGGAGATTTGGGGACCTAATAGCATCAAGAAGCAGCGCCGGGAACTGAGCGTGTCCTCCAGAAAGGACCCGGGTCCCTGTACCTCAAAAGCTCCCGATCCAGGGGAAGACGGATGACAAGGACCTTCCCCCAGAGACAGCAGAGAAAGCCTTCCCCTGGAGCGGACATTTGGACTGAATTTGTACTTTTAGCCTACTAGCCTGTGACAAAATAAAATGTCTCTTTGTCAAAGCCATCCACTGATGCTATTCCTGTTCAATTTCAGCACAAGGTGAATAAGACCTGTGTCACCGACCGTCACCCAGCTAGTTTGGGACTGAGCTGGCGTCAGACTCCACAGGCCCTAACTCCTCCATCCGAAGCTGCTCCTTGTTTTGCTCACCTCCCTCAGCTCTAGATGGTTGACTGTTTTTGTGCTGCATTCCAGGTGTTTTCAAACAGTGCCTCGATCTCAAACACAAACTGTACAGATAGACTAGGAAACAGACTCTGGGAGCCCCCAAGACATGCCGAGATAGAACAGGTGTGGTGTTTTCAAAAAGAAGCCTTCATTTGGCGTTCTCACTTTGTGTTATACAAGGGCTTTTTATTTAAAATTCTCTCTTTCACTGCTGTTGACCACCAAAAAATACTGTTTTTAAAAATATGTCCCATTTTCCTGTGCCTTCCATCCACATCTCCTCTGACACATTCTGTCACTTGGTCACTGTGCCATGCTTTGGGTATCTGGCTTTCTTCTGCCCCAGCTCAGCAGGATGGCAATTGGGAAACGAATAAACCTGCCAGTGCCCTCTGCAAAATAGCCCAGAGCAGAGTCAGATTACTAAGGCGATGCTGCCCTCTGTAGGCCAATGTTATGCATTTCCCTTTGAGATCCAAGCCAGAAAAAGGACAAATATTGTATGATCTCAATTTTATAAAGTGACAAAAACAGTTATATAGAGAGACCAATATTATTGATCATCACTAGGATGTGGTGGGGGGAGAAGGAGATTCATTACATATACAGTTATTCACTTTTTACTGAACGGTGTTGGAAAAGGCGGCATCAAATACAGGAGAAGCTTGCAGTGTAACCAATAGCTGATGCTGCTAGGCTGTACATACGCTTATACACACAAAGCTGTTTAAGTAAGCTCTATGTTACACACAATTTTGTAACAACAAAATACATGTGTGTGTTTACATATATACATGTATATATGGATACCTTTTGTTTGTTTAGAAAATGATACTTCTTAAACATAACCAATCACCTCATGAGATTGATTTTCTTGGTTTAAAACTTAGGGTCATATCTTTTGGGACAATTCAGCCAATTCAAATAATATAAAAACCCACTGCCATCGAGTCAGGGCCGACTCGTGGCAACCCTAGAGATCAGAGTAGAACCGACCCCTCGAGTTTCCAAGGAGCACCCCAGTGGATTGGAACTGCTGACCTTTTGGTTAGCAGAAAATATAACTCATAAAAATGTATGTTCTCTGTCCTAGTCTGGTGAGTAGCATCTGGGATCTTAAAAGTTTTCAGCAGCCATCGGAGACACAGCTATCTGTCTCTACTTAGCTAGTTCCCATCGCCTCATAGGCCCTGTAAAAGTGGATGATGAATAAGGAAGACTGAAGAAGGACTGATAGCTCTGAACAGTGGTGTTGGCACAGAACGTGGGACAGACCAAGAACCGCCCGAAGAACCAACCGACCTGTCTCAGAACAAGTTCAACCAGAGTGCTCCTTAAAAGCAAGGATGGTGAGACCAGGTCTCGCCTACTTGGGACATGTTTTCAGAAGAGATCACTCTCTGAAAAAGGACGTCATGCTTGGTTAAGTCGAGGGTCAGTGAAAACGAGGAGGACCCTCCACAAGGGTGACTGACCCGGTGTCAAGTGGGACAGTGACAGGGAGCATGGGCAGGACGGGGTGTGGTTTCCTTCTGTAGGACACAGGTTCACCATGCACCAAAACCGACTCGATGGCACCTAAGGACATCTGAGGCCAAAGAAAAAGAAGGAAACCCAAGACTCGGAAAAGGAACCAGCCTTGAGGCTTCACTGCCCACCTGGGCCACAGCCTCCTCGACGCTGAGACCAGAAGAACTCCACGATGCCCAGCTACAGCTACTGAGCATTTTGATCAGGACCGCAACAGATGGAGTCTTACAGAAAGGGAGAAAATTATGCAACAGAATTTCAAGTCTTCAAAATGTTCAGGCTCAGTGGACCCACTGAGAGAGGAAGAATCCCTGAGACGATTACTCTGAGAAATCCGTGAAACCTTGGACTTGAAACTGTCCCCTCAAGGCCCCTTTCAGCTAAATAGCAGGTCAGCTCATGAAGTAATGAACACCACCCCTGAGTCCTGCACTCTTTAGAAAACATCGCCATGAATCCAGATAGTCAGCTAATACTCTGAAGCACAGATGGGAAGGTTGGGGGCTGTAAGACTCAGTCAATGGTGATGGAACCACCAGAACAGTAACAGTGAGCATGCAGATACCTTGTGAAGAATGTAACCAATATCACTGAGCAATCTGAGTAGAAATGGTTTGGCTGTGCACATTCCCTGAATTATCTAAGTCTCATACCAATTCCACGAGATCAGAACGATGATTCTCCCTGTTTTTTGAGAAGGGAACTCTGAGTCCCAGATAGGTGAGGTGACTTGTCCAAGATCACACAGCTAGCAAATAGCAGAGACAGAATTTGAACCCAAGCCTTCCATCTCCCGTACTTGTCCTCCTAACCACTATCTTATCCTGCTTCCCAAAACGGAAGGTAACTAACAAATTTTTAGCACCTGTAGTTCGCCATGAGTCAGATCCGACTCGACGGCACTTGGCTTGGCGGGATTATGGCAGGCATTTTACATACATTATTACTTGCTTTAATTAATCCATTCATCAACCAGTGGTAAGTGCATTAACTCAAAGTGGTCGACTGACTCCCCTGTGACCACATGGCCAGTAAGTGAGAGCTTTCTGGGCACACTTCCTGTGGCACCCCCCCGGTCTCCCACCCAGGAGGCCATCAGGGGAAAGCACAGCTGGCTGACAGCCTCCAGTGGCTGCCCCTTGGAATCTGCCCCTGCCGTCTCCCGGAGACCAGGCTCCTCACACCCAGCTCCTGAGGAGGGAGAGCTGGAGCAGGAACGCCCCCGCCGCCCCAAACTCCCCATCAGCCTCGCCGAGGCCTCCTCAGACCTTCATGCGGTCTGAGGCCCTTCCTTCTCCTTCTTCTTTCCGGCCCTCCTGCCTGCCCTCATTTCAAGGTGTCAGACCTGCACAGCTGTCTGAGACCAGCACCCATGCCTGCTGTCTCATCCTTCATCTCTCACAGGCTTTGTTCCAGTAAACTTCTTGCATACCTAATCCCATCTAGGCCTTTTTTTCTCAGGAGACGCAAACTGACCTGTTACGCTACTCTGATCATCCAAGGGCATTTTCTTCTTTTCTTCCAGCATGCCTTCAATACCCAAACCCAAAAAAACCAGTGGGTTTTGGGTTGATTCCAACTTACATCAACCTTTTATGACAGACTAGAACTACTCCGTAGAGTTTCCAAGAAGCATCTGGTAGATTCAAACTGCCAACCTTTTGGCTAGCAGCCATAGCTTTCAACTCTTACATGACCAAGGTTTCCAAGATTCCCGTATGCTGTGAAGAACACAGAATCCAAAGGAGAAAAATGTTGAAATTCAGCACAAGGTCTGGATCTCTCTAGTTATATTCCTGCAACTAGGAAGAGGCTTCTGGAAAACCCTAGGACCGTGAGGGGGTTGGTCACTCCCTGTGTGGACCCCAGGCTTATCACCCAGACTCTGAGAAAGCTCTGGGGCCTTGCCCACCTCTGGCTATCCTAGATGGAACCAGTCCTAGCAAAAGCATGAAGAGAGCGGAGTTAGCTCCCACAATCTGCCCTATTTGGCCTGCTTCCTCTGGATTGTAGTTCTCAGTTGTGGCACCCTAAGGGAAGGTGTCCACGTGCACCAGCAACTCCCACCTCCTGCCCCACCTCCCTTCCCATCAGCAGACTTTATTTTTCCATTTGCCCACTCATCTACTATGGATCGTATGCTCCAGTGGGCAGGCATTGGTTTGGGCAATTTGGAGATCCACTTAGGTGAATCAGATCTTTAATTACAAGGTGGGGTAGGCAGCCACAAGAAGCAGCAGTGTAGACACAGAGCCTAGGGTTTGTAATCAACAGATCTAGGCCCAAGTCCTGTCTCTGTCATCTTGGTCAAGTTATTTATCCTCATCCAGCCTCAGTTTCCTCATCTGTTAATGGAGCCGACAGAGGACCATGGCCATCCACAGGCCACTCCAGGGATAATGGGTTCATGAGAGTTATGTGTGGAGGTGGGAGTCAGGCATTCACCAAGAGCCTGTATTCACACTGGGCGACAGGACACTGGGACACGGTTAAATAGCATCCCAGGCACCACAGCAAGGGGGCAACAATGATAATATGTTTCCTGGAGCTACAAGAGCCCGGGGACAGGGACTGACGGGTAGATTCTGTTGGGCAGCAGAAAGAAGAGAGTGACCCAGGTACAGAAGAGCCAAAAACAAGGAGGTAGGCAGAGTCCCAGCCCAGACAACTTTATATTTGCATCTGTCATGGGTTGAGTTGTGTCCCCCAGCAGTATCTGTCAGCTTGGCTAGGTCGTGATGCCCAGTACTGTGTGACTGTCTACCATTTTGTCATCAAATGGGATTTCCCGGCTGGTTGTAAATCCTGTCAGTATGATGTCATCAGATGGGTTAGTGGCAATTATATTGACAAGATCTACAAGAGTAGACAGTGTCTTAAGCCAGTCTTTTTTGAGATATAAAAGAAACCAGCAGAGGAAAGTTGGAGAATTGGAGAATAATGTTGAAAGTACCACGGACCACCAAAAGAACAAACAGATCTGTTCCAGAAGAAGGACAGTAACACTGTGTCTTACATACTCTGGACATGCTGTCAGGAAAGATCAGTCCTTGGAGAATGACACCATGCTTGGTAGAGTGGAGGGTCAGCGAGAAAGAGGAAGACCTTCAACAAGATGAATTGACACAGTGGGTATAACAACAAGCTTAAGCATAAAAACGATTGTGGACGTGGCACAAGATGGGGCAGCGTTGTGTGTTCTGTTGTTGACATGGTTGCGATGGGTTGGAACTGACTTGACGGCACCTAACAATAAGAACAACAATACACAGAGAAATACGGGGACCTGAAACCACCAAGAAAGCAGTGCTGGGAGCAGAGCACATCCTCTGGACCTGAGGTTCCTGCACTGAGATGCTCCTGGACCAAGGAAAGACTGATGACAAGGACCTTCCTCCGGAGCTGAGAAGAGAAAGCCTTCCTCTGGAGCTATCACCCAGAGTTTGGACCTCTAACCTCCTGGGCTGTGAGAGAAGCTTCTCTCTCCTAAAGCCACCCATTTGTGATATTTCTGTTACAGCAGCACTAGATGACTAAGACAGTATCACACTTTTCAAAGAACCTTCATCTACATTTGCCTGGGATGGGGAGGTTCCACCTACCCAACCCCTGAGGGAGGCCTAGAGTGACAGCCACCCTTGGGTTCACTCTCCCCATCCCTGCCCCTTCCACCACCCTGGGTGGGACTGATGGCAACTCTGCAGCCAGGTGGAATTTAAGAATAACACGTTCAAAGACACAGGTGTTCCCACCTGGGAGCTACAGGGAAGGGCAGCTTCACAATGAGCCCACATTCAGCACCTTTGCCACCTCCCTTCCTCTCCTTCAGAAATCCTGGTGGCGTAGTGCTTACATGCTACATCTACTAACCAAAGGGTGGGCAGCTGAGGTCCACCAGGTGCTCCTTGGAAACTCTATGGAGCAGTTCTACTCTGTCCTGTAGGGTCACAGGGAGCTGGGATCAACTGAGAGGCTCTGGGTTCGGTTTGGGTTTTCCCCTCTTTCCACGTTCCTGACCTCTCACGTGGACACACACACAGAGACGCACATAACCGCCCATCCACCTCTTTGGTGACCATGTCTGGCTCTTCCCATAGACTGTACGCTCCCTAAGCAAGCTCTGCACTTGGGAGCTATTCACGTGGGGGATAAATAAGTAGATAAACCAATAAAGGAATGTAAAGCATCACAACTTTCAGTTCTTCAGATGAGTTACATTATTTCACAGGCAAGTCCTGTGCTCCTGTGCACTGGACCCGAAGAAGGACATTTAAAAAAAAAAAAACAACAACTAAATCCACTGCCGCTGAATCATTTCTGACTCATAGCAGCCCTATAGGTCAAAGTAGTACTATTCCATTGGGTTTCCAGGAGCTCCTGGTAGATTCTAACTGCTGACATTTTTGTTAACAATCTGAGCTCCTAAGTACTGCAGCACCTCCAAGAACAGCAAAGTACAGAACAGATGACCAAAAGTGGAATTGCCATAGAGTCAGTGCTAACTGATGGAGACCCCTGCTTTTTCTCCTGAGGCATCTCTGTGTGGATGCAAACCTCTAACCTTTTGGATAGTAGCCAGGTTACTCTGCCACCCCCCACAGACCCTTATTTTTCTTTGTTGTTGTTGTTGCATGCCATTCGGTCTATTTTGACTCATAGTGACGTTATAGGATAGAAAAGAACTGCCCCGTAGGGATTTCTAAGCTCAGATCTTTACAGCAGCAGATCACCAGTTCTTTTCTCTGGAGGCCTTAAAGCACCAATCTTCTGGTTAGCAGCCGAGTTTTTAAACATTGCATCCCCAGGGCCTCTTCATTATTCTTTAATAGGATAGACTCTTCCCACCCCAGAGAGATGGAGGGTGGAGACGAGATGGCAGATGAAGAATAGATACAAGATGGAGGGTGGACACAAGATGGAGGGTGGACACAAGATGGAGGGTGTGAGTGGAGAAAACATGAGGGTGGATACAAGATGGAGGACAGCATGTGGAGAAAGACTGGAGGAGGGACACCTCCTCAAATCCTTCAGTTAGCAGCTAAGCACACTAACCATTTGCACCATCCAGCGACTACGGGGGGAGGAAAAAGACCCTCATTTATGAGTTGTGTGACCAGGTCAGGATATTTAGCCAAGTAGAGCTAAAATTCTCTACCTCTCGAGGTTGACATGAGGATTAAATTAGATAACATATGTAAATTTTCAAGCCATCCTGTTTTAGTCAGCTAGGGCTGCTGTAGCAGAAATACCACAGAGTGGATGGCTTTAACAAAGGAAGGTTTATTCTTACACAGTCTGCTAGGCTACAAGTCCATATTCAGGGTGTCTGCTCGAGGGGAAGGCTTTCCCCCTTGTCGGCTCTGGAGGAAAGTCTGGTATTGCATCAGTCTTTGTCCAGGGAGCATCTTGGCACAGGAACCTCAGGTCTGAAGGACACGCTCTTCTCCCGGTGCCGCTTTCTTGATGGTACGAGGTTCCCAATTCTCTACCTGCTTCCCTTTCCTTTTATCTCTTGCAGAAGGAAAGGATTAAGGGTGGGACAAGCCATACTCCAGGGAAATTCCCTTTACAGTGAGCAGGGAGGTGATCTTATAAAGGGATTTACAGTCGCACCCTAATCCTTTAACATACAGCATAAGAAAACCACAAAATGGAGGAGAGTCACAAGATACCGGGAATCATGGCCCAGCCACACGGCTACATATATTTTTGGGGGGACACATTCAATCCATGACACATCCGCTACCCCAAGACTTCAGGAAATTCTTCTGGAATTCACAAAAAGTTTGGTGTAAGCAGCGTTCTTGTGAAAAGCAGTGAGGAAGTCGTTCTTCGCTTCCTAAAATTGACCAGAGACAGCTAACTGGATACAAACCACAAGTGCTTGTCTCCTCAAAATCAACAGAAATCTTGGTCATAGCTTCCTGTTTTCATAGATTGAGGATATTGCTGGAGTTTCGGTAGCCAATTAAATGGAAACCTCCGAAAGGCAAGGCGGCCCAAGCCACTACCTCTGGCACGGCTTTCAGGAAAGCTGTACCTCCATCACCTCTTTGATTCCTCACGCCTGATGCAGAAAAAACAATCAAAATGATCTGGAACCCTCAAAGTCCTAGGAGATTAAGGAACTGGAACCCTGGAGCCCCAGTCCAGACAGCTGGCAAACCCTCTCTTCACTGGCCCAGCTGCTTGCATAATAAGGACAAGAGGCCCTGTTCTTTGGGCACTTTGATTGGAAAAATCTCTTCCCAAGACACTGAAAGGATGGTGCTCTGATGGCTGGTTTACTTAAGGAAGTCCATGAGACCCAAAGAAAGTCAGGGATGTGTTGTTGGTCATGTGACAAGTAAGTAGGCCCCAAGTCCTTGATTCCCGCTCATGGTTTGAACTCATCTCGTGTCTGCCTTCCCATGCCTTCAGTGTAATTGTTAGTGAGTCTAACAGGAAATCCTGGATATTGCAGCTGAGAATCCTGCACCCACACAACTATCCTAGGAAGGGAACTGGGACTGGGATTAGCCTCCTTTTAGAAATAAGGAAACTTGGCACTCGTAAAAGATTTGTCCTTAATCACACATCTCACGGGTAGTAGAACAACACTCTGAAGCCCAGTCCTTCTCCAAACTGCTTTGCCATTTTTACTGCACATCAAAGCCACTCACAACAGCCAGCTGTCTGTTCTGCTCTCTCCTTCCAAAGCAGAGTCCCTGAGTGGTCCAAACTATTAATACAACTTGGCTGCTAACAGGAAGGTTGGAAGTTGAAGTCCACCCTAAGGTGCCTCCGGAGAAAGGCCTAGTGGTCTTCTTCTGGGAAGGAAACAACCAAACAAAAATCCAGCCATCAGAAACCCCATGGAGTTGGATTCTAATCTGACACGTGTGGGGTCCCCATCAGTCACAACTGACTCAGCAGCAACTGGGTTGGTTTTCCAAAGTGTGCCCTTGGGGTATTACCTTAAGCTCACTCTTCCCAGCAGAACACCCCGGTACAGATGTCTCCTTCCCCAGAATCTTGGTGCCAGCTGCTCTGGGGCACATTTCCACCCCTCCCCCTGTTAATGGCACGTGAGCGGTCCAGTACCCAATCTTAAAACTCTTAAACCACCTGTCTTTGCATCTTTCCACTGCCTATGTCTAGTTGCTAAAGTTTTAGAGAGTCAGTCTCCAAAGGGTCTCACACTCCCATTCCTTTGTACTTGCCCACTGAGGCCACCATGATCATGTGGCCAATCTTTCTTCCTCAGTATGCAGACACAAGAGTGAGGTAATGCCTGTGGGTGAGACACAGACAACAAGTTTTAAGAGCAATTGAGTTTCTCTGGGATTATAAAAATCCAGTAGGAAAATCACCATCTGCTATTTTTGTGACTAAGACCTTGGATGCCTTGGACTTTTTTAAACACATGTAGACTTTGCTCCAACAATTTCAATCCTGTCAGGCAACCAAATATCACTCACCTACCCCACTGAAGATACAAGGTGGGCTTGATCCAGCAGCCCTTTCAATGGGGGACGTATGTCACCCCCATGCAGAGCCCACATGGTGCAGTGGTGAAGCATCACCCTGCAACCCAAAGGTCCAAGCACTTTAATACAACAGCTGCTCCTTGGAAAGCCTATGGGACACTTCTACTCTGTCCTATAGGGTCGGCTTGATAGGAAATCAACTGGATGGAAATGTGTCTCTCAACCCCAAGGGACATTTTGGGAACCTGTAGGGGCTTTTGGGTTTTTGTTTGGTTGGGTTTTTTGTTGTTGTTGTTGTTGTTTTTATTTTATTTTGAAAGTATACGCAGCTGAAGATAACACCATTTTAAGAATTTCGATGTGTACAATTTAGCGACAAAAGTTACATTCTTCAAGTGCTACCATTCCAACTGTCCTTTCTCATGTTATTCTGCCATTATCTTTGACACAATGTTGGCAGGGGCTGCTGGGAATGAGTCACAGGGGTACAAGCTGGTCCTGTGCAATAAGAATTATGCTGGTCCCACCCAACCTTCAAACGTCCTACCAGAAATGTACAGAGACAAAGGCCAGTTTCTAAATCAGAGAGTTCCCCTGAAGCAAGGATGGCGAGGTGTGTCTCAGATCCTTGGGACATGTTGCCAGGAGGGATCAGACCCTGGAAAAGGATGCCACACTTGGTAAAGCAGAGGGTCAGGGGAAAAGAGAAGACCTTCAGCCAGAGGGACTGACACAGTGGCTTTCCCACAATGGGCTCATAGATAACAACAGTTGTGAGGATGACATAGGACTGGCCAGGGTTTTGTTCTGTTGTACACAGGGTCGCTATGAGTTAGAACCAACTAGATAGCTTCTAACAAAAACAACAATTTTCTTATTATAATTTTCTGTCTCATATATAAATTCAAAGCATCTAGTGCACATTTTTAATATACGCTCAAGTTTCTAGCAATGTAGCCAAAGGCAGACATTACTGTGTTTAATTTTGTTCTTGACCAAGAGTCATTCATCATTTTTGCAAAATTCCTGATGGCCTGAGGGTCGCCATGAGTCAGATCCAACTCGATGGCACTTGGCTGGCTGGTTGATGGCCTTGCACTCACAGGACAGCATGGGCTGCGCTTGTGGCATCAGGAGCAGACATTACGTCTCTATGCAGTCCAGCCCCAGAAGTTGCATTCTGAAACTCTAAGCATATCGTGGATTTCAGAAGAAAGCACAAATCCATCTTGAAGGAAGTACAGCCGGAATGGTCCTTAGAGGCGAGGATGGCAAGACTTCAGCAGACTGGCTTTGAACACATCATCAGGAAAGGGCCAACCAACAGGAAAGGATGTTGCGCTAAAGCAGAGACTCAGCAGAAATGAAGGGGACCCTCCCTGAGATGGATTGACAGGGGGCTGAAATGTTCTATAGGACTGAACAATTGTACACATGGTCGCCACGAGTCAGCGCCAACTTGAAGGCAACTAACAGCCTATCATATAATTGTGAGTTACGTTCCTGTGTGCTCCTTTATAAAATGTGTATGCATTCTATTGGTTTTTATGTGCGTGTCAGCAGGATAGTAAAGAGGGCATTTCAAAACATTTGCTCTAAAAAGGAAACGTGTCTAGAGTTTTACACCCTTAGCATTTTATGGCATGTTTTATTTTGTCTGGAGACTTCCTGCCACCCCCCTTGAAACACGTGGAGACCCCTGAGGAGTCACTAATGAAGGGTCAGGGGTCTTTGGGGCACACGATGGAAGACCCCAGGGCACTAAGAAAACAAATATTTGCACGAATGAGGATTGGGGCTTCAGGGAGAGCACCCCAAGAGTCAATTTAACTTGGATCTGAGCTAGGAAGTCTGGTTCTCCAACCACTATTTATGGAGCTTCTTACCATTTATAATGCAAACACGCTCTGTGTGCATGTTTCACAAGCAGGAGGCAGCCACCGCAGAGCACAGAGGGAACAAACTTGAAGTCGGATCTAACTGAGCTGCTTACAACAGTCTGTGTGATTTAGAGCAAGTGTCTTAACTCCTCTGAGTCTCATTTGCCTCCATACGTGAATATTTACCCAACTTCTTACAAGTGTTTTTGCTGTTGTTAGTAGCCACTGAAACAGCTACAGCTCACAAAAACGAAAAACCAAACCCATTGCTGTTGAATCAGTGCTGACCCTCTAGGACAGAGTTAGCACTGTCCCTCAGTGTTTCCAAGGAGCACCTGGTGGATTGCAACTGCAGAATTTTCAGTAAATTGTTATAACACTAAACCACTATTCCACCAGGGTTTCCCTCCAGTTCATATATACACAACCAAATGTTGCCCAGTCCTGCCCATTTCATGATCACTGACATGTCTGAGTTCATTATTAGGGCCACTTCCTATCCAGAGGGCCCATCCTCCCAGCACTATATTGGACAATAGTCTGTGATTCATAGGGTTTTCATTGGCTGCTTCTCGGAAGTAGACCACTACTCCTTTCTGCCTAGTCTGTCTTGGTCTCAAAATTTCACTAAAACCTGTCCACCATGAGCTTGCTTGTATTTGAAATATCAATGGCATAGTTTCCAGCATCATAACAGTGCACAAACCATCACAGTGCACCAAATTGACAAACAGGTGTAGTTATTACCAACCAGGGGCCGAGCACTTGGCTGACATGATCTCATTCAATCCTCACCACTGCGTAATGTAGGCATTGTCCACATGGGCCTAGAAGGCAGGGTTGTAGCACATGGCCAATGGTCTCCACTCAGTATCCAGAGAGGGCAGACAAAAGCTAGAGTCTGGAGGGCAAAGCTAATGTGTAAACTGTCTCAGAGAATGGAAGATTATTTTCAAAGCTTTGAGGGCTAATGTAATGTATTCTGCTGATTTGCTTGTTGCCTGTCAATGCCTTCTTTACCTGCAGTTTCTCCCATTCATAAAGGAAATGTCTAGCTTGCCTGTCATTGTATTTTAGAAGCAGGTAACTTGTGTTCTAGATTTCACAGTTAAAGAGGAACTTCTTGATTTTGGACTTGGACTTTAAGGCTTTTGCTGTGACAGAAGAAATATGTCTTACACGTTGCAATGCTGTGATTTTTTAGAGAACAAAGGGTGGGATGTCATGGATTGAATGTGTGCCCTAAAAAATCTGTAACAATTTGGCTGTGCCACAATTCCTGGCATTGTATGATGGTCTCCGTGTTGGAATTCCTGCCTCTGTGATGCTAATGAGGATGGATGGGCAGTAGTTGAGTTGACACAACAAGATTCAATGTGTAAATTTGTTTTGTGCCTTGAGGCTGTCTCTTGAGCTATAAAGGGAAAAATCTGGCAGAGAGATTTGGGAATCTGACACTATTAAGAAAACAGCACCAAGAGAAGAGCACATCCTCCAGACCTGAGGTTCCATCAGCTTCTTGGGACTTGAACTAGAAGCTCTTGAGATTCACGGACCCTTGCAGCGTCTGTGTGAGGGTCTTGTTCCCTGCCATCCTGTTCCCGCGTTCCCCGGCCCCCGCAGCCCTGAGAATCAGCAGACACCCAGCAGTCTCACCTGCCACCTTGGTCTCCACCCGACTGACACAGCCTGTGATCTGGAACACTCTTCTCTGAAACTGCCCACCTTGGATTCGCCGGCTTCTGCAGCTGCTTGAGGCTTGTACTCTGATCCAGGACTCGTGACATTTCAGCTTCTACAGTCGCATGAGCTGTTTACCTTGCATAAATATGTGTTACTGGTTTTACTTCCCTAGAGAACCCAGCCTAAAACAGTCCCCCAAGCATTTCCTCCTGGCCTACCACAGAGGTCACTTGATGTGGTTTCCTGTGTCTCTTTGCCTGATGGCTTTTAGGGTGCTCTATCCACATACACGCAGGCTGGAGGGACACAGAGTTAAAATCCCCAGGAACAACACCCAGCCATGAAGGCAGGGACCTGGTGGATAAACGGCAGAGCACCCTCACCCTGCAGTCAACAATGCTGGGGTGTGTCCCATGCAGCCTTGGAGAGGCCCGCAGGGACTGAGCCCTAGCTCCCACACGGGCAAGCCCCTCCATTCACTGTCTTCCTTTCCCTGCTTCTCTCCCCACCACCACCTTTCTCCCCTTCCCAGGACCAGCTGTCAAATAAAGTGTTGTAATGGTGGTTGTTGCTGTGGGCCATTAAGTCAACTCTGACTCTAGGGGACCCAAGAAACAGAGTGCACTGCCCATAGGATTCCATAGGCTGTAATTTACAGAAGCAGATCACCAGGTCCTTCTCCCACAAGCCACTAGTAGGTTCTGTCATGGTTGGAATTGTGTCCCCCCAAAAATGTGTGCAGCCACGTGGCTGGGATATGGTTCCCAGTATCTTGGGACTGTCCTCCATTGTGTGGTTTTGCTAACCTGTATGTTAAAGGATTAGGGTGGGGCTGTAAATTCCTGCTGTAGGGGGAGTTTCCCTGGAGTATGGCTTCCCTCACCCTTAATGCTTTTAGCTTGCAAGGAATAAAAGGAAAAAGAAACAAAGTATAATTCAAGAACCTCACTACCATCAAGCAAGCAGCACCGGAAGCAGAGCGCATCCTTCAGACCAGAGGTTCTTGCATGAGGACGCTCCCTGGACAAAGACTGATGCAATACTGAACTTTCCTCCAGAGCCGACTAGGGGAAAGCCTTCCCTTGGAGCAGACACCCTGAATATGGACTTGCAACCTACCGGACTGTGTAAGAATAAATCTTTCTTTGTTAAAGCCATCCACTCTGTGGTATTTCTGTTAGAGCAGCCCTAGCTGACTAAAACAGGTTCCAACTGCCAACATTTTGGCTAACAGCCGATGGCTGAACCATTGCACTCCCAGAACTCCTTGCCAAATAAACAACCCATTGCCATTAAATCAATTCCAACTTACAGTGACCCCCACAGCTCAGAGGAGACCTTCCCCAGAGGATTTCCAAGGCCATCATCTTTAGGGAAGCAGAATGCCACATCTTTCTCCTGCAGAGCAGCCGGTAGGTTTAAACCACAGACTTTCTTTGGTTAGCCACTGAGCACTTCGAACACTGCACCACTGGGGTCATTCCTAGATAAACTACTTGCACCTAAATATTTGTCTCAGAAGGATCTGCCTTGGGAGAAACCGAAGTCAGCCAGCAGCTGAAGGTCAGACAGGTTAAGTTAGCTACCCACAATGCCAGCCAGGATGGATGAGCTGCTCCTTCTGGCTGCAAAGCATCCTTTCTTGTCACTTTGCCTCCCTGCCTTGTACCTTAGCTGGTCGAGGGGAACTCAGTGAGACGATGTGATGCAAAGAAGTTCTCACTGTAAAGGAAACAATTAGACTGCGTTCCTTCAATCTTCATTATAATCTCTGCAAGCTTCACAGCAGGTTGGTTCTATACCCGCTTAGTAGGAAACCAAGTCTCTGAGCCTGGCACAAACTTGTCCAGCTACTAAGTGACAAATGGTAAGATGATTCTGTTTGCTTCTCGAGGTCCGTACTGCAATTTTCCATGCCCTGCTCTGCATGTGGGAGGCTGACACCGCTGGACTTCACCACCTTCCGGCTTCCACTTGGCATCAGACAATGGAAAGCAATGAAGGCGAATCAAGCAGGTACATAGGCAGCTGCTCTCTCTCTGAGGGTTCATTTTCACAGTAGCGGCATTCCTCCAGCTGAGGCCTTAGTTCCTGTCCAACTGTTTTTTAAAAGGGGGAAAAACAAACAAACAAACAAACTTGGACTTAGGTAGGACTCTTTGTTGTGGTTAGGTGCGATCGATCTGGTCCCCACTCATCATGACCTCTGCACAACAGGACAAAACCCTGCCTGGCCCTCTGCTATCCTCCCAGTGGTGGCCGTGTCTGAGCCCATTATTGTAGCCACTGCGTCAGTCCATCACGTGGTGGGTCCTGCTCTCTTTTACTGACCCTCTACTCTACCAGGCACAACGTCCTACTCCAGGGACTGATCCCCCCGATAACATGTCCAAAGTATGTGAGACAAAGTCTAGCCGTTCTCTCTTCCAAAGAGCCTTGAGGCTGTACTTCTTCCAAGATAGACTTTTGTTTGTTCTTCTGGCAATCCACGGTACACTCAATATAGAAATCTAGCATCTTGGAAAGACGGGAGGAAATGATCTAAGCATGCCAAGACCCCAAAATACTTTTCCTCTTGGGTCAGACCAAAAGGTGGCCTGCCCTGACCCCAGCTCCAGGGCTGCAGTTCTGCCCAGTACTGGTAGGGGCATTTTCTTTCTTTACCCCTTCAGTGATGCTTACAGCTTCCTGGAATTGCTAGTCCCAAGGCGATTCTCACCCCCTTCTCAAAACCACAGAAACCAAAGCAGTTGCAGTCTAGTTGAGTCTGGACTCCTGGTAACCATAATGTGTTTCACACTAGAACTGTGCTCCAAAGGATTTCAATGGCTGTGATCTTTCAGAAACAGATAGCCAGGCATTTCTTCCAAAGTGCCTGTGGTTGTACTCAAACCACCAACCCATTTGCTTAGTGGCCAAGTGCTTCATCAGGACTCCTATTCCCCACCCCTGCCTCCATAAATCATCTCTTCATGATACTCTCCACTTAAACCCTTCCAGACGGCTTCCCCTTCCTTGCTGGGACCCTGACAGACCCAGAGGGCTTGGCAGCCAATACGGGGTTGTGGTGGAGGGACAAAATACTTAGGGAGAAAATACCTTACTTCCAGGCCCTGTGCTAAGTCCTTTCCTTCCCGCCACAACAATGCTATAAGGTTGAAGTTATTATTATTTTCATGTCACGGAGGCTCAGAAATGGTACATGACCCAGAATCCAAGTCCCTCACAATTGACAGTCCGTGCTCTTGTCGCTCCACCATGAAGCCCACACTGCCCTCTAGCCTGTCCGGCCTTGATGGCAGGTAACTGTCGGCCCCGGAGCCCCTCCAACCTCACCCGAGCAGGTGAGGAAACCCAAGAATGTCCTGCCTATGTGGCTCGGGTGCAGCGTCTTGGTGGCAAATGAGCTTTCCATGAATGGAAACAGCCTTTCCCTTCCACGAGGTGAGGCGGGATTTCTTGCAAAAAGTGTGATGACTGGCGGGATGCCAAGAATAAGAGAAGGAAATGGGACCAAGCGAGAGAACGGCCCCGAACATTCCAGGGAGGGGCAGGATCAACAGAGGGGTTTGTTTCCATTTTGCTAAGCGTCTGAGGGCTCCTTGGATTAAGGACGGCCCTGGGGGAAAGCCGGGACATGAGGAAAAGGGGGAGACGGCCTTGGCAGGCAGCAGAGACCCAGTGCTGGTAGAGCAATTAAAGGGTGGAGAAAACGGGAGGAAACGCCAGAACGCAAAACCCAAAAGCAAGCACTGAAATGTGCAAAAAAAAAAAGTCAAGTTACAGCAGTCGAGAGCTTGTGCTTAGTAGCTGAAAATATTCAAAACAACATTTTGGAATGGGACATATGGAATAAGCAGCAGCTGCCATTGCCTTTAATGGCTTGGGAAATGTGACTTTGTCCCCTGGAGGCTTGAGGGAGGGAAGAGTCAGAAAGAAATAGTTCTGAATTCTAAGATGTGGTACTGAACAGGCATTGAGGGGCTTTCCCAAGCTGGATGACTATGAATAAGACCACAAATACATCTCACAAGATCTATTACAAGAGTACAAATTTTATTCTTTGCACCCTGCGCCCATCTACAACTTATCCACTATAAATCAATAATAATTTCACCAGAACAAGATGGCACAAACGAGTAAGCTTTCCACTACTGACCCAAAAGGTTGGTGGTTCAAATCCCCCTAGAGGCATCTTGGAAGATAGGCCTGTCTATCTACTTTAGAAAGATCACAACCACCAAAAACCTTAGGGCACACACTTCTACTCTGTAACACACGGGGTCACCATGACTATACATGGCATAAACCAGCCCTTTAGCACCTGTATCCCACCCCTGTAAGTGCATTACCCTTAACTTTCCCAACAACCGTCCAAGTAGTATTGCTGTCCCCATTATGCATATTTGAAAACTGAGACACATACAGTTTGTATATCTTACCCAATGACACACACGCAGAGACAGCTGCTGAGACGTCAGGCGAGGACAAGGACCTGGATCACTCTGTCTCCAGCAGTCCTGAATATTTCATTACCTGTGATGAATCCCGAAACCTGGGCTTTCATGATGATCCACACACCTTGTTTTCAGAAGAGAAAACCGAGGCCAGAGGGAGAAGAGACATGCCTACGTAAGTGATGGCCTTAAAACCTCAGTGGAAGCCTGTGGGAGATGGGAAGAGAAATCTCTAAAATATATGGATGCCAAGCCTTCTGTGATCTCAAAGCTTGGGCAGCAGAGAAACACATTTTTGTAGCACAGTATCACATATCCCTACCACTCACATATTTATTCATTCATTCGCCATTGATCAGCATCCCTACTCTGTGTCAAGAACTACAAGGACTGCCAATCAAGTTTGCAAACTCATCCTAGAAGAAGTGCTACACAACTCATTGCTGATTATCACTATGGTCACCATCCAAGTACTGCCCTTGGGAAGACATGCCCTGACGCCAGCACCTAGTCCCCTCTTCAAAGCAGTTTTGGAACTCTTTTTCAGGAATGGCCATCAGAGCTGTCATCATGTTACTCTTGATGTCCAGAAGGTCATCAAAATGTCTTCTTCGCAATATTTGTCTTCAGGTAAAGAAAAAGGTCACTGCAGGCCAGATCAGGTGAGTAGGGAGCATGTTCCAATAGAGTGATTTGTTTACTGGCTAAAAACTCCCTCACAGACAACTACATAGTTAACTTCCATAGCTTGCCACCATGCCACCATGTGCAATGGGCCATTCCAGAAAGAGTTCCAAAATTGTTTCAAAGGGTAGCTTAGGCGCTGGTATCAGTGCATAGGTTCCCAAGGAGAGTATTTTGAAAGTGACCATAGTGATATTCAGCAATGAGACATGTAGCACTTAGAACAATTAAGTTCATGAACTTAATTATCAGCCCTTGTATGTATTATGGAAATAGTTTTCTAATCAGCAAATAGAAGGTGTAAGATTTTCCTTGTCTTCTGTTTTGCTTTTGTTTTTTCACTGAACCATGGCTCCACTTAATTCACCACTTCAGGTCTTTAAATACTTCTTAAAAAATCCCGTTCAGCTCATTAGCAGCATACTGCTGTTTTTAGAACATTTATCATCAAATAGCAGCTGTTATTGGGCTCTGGTAGTCCTCGTGTTCTCAGTCTGGTCACAGTGCAAACTCTGAAAGCACGTATTATCTTCAGCAAATACAAGCAGCACAGGTTTCTTACATTCCCTTTACTGAACTCAAGAGGGTAACTGAAAGGGTGCTTTGTATAAGACTCTTGGGGTCGGGGGTGGAGACCTGGTTTAGGCTAGAGTTTTATTAAAAACTAAGAAATCTGGGGAAGAGGAATAAAAACCACATAAATTTGCCAAATCCTAAAACATTTTCCCCATCTTGTCAGACCAAACACTGGGTTCCCACTGACCCACTCTCTCAGTCAGCTTTTTCTCTGTAGTGGACAATCTCTAAAATTTAGTGGGTGTCCCTCAATGGTGAAAACAGTTAGCACCCTCAGCTGCTAACCAAAAGGCTAAAGCCTCAAGTTCACATAGAAACACCTCAGAAGATAGGCCTTGATCTACTTCTGAAAAATCAGCCAGTAAAACCCTTGTGGACCACAGTTTCACTCTGATGCACGCAGGATCATGATAAGTTGAGGACAGTACAGTGGTGAGTGCCACCAAAACCTAGTGCCAACAAACACATGTTGTTTCCCATGATCCTGTGCAGCAGCTGAGTGGTTCTGCTGGTCTGGTCTCTTCTGCTGGGTAGGCCTGAGTGGTCTAAGGGGCTACATTCTCATGCCTGGGGCTACTACAGGGTTGGCTGGGCTGCCCGCCTCCTCTGGGGGACTACCTCAACTGCTTCACCTGCTGGTGGAAGGATCCTCAGTAGTAAAAGACAGCAAGCCCATTTCAAAACATTCCTCTCACCATCCTTGTGCCTGTCCCATTGGCCAAAGTGAGTCTATAGCTGAGCCCAGCATCAAGGGCTGGGAAAGACAGACTCTGTTTCTGGATGGCTGGCTCTCTGGGATGTTATGACACTTTTTTCTTATTGCCTCGGCTACTGGGGGTTTTGTCAGTTGACAGCCTTTGACTGCCAGCCCTCTTCAGGAATGGCTGGGTTTTTTTTCCCTAAAGAAAGCCACCTCATTCAAGAACACTTCCCCTTCCCAGCGGCAGCCTGCATCCAGTAACTGATCAACACAGGGATAGAAAGACCAAGCCCTGGTCCAAACTCTTCAAAGGTCTGAAGGGTCAGCCTAGCTTCTGGGCTTCCCCTGAAGGGTCAACGGATACCTCTGTTGAAACGGAACCCACTGCCGCTGAGTCGATGCCTACTCAGAGCAACCCTACAGAAGAGCGTAGAGCTACTCCAGAGAGTTTCCAAGAAGCACGTGCCAAATTTGAACTGCTGACCTTTTGGTTAGCAGATGTAGCCCCTAACTACTAGGCGACCAGGATTTCCTTGTTGAAACGGAAATACAGCCTACTTCCACCCTCTGCTTTGTCTTACATCCTTCCCTTCCACCACAGATGCTGACCCTGACTGAACATCCTCAGTAGGCTTATATTTTATTTTCATATTACTATTAATTGCTGTTGAGGCAGTTCTAACTCATGGTGACCACATAAACAACAGACAAAACATCGCCAGCCCCTGTGCTGTCTTCATGACTGTTGGCATGTCCCAGTCCATTGTTGCGGCTGCTGTGTTATCCCGTCTCACTGAGGATTTTCCCTCATTGTCTCTCACCCTCTACTGCGCCCAACAGGATGTCTGTTTCTAGCCATTAGTCTTCCCTGATGACACAGCCAAAGCAAAGGAGCCAAAGTCTCTCCATCCCTGCTTCTCAGGGGCTTTCTAGTTGTATTTCTTCTAAGACTGATGTGTTCATTGGTTTGGCAGTCCACAATACTCCATATCCTTCCTCAGCACCACAGTGTGAAGGCATCAATTCTTTTTCTGTTTTCCTGAGCTCTAATGGTCAACCAAGGCAGATCTGCTGTGTTAAGGTCAGGACCCTCATTAGGAAAGCATGGGACCCTGAGATACGGGCTGGATGTTTGGGCCAAAGCACATGTAAAAGTATGATGCTCCAGATTTCTCTCAAATTCCGAGCCTGCAGAAGTGGCCCACTCTTCCTGTCAAGCACTACCATGTTTCGTTCCTTGAAGAGGATGCCCAAGCACCTGGCGTATTAGAGAACAGGCACGTCCTCAGGATTTGCCCACCACTCTCCTCTTGGCCTCCACTGGATACCAGTTGCTGTCAAGTCATTTCCAATTCACGGCAACACACATGTGTCAGAGTAGAACTGCACTCCATAGGGGTTTAAGTGGCTATTTGGAGGGAATTAGATGACCAGATTTTTCTTCTGAGGTGCTTCTGGTTGAACAAGGACAGGTGGGTGTAGTTACAACCATGGAGAGCAGAGTCAAAGCAGTAATCAGAATGGTGTGACTCATATGGACTTATGGAGCTGGCTACTTAGTCATGGTGTCCCTAGGAGTGAAAGAGATAAGAAACCTGATAAATATTTACTTGATTTGTACAAATGGATGAAGTCTAGGTCAGGTGAACAGCATTCTAACCCAATCACCAGAATAAAGAGTTACAGTCTGTTTTAGTCAGCTATTGCTGCTCTAACAGAAATACCATGAGTGGATGGCTTAACAAAGGAAAGTTTATTCTTACACAGTCCAGTAGGTTACAAGTCCAAATTCAGGATGTCTGCTCCAGGGGAAGGCTTTCCCCTTTGTCACCTCTGGAGGAAATTCCGGTATTGTGTCAGTCTTTGTCCAGTGAGCATCTTGGCGCAGGAACCTCAGGTCTGAAGGACTCCTCTCTCGGTGCTGTTTGCTTGATGGTGTGAAGTTCCCAATTCTCTGCTTGCTTCTCTTTCCTTTTATCTCTTGTAGGATGCAAGGCTTAAGGGTGGGGCAAGCCACACTCCAGGGAAACTCCCTTTACAGTGGAGCAGGGAGGTGACCTTCTGAAGGGATTTACAGTCCCAGTCTAATCCTCTAACATACAGTACAGTAAAATCACAAAATGGAGAACAAACATAGAACACAGGGAATCATGGTCCCATAACTATACCTATTTAGGGGGGGTGACACAATTCAATCCATGACATTCCACCCTTTGGCATCCCAAAAATCACATCATTGAAACATGTAACGCATTCATCCCGTCATAGCAAAATCATGTCCATCCCATATGTTAGAAGTTTTAAATCAGTTCCAAGTCTAAAATTCAAAAGTTTCTTTATATCTATGAAAACTAGAATGCAAGCTATCTGCTTCCAAAGGTACAATGGCAGAACAGGCACAAGTTAGACATTCCATTACAAATGGGAGAAATTGCAGGGAAAGAAGACATTAACTGCTGACAAGCAAGTGAGCAGAACTCATTACATTAGCCCTGAAAGCTTTGAAAATACTCTTACATTTTCTGAGACATTCTACACAATGGCCCTGCCCTCCAGACTCAGGTATTGGCCACACTCTGGTTCTGAGTGGAGACCCCCCAGCCCTGTGCTATAACTCTGCCTTGAAGGCTCACTTGGATAGAAACTCTGCCCATTGGCTTTAGGTGCACCCTAAGCCCAACTGTGTGGCAATTCCACTCTTACAAACACAGGACACCATGGTTCCACCCTTTCAAATCCTGAGGTCAAGGCCATACCTTTTGAGACGGAGGCAGCTCAGTTTCTCACACTCTTTGTGTCTTCAGCTTCTGCTTTCTACGGCTGCATGGCCTGGGCCTCGTGCCCACATCTGCCCTGCTGGGGCAAGTGCTCCAAAGCTCTGTAGCTCCACTGATTCAAGTGCCCAGAGGCACCCCATGCTGGAAAGCATCCTGCACAAAGGCACTCAGCTCTCTCGCTCTATGGGTCAGCAAGGCTAGCTCAATTTAAGTGCCTGGAGGCATGCTGTTCTGTGAGAAAACCCTGTGCACAGGCACTGAGCTCTCTTGATCCATGAGTCTGCTCCAGTGTACCTCTGGTTCATTGCTGCCACTGCTGCTGCCAGTAGTCCTCTGTTGTTTCTCACCATCTGCACCTTCTTCATTCCTTCTGAATCTTCTATCCATTCACAGTTTGAAAATGGCTCCCACATTTTAGGTATGTGCTAGAGCAGCACCCCACTCTCTTGGTACGAAATTCTGTTTCGGTCAGCTAGTGCTGCTCTAACAGAAATACCACGGAGTGGATGGCTTTAACAAAGAAAAGTTTATTCCTACACAGTCTGGTAGGCTACAAATCCAAATTCAGGATGTCCGCTCCAGAGGAAGGCTTTCCCACTTGTTGGCTCTGGAGGAAAGTCTGATATTGCATCAGTCTTTGTCCGGGGAGCATCTTGGTGCAGGAACCTCAGGTCTGAAGGACGCGCTCTTCTCCCGATGCGGCTTTCTTGATGGTGTAAGGTTCTCAATTCTCTGCTTGCTTCTCTTTCCTTTTATCTCTTGTAGAATGCAAGGATTAAGGGTGGGGCAAGCCACACTCCAGGGAAACTCCCTTTACAGTGGAGCAGGGAGGTGATCTTCTGAAGCAACTTACAGTCCAACCCTAGTCCTTTAACATACAGCACAGTAAAATCACAAAATGGAGGATAAACATAGAATACAGGGAATCACGGTCACACGGCTATACCTATTTTTTGGAGGGACACAATTCTATCCACAACACAGTCTCTCAGTGAATTCCCAGACCTGAGCAAATTTAAAGACTCGCAATCCCTTAAACGAAGGGGAGGCCAAGTCCCCTTGAGGAGGGATTCCAGTACACTACAAAAAATTTACACTGTTAATCTTTCTCCCAGCCTACTCCAAAGTGACCGATGGCCTTTCACAAGAGTGGCTATTTACTGAGGAAAAAGAAATAATTAGACCTTTCAGGGATTTCTAGATACTGGCTCTGAACTGACACTAATTCCAGGAGATCCCAAATGTCACAGTGGCCCACCTGTCAGAGTGGGGGCACGTGGAGAGGTCAGGTTATCAGCGGAGTCTCAGCTCATGTTCATCTCACCACAGGTCCAGTGGGTCCCTGAGCCCATCTGTTTTAGTCAGCTAGGGCTGCTCTAACAGAAATACCACAGAGTGGATGGCTTTAACAAAGAAAGATTTATTCTTACACAGTCCGGTAGGTTGCAAGTCCATATTCAGGGTGTCTGCTCCAGGGAAAGACTTTCCCCTTGTCGGCTCTGGAGGAAAGTCTGGTATTGCATCAGTCTTTGTCCAGGGAGTGTCCTCACGCAAGAACCTCTGGTCTGAAGGACGCACTCTGCTCCCGGTGCTGCTTGCTTGATGGTAGCGAGGTTCTCGAATTGTCCTTTGTTTCTTTTTCCTTCTATTCCTTGCAAGCTAAAAGCATTAAGGGTGGGGCAAGCCATACTCCAGGGAAACTCCCCTCACAGCAGGAATTCACAGCCCCACCCTAATCCTTTAACATGCAGGTTAGCAAAACCACACAATGGAGGACAGTCCCAAGATACTGGGAACCATATCCCAGCCACGTGGCTACACACATTTTTGGGGGGACACAATTCCAACCATGACACCATCCCATAGTGACTTCCCCAGAATGAATAGTTGAAACAGACATACTCAGCAACTAATAGAACCCCCATGCTAGATCATTAAAAATTGAGTAAGGGCTGTCATGGCAGGAAAAGCTAAATAAAAGCTGTTAGAAATGCGTGTACCTAGCCAGCCAGCCAAGTGCTGTCAAGTCAGATCCTAGGAAAACAGTAAACCAAAAGCAATACCACATTCCTGGAGGAACTGCAGAGATGACTGCCATCATAAAGGACTTGAAGGATACAGGGGTGGTGACGCCCACCACATCTCCATTCAACCTACCCACCTGACCTGTGCATAAAAACAGATGGATCTTGGAGAGTGACAGCTGATTATCAAAAACTTAACCAGGTGGTGACTAACTGCAGCTGCTATTCCAGATGTTGTTTCATTGCTTGAGCCAACTAATAAGTCTCCCAGTACCTGCTTGGTTGCAGTTACTGATCTGGCTAATGCCTTTTTCTCCGTACCTATTTCAAAGGACCACCAGAAGCAGTTTGGCTTCAGCTGGCAAGGCCAGCAATACACTTTCAGTTGTCTACCTCAGCCCTACATTAACTCTCCAGCCCTAGGTTATAATTTAGACTTCAGGGACATCACATCATCAAAAAAAAAAACAAAAAAAAAAACAAACCAGACACGGGAGCACAGTGTTTCCTTCAGATCTGAAGTTCCTGTGCTGAGACACTCCCCGACCACAGGAAGACTGATGCAACACAAGGAACTTCTACCAGAGCCAAAAGAGAAAGAAAGCCTTCCCCCCGAGCAGAAGACCTGAGTTGAGATTTGCAGCCTACCGCACTGTGACGGAATAAATTTCTCTTTGTTAAAGCTATCCACTTATGGTATTTCTGTTATGATGAAGACAGGATTTTAATTTCTGTTTCTTTTTTTTTTAAAGAATTCAGTCTTTTTTTTTTCTTTGCATACTTACTTGCACATTAACAAAAATAAATTATCTTGAAGATTGGATTTCAGTTTTTCCTAGGGAATTTTATATGGGAGGGGATCTTAATTTTTGGAATGTTTTAATATTTTATTGAAACTCACGGCAAAGATCTCCAACAGATTTTGTTGCTGGTTATTGTGACTGGGTGTAACTTGGAATGAGAAATAGAATATTGTGTGAATGGGGCATAGATACCCTTGGAGTTGAGTTAGCTAATACACAGACCTGACTTATTTTGGATACCTCTTGGGCAGGCTTGGGACTGGGATGAGCTAAGTAAGGCACCTAGGGTGCAAAATTTAAGGAAGCACACACTCTCAGGTTCATGCAAGTGCAGGGTTGGCCCTTGCATGGACCTGACAATGAGTGCCTCCTTAAAAGTTGTCCCCTAGGCATCTACCTTGCCTTTAGTCCTGGCTTTGCTATAGGGGCAGAATATAAACTGTCTACATGTGGACCCAAGGGAATCCACAAAGAAGTAATAGATTCGTGGTTGCTAGTGGAGACAGCAGCTCCATGGAGGTGGTCACAAGCCATTCTAGACAGACGGCTGTTGTGTCCAGAGAGAACAGCCACACCTTTGTTAACTAAGTGGGTTAAAAGAACCAAAGGCTCAGGAATAAGCTCAACAAGAACCCCTGCAAGGTAGAGTAGATTATTGCTTGGCAAGTATTCACTCTCCTCTCCTTTTTAGGCAGAAGTAGACTTCTAATTTGTCACGGATCATCCCTCAGTGCATAGGCCATACCTGTGTCCCCACCATGGAACTCCCCCAATAATCCCTGAATATTCTACAGTCATCTTCCCAGTCTTCCCTCTTACAGATCAGCCCAGATGCAGCTGTCCCAGTCTTTCATGAGTTTCCCTGATTGGTCTTCCTCCAATCCGTTCCTTTGTGGCTGTAAAAGGGTACCTCTCAGTAGTTTTCTGCATCCAGACTGTCTTTAGGGGAATCACCCTAGTCTCTTCTCTGGGGTCTTTGCCTTTCATATCTTGTTTATTAAATTGGATCCCATTTCCATCCCTGATCTCCCATCCCAAAAGCCAAGTAGACATTTTGACCTTTTCTGCAGTGATGGTTCAGTGGCAGGATTCTCACCTTCTATCAGGGAGATCTGAGTTTAATTCCTGGCCAGTTCGATTCCAATGCACGTCATGAACAGCCGCCATCCATGCGTCAGCAGAGGCTTGTGTGCTGCTGTGATGCTGAACAAGTTTCAGCACAGCTTCCAGACTACAGAAGACTAAGAAGAAGACCGGCCATCTTTTTCCAAAAATCAGCCAATGAATATCTTACGGATAACAATGGTCTGATCTGTTGCGCACAGGGTCACTAGAAGTTTGGGGGCTGCCCCAGTGGCAGCTAACAACAGATATGGGCTTCCCTCCTTACCTTTCATATCTGCCCTGGCCTTCGAGAGTCTATGTCACATTTCATATACATGAGTTCAGTGCCCCAAAATCTCAACAATCCTGGTAAGAATGTTCATTTTGCCTTCCACCAGCAGGCTCAGCCTCCCTTGATTTTTTTTTTTTTTCCTTCTACTGATCCTGTTTCAATGATAGGACAAGCATACTCTTCTAGCCATCCTACCTTCTTCTTAACTTGTTGAGCAAATCTGATGTAGGGGGGAAAAAAAGCATATGGCTTCCTGAACTTGGGGTCTAATAATTCTACCGATATCTTTCTCTTCTTGAGCCCAAAAAGAAAGCAAGACTTTTTTTTAACAATAGCATCTATTCCTTTTTAAAAATATTATTTAACAAAAGTCACCACCCTTCCAGAAACCCTAGTAGTATAGTAGTTTAGTGCTACAGCTGCTAACCAAAAGGCTGGCAGTTCAAATCCACCAAGCACTCCTTGGAAACTCTATGGGGCAGTTCTACTCTATAGAGTCGTTGTGAGTTGCTGTGAGTCAGAACTGACACGGCAGTGGGTTTGGTTTTGGGTACCAACCTTCCAAGGGCAATGACCCCACTTTGGTCTGGGGATGTAAAGCAGGGGTGAGAAATGACTCTTCCAACTCTGTGGAAAAACTGGGTGAGTCTACGAGATTGGCCTTCCTTATTTGTCCTTCTTCTCTGGCCATTTGCACAGAGATGGCTCCCCCCTGGCTCCCACTCTAGCTTTCTTCCATGGGTAGAATTTTTAACTGAGTACACTTATGTCCCTTAAATTCTGGTCAATAGGCTGTTGGTAGAAGCAAGGGAACACCACACCCAAAACAAGGGCCACAGCCCGTGGATCAGGGAACATGAAATAGAAGCACTGGGACCCCGACAGCTTTGTGACACAGCGCCACCACAGCAGCTCAGGCTCTTACACAAGAGAGAAATATCTACCTTATGTAAGACCTGTCATTTGGAGTTGGTTTCACATCTAGTCCAGGTTATACCCTAACCAACCAGCCCTCAACTCACTTCAAAATAATCTAAAAGGAACAGATTCGGGGCAACTGGTCAGTATGTTTCACCAATAACGTCAGGCTTTGTGTGCATGCACCAGCGCCAGGAGGCAGTCACATGCACCCACCTGCAACCTGGCTGTGAAGCACAGTGGGCACTGCATAAGCAATATTCAGTTTCCAGGTGTCTAAAAGGTTTATAAGTGGAAAGACTCCCCTCGCCGCATTAACAGGATTGTTGCCTCAGCCACACCTGTTTCAGAACCATGCTAGATGACCAGCTAGTTACGCTTCATGCCTCACAGCAAGTCTTCCAGGTAACACCTGTGTTTAGCAAGAGCCTTCTGTATTACCTTGGGCAGTGTTTGCCAGGAGGAGTGATGACACCTCATTGATGGCTGGTGAGGAAAGGAAGGCAGCTAATGGCAATTCTAAGGTACTGATATATCACCCTCCTTTTTTCTATGCATGGCAACCCATCTGAGAGACAGAGAGGAGAATCAGATACACAATGACATATCAGCTGTATGCTGGCTGTAGCTGGATTAGAGAACATGGCTTGAATCTAAAGCCCAAAGTAAGATTACACCTCTCACCCCACTGAATGAAGCTTTCCCACCCAATCCTAGGTGTCACTGCAGACTTCCCTGGTCCCCATACTCCCTCCAGATACTAAGCCTGCCCTGGCCTAGCTGCTCCACGGAGGAGGCAGGGACAAACGGAACACACACAGCTTGTGGACCCAGCTCATCTTTGACAAAGAAGAGTCCAGAAATGGCTGGTCCCCTCTCATCAATGAGCTATGTCCCTCCTTCCCCTGGGAGAAGATAAGTGGAGTAAGATAAGTGGAGCTAAGGACACAGACATATGGAAAGAGAGAGGAAACGGAGCATCCTCCCCTAGAAGACAGGCTGGATAGGGCAGGTATTAAAGACACTCAATTATTAAAGATACCCAGTTACGGTACTGACCCTAGATGGGTAGATGGGTGTTGGGTAAAATCTCCATGAATAACCATAATAGTCACAGCTACTTTGTGTTAAATACTCACTATGTGCCAGTCCAAAACACACAAATAATCAAACACATTGCCACTAAGTTGATTCCAGTTCACAGTGATTCTATAGGACAGGATAGAACTGTGTACCATAGGGTTTCCATGGCCATACACTTTAAGGGAGCAGACTGCCATCTTTCTCCCAGAGAATGGCTGCTGGGTTTAAACCACTGATGTTTCAGTGTTTAGCCAAGCTCTTAACCACTGCACCACTAATAGCCCAAAACCAAATCCACTGCCACTGAATCGATACCAACGCATAGCAAACCTACAAGACCAAGCAGAACTGCCCCATAGAGTTTCCAAGGAGTGCCCAGCACATTCGAACTACTGACCTTTCAGTTAGCAGACAAACCATTTAGCCACCACACCATTAGGGTTTCTGCACCACTAATGACCCTTGAAAACCATACAAATGGCCTGAAAGACCGGAGCACATTCTAAGCTCCCATCAATATTCCAAGGGAGATTATGTTAAGAGAACACAGAAGCTGATTGGATAAGGCTGCTACTGACTAAGGATGGAATAATTTGATCATGAACATAGAGAATAACTGAAATGGATTGAAACATATCAAATATGTGTAAATCTATCCGTTTTAAGGCTCTGCCTTGAAAACCCTAATCTATCCTTGCTGGTGGATGCTATGAAAACCAGTTGCTTTTGAGGTGATTCTAACTCTTGGCAATCCCACACATAACAGCATTGAACTGTGCCCTCCAGGGTTTTCACTGGCTAATTTTTCAGAAATAGATCACCAGGCCTTTCTTCTGAGGTACCTGGGACTGGACTCAATCTCCAACTTTCTGGCTAGCAGTCAAGCGCATTCACCACCTGTACCACCCAGGGACTCCAGATGTTATGAACTAATTCACTATTCAGGCAGTTGGCAAATAAAGAGAATCTGGCATTTTTTCTGTTTGTTCTATATAAGCTATACCCTTAAATAACAAAATGGTAGATGAGACGACATTTCTTTTATAACAGTATTCTAGCTAACATAAGGAATCATAGAATTCAAACATAACCACCTTGCCAGCCCCAATATATTAACAACTTTTGATATTGCACATCAACAGCTACAAAACTCTCAAAAAGAGATGCATCAAGACATTCTGTATCTCTGGCAAAAGAATGCAGCGCCACCTATGAAGTGGTCTTGCCAAAAGAAATCAATTCTAAATACAATCAAATTCTTATATCCAACTACTAATTTGCACAGGTAAGTCCACCAATAAGTCCAGACTGGGAAACTCAACAAGATGGACATCTCAAATTCTTCCTTGAATTATAAGAAAAATTATTAGAGATGGAGGCAAAGACTAGAGATTAAAAGAGACTTTAAAGATGTATCACCAAATCACAATATGCAGACCTTAACTGGATGCTGTTCTAAAAAAAAAAAAAAATATTCTTTTTGTAAACATTTATAACACAACTGGAAATTTGCACACTGGCTGGATATTTGAAGATCTTAAGAAATCACCGTGAACTTACTTAGGTATAATAGTGGTGTTATGATTATGTCAAAAAGAAGGAGTCCTGATATTACAGAAACGCACACTGAAGTATTTACAGATGCAATGATATAACATCTGGAACTTGCTTCAAAATATCATTAGAGGAGATTGGATGGAGGTAAGGAGTCCCTGGTGGCACAGAGGGTTAAGCGCTCAGGCACTAGCAGATAGGCTGCCAGTTCAACCCTTGTCAGAGGAGAGGCCTGGGGGTCTGTCTGTGAAAGGTCACAGTTGTGAGAGCCCTGGGGAGCGCAGTCCAACTTCTGCACACATAGGTCACCGTGAGTTAGACTGATCAACAACAATACTGAGTTGGTGAGGTGGAAGTACAGATAAGATAACTTTGGCTGTGAAAACCCTGGTGACGTAGCAGCTACATAGTACACCTGCTAACCAAAAGGTCAGCAGTTCAAACCCACCAGGTGCCCCTTGGAAGCTCTATTGGGCAGCTGTACTCTGTCCCGTAGGGTCACTATGAGTAGGAATCAACTCGACGGCCGTGGGTGGCTCTGGTTTGCTCAGCACGGAAGCTGGGTTATGGGTACATGCAGATTTATTATATGATTCTATATATTTTTATGTATGTTTGAAATTTCCAATAATAATTTTTTAAAATACATGCAAAGCAGCCTGATTTGATGGGTGGGTGGAATGTGGTAGGAAGAGTTCTGCCTGGAGCATGTTCATGTTTCAGAGACTTACGTTTGGACCAGAGCAGGACCTCAGCTAGTGGTTGGGGCCACAGGCAGTGGGGAAGAAGAGTAAGTGCAGATAGCTCGACTCAGTGAAGGGGTCCAACAAGAGCATTAGAACAGGAGCGCGATTCCAAGAACCAGGCAGGAATATCCTCAGAAAGAACCAGCAAGAGACAGGGGGAGACAGGCATAGCGGCTATATAGATTCTTGCTGCTGAGGCTACCAGACCAACTTCTAGATCCCACCCATTGGCAGATACAGGGCACTCAATGTACTGCCAACTCTGGGTAGATTGATTCCAGAAGTAGGCAGAGCTAAGCTTGCCAATAAAGGGCCCCCATGCCCACAGCTAAGCTTGGCAGGAGAAAGGGTGTCACTGAGGCCTCTGCTGCCTTATCCCTATGGAGAGAGCCTAAAGCAGTTGCAGGATTAAACAAGTATTAAAGATAACCAGTTATAGTACTGGCTGTGGGTGAATAAATGGGGGAGGGGGGACGGTGAGATTTACACAAATAACTGTAAGAATCATAGCTACCATTTGTTAAATATTCACTATGTGCCAGACACTGTGCAAAACATACAAGCAATCTAAAAGACTTGTGCTCAGTCTAGGCTCCCATCAATATGCAACGAGAGGTTGCTGTACTTCTGCTCATCACCCCTTTTCTGGGCAATGCTCTCAGTTATCTACATGGCTTTGACTGCTGTGTTGGTACCTCTGATTGATTGAATGGTATTCCCCCAAAAGATGTGTCAACTTGGCTAGGCCATAACTCCCAGTATTGTCTGGATGTCCCCCATTCTGTGATGTGTTGTAAATCCTAACCTTTATACGTTATGATAAAACTATAAGTCACACCCTTGTTTGGGTTAACCTTTTGTGTTACAAGAGATAAAAGAAGAAAGAAGAGGGTAACCTCACCACCGCCATGAAAGAAGAGCTAGGAATGGAGCACATCCTTTGGACCCAGCATCCCTTCACTGAGAACTTCCTAGATCCTGGAGAAGACCGGTTTCAAGACACAAGGAGATCTCCAAGGGACACTGAGTTTATAGCTGTTGAAAGAAGACAAGGACTTTCCCTTAGAGCTGAAAGAGAAAGAAATCCTTCCCCTAGAACTGGCACCCCGAATTCAGACTTTTAGCCTGCTAAACTTTGCAGTTGCGAGGACGGTGAAGGACTAGGCACTGTTCTATTGTACTTAGGGTTGCTAAGAGTCAGAACAAATTTTACAGCACCTAAAAATAACAACAAACTTTGAGAGAATAAATTTCTGTTTGTTAAAGCTATCAACGTGTGGTATTTCTGTTACAGCAGCCCTAGATAACTAACAAAGTACCCTTGGCTCCACCACTCCGGCCACAGCTAAATGACCAAAGGGTGCACACCTACCCCGGTGGGAGCAAATCCATAGGCTGATCTTAGGCTACCACATTCTTTCTCAAGAACTTGAATCAAGCAACTAGGAAACCAAGTAGTGGCACTGGTCTTATATAAAGTCACATATTCCCACAAGTGGGTACTAGAGTCAGACAGACGTGGGTTTGGGTCCAGAGTACCTCTACAACTTTGAGCAAGTTGCTTCTTCTCCTGAGCCTCAGTTGTGTTATTTCTAATATCAGAACAAGAAAAGTAACTGTTTCACAGTGATTTTACGAGGATAAAATAAACCAATTGCCATTGAGTTGACATGAAATTGTGGCGACCTCATGGAGTTTCCAATGACTGGCCTTTCAGAAATAGATTGCCAGGCCTTTCTTCCAAGGTGCCTCTGAGTTGACTTGAACCTCCAAACTTCGGGTTAACAGCCAAGTGCATTAACTGTTTGCACCACCCAGGGACTCCAGAACAAAATGGTGTTGATAATGTGCTTGCATTGTAAAAGCTCAAGAACTATCAACTATTGATGTAATTATCAGAGTGTTAATACTACTTCAGCTACAGCTGTGCTTGGTCCCCTGAAAACAAAGAAAGCCAGTGACAGAAGAGAACAATATTAACACGAGTTGGTCACTGACTATCACCAGGTATTGCACTAGGCACTTGATGCCCACTTGAACTTCACAACAAAGAGGGTTGATGGCACAATGGTCAACCTCTCAGCTGCTAACAGAAAGTCGCCACAGCATCCAAGATCTGACAGACTGCTTCTGGGAAAATTACAGTCTAGGAAACCCCATGCAACAGTTTCACTCTGCCCAGCAGGGTTGCTTTGAGTCAGAATTGACTCTACAGCGTACAGTAACAACAAGAAATCTCCCAGCGACCACAGAGTCTGGTAATGCCCATGTCACTGATGAGGAAACTGAGGCACAAACTCATTGGGTTCTCTGTCAGTGTTTCAGAAGGCGCGATGCTGAGAATGAATGCTGACGCTCTGTTTCTGAGCCTATTCTCTTAACCACTCTGGGACTGTTTGACTACCCAGATGGGGAAAGCAGGGCTTGGAAATAACAGTGCTGCCCTGGAGAAACGGTCTGAGAGCCACAGCGCAAACCTTGGCCCTAAAGCCCAACCCCAATCCCTATGCAGTGCAGAGCATCTTGGTTTTTCTGTGAGATGATCTGTGCTAGCCTGAGAATCAGCATATCTCACTGGAGCCAATTTAAGAAGTTTTCAGTTCTTGGTTCTGACTCAAACAAGAGGAATCTTGATGTGTTCTGGTCACCCACACTAGAATCTGTGTATGAAGCTCTGCTGAAGTGCTTCACCAGCGGGAGGGTGTCATGTGATGGAGATCACATCTCACATGTCTATGACTGCAGGGAAGCTCATCTGTCCCTGCCCCGTCTAACAGTGGCTTCTATACGGCAGCCTTGTTGACCAGAACAAACCCTCAGCCTCTCTGCACAAAGAAGGCCTTGACTGATAGGGTGGTCAACACATGGCCAGAATAGGCTGCAGCTTGGACAATTTCCTCTTGAGAAAATATCTTTTCAGCCACAAGTCACAAAATAAACATAGCAGAGGCAAAATGGCTAACATGAGAAAAACTGGAAAGCTAAAATGTTAAGGACAGAGCTCTTTACATGAAACCAGGTTAGAAAGCATAGACTTTCTCTTTTGCCTTGCCTGCTCTGCCACCCACCACCTTTACCCTCAAATAAAAAAAAAACGTTAAGAAGGAAAAGAAAAAAACCTATATACATTCCCACTTGAAACAAATTCGTTAAATGGAAAGGGAAAACATAGTACAGAAAACTAACTATGAACTTTCTGAAACTAATTGGTAGACCTTAGATGTCTACAGTGTCATCCAAAGGGAAACCACCAGCCCTCACTTGCCCTGATAACAACTAGAAAATGGCTAAACCAGATACCTGCAAGTCAATTCTGACTCAAAGCGACCCAGCTCTGTCAGAGTAGAACTGTGCTCTATGGTGTTTTCGATGCCTGGTTTTTCAAAAGTATGTTGCCAACCCTTTTTCCCAGGTGTCCCGGGGTAGACTCAAACTCCCAACCTTTCAGTCAGCAGCCAAGTGTTTTAACCATTTGTATCACCTATGGAAACCATGGCGCGCTGTGAGTCAGAATCAACTCTGTGGCACTGGGTTTTACAGAAACCCTTGTGGTCTATTGGTTTAAATGCTACGGCTGCTAACTAAAAGGCTGGTGGTTCAAATCTGCCAGGTGTTCCCTGGAAATTCTATGGGGCAATTCTACTCTGACCTACAGGGTTGCTATGAGTCGGAATCGACTCGATGGCATTGGGATTTATGAAATCTATACAACTGCCCATTAAACTTGAAAAGCCAAAAATTGGTTTCAATGGAATCCTGCTCCCCCCCAAAAATGATCTTTAAATAGACCAACTGCCAAGAATAATGAAAGCATGCTGTTTGAGTTTACAAAGGGGAACACTATAACGCCAATATCAGACAGCTCTCGGATTAATCTGAACACTGTCGCTTAGAAGCTTATATGACCATGGGTAAGTTACTTACCTCTCTATGCCTCAGTTTCTCCATCTGTACAATAAGGGTAATAAACATAGAACCAACTTCAGAGAATCGCTCTGAAAATTCATGCACAGTAGCGTGTTCAGCACACTTCCAATATGTTTATTTTTCTTACTCTTTATAATAAATGTAATTCTATCATTATTATTGTGATTATTACAACATTTCTATGCTTCTTTAGATAAGTACGGGAAAGCTAAGCTGTCCCCAAAGCTCAATCAGCACATGTGACCCTGGAATTCAATGGATGATGCCACTTATTGTGTTGAGGAATTTTCCCTCTATTCCTGTCTTGCTGAGAGTTTTTAGCATGAATGGATGCTGGACTTTGTCAAATGTTTTTTCTGCATCAATTGACAAAATCAGGTGATTCTTATCCTTTGTGCTATTTATGTGGTTGATCACATTGTTTGCTTTTCTGATGTTAAACCAAACTTACATCCCTGGGATGAATCCAACATGGTCGTGGCAAATTATTATTATTATTATTTCTGATGTGTTGTTGAATTCTATTGGCAAAGATTTTGTTGAAGTTTTTTGCATCTAGGTTCACGAGTAATATTGATCTGTAATTTTCTTTTGGGGGGGAGTCTTTCCCTGGCTTTGGTATCAGGGTTATGCTTGCTTCATAGAATGAATTTGGGAGTATATCATCCATTTCTATAGTGTGAAACAGCCTCAGTAGAACTGGAGCTAACTCTCCTCTAAAAGTTTGGTAAATTCTCTGGTGAAGCCTTCTGGACCAGCACTTTTTTTGGTTGGTAGTTTTTTGACGACTTTTTCAATCTCTCCCTTTGTGATATGTTTATTAAGTTGTTCTGCTTCTTCTTGTGATAATTTTGATAGGTGATGCAAATCTAGAAATTTGTCCATTTCCTCTAGGTTTTCAAATCTGTTAGAGTACAGTCTTTCGTAGTATTCTGTTATGATACTTCTGATTTCAGTTGGGTCTGTTGTGACATCTCCCATCCCATTTCTTATTTGGGTTATATGTTTCCTCTCCTGTTTTTCTTTAGTAAGTTTAACCAATGGTTTATCAATTTTGTTGATCTTATCAAAGAACCAGCTTTTCATTTTGTTGATTTTTTTCAATTGTTCTTTTATTCTCTAATTCATGTAGTTCTGTTCTAATTTTTATTATCTGTTTTCTTCTGCTGACTGAGGGGTTCCTCTGTTCCTCTCTTTCTACTTGTTCAAGCTGTAGGGTTAATTCTATGGCTTGGGCCCTTTCTTCATTCTGGATGTGTGCATTTATAGAGATAAACTGACCTCTGAGCACTGCTTTTGCTGTATCCCATAGGTTCTGGTAGGATGTGTTTTCATTCTCATTTGAGTCCATAAATTTCTTTATTTTGTCCTTGATTTCTTCTATAATCCATGGATTTTTTAGGAAGGTGTTGTTCAATTTGCATGAGGTCAAATTTCTACCTATTTTTTTTCTGCTACTGATTTTTGCTTTTCTGGCTTTATGGTCCAGGAAGATGCTTTGCAATAATTCAAGGGTCTGGATTTTGTTGAGACTTACTTTATGTTGTAACACATGGTCTATTCTGCAAAATGTTCCCTGTGCATTGAAGAAGAAGGTGTAGTTATCTGGTGATGTGTAAAAAGTTCCATACATGTCAATAATGTCTAGTTGGTTAATTGTCCCAGTAAGATCTTCTGTATCTTTACCAAGCTTTTTCTCTGGATGATATGTCCATTACTGAAAGCGGAGTGTTGAAGTCTTCACCTATTATTGTGGAGTGATCTATCTCATTTTTCAATGTTGTCAGTATTTGTTCTATGTATTTAAGTGCTCTGGTACTGGGTGCATAAATACTTAAAATTGTTATGTCCTGCTTATGTATTAAACTTTTCAACAATAAATAGTGACCATCCTTGTCCACAATGGTGGATTTTACATTAAAGTCTTTTTTATCTGAGATTAGTATTGCCACTCCTGCTCTTATTTGTATGTTATTGGCTTGGTATATACTTTCTATCCTTTAATTTTCAGTTTGTTCATATCTTTGAGTCCTAGGTGTGTTTCCTGTAAGCAACATATTGATAGGTCATGTGTTTTGATCCACTATGTCACTTACTGTCTGTTTATTGGAGCATTCAGTCCATTCATATTTAGTGTAATTATTGATAGGTAAGTGTTTAGTGCTGTTATTTTGATGCATTTTGTGTGTGTGTGTTGTTGATGTTTTCTATGTTGCTCTTAATATTCTGTTCTGGGTCACTCTTCTTTATGGGGTGACTCTTCATCTTTTTCAGTGTTAGTTTTGTGTTTCTTGAGACTCCTGTATTATGCTTCCTGATTTGATATGTCACATTGTTATTTTGCTTCATGGGTACCCCTATAATCCCCCCTGATATTCTAAGTTTAAGCCAGACTTTAAATTCTGCATATCTTTTTAATTTCATCTCCATCTAAAAGGGTTATAACTACTGTAATATATGCCTCTTTTTAGTGTAGTGATGTCATAGTCTTCATGTTATGATCACTGGTTCCCTTCTTTATTAAAATGTAATTTTGGTTGAGCTTATTGACTTCCCCAAGTGAGTAGGATTCTGGATGCTGTGTCCTGCATTGCCTTCTTAAGTATACATTTAATTTTTTTGTTCTTCTAACCAAAGAGCTTCTTTCAGTATTTCTTGTAGTTTTGGTTTGGTTTATATAAAGTATTTAAGCTTCTGCTTATCTGTGAATGTCTTAATTTCAGCATCATATTTGAAAGACAATTTTGCAAGATACATAATTCTTGGCTGCAAGTTTTTCCCCTCCAAAGGTTTGAATGTGTCACCCCACTGCTCTCTTGCCAACATCATTTCTTCAGAAAAGTCAGATGAAAACCTACAGGGTTTCCCCTCTGCATGTTAACTTTGCTCTGAGCCTCACTGTCTTTAAGAGAATCTGTTTATGTTTCATTTTAATAAGTTTGATTATAATATGTCTTGGTGTCTTTCTTTTTTTGGTCTAGTTTTTGTGGCATTTGATATGCATCTTAGATATCTATGTTCTCTTCCTTCATAATTTCAGGGAAGTTTTCTGCAGCAACTCAATAACAACGCTGTTTGTATTTTCATCTGCCCCTTCCTGTTCAGGGACTCCAATTATTCATAGATTATTCCTCTTAATAGAGTCCCACATGTTTCTTAATGCTTCTTCATCTTTTCTATTTATGTTTTCTGATTTCTCTTCATAAATGTTGGTGTCAGTTGTTCTGTCCTCAAGGTCACTAAGTTTGACTTCCATTTCCTCAGTTCTACTCTTTTCGTTTTGGATTGAATTGTCTAATTCTGTAATTTTGTTACTGATCTGCTGGATTTCAGATCATTGATGTTTCATCAGTTCAAATAGCTTATTTTTCATCTTGTTCTGCTGCATTTTGTTTAATATCTAGAAGGGCTCTACGTATAATGCTTTCATACTCAACCTCCTATAGTTTCAGAAAGGGTTCTTCATCTAGGAAGTTTTTTGATTCTTTATTTTGGGAATTTTTTAGAGCCATGGTGAACTGCTTCTTTAAATGATTAGCAATTGACTGTTGTCTAAGTGCCATCTATAAGCTGTTTGATTTCTCTGGTGTTAACAGGAGCTGAGGAATAGTTCTAAGAGGGGTGTTGGTCACCAGACATCTCTGTGTACTCTAGGGACTGGCCCCAGGTGGACTCTCTGGGATGTCCAGGTCCACCTCTTGGCTGGCAAAGACAGCACCCTACTTATGGAGTCACTGGGGGGTGATCAGCCAACCCTATGATGTGGATCAGTGAGGAGTGGAAAAGATGCTGCCAGGTCTCTCAGCAATCAGTTCTCTAGGTGGTGTTATTTTAAAACAGTACTTTACTACTGAGTGGGGGGCTGCCAAACAGCTGCCAGAAACAGTCAGGCCCTCAGGTGTGGCAGATCCTGGCTTCCAGCTGACAACAAAGGTATCTCATAGGCTATCCCCAAATGCTATGACATGGTTCAAAGTAGGGAGGGGTTAGGGCCTTCACGCTGTCCTCTGCCAGGCTCCATGCATAAATCTAGACACAAACAGTCTCAAACACTGCTTTTCTGCTGGAGAAGCACTTGCCAGATGGGCTGCTGCCCCACTGGAGAACCAGCCATAGCTAAGGCTCCTGGCTTTATGACTCCACCTCCCAGTAGACCAAGATGGCATCCCAGCCAAGCTGCCCTTCCTGCCAGGAAATAGTAGAATCTATGGCACAGCTCAGAAAAGAGAGGGTGGAGAGGCAGTTGTGGCCCCAGTCGGCAGCCAGGCTTTCAAAATGTGGGTATCCCGTGCACAGTCTCTCTGCTGTGCCATATGCTGTTTACTTAAGCAGTGCAGTTCAGTGTATTTGCTTCTCATACCCAGTTCCTGCCTCCCAGATAACAAAGAAGTCATCAGTACCTACAGTCCTTTGAAATGGTGAGTTAGCAGGAATGGGACTCAGCAGCCACTGACTCATCTTTGAGAAAGGTGGTTTAGTCTGTTACTGGTGCCTAGTCAAATCTGACAACACTGTACCAGATCCTAGGGCTCCCTGGATGTCTGCACTGCTCCACTCAGTTATCATTCTAGGCCTTAGTTCTTAGAGCGAGTTGAGGTGATGTGTGTCTATTCTGCCAACTTGGCCCCACCCCTGATATAGATTGTTAAATTATTCTTAATCACAATAAAAGTTATTTTTTAAAAAAATAAAGTTAATACTAATAAAACTACAAAAAGAAAAAAGATTTCTGTCTTGGAAGTCCTATGCAGCAGTTCTACTCTGTCCTATAGTGTCACTATGAGTTGGAATTGACTCTATGACCATGCGTTTTGTTGGGTTGGGAGCCTTCATGCTTACACTGAACTGTCTTCTGATAACACAGAGGTATTTCCCTTCTCTGGGTTTCAGTTTCCCCATCTATAAAATAGGGTTTTCCCCAAAGTTCTTCGTAGCACTCACATTCCGTGGTTCTAAATATTTTGAAAATGTCTTTCAGCGGCAATCCCCTTCTTCCAACCAAGAGAAAGAAGATGGGTCTGATACATGTTCCCTTAACCCTTTCCTAAATGTGTTTTTTTCTCCTGGACTAATTTTCAGTTACACTAAAAGAAGGGTGATAATTGTAGTCAGCACAACATGGGTGACCCACAAGGGTATCACGTGAGCATCACACACTAGATGTTGTGAACAGAGTGGTGGGTGACAAGAACCCCATCAGGAGTGTGGATGCCAATACTGATCACAATGAGTCTCCCAAATACTGACATAGTCAAAGGACCAAGGAGAGGAGCACTTGGTTCTCCTGAAGCACCAATCAGTCCATCCAAAGAAGGAAGGCTATGAGAACTCAGTCCTAAAGAATCTAAGCTACCAGAATATAGTCCCTCAGACTTCAAGGCACACTGAAGATAAAGCAAATAAGATGCTTAAAGAAACAACAAAACGGGTCTCAGCTTTCTACATGATACTACCTAATGGTGTTTACGACCACCTACCAGTTTGTTGTACTGTGGTTGCCTATATGTTGCTGTGATGCTAGAAGCTATGCCACCAGTATTTCAAATAGCTGCAGGATCACCCGTGGTGTACAGGTTTCCAAGAGTGTTCCAGATTAAGACAGACTCATAAGAAAGGCTAGTGATCTACTTCTGAAAATAAGCTAATGAAAACCCTATAGATCACAGAATATTGTCCAGCCCTTCACTTACTTTAGATGTATTAGGACTAATCACTGGAGAAGACACCATGTTTGGTAAAGCAGAGGACCAGCAAAGGCCAAGGAAACTGTCACTGAGTTGGGTTCACACAGTGGTTGCAAAAAACGACTCAAACATATCAGCAACCGTGAAGATGGTGCAGACCATGACGACATTTTGTTCTGTTATACATGGGGCTGCCGTGACTTAAAGCTGACTTGGCAGCAACCAACAAATACTTAAAAACATCATCTCAGTTACTCTTCACTGGCAGTGATGGGATAGGTGTCATGGACTCCATTTCAGAGATGGCAAAGTTGCTGCCCATAGGTTTGGCTGTCATGTCTAAAAATACACTGTGAACAGGGGTAAAGAAAGCTAGGACAGCAACTAAGGGCAGCCTAATTTCATAGCCCCACACGGAGGCACCACATAACCTGTGTTTGGAAGAGGGGAAATCACTCTAAAAAGAACAGACAGCTATTAAAATAGCTCAGCTGGGCATCAATCTAGGGGACTTCTTCAAGGCAGTAAGAGAAGACATGCTGTGCAGCAGAGTGAGAGCTAAGCAACGGGCAACATCCAAATGGAAGCATCTAGAATGCAGGCCACTGCTGTAGGTAGACAGACCAATAGGAATATTGTGCTAAGGACACCAGGAGGAAGGCAGGGAGAGCAAGAGAGCTAGCTGGGATATTTAAGGAAAGGACTCATATGCGCACACTCACAGCCAGACACCCAGACACATAGTTGACACACTTCAAGACAATGGGGTGTATCAAGACTGCTCATCATGGACTTTTTTGGAGAAATGTAGGATTTGTCAAATTACCTGTACCAGTGTTGTCATTGTCATCATGGTCACTGTTTTGAGATCTTCCAGGTGAGAAGGCAATGCTTGGAGTTCCAAAAACCCTAGCTGGGGGACTTGGATTAGTGAATGGACTCTGTTTCACACCCCTCAACTCTTTTGGCTAAAGGGCTACTCATACAGCAGAGGTGGCCACATAGTGGGTGGTTAAAGGAACCAATTCTAGAATACCACCACCCTGGGGTCTGTTCTCCCTTAGTTTGCTAACTAACTTGATGTTGTTGCTAAGTGTCACTGAGCAGCTTCAGACTCATAGAAACTCGATTACACCAGAACAAAACACTGCCCAGTCCTGAGTCATCTTCACAGTCACTGTTATGCTTGAGTTTATTGTTGCAGCCACTGTATCAGTCCACCTCATTGAGGATCTTCCTCTTTTTCACTGACCCTCTACTTTAGCAAGCATTATGTCCTACTCCAGGGACTAATCCTTTCTGATAACACATCCAAAGTATACAGGTCAAAGCTTCATCACCCTCGCCTTCTAAGGAGCATTCTGGCTGTACTTCTTCCAAGACATATTTGTTTGTTCTTTTGGTAGTCCATGGTATATTCAATATTCTTCACCAACACTATAATCCAATGGCATCGGTTCTTCTTCAGCCTTACTTATTTATTGCCCAGCTTTCCTATGCATGTGAGGCAACTGAAAATATCATGGCTTGGGTCAAGTACACATTAGTCTTGAAGGTCATACTTTAGTTTTTTAACACTTTGAAGAGGTCTTTGCAGCAGATTCATCCAATGACATGTGTCATTTGACTTTTTGATTCTTCTTCCGTGAGTGCTGATTGTGGATCCAAGTAAAACAAAATCCTTGACAACTTCCATCTTTTCTCTGCTTATCATAATGTTTAAGGAAATTTGTTTTCTCTATGTTGAGGCATAACCCATACTAAAGGATGCATGGCTTTAGACAAGTCACTTACCCATCAGATTCTCAACTTCCCCATCAACAAAATAACGAATAATGATCCTCACCTCCCAAGTGTGCTGAGGACTCAGCAAGACAATGCAGGTAAGTTACTTAGCACAGTGTCTGATCCAGAGTAACATGAAGTAAAGTGCAGCTGTCATTTTCAGTGAAAAATGTCAGAGCATGCTGGAAAACACTCAAGCCCATCACCAGCTCAAAAAAGCAAAACATCAAAAGCAGAGACTTTACTTGGATTAGAACCTACACTCCCCTCACATTTAAAAATGTCCACATGTTGAGGCTAGTGTAGGACAAAAATGCTGATGTCAATGAATATAATATTCTCAACTATCAAAAGTGAACTTAGGTAAACATTTCTGGGTGTTCATTAGAACTCAGTAGAGTACTGCTGAAATCCAAGGGGAAGGACACAAGTTCATCGGCATGCCCACAAGTCTGCCAAAACCTCTTTCCAACAGCTCGATGCTCAACCACACGTCCTTGGCTGAAAGTACACCATTTAAAAAGCCATCTGAGAAGGCACTGGGCAGGAAAAGGAAGTCACTTTCCATGGATCAGCGAAGAAGAATCCATCCCTACAGCCAAAGCCACCCCCACTGCTCCTTTCTGCAATTAGCAAAAGTATAACCTTGATCTCAAAGCCACAAAGCCAGAATAAACTGTTTCCATTCATGTAGCTCTCACACATGATTGAGCAAGACCAGTACCTGAACCCCTCTCAGGTATCCTCTTCCCAAGGGACAGATTCCAAGGCCACATTGAACATGTCAAATTAAACCCTCTGTCAAGTATTTTGCACCTCCTGCCTGTCAGTTTGTCATAGTGTGGGAGCTTCTGTGTCGCTATGATGCTGAAATTTATGCCACTGATATTTCAAATTCCAGAACGGTCACCCATGAAGGAAAGGTTTCAATGGAGTTTCCAGCCTAAGACAGACTAGGAAGAAATGTCTGGTGATCTATTTCCAAAATTCAGCCCATGGAAACCTTGATAGGAAGGCACTGCACAAAGACACCACAAGAGACTCAACCATACCAGTGACCTTGTAGATGGTGCAGGAGAGGGTAACATTTTATTCATGGTTGTCATATGAGTTGAAGGCAACTGGACACCAACTAACAACAACACACAAGAACAGATCTAGAAGCTTGAGAGAGTGTAGGAGCTTCATCCAAAGATGAATCACTAACACTAACCAGTATTCACATTCCTTAATTATTAAGTTTTGACTTACGGAGTTGAAGAATAAGTTTCTCAGCCAATTTTAATTTTCTTTATTTTGCAAAAAAAGACTTTTTAAACATATCTGCAAACATTCAACAACTTTTTTAATTATCATTATTAACTGCCATTGAGTTGGTTCCAACTCGCATGGACCCCATGCACAAAACAATGAAACACTGCCTGGTCCTGCACCAAGCTCACAATCGTGGCTGTGCTTGAGTCTATCACTGCAGCCACTGTGTCAGTCCATCTAGCTAAAGTTTGTCTCTCTTTCATTGACCCTCTACTTTATTAGGATGCTGTTCTTCTCCAGGGACAGCTGTCTCCTGATAAGATGTGCAAAGTACATGAGACCAAGTCTCACATCCAAATACTAATCTGGCTGTATGTCTTCCAAGACAGACTCATCCATTCTTCTGGTAGCCCAGGGTATATTCAATATTCTTCACCAACACCATAATTCAAAGGTAACTATTCTCCTTCAGTCTTCCTTATTCACCAACCAGCTTTCACATGCAAATAAGGCAATTGGAAATATCATGGCTGGGATCAGGTGCACCTTCATCCTCAGAGTGACCACTCTGATTTTGAACACTTTAAAGAGGTCTGTTGCAGATTTGCCAGTGCAATGGAATGCAGTTTAATTTCTTGACTTCTACTTCTGTGGGCATTGACTGTGGATCCAAGTCAAAAGAAATTCTTGGCAACTTCAATATTTTCTCCACTTGTCATGATATTGATTACTAGTCCAATTGTAAGAAGCTTTTTTTTTTTTATGTTGAGGTATAAGCCATACTGAAGTCTGTAGTCTGATCTTCATCAGTAAATCTTAACATTCTCTTCACTTTTAGCAAGCGAAGTTGTGTCATCTAAAAAGGGTCTTCCAATAATGGTGTCCTATCTTGGAACTTGGATAAGTTGTGTAAATGATACATTTTAATTATTTTCTTATTTTGAAGTCCATTTGATGGCATTATGTGTGGAAAAGTACTTTGGGTAAATAGCTTTCAAGGCATCTTCCAAATGGAGTCCAAAATGATCAGTAGCACTTGATCAACAAAGACAAGTTAGGCACAGATATCATAATGGACGGTGGGGTCAAAGCAATACTCCGAATAGTCTGATTCATACTGACTTATAGTGTGTCATGGTGTCCCTAGGGTAAAATAGATGAGAAAATATTAAATATTATGTAATCTGTATAGGAGAAAGAATTCTAGGTTAAGGAAACAATCGTCTAACTCAATTTGCCGGAACAGAGAGTCACAGTCCCTCAATCAACTTTGGGCTAAGGATCAGCTCTAAGGGCTGGGTCAATGCAGTTGGCGTGCGAAGCAGGGCTGGGCACATGCTGCAGCCGGACGAGGCACCACTGTGCACACCCCGTGTCAGTCCATCGCATTGAGGGCCTTCCTCTTTTTCACTGACCCTCTACCAACCACTGACCCTCTACCACCTGCTCCATGGATTGGTCCCTCCTGATAACTTGTCCAAAGTATGGGAGACAAAGTCTCACCATCTTCACTTCTAAGTAATATTCTGTGTATACTTCTTCCAAGACAGATTGAATCTCTCTTTGCCAACGCTATAGTTCAAAGGCATCAATTCTTATTGATTTCACTTATTGAATGCCCAGGTTTTGCATGCATGCAGGTGAGGCAAGTGAAAACACCAGGGCTCGGTCAGGCCTATCACAGTCCTCAGAGAGACGTCTTTACCGTTTAACACATTAAAGACATCTTTTGCACAGACCTGCCAAATGCAGCGCATCGTTTGATTTCCTGACTGTTGCCTCCATGGGAATTGTTTGTGGATCTAAGTAAAATGAAACTCTTGACAACTTCAGTCTTTTCTCCTTTTATCATGATGTTGCTTATTGGTCTGGTTGTGAGGATTTTTGTTTTCTTTATGTTGAGGTATAATCCATACTGAAGGCTGTGGCATTTCATCTCCACCAAGAGGTGCTTCAAGTCCTCTTCACTTTCAGCAAACATGGTTTTATCTGCATATTGAAGGCTGTTAAGGAGACTTTCTCCAATCCTGACGCGCCATTCTTCTTCATGTAGGTCTACTGTCTCAGATTATTTGCTCAGCATACAGAGTGAATAAATATGGTGAAATGACATAACCCTGATACACACTTTGCTTTATTTCAAATCATGTAGTATATTCCATTGTTCTATTTCTACAACTCCCTGTCCATCTATGTATAGGTTCCACTTTAGCACAATTAAGTGTTCCGCAATTCCCATTCTCTGCAACATTAGCCATAATTTGTTATGATCCTCACAGTCAAATGCCTCTGCTTAGGCAATAAAACACAGGTGAACATCTTTCTAGTATTATTTACTTTCACCCATGATCTATCTGACATCAACAATGATATCCTTCACTCCAAGTCCTATTCTGTTTTTACGTAAATACTCCTCTCCTTCCCTTCCATCATCAAAACCATCAAAGACTGTTTTCTTCTGTTTTTAAACATATTTTTTGAGTCCTTATAATAGTGGTCTTGTACAATACTTGTCTGTGACTAATTTCACTCAGCATAGTGCCTTCCAGATTGCTCCATGTTGTGAGATTATTTCCCAAATTCATCACTGTTCTTTATCATTGCATAATATTCCAGTGTTTGAATACACCGTATTTACCCATTCATCTGTTGTTGGACACGTAGATCGATTATATCTTTTTGCTATTGTGAACAATGCTTCAATAAACATTGGTGTCCATGTTCTCTTATGAATTCAGCTTGAATTTATGGAATTTCCCTGTCAATGTACTGCTGCTACCACTTTTGAACTATTTTCAGCAAAATTGTACTTGCATGTAATATTGTTTGGTAATTTCTGCAATCTATTGGCTCGCCTTTCTTCAGAATAAACACGAATATGGATCTCTTCAGCTCTGTTGGCCAGATAGCTGTCTTCCAAATTTCTAGCATAGACAAGTGAGTACCTCCAGTGCCACATCCATTTACTGAAATATCTCAGTTGGTACTCCAGCAACTCTTACAGCTTGTTTTCGCCAGTGCTTTCAGTGCAGGTTGGACTTCTTCCTTTAGTACCATTGGTTCTTGATCATATGCTACATCCTAAAATGGTTGAATGTCAGCCAATTCTTTTTGTGTAGTAGAAGGTGGGAATCAATCTGACAAAAATTCAGGGGCCTTAGACCTCAGTTAAATTAGTAGGGTTCCAGCAGTGTGGCACGTGGAAGTGCTCTTTCTGATGTGAAGGATAGATTATTGTACCTGGCCCTTCTCACAACTAAAAAGGAGGCATAGCACCTTCTGGGCCTCTTTGGAATTTAGAGGCAATGTATACCCCATTTCCATGGGCTACTTCAGTGTATTTATCAAGTGACACAAAAAGCTGCTAGTTTTAATAGTACGACCTCTTCGGAAAGCAATCTGGCACTTCCTTAAAAAGCTGGAAATAGATATACCATTTGATCCAACAACCCAATTGCTAGGGCTTTATCCTACAGAAACAAAGGCTGTCACACAGACACATGCACACAGATGTTTATTGCAGCACAGTCCAAAATAGCAAAAACATGGAATTAACCCAGATACTCATCAACAGATGAATGGATAAACAAAATATGATATGCATACTCAACAGAACACTATGCAATGATAAAAAACAATGATGATTTTAGGAAACATCTCATAACCTGGATTCGGATGAAAGAGATTATGCTGAGTAGAATCAGTCAGCAGCAAAAGAACAAATAGTGTAAGAGATGCCTGCTGTAAGGACTTAAAATAGACTTATGTACAGAAGACAAGACTCTTTGATGGCTACAAGAGTGGGGAGGGAGGGTGAGGGTTGGTGATAGATCAGATGCCAGCCAAGTGCCGTCGAGTCGGATCCAACTCATGGCAACCCTAGGATATTGATAGAAATTTGGTTAGGTTAAAGTAATGACAGCACACCACAGAAAGTAGATCAACTTAGCCAGACTTCACCATAAACTGAAAGCTCCTCTAATCTTAACCCAATTTACAAGGACAGAGTAGCAGGGGCAGGGTCTTGAGACCATCCTCTTGGGGGACATTGAGGTAAACTGGCATAATTAGCCTATTGCTAAGACAGTCTACTACACCCCATATAGGTGAGTGGCATCTGAGGTCTTAAAAGCTAGCAAGCTGCCATCTGAGGTATACCAAATTGTCCCAACCTCATCCAGAACACATGATCACCAAGAACACCAAAGACACAAGGAAAAAAGAGTCCAGGAGACAAAAAGACCCATGTGAGTGAGAGACCATATCAACATGTGACCAGAAGAACAAGATGGTGCCCAGCCACCACCACACACAGTCATGATGGTGCACACAATGTTGAGTCCCTGTGACAAAACGAGAAAAAGAGGGTTGCAGCTGAAGAACTCTACTAAAACACGACAACTGATGATTCAACGGCCCAGGGTAATCCCCTGGGAGCATGACCCCTTGACCTGCTGCTGCCACTGTCTAGAAAAAGTACTCAGGTCCACTCTTCAGACAAAAATGCACTAGACTCAGGGGACACAAGATGACCATATGATTGTGTACTTTATGATTCTCTGCATTTACAGGAGACTCTCCTACTGGTCTCTTTCTAGATAGGAGAGAAAAAAGTGGAGGGGAGGGGACAGGAGCTTGTTAAGAACATAGGATAAGCATAAAATGAAAAGGAGTGTGTTGTCACAGGGCAAGGACAGCAGGATGAGATGCAGATAGGCAGGCATGCAAAATTGATTTGGATTGTATACTGTCACTTAATCACAATAAAAAAGAAAGGAAAAAAGCTGCTAGTTTTGAATGGGACCCATGCCAAGACAAGTCTGTGACAGGTTCAGGCTTCCGTCCAAGATGCACTGCTGCTTGGACTATATGATCTGGCTGATTCAGTGCTGCTTGAGGTATCAGTGGCCAATACAGATGCTGACTAGTGTCTTTAGGAGGTACCTATTAGTGAATTATAGAGTAGACTCTTAGGACTTTGGATCAAAACCCTACTATCCTTCACAGATAACTTCTCTCCTTGTAAGACACAGTTTTTAGCTTGTTAATATGCCTCAGTAGAGGCTGAATGCTTAACCCTATGGTCCCCCAAGTCACCATGCAGCCTGCACTACTCATCAAGAACCTATATGAACCACACATCCATAAAGTTAACCATCCGCAGCAGCACTCCATCATTAAATGGAAGTGGTAGATACAAGACTGGCCCAAGGAGGACCTGAAGGAATAAGTCAATTTCATGAGCAAGTAACCCAAAAGCCCATGGTCTCCATTCCTGTCACATTACCTTCCATCTCCCAGTCTGCACCATGGTCTCACAAGGAGATCCTTGTGATCAGCTGACTACGAGAAAACTCGTGCATGGTTTACAGATGTCTCTGTGTGAGAGGCAGTCACCACTCACAAGTGGACAGCAGCAGCAGTAATACAGCCCCTAGACCTTGTTGAGACTTCCCTGAAGGAAGGTGGTGAAGGGAAATCCTCCCAGTGGGCAGAATTTCAATCAGTGCTTGGATGTTCATTGCGCAGCTGTGTACTGATTCAGGGACTGTGCCCAACGGTTTGACTGGATGGTTAGGGACTTAGAAGGAATGTGATTGCAAAATTGGTAACAAGGGAAGCATGGCAAAGAAGTATAGGGTATACCTCTTTGAATAGTCCAAAGTAGTGAAGATTATTTACATATTATGTGAACGCTAATCAAAGAGTGACCTTGCCAGAGGAGGATTTTAACAATCAAGTAGGTAAGATGACACATGCTATGGAAATCAATCATTCTCTTTCCCCAGCCATTCTTGCCATTGCTCGATGGGCTCACGAATCAAGTGACCATGGTGGAGTTTATGCATAGCGTCAGCAGTGTGGACTTAACTCACCAAGGCCACTACTGAGTGCCTAATCTACCGATCACAGAAATCAACACTGAGTCTCCACGAAGGCACGATTTCTCTAGGAAATGAGCCAGCAACCTGATAGCAGGTTAACTGCATTGGACCACTTCCATAATGGAAAGTGGAACATTTTGTTTTTACTGGAATAGACACTTTGAATACAGATTTGCCTTCTGTGCATATAATTCTTCTGCCAAAACTACTATTTGTGGACTCACAGAATGCCTTATCCAGCATCATGGTAGAGCATCACATTGGATCAAAGGACTCACTTCCAGCAAATTAAATGCAGCAATGAGTCCATGGTCATGTAATGTGCTGGTCTTATCATGTTCCCCCATGATAAATGGACATAATATTGAAGCTGTCAAGAATTTTGTTGTACTCAGATGCGCTATCAATGCCCATGGAAGCAGCAGTCAAGTACTCCACTTAAGGATAGAGGCTTCTATGAATGATCAACTTTATCACACTGTGGGTCATATAACACCCAGTTCATTTGGGGCAAATCTGCCGCAAAAGACTTTTTTAAAGTGAAAAATAAAGCAAACTACTGAATGACACAGGAAGCCTCACAAGATGGAGGGAGTATATGCAGTCACTGCACCAAGAATAATTGGTCTATGTTCAACTGTTTCAGAAGATAGCACATGTTTAAGAACAATGGTGTTACAGGAAGAAGTTCATGCTGCAGTGAAGGTATTGGTGAAAAAATGCTCCAGGAACTGATGGAACACCAGCTGAGAGGTTTCCACAAACAGATGCAGCACTGGAGGTGCTCACTGAAAATTCCAAGAAATTTGGAGGACAGCTCTCTGGCCAACTGACTGGAAGGGATCCATGTTTTGTCCCATTCCAAAGAAAAGTGATCCAACAGAATGCAGAAATTATCAAACAACATCATTAATGTCACACAAAAGTAAAATATCTGATGATCATTCAAAAGAGGCTGCAGCAGTATATTGACAGGCTTCTGCCAGAAATTCAAGCTAGATTCAGAAGAGGACATGGAACAAGGGAGATTATTGCATTTTAATTTTCAGAAATCTCAATTCCTGCCTGATACTCACAAAATACTTCTTTTGAAGGCCAAGACAAAAATTAAAACTTTTGATTGCTATAGCTGTTCCTGTAGGCCTGGTTGGAAATCCTGGTGGCATAGTGGTTAAGAACTATGGCTACTAATCAAAAAGTCAACAGTTTGAATCCACTGGGTACTTCTTGTAAACTCTACGGGGCAGTTCTACTCTGTCCTTTAGGGTCACTATGAGTCAGAATCAACCTGATGGCAGTGGATTAGGTTGGGGTTTTGGTAGGCTCAGTTGTCTCACTAGTCCGACATTGCTGTATCAAAACAATTCTGCTTATCAAAGTGAGCACCGTATCAAAAATCAAAACACAGATGTGATCTGTGACATTACATTGTCACAACTCTGGATGTTTGATGATCAGCTGGTCCTCAACAACTGTTCTATGAAACTATGACAACACCTCCAACAACCTGTAATGGGGAATGGCCTGCACACGTGTTAGAGCATTTTGATCACCTGCAAAGTCTTAGGCAGGTAAGTGGGTGCAGGCCTAAACTGTGTCTAATGATCAGTGTTTGACACCACAGCCCCACAAGTCAATGAAATTTATACCAAAAAAATATATATATATATCGAATGTGGGCAGAGATATCATTAGGATACCTGGTCCAAAATGTGCATAAATTATACTAACACATCTTATAAAAACAAAATGGTGTTGGTCCCCATTTGCCAAATTTTGATATACAGAGGTTTCCCCACTGTCTAAAAAGAGTACATTCCTATCAAACCTTTCGTAAGCCAAAGTGATGTAAAGTGAAGAAGCAATTACCATTAATTTTTATGGGAAAAATTTTTAAGCATTCCCAAAACCAAAGGCCCACTGCCACTGAGTCAACTCCAACTCATAGTGACCCTACAAGACAGAGTACAAAAGCCCCATAGAGTTTCCAAGGATAGCCTGGTGGATTCAAACTGCAGACCATTTGGTTAGCAGACCTAGCACTTAACCACTAGGTCATAGGCTTTAAAAGCATCACCAGACCCAAAAAATAACCTGCCAAATTCTACTAACTAATACATGCTTTTGTTGTTGCTAGGGGCAGTCAAGTGGGATCTGACTCCCACAGACCCAAACACTGCCAGACCCGTGCTGTCCTCAAGATCACTGTCAGGCTGGAGCCCACTGCCGCAGCTATGGGCAGCTCATGTCATTGAGGGTCTTCCTCTTGTTCGCTGACCCTCTGCCAAGCATGATGTCCTTCTGCAGGGATGCTTCCTCTCGACCACACGCCCAAACTATGTGAGATGAAGTCTCACATCCTCGCTTCTAAGGAGCGTTCTAGCTGTACCTCTTCCAAGAAGGATTTATTTGTTCTTTTGGGATTCCATGGTATAGTCAGTACTCTTCAATGCCATTACTGAAAGGCATCAATTCTTCTTCAGTCTTCCTTATTCGTTGTCCCGCTTTCACGTGCATACCAGGTGACTGAGAACACCATGGCTTGAGGCAGCAGACACTCCTTAGTCTTTAAAGTGACATCTTTGCTTTTTAACACTCTAAAGAGGTCTTTTGCAGAAGATTTGCCCAATGTAGTGTGTCGTTTTATTTCCTAACTGCTGCTTCCATGGGTACTGATGGACTCAAGAGTAGTAAGAAGGTATATAGCTACCCCGCTATGAGCAATTTTCTTTTGGTCTTAAAAGTGAAAATCCTTTTCAGCTTTACTTTGGTTATCAAAACAAGTGCTAGAGTAGGTCTTTTGTAAAAGCAAAGTGGCAGAAAGTGAACTTTCAAAAAAGCGGGGAATATCTGTAAGACATCTGCCTATGTTTCATTTCTATACTTCTTTCTAATCAATTTTATTATAGTTTACATGTGATAAAACTTACTTGTTTGAAGACTATTTATGAATGAGTTCTCTTAAATACCTGAAATTATTTTTTTAAATATTCTAGATCTTCAGCATGTACATTTGACCTGATCTTTCCCAACTTAGCAAGACCCTCCTCAGGACTGAAATTACTAGATATTTTTAAATATAATAAAAGTAAAATAATAGAAGCAACTTAGTACTGGTGCATGAATAAGACAAAAATCCAAAACTCATTACCATAGAGTGGGTCCAACTCATAGCAACCCTAGAGGTCAGAGAACTGCTCCCTAGAGTTTCCAAGGAGTGCCTGGTGGGTTTGCACTGCCAACCTTTTGGTTAGCAGCAGTAGCACTTAGGCCGCTACGCCACCAGTGTTTCCCTGAGTAACACAGGTGGAGCCAAATTTACTGGAAGTTGACACCCACACCAAAAAAAAAAATTCTTTTTAATTTTAAAAAAAGGATGTGCTAAGCATGACATTTCAGACCAATGGAGAAAAGATGGATTATTCAGTACACAGTGTTTGAACAACACGGTAGCTATTTGGAAAAAGGAACTAGGATGTATCAATACTTCGCATCATGTACCTGATTACTTTCCAGCCCCTGATTCCATCCCCAGAGCAAACTACTGATCTTTGGATTTTATGGGAGACTCTAGTGTCCTTCCAAATAAAATTCACTTTTTTGCAAGCATGGGCTTGAGTTGGTTTCTGCAGCTCACAGTCATTTCAAACGCTGATGGCCTCCTAATGGTGCATTCCTTCTCACAGTGAGGGGTTGACATGTCTTAAAACTACTGTCTCCCCCGTCGCCCTGCTTCTGCTCCATCTGGTTTCCTGCCTCTACGGAAGGCTACCTAAGTCAACTGTTTCCTTCTGCACCTCTCATCATCCTGGACCTCCTGGCGTAGATCATCTGTCAGAGCAGCAGCCATCCTGTGAGGGCTACCAAAAAGTCTGCGGAGCCAGCTAAGACTGAAGCTATTACGAAATCCAGACATCAAAGTGTTTGGATGGGATCCAGAATTTCCTGCCTGCCTGAGACTCCGTCCACAAGAGAATCAAATTGTGGGGAGGGAAACCCACTTTCATCATGCCTCTGATTCCCAAAATTTGGGGGGGGCCTTTTCCCTACAGAACCTGGTTTATTATACCATTTTTCTGAAAATGGAAGACACGGAGGGCAGTACTGAAACCAGACACAATGTAATTTAGGCCGGAAGCTGCAGTCTTTCCCAGGTTTTCTCTGACACTACTCCACTTTGCTTTTCAGACAGCAACAAGTACACAGCCTCTGCCTCTGAGGCCACCGAGCAACCTGCTCGGCTGCTAACTGAAAGGCTGCAGGTTCAAGTTAGTCCAGAGGTATCTTGGAGAAAACGGCCTGGCCATGCATTTCCAAAACACTCAACCACAGAGAACCATCCAGAACATGGGTCTACTCTGACCCACAGGTGGCCGCCATGAGTAGGAATCGACTTGGCAGCAACTGAGTTAAACATTTACACGGCTGGCGTGTCTACAAAGGGACAGTCGTGATTACTTCTCACAACAGCCCTATAAGGTGGCATCATGAATGGCACTTTGTCCCCCACCCCCCCAAAATATGTGTCCGCTTGGTTATGTTATGAATCCCGGTATTGCGTGGTTATACCTCCCATTTTGTGATTGCATTTTATGTTAAAGAGGATCAGAGTGGGAATGTCACACACTTATAAAGGTCGCATCTCTGATGCAATGAGGGATTCTCTGGGTTACAGCCTGCCCCACCTTTTGTCTTACAAGAGAGAAAAGGAAAGGAAAGCCAGCAAAGCGCTGGGACCTCACACTACCAGGAAAGATGTACCAGCAGCAGAGTATGTCTTTCGGACCGGGGGTTCCTGCACAGAGAACTTCCTGCTCCAGGGAAAGGTTGATGACAAGGACCTTCCTTTAGCGCCAACAGTTAGAGAGAAAGCCTTCCCCTGGAGCTGACACTCTGAATTTGGATTTATAGCCTACTAGACAGTGAGAGAATAAACTTCTCTTTGTTGAAGCCATCTACTCATGATGTTTCTCTTACAACAGCACTTGATGAATAAGACAGGTAGGGTCTACTGCCATTCTCATTTTACAAATGAGGAAACTGAGGTTAGGGTAGGTTAACTACATTTCTCAAGGCCACCCACTTAGGAAACCATTGAGCTCACATCTGAACCCACTGCTTGTCTTAGCCTGGAGGGATGCCCTTAACTCCTACGCTGGAAGTCTCGAATCAAAACGTCTCAAGGTGCTACATGGGAACAGAAAAGGGTGGTGCAGGCCAAAGGGAAGGCACAGGGGGTAGTAGAGAGAATGGCAAGCTGGAGATCTGCATGCATGTGAAGAAGACACCAAGCTCATAAAAAAAAAAAATCATAGCGTGGGAACGTGGGCCCACTGTGGCCAGATTACCCATTTTTCAAGAGTCATTTAAAATCTGGATTTACATACAATCTCCTAACTGGCAACTGGTTTGAAAGTTAGGTTTCCTTGTTTTTTTGAAACAAGAAACCTTTGCTATTCAGAACTTCAGGAGTTCAAATCCACCAAGTACTCTTTGGAAACCCTAGGGGACGGTTCTACTCTGTCGCAACAAGTTGCTGTGAGTTGGAATCCACTCTACAGCAATGGGGTTTTTTGATGGGGGGCAGTTACTCGATGTTGTAGGTATCTGGTGCTGCTAGAACAAAAGTATTCCAAGTGGGTGGCTTTAAAAAAAAAAGTTTATTTTCTCCCAGTTCAGGAGGCTAAAAGTCCAACTTCAGGATACCACCTCCAGGAAGAGACCTTCTCCCTCTGCTGCTCAGGAGGAAAGTCCTTGTCTTTTTGAGCTTCTGCTCCTAGGCAGTCTCCACGTGGCTTGCCCTCTCTCTTCCGCATCTTTGCTTATTTCTCTCTTGGTTCTTTAGTATCTTTTTATATCTCAAAAGAGATTGACTCAGAATATACCCTACACTAGTCTTGTCTCGGTAACATAACCAAGATATAATCCAAACTCAAATGAGATTATAACCACAGGCACGCCGTTACTGTTAGATGCCAGTGAGTTGGTACCAACTCACAGTGACCCTACACACAACAGAACAAAACACTGCCTGGTCCTGTGCTTCCCTCATGATCTTTCTTTTGCCTGAGTCTTCAGGTGCAGTCCCCGCGCCAATCCATCTCACTGAGGGTTTTCCTCTTTTTTCACTGACCCTTTACTTCACCAAGCATGATGACGTCCTCCTCCAGGGACTGGCCCCTCCTCATAATCTCTCCAAAGTATGTGAGACATAGGCTTGCCATCCTTGCATCTAAGGAGCATTCTAGCTGAACACCTTCCAAAATAGATGTGTTTGCTCTTTTGGCAGTGCATGGTATATTCTTTGCCAGCATCACAATTCAAAGGCAACCACTCTTCTTCGGTCTCCCTTATTCACCGTCTAGCTTTCACATGTGTAGGAGGCAACTGAAAACACCATAGCTTGGGTCAGGCACACCTTAGTTTCCAAGGAGATGTCTTCACTTTTCAACATTTTAGAGGGGTCTTTTGCAGTAGACTTGTCCAATGCAATGCATCATTTCATTTCTTGACTGCTGCTTCCACGGGTGTTGACTGTGGATTCAAGTAAAACGAAATCCTTGACAAATTCAGTCTTTTCTCCATGTATCAAGATGTTCCTTATTGGTTCAGTTGTGAGGATTTTTCTTTTCTTGATGTTAAAGTGTAACGTATACTGAAGGCTGTGGTCTTTGATCTTCATCAAAGAAGTGCTTCCAGTTCTGTTCACTTTCAGCAGACAAGTTGTATTACCTGAGTCTTCCTCCACTCCTGAAGCCCTCCCTGATTTTCTTCATATGGTCCAGCATCTTAAATTATTTGCTCAGCATACAGATTGGGTAGATATGATGAAAGGACATAACCCTCACACACACCTTTCCAGACTTCAAACCACACAATAGCTCTTGCTCTGTTCAAATAATTGCCGCTTGATCTATATATAGGTCCCTCAAGGGGAGTTTCCAGACTCCAACATGTTAGTCATCATTGGTTATGATCCACATAGCCAAACAGCTTTGAGTAGTCAATAAAACACAGGCAAACATCTTTCTGGTACTCTCTGATTTCAGACAGAATCCAGTGCTTCTGATGGTTCCTGGCAGTCCTTGGTATGCCAGGGCTTACCTCTGTGTCGCTCTGATCTCCTCCCCCCGTCTTCAAGTGGCTGCCTCTCCTCTGTGTCTCCCTGTCTCTGTGTGTTCTCTTCTCTTTTCATAGGGACACCAGACGTAATGGATTTAGGACCTGTGCTACTCCACTAGGACTTCACCTTTACTTAATTACACCACTGCTGCTATCATCAGGTCCCATTGAGCTGATTTCTGACTCCAAGCAACCCTGCATGACAGAGTAGACTTTCCACAGGGTTTTCTAGGCTGTAATCATAGCAGGGGAACCCTGGTGGCTTAGTGGGTGAGTGCTACATCTGCTAACCAAAAGGACGGCAGTTCAAATCCACCAGGTACTCCTTGGAAACTCTAGAGGGCAGTTCTGCTCTGTTCTTCAGGGTCCCCATAAGACAGAATCAACTCAATAGCAGTGGGCTTTTGGGTTTAATCATAACGGAAGCCTTAGTGGCATGCTGGTTAAGTGCTATAACTGCTAACCGAGAGGCCGGAAGTTCAAATCCATCAGGTGCTACTGGTAAAACTCTACAGGGCAATTCTATTCTGTCCAAGTTGGCAGTGGGTTGCATTTGGTTTTAATCATAATAGAAGCAGATTTTCATACCACTAACTTTTGGGTCAGCAGCCACTTACTTAACCATTGCAGCACCACCGCCTCCCCAAAAGGCACTGCTATCAAGTTGATTCTGACTCATAATAACCCTACAGGACAGAGCAGAACAGCCTCATAGGTTTTCCAAGGAGTGCTCAGTAGATTTGAACTGTTAGTATTTGGGTTAGCAGCTGGAACTCTTAACTATATTATTCCAGCAAGTCCTTGAACACATCTGCAAAGCTCTTATTTCCAAATAAGGTCACATTCTGGGGTTCCAGGTGACCATGAATTTGGGAGAACCATTCTTCAACATAGCACAATTGGCTGTTTTCTGTTTTTGTTTTTGTTTTTTTTAGAGTAGTATTTTCATCTTTACCTGATTCCTGGGTCTTTCTCTATACTGGTTCCAACTGGAAGAGGCAAAAAGGGCAACTGTTTACCTCCTGGAAATCCTGGTGTCATAGTAGTTAAGACCTACAGCCACTAAGCAGATGGTCAGCAGTTCAAATCCACCAGGTGCTCTTCAGAAAGAGACCCTGTGGGGAGGTTTCAAGAACTACTGGTAAGCTCTTAAAACCCAAACAGCCTGAACACTGCTACTTGACAATCTCTCAACTATACTATAACTAGGCCATTTCTCTCCTCCATTTGCTTTTTTCTATTCTCCCCTCTTATTTCAGTTTTCTGTTTCTCTGTGTTTTTTCATAACTCTTTGGTCATTCCAATCTCTAATGCTGACGGCTGGAGTGGAAAGGCCCTGAGGCTGTACACACATGCCCTCCTCTACCGCTCATGGCCTGACTCCTGGCAGATGCTCACAGATGCTCAGCATCTGTGCGGTCTGAATCTGCCGTTGAGCAAGAGACGCCTTGCCACAAGTAGGCTGCTCTCCTGTATCTCAGCTTCCCAATCAGAAAAATGGAAGTCAGCACCACATAGTGTACCCCTAGACTTTATAGAAAAGATATTTCACCCGAAACTAAGTGGTTCTGCGAGATCAGAATCAAGGAAAGAGTCGTTGGGCAAGTTGTTCTGGGTATAAACAGAATCTACAATTAAGAAAATCAAACCAGTTGCTGTTGAGTTGATTTGGACTCCTGGTGACCATGTATGTATCAGAGGAGAACTGCACTCTACAGGGTTTCCAGCGGCTGTGACCTTCTGGAAGTAGATTTCCAGGCCTTTCTTCCAACAGACCTCTGTAAGAATTCATGTTACCAACCTTGCTGTTTTTGATGGAGCACTTCACCATCTGAGCCACCTCGGCACTCCAAACTCATGAGAGTTTGCCATAACCAAAAGCAGCCCTCAAGGCCTCCTAAGTCAAGCACCAACACCAGGTAAGCTACTGCTGCCGCCCAGGAGCCCTCGGGAGCAGGGCTCCCTTCTGCCCTCAGTCTGTTTCACTGCCTGCCTCACTGACTGTGGACTCCCACCCAAAGACCCCAGCCTTGCGGTTCTCCAGCTGTACCATTTCTGGATGCTCTTGGTGTACTCTTGAAAAAATAGTCAACTGTTAAGCACACATATGTATTGCTCTCAAGTAAAGCTCTAAATTATTCTGAAAATGGATTCTTCTCCATTGAGGCATGAACAGGGGTAATTGGAATAAACAGCAGCCCCAGATGCTAGGAGGAGAACCAGGTGATGATCGTGAGGGTGAACCCTGGAGGAAGTTCCTTGTTTGTGGAGCTCAGGGACAGTCACTGTGTGTCACTGTGATGATTGCAACCATGCTGATGAATGCCACAATGAAATAAACACAGGGATTCAAGGGGACAGCATGTGGACAATATTCTTCTTGTGGGCCAGGGAAGGCTTCCCAGAGGAGGTGGCAGCTGGGCTGGGTTCTGCAGGATACCTCAGAGCAAGCCCAAGGGAGGCGTGGTTGCTGAGGCAAGCCAAGAATCTCAGACAAAAGGGGAGACTGTTGGACACTGCGGTGACAAAAAGATACACACACAGTCCGAGCAGCTGCAACTCCCTGTGCAGTCAACAGTGAAATTAGCCAATCTCACATCAATCCTTGAAAAAACGAGGAGTTAGGTCCTGACTTAGGTATCTAGAAAATTGCTTATAAATGAACACAGCTTATTGAAGTGCTTGGCTCCTGACTAAAACTTCCATATGATTTGCCAGGTCTGACCAGAGGCAACTGCAAAGGCTTTTGGGGTCAGGCCTGAGGATGATGTGGTCCTCCCCACCACACTGGGCATCCAGCCAACGCACAGCAGTCTCTGGGAGGAGTCAGCCACAGATTTAGCACCCAGCAGCGTTCCAGCCACGTCTGCATTCTTAGCCCATCCAAAAAGCCAAACCCACTTCCAAGTCGATTCCAACTCATAGTGACCCTATGGGCAGAGTAGAACTGCTCTGGTTTCCAAGGAGTTCCTAGTAGATTGGAACTGCTGGCACATATGTAGCACTTAACCACTGTACCACCAGGATTGCCATTCCTAGCCCCAAAACCAAAAACCAAACCCACTGTCATCAAGTCAACACTGACTCACAGTGGTCTCTAGGAGAGAGGCCTCTAGAGAGAACTGGCCCATAGAGTTTCCAAAGATGCCTGGTGGATTCAAACTGCCAATCTTTTGGTTAGTAGACATAGCACTTCACCCACTACGTCACCAGGGTGTCCATTCCCAGGCCCTCTCCTCCCCCTGAAAAAAAACACTGCTATCAAGTCAATTCTGACTCAGAGGGACCCTATCAGTATTGCCAACCCAGGAACCTGCAAATGGAAGCTTCTTCCTCAGGAGCCCCCAGCAGAGGCCGTCCTCAGGAGCTTCTCATGAAGCCACCTTAGCAGGGGAAGTGGAAGGAGGACCGTGAAGGCTGACTCACTCACTGCTCAGTCCTTTTCCACCACTAGTCCTCCACCTGTCCATAAGGCCCAGTATACTGTAGGACCCTTTAGTTCAAGATTCCTTTATCAGTGAGATGACAGCCCCGCCACCTTGTGCTGACCCACCGGGCCCTGGCCTGCTGTTTCCAGGAAAACCCAGAACAGGAGAGCTAGGCACTCGTCTCCAGGTTTGACCTCCTGCTTACACTACTGGAGTGAATGACTAAAGTCTTGGTTGCTGCTTTCATTTTGGCTTGTCTTACTTTGCTGCTCAGACACTTGACAGCTCACTGAGTGTTTGACATAGTATACGTGCCATCTGGCGGTTAACTGGTGCAAACACTTAGCGCGCTCAGCTGCTAACCCAAAGGCTGGGCGCTGGAGTCCCCCCAGAGGCACCTTGGAAGAAAGGCCTGGTGAATTGTCTCTGAAAAATTCACCACTGAAAACCCTACAGAGCACCACCCTGCTCTGAAACACATGCGGTCACCAGGCATGGGAATCAACTTGACGGCAACTAGTTAACATCCTGTGACGCCGGTGACTAATTGTTAAAAATGAAAGTCACCGAAATAGAAGTAAGGGTCTATGTGGTTCAGAGCAACGTTACTGTAAGAGAACCAACCCTCTATTGCTACGAATCATGTGGTGGGGTTGAGTGTCTACTGTGATCAGCCGCTCTTCTCAGCACTTCAGGTCTATTATTAGTTCAGTCTCACAATCCAGAGAAGAGGGACCATTATTCTCCGGCCCCGTGGTTTCCTTATTTATAAAATGGTAATGCTACTGTCATGAAGAGTCAGTGAGTTAACACTTTAAAAATTAAAAAACCACTGCCACTGAGTTGACGCCGGCTCACAGCAACCCCATAAGACGGAGTAGAACTGCCCCACAGTTTCCAAGGGTTGCACGGCACATTTGAGCTGCTGTCCTTCTGGTTAGCAGATGGAGCATTTAATCAGTACACCACCAGAGTTTCCAAACTCATTGCCATGGACTCGATTCCAACTCAAAGTAACCCTCTAGGACAGAGCAGAATTGCTCAGTAGAGTTTCCAAGGAATGTCTGGCGGATTCCAACTGCCAACTCCTTGTTTAGCAGCTGTAGCACACAGCCACTGCACCACCACCAGGGTTAACACATGGTCAAGTACTTCATCAGCCTTTGAGGTTATTATCACTGTCATTGTCTTCATTTTACAGATCAGGAAACAGGCACAGAGAAATCCTTTACCACTGAGTCAATGCCAACTCACAGTAACCCTCTGGGAAAGAGCAGAACCTCCCCGTAGGGTTTCCATGGAGCAGCTGGTGGGTAGGAATCATCGACCTTGTGGTTAACAGCCGTAGCGCTGAAACCACTGCGCTATAGGGGTTCAGAGCTGAACAAAATGAGCAAGACACTTACCTAGTAAGTGAAAAGCCAAGATATAAATTCCCTGCTATTATTAACTGGACCAATAAACGTCATCATGATAAAAGACAAAAGATTGACATTGTCAGAGACTTGGTTTTACTTGGATCCACAATCCACATCCATGGAAGCACAAGTCAAGAAATCAAAAGATGCACCGCATTACAGAAATATGCTCCAAAAAAAAACCTCTTTAAATTGTTAAAAAGCAAACATGTCATTTTGAGGACTAAGGTGCACCTGACCCAAACCATGGTATTTTCAACCAACTCATAAGCATGTGGAAGCTGGACAACGAATACAGAAGATCAAAGAAGAACTGATGCCTTTGAATTATGGTACAGGCAAAAAGAAAGACTACACCGTGAGCTGCCGAAGAACCAACAAGTCTGTACAGGAAGAAGTATGGCCGGAACACTCTTTGGAGGTGAGTACAGCAAAACTTTGTCCCACATACTTTAGACCTAGTATCAGGAGTGACCAGCCCCTGGGAAAGAACATCATGCCTTGTAAAACAGAGGGTCAGAAAAGAAGAAGACCTGCAAGGAGATGGATTGACACAGTGGTTGCAACAAAGGGCTGAAGCTTCACAACTGTGAGGGTGGTGCAGGATGGACGGTGTCTTCTGCTGCTGCATGTGAGGTTGCTGTGAGTTGGAACCAACTCGACAGCAGCTAACAGCAATTATTAAGAAACTCCTGAATCTTGGAAGGCAAAAGTCTATTAAGGAATGTTAAGACATGGCTTATTTACTCCCACCAGCAAGGAGAAAAAGCCAAAGCCAAAGCCAAAGCCAAGTGCTGTCGAGTCAGAAGGGGAAAAAAATTAAGCTGCTACTAGAAGCTGAGTCCACCAGAGGGCAGTATATGCACAAAGTACATAGCATGACACTCATGATTTTTCTTTTTAATGCCTTGAAACTTTCAAAGTTTTATCGAGAATTTTATGCCAATTATGAAGGAAAAAATTATTCAAACTACTTTGCTATGTTCCTGTTACCTTCAAATGTAAATTATGAGGATTAAACATGACAATATATGTATGTGTCATAGATTAACTGTGTTCCCCAACACAGGTGTTATCGATTTGCCTAGACCATGATTCCCACTATGTCATCTGATGTGATTTTTCTGTTTTGTAAATCATACCTGAAGTGGGACAGGTAGCAGCTACGTTAATGATGCAGGACTCAGTCCACGCAATTGCATTATGTCTTAACCCAGTCTCTTTAGAAACAGAAAAGAAAGAAGCCAGAGAGAAACAGAGGGATAAAGTGCTGGGTGGCAGAACACATCCTTTGGGCCAGAGATTCCTGCACTGAGATGTCACCAAATTGCAAGACAACTGATGATCAGGGTCTTCCTCCAGATCTTACAGAGAGAAAGCCTTCCCCTGGGGCTGACACTCTGAATTTGGACTTGTAGCCTACTAGACTGTGAGAGCATAAACTCCTATTTGCTGAAGCCACCCACTTGTGGTCCTCCTCTTGTAGCAGCACTAGCTAACTGAGACAGTAGGCAGAGGTGGCCGCTGCTCCATCAGGCAAAGGAAGGGCTTTAACCAGCACGCCGTAAGCCGTTGTTCTTCACCCTTAAGTGGGCCGCTGCGCTAGTGCTGGGGGTCAGAGGCCACCAGGCACAACGTTCACTGAATAGCGAAAGACAGAGACTCACCACACCACGTACCACTGCCCACTCACCTTGACTGAAGCCACCTTGCTGACCTTTCCAGGTCCTTTTTATCACCATCTCTTGCACTTCTCTACCGACCACATGCTGTTCCTTTATCCTCTGAATTTCAGCTAAGCAGAGCCCCACTGTAACCCTTCCCAACAACCCCCATCCACCTCCTGGCCTGGGGTAGGTAGCTCTCTGTTGTCCCACGTCTCACTTCATAATCCTTGTCACACCCCATCAGAATTCCACTTACCTATTTGTGGCCCTCAGTCAACTGTAAGGAAAGCCTGGTGGGGAAGGAGATAAGTGCTAACCAGAAGGTGGACAGTTCAAATCTACCACGTGCTCCTTGGAAATTCTATGGGGCAGTTCTACTCTGCCCTATGGTGTCACTGAGTTGGAATGTACTCAACAGCAATGGGTTTGGTTTCTGATTTACTCACCTGTAAGAAGGAGGACTCGAAGGCTGCACTCACGGGTGTCTATTCCTCTTCTACGACCCTCCTGTGTGATCTCTTTTCCTGGCGAATATGAATTCTTCATCCTTTCTCAAATATGCACACACTCCTGCATTTGAACTTCTCCCATCCTTAGAATATTCTTCTGTTGGATACCCACACAGATAGCTACTTCTCCTTCAAGTCTGCCTTCAGTGTCATCTTTTGGATGCGTAGTGTCCTGATCACCCTACGTAAAATTGCACTTAACTGTAATACCGAGTTTTTCTACTTGGTTCTCTATTCCCCATTCCCCCGTTTAGTCTTCCCCATTGAACTTACTATTCCAACAACTACACACCAGTACTCACCATCATCACGCCAACTTCAGCGCACAGCCACCCCGCGTCTATCAGAATAGAACTACACTCCAAAGGTTTTCCACTGGCGGAGTTTTCAGTACATCACCAGCCCATCTTCCAAGGCAGCTCTGGGTAGACTCAAACTACCCACCTTTTGGTCAGTGTGCCAACCGCTGACACCACGCGGGGACTTCAGATCATGGAGGATAGTTATTTATTTGCTTGATGTGTCTTTCCAGAGGATCAGCTCTGTGATACGGGGACTTTGGTCTCATTTTTTCAGTGCTGCCTCCCCAGTGCCAGTCATAGAGCAAGACATTTAAGAAATCACGTCGGGATGAATGAGTCGATGAATCAATGAATTCCGCTAATAATCCCAGGAGAGAATTAGAACATATTTTCTCTCACTGATCGAAAGTAGCCAAGGCACGAAAGAGTCACAAGCCTTAACTAAGGTTTAGAAACTGTTCCAAAGACACTACTGCCTAAATAAGAGACGACACGGCAGATGCCACAGAAGTCTCTGGCTGTCTGGGAGACACACACACTGTCTTCACACTAACCCAAGGCTACTTCCTCCGAGTGTTTCAGGCTGGACTCTATGAAAAACGGAAGAGAACATACAAGGCCCCTATGTTCCAGAAGTCTGCAGCCACTTCAGTTAAGACTAACGTTAAAGAACAAATGTTGAGTGCCAAGTATCCAAAGGAAATCCACCAGGCACTCCTTGGAAACTCTATGAAGCTGTCCTATAGGGTCACTGTGAGTCAGAATTGACTTGATAGCAATGGATTTGGTTTTCTAGATGGAGAACGAAGTTTGCCTTCATTAAACAGGATAGTTTTGTGTAAAAAGGGGAGAAACATGAAACAACAGAAGACCCCAAGGGGAACAGCTGGGAATGGCCTGACACACTCACCACCTCACTCCATCTATACTGTATCTGAAAACTACAAATATTCTGTATTACAGAATAAATGGGAATGTCCTAGCTTCATAAACCAAGACTGTTAAGTATTAGCCACACCTCCTCCAGAGAAAATCCTGCAAAGCAGAGCTGGTAGAGCCAGTAGGACCAAACCCCCTAGTGCCTCACAATAAGGACTAAAGGGAGGACTCAACAAACAAACTCAGTGGCTGCCTCACTCTGCAGTGGCTTCTTCTAAAACCAGGGCAGAAGTTTAACCGTGACCACCACAGCTCCTCAGCGCTCACCTTACCCTCCCCTCCCATCTTACGTATCCTCGCCTGTCAACCAACAAGGCTAAACACCTACCACTCTCTGGACATGCCAAGTGACATCGGCACACATAGTTCTCTGCCCCAAAACTTCTTCTGTACCCACGCCCAGCTAGCTCATACTCTCCCTTTATGTCTCTGCACGGTGCCTGCTCTCCGGGGAGTCTTGCTTCACCTGCCAGCTTGACTTATGGGTCTGGCTCTGTGCTCCCAAGTACTCCATGCCAATCTTGGACACTGCTCTGTCTGTTCCCTACAGTTACCCACTGTGTCCCCCCTATTCTAAAGAACCCTGATACCAAGACAGGGTCTTTCAGCTGGACCTCTCACAAATAATGTACATCTTGGGCATACAAGAACTCACTGGGTGATGATAGATAAATGACTAAAAATGAGAATGAGGAGTTACAGCACAAAGTATGGGAAAAGCACCAGTTGTGTGATCCTGTTATCATGTGAAATACAATAACTAATAAATCTTCCTGAGAATTACTTCCACACATAACCTTTTCATTCCTGTACTTCTATACAACCCCAGGCCTGTGTAGAAGAGCACAATGACACAGCTCCCATTTGCAAGACGGAGCCTGTTTCACTTGGCTATTACCACGTCAGAAACCCAGAAAACAAACTTTCCCATTAAACTAATGTAGAATCTCCTATTGCTCTCTTTCTGTCCCCAAAGCCAAGTCCAGATCACTCTGGAAAACTCAGTTCATCAGGCCAGTCATCCTGAAATAAAACCCAGAAGTCTGCTGGACTTGACAAAGCCAGATTTCTACATTCCAAGGATTCAGCCAGGTCTTCCAAAACTAAAAGTGGTGGTCTTTTCTCTCAGAGTGAAGCAGTGAAGCATCTCTAAGCTTACAACTGGGGTGGACTAATCTTAGGAAACCTTTTCTAATCAGACACTTTTATTATGCAGAAATTCCCTGAGAGTCATCCCCACATCACATTTTTATAACAATCTTACAAAGAACCAGGATATATTGTTTGAAAAGATAATAACTCTTAACATTTCAGAACTTTTGAAGACTTCACCAACTTATTATTTTTCTTGTGAAACATCTTAATGTTATTTTTCTCTAAGTCTTCCCCTCAAGATTCTTGCAGGATTTAATAAAAACTACAAGCATTAGCCTTAAGACACAGTTAAGAAGGTGGGGAGTATTATTAAAATGTGAGAATCACAATGTTCTAAATTTAAATAATATCTAACTGAAGTAAACCCTGGTTGTGTAGGGGTTAAGCACTATGCCTGGTAACCAAAAGGTCAGCAGTTCAAATCTGCTGACAAGGTTGACCATAATCCAAAAACACAAAACAACTGATGCTGAAAAGGCCATACAGAGATTGGAACTCTCCTACACTGCTGGTGGGATTGCAAAATAGTACAACCTCTTTGGAAAGCAATCTGGCGCTTCCTTAAAAAGTTGGAAATAGATAGACCATTTGATCCAATAATCCCACTGCTTGGAATTTATCCCTCAGAAAGAAAGGGTGTCACACGAGCAGACACATACACAAGAATGTTTATTGCAGCACAGTCCACAACAGCGAAAAGACGGAATCATCCTAGATGCCCATCAACAGATGAATGGATAAATAAACTATGATACATATACTCAACGGAACACTATGCAATGACAAAGAACAATGATGATTTTAGGAAACATCTCATAACCTGGTTTCAGTTGGAAGACACTAGGCTGAGTGAAATCAGTCAGCAGCAAAAGGACAAGTATTGTATGGAGATCCCTGCTATAAAGACTTAAAAATAGACTTATGTACAGAAGAAAAGACTCTTTGATGGCTACAAGGATGGGGAGTGAGGGTTAATCATTGATTAGATACTTGATAGAGATTAGAAATTTTGTTCATTTACTGTATCCTCGGGGGGGGGAAAAACTACAAACTTATTCAAGGTGGAGAGACCTTGAAAGAGTGCTAAACCTCCATCTTCACTGTACAAATGTGCTATATTTTAAATTGAGTGTTTGGAAATGAAATAATTTTTTATAGTTATAGCTCCCACTAATCTTGTTATATATAATACACCTGCTTATATTTTTGTAAAGATGTATATATAGTATAGTTATGTATTGACTTCATCAAAAAAAAAGCAAAGATGTAACTTGGATGACTAAGATACATTTGACCCAAGGCAGAGTCTTTTCAATCTCTTCATGTGTATGCAAAAGTTGGAAAGTTAAAATGAAAGACAAAAGAATCAATGCCTTCAAAAACTGTGGTGTTAGAGAAGAATGTTGACAACACCACGGATTGTCAAAAGAATGAACAAATCCATTTTAAAAGAAATACAATCAGAACAAGAAAGGTGAGGGTTTAAATTGCTCACTCTGGATATGCCATCAGGAAAAACCGATCACTAGAAAAAGAAACTCGTGTTTGGTAAGGCCGAGAAAGCCACCAGTGTCCTCAAACATGCCCATGGTCATGAGAGCACAGGATCAGGAAATCGTCCATTCTCTTACTGAGAGAGTCACCACGAGTTTGAGCCTAGCCAAAGCAACTGACAATATCATCAGAAAAATCCAAATTGACGGCCATTTTACGAAATATCTGACTGGTAGATTTCAGAAGTGTCATGGTAGTGAAAAATGAAAAAAGAAACTCTCAGAAAGACAGGACTGAGGAGGTGTGCGGACCAAATGCAATGAAATGCAATGGAATCTGGAGTTGGATTTCAGAACAGCAAAAGGACATGAGTGGCACAATGGATGAAATCTAATTAAAGTTTTGGTTTAGCTAACAATGCACCAATGTGTAATTTCTTAGTTTGTCAAATGTGCTCTAGATATGTCAAACAGTACAAGGAGAGCTGTGTGAACGTACATAGGAACTCTCTGCATAATCTCTACAGCTGTAAGTTTATCTAAAAATAACAAGTTTTCAAACAATCTCTTTGCTACCCCTAAATGGAACAAACTGCTGGTTTCCCACCTACATGTCATTATGGGTATGCGGTTATAGACGGGACAACCTGTGTCATAATCATTTCTTGATGTTTCGTACATTTAATGTCTTTTATCAACTTATTATTCCTGTGGTCATCACATATGATGAAATATTCAAGATAATGCCTTTCTCCTTATGAAGATTTTTGGTTTTTCACAGTAATTTATTTATAAATTATGTACCAAAATGTACTGTTTACACATCACAATGGCATCTGTGACTCCTTTCAGTATGTTCTTTCTTAAAATAATTAAGAAATCCAGGTAAAGAGGGATAAAAACATTTTAATTGTTGAAATACAGGGGTAAACTACATTTATACAGCAGGAATAACTTACATTGCAGGACTAAGTAACAATACATGGTCATTATCAAATTAAGAACTTTTCAAATATCCCATTAACCATCCATGACAAGCCCTTTAAAACAGTACAGAGTTAACCTGATGCGATGTCATGACTACGCAAAGGTGGGGGGAAAACTCAAAAGCTATGAAGTACTTTTAGTTACATAAGCCCTGCAATAAAGAATACAGGGATGTAATCAAAATGTTCACATACAGTATGCAAATTTCAGTCATTTTTTTTTTCAATAGTGCAATGGATTACACTATTCCTATTAGTGGAAATTCTCTGACATCTTATAAAGCTGAAAGTCAAATACTAAAAAAGGGAAAAAGAAAACAGAATCAAATGAAGAGTGTTATAGCTAAGAATGAAAGTGAAGTAGAAAGAGTGAAAGACAAATATATTACTTTAAGAAGTTCATTACAAGCCTTCTTATTCTAAGTTATAAATAGGATATGTTATATAAAAGTTATCAAAAGAGTATCCATGAAAAGACAGGATCTTCATGAACTGTGCTGCGTGGCCAGGGAGGAAATGCTGTTGGAGCCCAGGCAGCGTGGCTAGGTGACGACAGCGTCTGTGATGGTTTGTTAATTTGTCTTTCATGGGTCACCCACAGAAAGTTCCATAAATTAGCATAATGTCTAACCAATTCTATTACCACAGAATACAGCATATACTCATGGTTTTAACTGTACCCTATGGTTTTGGGGTTGCAGGCAGGGGTGCAACTGTTTAAAATTTACTTGGAAGTGTCTGTGCACGGTACAACGTCCCACAGAGCCAAAGTCCTTCTGAGTGCCTTCTGAATCTTGATTTGCAAGCTATGAAGACAACAGACAAAAAAAGGAAAAAGAGTTAGCGAGCACAGAAACGCACAACTTGGCTACAAACATACGAGCCCCTGGCAGCACAAATGGTTGAGCACTTGACCACGAGCTGAAAGGTGAGCGGTTCAAACCCTCCCAGAGGCACCTTGGAAGACGGGACCTGGTGATTCGCTTCCAAAAGATCAAGACTATTGGGACACGTGTGGTGTTGTCATGTGTCAAAACTGACTCCATGGCAACTGACAGTAACAAGTTTACAATTCTTTACTGATTTTTAAGTAAAACACATGTGACACTTACTGACTGTCTATTTAGGACTTAACATGTACATTACAGAGGAGCCTGGCACATACGGGTAAATACTTGGCCACGAACCACTCCGCGGCAGTATGCTTCCGCAGAGAACACAGCTTCAGAAGCCTCACGGGGCGCTTTCCTTCTGTCCTGCAGGGTCGCAATGCGTCAGAACTGACTCAGCAGTAAGGAGTTTGGCTTAGGAGGGTAAAGAGTAGGATATGCTTGTTTTCAACTAGATTATTTAATGTAAATAAGAAAATAACTTCTGCAGAGGGGAAAATTTGCAGGAAGCTCAGAAATCTCCATGGAGGTATTAAAAATACTAGAAACAGAAAAAAAAATGTGTGAATTCCCCAAGGAACACACTGATTTGGCTGTGGGTACTGGGGAGTAAAAGCCCTAGTGGCGCAGAGGTTAACAGTGCAGGCTACTAGCCCAAAGGTTGGCAGTCTGAATCCAACAGTCACTCCTTGGAAATCCTATGGGGTAGTTCTACTCTGTCCTCTGTGGTCACTGAAAGTCAGAATTGACTTGATAGCAATATATACATACATATATATATGTATATAGTTTAACTAGGTAGTAAATCTCAATAATGCTATTGCCTTGATGAAAAAGTCTGAAAGTAGCTACCCAGCGATCTCTATGGATCTTATCAGAAAAAAAGTGTTTACAGCTTCTGTGTTCCCTCCCTGCAGCAATGGAATCTTACTTGCCTGCACTTCTCAGTTTATTCTACAACCCCACCCCATTCCAAACACCAACACTGGTACTGTCCCTACACAAAAAGCTGGTTCAACATTAAACAATCTCGCTTCTGGTCTGCCAATGGCTAGATTTTGTTTATGAGAAAGAGGGTACTAGTGTGATGATGGTGATAACGAGGATGACTACGGCAACAGCAGAAGCTACCATCTATTTCTTATTTAATCCTAACAACAATCGTTCAGAGTAAGCATTAGCTCCACTTCACAGATCATGAAACTGAGGCTACAGTGGGTAGCTAATGAGTGGAAGAGATTGAATTCAAATCCAGTGCTGTCTGACTCCCCAAAGAGAAGAGGCCACATCAGGAGACAGGGCATTGCTGATCGCTGGAGGTTTCTGAGGTTAGCTGTCATTCAGTGAGCATGGAATACAGTGAGGATCCCAGTATCAAGTGAATTGCTGAACCAGAAGACTAGAGACTGTCTGCATCTATGGAAATGCTGTTCAGAATATGATAGAGATGGACACAGAGGGCAGATAATAAATGAAAGCTATTTTTCTCTTGTCCTTGTTTGTCTTATTATAATTCCAACCCCAAGACCTTCACGAAAATCCCAGGTCCACAACAAGTCATCTTTTAGACAATGTCTTCTGTTCCTACTGAACATGTTTTACTCTCTCCCATGTGTAAACTTGGTCCGTGAGCCTCACTGTTCCTTCCTGTGTACTTGTATCTCTGTACACTGGTGACTGCTCATCTCCAGTGGCTTTCTGGTACTGATATCTCCCCTCTCTGAATATTATCTAATTCCTGGCTATTGCCAGCAACATTTATCCTGATTTAATGCCCTCTCTGATCTCTCCCTATGTGTCATTTCCCAAGCCTGAGTCCTCAAAGTTTTTGGCAATGAAGAAATACGTATTCTAGAAATCAGTATTCTAGAGAGACCAGGTTTGTCTGCTCTTACTAAGCAAATGGAACTGCATTTGAAACAAATGAAATGGAAAAAAAAAAAATTACAAAAAAAATTGATTTACTGATCTGATCATCAAGAACCATTTAAAATAAAATACACTCAATTCCATATACTTAGCCATGAGACTAATCTTTCTAATCTTGAAGTTTAAGATTTCTTAGAAACACACAGCAATACCCACAACCCACTCATAATATACAGAACTATTCAGAAAAAAATATACAATACCTCTTGGTTATGGAGCTTATGATATCATTTTCTTTTAATCTTAAAGAGAAAATTTTAAAAAGTCAAAACCTCAGATTAAACAGAACATATTCTAGTTTCTTATAAAACTATAAAGAGCAGAAACACGTATTCCCTACTGTGAATCATAAAGTAGCAAAACAGCTGTCAGGAACAGGACTATGGAACATTTTTTTAAATGCAATGCAAACTTATTTACAAATGAAACATACTAACATTTATTTATTTATTTTATTATGACTGAAAATGTACATTCCCGTATAAATTCACGTGCCCACCTATACGCAGCTTCCACTGCTCTCCCTGCCTGGTGACAGCACACTGTTCCTCTCTGCTCTTTAAAGCTATATATAAGGCAACCGTATAGTGATTAATAAATTATTGTTCTCACCAAACTGTCTTCTTTATATTATATAAATTTTATTCTTATGTTCTAAAAAGACTCCACAAAGTTATTAAAGCATTAGCTCTGATTTTCAGACTGATCATCAGTGATAACAACAAGAAATTAAAAATATCCATAGAGCACAGGCACAAAGAGAAGTCAGAATTTCTCTGGAATTACTGTAGCAGGCAGGGGTAATTAAAACAAATGAACTGTAATCAACAGACTGTCTTTATACATGGTTCACTACAACTGACTGTAGACTTTGAGTCCAGGAAGTTGAAACATAAATTTTATGTTTTTATGCAAAATGTCAAAATGTTTAGAGAGAATAAATATCACGTGATTTCACTTACTTTTCTGCACAGTCTTTGTTTGACTGGATACCATACTGACAGCTTCAGATGGAAGGCCAACATATACCCCTCCATAGTTTCTTAATAAAAAGCAGATATAGAAAAATCAGACCAACTTAAAGGATTCTGTGTATTTACAGAAAGTAAGAGTGGCATGGAATACTTCAAACAACTGTAGAATTATTAAAATGATTCAGGATTTTTCAAAAGTAGGATTCAGGATATTACTGCCTTTGGGAATAGAATTTTTTTTCAAGGCTAAAAAGAAGCTATACTGAAAAAGAAAAAAGAAAGTTATGTTTCTTTAGTAAAATACTGGATACTTGCTGCGAGAAGGAAGAAAATCTGGGATGCTATAATTTAGCAGAGTCAGAAATAGTAGAGTGGTATGTTCTAGTCAGCTGACATTGACCAAGTATTCAAAGGAGTAAACATGGTACTAGGGGCTATGGAGACACAGAAAGCATGTCACCTATAGATACAAAATGAGGCCTGATGGGTCAGAGAAGGAGGCAGCACAGAAAACACCGAGAGAATCACGGGAAATCGTCCAAGCACAACACTACACACAAACGCCAAAGGATGGAAGGGAGCACAGCTCAAGCGCACAGGACAAAAACCAGGCTGGCTTGCAAGAAGCCAAGATCCTGGGCAAATTCGCCTCAGACCACATGCTCCTACCTGTACTCTCTGTGCCCAAAGTTTTCCTGGTGGAATTTGTATTACTGGAAATGTGCTACAGTCCATTAAATCTGTGAGAGGTGGCCCAAATTATTCAAATTAAAGCCAGCTGCAATATGAAACATACCTTCTCTTGTCATCTTCTGTTACTGATTCTTCTGTTCTAGAAGGTCAAAAACATTTGCTATAAGCCATTTGATCACATAACCAAAGGGGAAAAAAGCAGAAACTGAGTTAAAAGTCAATTTTATTCCAATGTTTCCATCAAATATGAGGAAATCATAACAAATTATGCATAACACTAGGAAGGAATGGGAATTCTAGAACACTTAATGGTCCTCATGAGGAACCTCTACATAGGCCAAGAGGCAGTCTTTCGTAGAGAACAACAGGATAATAAATGGTTTAAAGTCAGGAAAGGTATCTGTCATACCTGTATCCTTCCACCACTCTTATTCAGTTTATACAATGGACTATACGGAGAAGAACACAGTATCAGAACTGGAGGAAGGTTTATTAGCAACCTGTGTTATGCAGATGACACAACGTTGCTGGCTGAAAGTGAAGAGAATATGAAGTCCTTCCCGACGAAGATCGAAGACTACAGTCTTCAGTATGGATTACATCTCAGCACAGAGAAAACAGGAACCTGGTGTCGTAGTGGTTAACTGCTATGCCTGCTAACCAAAAGGCTGGCAGTTCGAATCCGCCAGGCATTCTTTAGATATGCTATGAGGCAGTTCTACTTCATCCTATAGGGTCACTATGAACTGGAATTGACTTGATGGCCATGGGTTTTGGTTTGAGGTAGAGAAAACAGAAATCCTCACTACTGGACCAATAAGTACCAACATCATGATAACCAGAGAAAAGACTGTAGTTGTCAAAGATTTCATTTTACTTGGATCCCTAATCAATAACCATGTAAACAGCAGTAAAGAAAACGAGTGACATACTACATTTGGCAAACCTGCTGCAAAGGACCTCTTTAAAGTGTTAAAAAGCAAAGATGTCACTTTAAGGACTAAGGTATACAGAACCCAGGCGATGGTATTTTCAATCACCTCATATGCACGCAAAAACTTGACAACAAATAAAGAAGACTGAAAAAGAATAGATGTCTTTGAATCGTGGTGCTGGTGAAGAACACCAAGTGTGCCATGGACTGTCAGAAGACAGAGCAAATCCGTCTTGGAAGAGATACGGCCAAAATGCTCCTCAGAAGTAAGGATGGTAAGACTTCATCTCACATACTTTGGACACATTATCAGGAGGCTTCAGTCCCTGGAGAAGGACATCACGCTTGGTGAAGCTAAAGGTCAGTGCCAAAGATCCTCTATGAGATGGACTGACACAGTGGCTGCCAATAACAGGCTCAAGCAGAGCAGTGATGGTCAGGATGACGCAGGACCGGGCAGTACTGTGCACACGGCTGCTAGGAATCAGCATCGACTCAGGAGCACGTGACAACATATCTGTAACGCAGTACTCTGTCTTCAGGTCAATCACACACTACAAAAATCTGTAATCATCTACTTGCCAACTGTACAAATCCAGCAAACACCAAAAAGCTCAAGTGCCAAACAAAATGAAAAATCAGGCAGCAGAGATTGGCAAGAGCCCATAAAGGAAGAGTCGGGGAGCCTTGGCTGTTGTCTAGGCTGTGCCACCTGCTGCCTGTGTGATGGAGACTGGGCAAGCTGCCTGCCTGTGCCTCAGCCGTAAAATAAAGGGGTCGACCAGATGGTCCCCGAATGCTTCGAATGTGAATACACTGGCTCCGTGTGTCTTGTACCAGTACAGTGGCACAACCACACACAGAGAAAGATTTCTCTAGTGGAAATCTGGATTAATACAAATACGACACTTTTTATCTAAAAAATTGACTGGTTTTCACAGGATTTACTGCAAACAGAGAGAGAAGTTTAAAAGGAAGTTTTTAGACAGAATCATTACTTTTAAACGTATAGCTACTTCCCTTGTATACAAGGAATCCATAATCTACTTGACGTTCCTTAGCATGTTTCTTACAGGACTGAGACACTTTCCTTGAAACACTAATAAGCGGAAAAAGTATGCCACGGCTTAGTTACTTCTCTGAAAGAAAAACACGATTCAGATATATCTGGCTAAACTCTACATGTAATTCTGAGGGGCTTCAGTCCAGAAGCAAGCAAGCAGAGTGAAAATATATAAATCTAATTGAAGACTGAGCCTTCTAATTCAATCTTCTCATTCTAGGGATTTTCTAAAGGTGGCTTCATCCATTTAAAAGTTGTGGGTATTTTACACAATTAAATTGGGGAATATTCTACAGGCACCGGTACATGTCCACAAGACCGGGCTTTATCTAAACGATTGGTACCCCTACAGTCTACGCAGAAGAAAAGCACCGACTGGATCGTTACCTGGTGAAGGCTGGCCAGGCCAACAGCTAACACTCTCAAAGAGTGTACAAAGTCTACCTTGGGGCTGAATTTATCCAAACTGAGCACATAATCTAAAACCATGAGGTAATTATCACCTCCATTCACTTCATGCTCTGCAATAGTTAGTCTAAAACAACATGGGTCACATTTTAATTCAAAGGTGTCAGAGTCCTTATCTCAGAAAATGGTGTTATGCTTATTGATATGGTCTAACAAGGTGTTGTTTGCTACTTTTTAATTAAAATGGATTTTTAAGCCTTTAGTACAGATAACCAGAAAAGGATGGTGCCCAACTTCTTTAAGATCATCACCGTCGTTTACTTTGGTCCTGTATAACTAAAGTTATCATGAAATCATTTTTGAAGCTATATAGGTAGATCTGAACATATGCAATATCTTGTGTGTTCTGCCAAAGTTATCCTTTTCACATCCAATTACATATCTTGGAATTCTTCTTTCTTCCACCTAATTCTGCTTAAGGAAATATTCCAGGTTTTCACATATATTTAAACTTCCTCAAATACAAGGAAATAACTTATTTTTAATCTATTATCACTTATTAACTATTCAATACTTAAAAACCCAATGTGCTCCCCATTATGAAATCAATCAACAACCTTACACATACAACTGGCAGAAAATCATAGTGCACTTGCCATATTTATTGAAATTCAGCTCAAAATTTAAAAATACAAAATCTTCAAAAATATCACTTATACAGACTTATGCTTATAAAATGGCCTCTCTTTTACACCTGCAAGCAATTCTCAGAGCGTACTGTAGTATACACGCTTCCAGGTATGAAAACGCTGCTTTCATCTACTCATTCAACAAACCAGAATTCTACACCTAGAACTGGAGACTAAAAGACTACACAGCTAGGAACAGTAGTGTAATGAGTCTCCTGGTGTATGTCAGGCACAAAGCAGGGCATTCCACATACATCAACACTATGCTGCACCTCTCTAAGAGTTTGTTATTGGGTGCCACCGAGTTGATTCTGACTCACAGAGACCCAAAGTGACAGAGCACAGCTGCCCCGGAGGGTTTCCCAGGCTGTAATCTTCAGGGCAGGGGATCACTACATCTTTCTCTTACAGAGCTGCTGGGTGAGTCCAAACTGCCAATCTGTTGGTTCGCAGTAGAGCATTTAACCACTGCATCACCAGGGCTCCTTTCTAAGAGTTTACACCCGCAGACACAGGTTCAGAAGAGGCTTGTAGTTAGTGAACACCAAGGCCAATGTTTACTCACACCAACAGCCGTGCTCCACACTGACTCACCACACCACCTCGCAAAAGGAGAGTACAGAACACATCCACGACAAACCAACACGGCGGCCTCTCTCCCAGGGGCAGCTTCCTCCACAGCACACTCGCACAGGCTTCGGGGCTTGCCTCCTGCCTCACAACAGGTGTGGGTAACCACAGCCACCATGCATTCCACTGTGCTAATACGTCATTTCCTCTAATTCCTCATCACAGTCCTGAGAGGGAGGCACTGGCCACATCTGACAGATGAAAAGCTGAGGCTCTGAAAATTCAGCAGTGTGGCCAATATCATACAGCCGCGTAAGAGCTAGAATTCAAACCCACATTTCTCTGATTCCAACTCCTGCATCACAAACTGTGGGCTTATGTTTTAGATGACCCCTTCCTCCCCCAAGCTAGATTTCACCAATTTTTGTCACCTCACTTAAAGAGGGATCCAAGATGACAGAAGAGTCCTAGTCTACATTTCCTGCACATTAGAAGGAACCTCTAACAGCTACCAGGGACAATCTCTGCAGAATGTATCCAACTGTCATGTAACTGATTTTTATCCAGGTACACGGGTTGCCCTCTTCAGCAGTTGCGTTTAAAACCATTCATCTGGACAGCCAGGTCCAGATCAAGATGAAATCAGAAAACATTGGCTGGGCAACACCCTGTCTTTTATAGGTTCAAGTCATTGTGTTCAGTGCCCACAGAGAGCCAGATGCTGCCCCCACCCAAGAGTATTCCAGCTGGGATGGCACCACCGTGGCCCACCTGCACAGGATTTAGCATAATGAGGAAGAAATCATTCTTTGGGGAGCCAGAAAGGTTCCCGGCCAAAGGTAGGCCCAGAGGTATTAAGCGTAAGGACCCAATGTGCTGCTGGAATTGCCTAAAAGCTACTAGTCTTTGCAGATGGATATCTTCAAAAAATCCCTCTTCAGTGGGAGGGATTAACTTTCTCAATAGGTCATTTCCTGTAGATACGTGGGCACTGTCCTGGGTAGTATGAAATTGGGACACTGAACTTACCCTACTAGACAACTTCGCAAGAAACTTCAGTGCTTGGGATTCTCTTCTTTGGGGAAATCCCCAAGTTTTGCATACTACCTTCACCGTCCAAACTATTGTTGTATTGCTGTTAGCTACTGTCGAGTTGGTTCCAGCTCATAATGATCCTGTGCACTACAGAACAAAACACTGCCCAGTCTTGCACCATGCCCACAATCGTTTTTATGCTTAAGTCCATTGTTGTGGCAACCGTGTCCATCCATCTTGTCGAGGGTCTTCCCGTTTTCACAGACCCTCCACTCTACCAAGCATGATGCCCTTCTCCAGGGACTGATCCCTCCTGACAACATGTCCAAAGTATGTAAGATGCAGCCCTGCCATCTTTGCTTCCAAGAAGCACTCTGGTTGTACTTCTTCCAGAGCAGATCTGTTTGTTCTTTTGGCAGTCCATGGTACATTCAACATTCTCCAACACCACAATTCAAAGACATCAATTCTTCTTCTGTCTTCTGTGTTCACTATCCAGTTTTTACATGCATATGATGTGACTGAGAATACCATGGCTTGGATCTGGTGCACTTTAGTCTTCAAGGTGAGCAACACCTTTACTTTTGAATACTTTAAAGAAATCCTTTGCAGCAGATTTTCCCAGTGCAATGCATCTTTTGATTTCTTGACTGCTGCTTCCATGATGTGGACCCAAGTAAAATGAAATATTTAACAATCCCAATCATTTCTCCATTTATGATGATGTTGCTTACTGGTCCACTTGTGAGGATTTTTGTTTTCTTGATGTTGAGGTGCAATCCATACTGAAGGCTGTGGTCCTAGATCTTCATCAGTAAGTGTTTCAAAGCTTCTTCACTTCCAGCAAGTAATGTGGTGTAGTCTGCATGACACAGGTTGTTAATGAGTCATCCTCCAATCCCGATGCCTCATTCTTCTTCATATAATCCAGCTTCTCCAAATATTTGCTTGGCATACAGATTAAAAAGGTATGGTAAAAGGATACAACCTTGATGCACATCTTTTAAACCACGCAGTCTCCCCTTGTTCTGTTCACACTACTGCTTCTTGATCCATACACAGATTCCTTAAAAGCACAATTAAGTGTTCTGGAATTCCCGTTTTATGCAATGTTAGCTGTAATTTGTTATGATCCATACAGTCAAATGCCTTTGCATAGTCCATGAAACACAGGTAAACATCCTTCTGGTTTTCTCTGCTTTCAGTCAACATCCATCTGACAACAGCAATGATATCCCTTGTTCCACATCCTCTTCTGAATCCAGCTTGAATTTCTGGCAGTTTCTTGTCAATAAACTCTTGTAGTTGCTTTTGAATGATCTCAAGCAAGACTTTACATGCATATGATATTGTTCAGTAATTTCAGCATTCAGTTGGATCACCTTTCTTTGGAATGGGCATAAATATGGAACAGCTGTCCTCCAAATTTCTTGGCATAGGCGAGTGAGCACTTCCAGCATTGCATCTGTTTGTTGAAATATTGCAGTTGATATTCCATCAATTCCTGGAGTCTTGTTTTCTACCAATGCCTTCAATACAGCTTCAACTTCTTCCTTCAGTACCACTGGTTCCTGATCATATGCTACCTCGTCAAATGGCTGAACATCCACCAGTTCCTTCTGGTATAATGACTCTTGTGTACCCCTTGATCTTCTTTTGATGCTCCTTGAGTCATTTAATATTCTGTGTAGAATCCTTCAGTATTGCAACTTGAGGCTTGAATTTTTTCTTCAGTTCTTTCAGCCTGAGAAATGTAGAGCATGTTTTTTTCCCTTTTGGTTTTCTGTCTCCAGCTCTTTGCACATGTCATTATAATACTTTGTCTTCTCGAGCTGCCCTTCGAAATCTTCTGTTTAGGTCTTCTACTCTGCCATTCCTTCCTTTGGCTTTAGCTGCTCAACATTTCGAGAGCAGATTTCAGAGTCTCTTCTGATTTCCGATTTGGTCTTTTCTTTCTTTCCTGTCTTTTTAATGACCTCTTGCTCTCCTCACGGATTATATCTTTGATGTCATTCCCCAGTTCATCTGGTCTTTGGACATTAGTGGTCAACACATCAAATCTGTTCTTCAAATGGTCTTTAAACTCCGGAGGGATATACTCAAGGTCACGTTTTGGCTTTTGTGGACTTGTTCTAATTTTCTTCAGTTTCAATTTGAATTTGCATATGAGCAATTAACGATCTGTGCCACAGTCAGCATCTGGTCTTGTTCTGACTGCTGATATGGAGCTTTTCCATCATCTTTTTCCACAAATGTAGTTGATTCGGTTCCTGTGTATTCCATCTGGTGAGGTCCATGTGTACAGGCACTGTTTGTGTTGGTTAAAAAAGGTATTTGCAAATGAAGAAGTCACTGGTCTTGTAAAATTCTATCATGCAATCTCTAGTACTATCACGAAGGCCATTATCTTCCAACTACCAATCCTTCTTTATTTTCAACTTCTGCATTCCAGTCACCAGTAATTATCAGTGTATCCTGATTGTATGTTCTATCAATTTCAGACTGCAGAAGCTGGTGAAAATCTTCAATCTATTCATCTTTGGCCTTAGTGGTTGGTGCGTTAAGTTTGAATAGTAGTTGTATTAACTGGCCTTCCTTGTAAGTGTATGAATATTATCCTATCACTGATGCACTTCAGGACAGATCTGAAATGTTCTTTTTGGTGATGAACACAACACTATTCCTCCTCAAATTTTCATTCCCAGCACAGTAGACCATATGATTGTGGGATTCAAAATGGCCAATACTGGTCCATTTCAGCTCACTAATGCCTAGGATATCAGGACTTATATGCTCCATTTCATTTTTGATGATTTCCAGTTTTCCTAGATTCCTACTTCATACATTCCATGTTCTAGTTACTAATGGGTGTTTGCAGCTATTTCTTCTCATTTTATGTTGTGCCACATCAACAAACAAAGATCCCGAAGGCTTAACTCCATCCACGTCATTAAGGCCGACACTACTTTGAGGAGGCAGAGGCAGCTCTTCCACAGTCGTCTTCTGAGTGCCTTCCAACCTAGGGGACTCATTTTCTGGCACTATTATTCCTAAGGTTTCCCCTGGCTAATTCTTTTCAGAAGTAGAATGCTCATCCTTCTTCCTAGTCAGTCTCAGTCTGGAAGCTCAGCTGAAATATGTCTACCATGGGTGATCCTGCTGGTACCAAAATACCAATGCTGTAGCTTCCAGCATCACAGCAACATGCAAGCCTCCACTGACAAACAAGTAGGGGTCGCTCACTCTATCTTTACTCCTCCTGTCAGCCATCCAAGCTATTGGTACATCATTTTAAGGAATCATTGTTGTTTATCCCTCACAAGATCCCCAATTATGAAAGATGTTCTTATCAACTTGTCTTGATGTCTTCATTTTCTGAGACATTTATGCGCCCAAAAGAGCTTCTGCTGAACACGTGACAACCAGCATTCCCAGAGCAAGTTTCTGGAATTTGAATCAAAGGCAAAAGCCTTTTACATTTGGGAAACCTGGGTGGCCTCACTGTAGGCACACAGAGATTTCTGTTAGGTTCCTAAGTAAAGAAAATAGTTTTTAGTCCTTCTTCAAACTCAAGGATCAGAATATTGGGCTGCAAACCACTGCTCAGATCACAGAATCCACAAAAATATGACAAAGTCAGTCTCCCAAAGCCTTGGTTTTCCTCTTCTCTCAAAGGAGACCATGAGTTCCTCATAGTTTTACCAGTTGCTCTGGACTCAGAAACACCTCATGCCAACCCACGTGTGCTGAAGTTAAACTGCTCCACAGGGTTTTCACTGACTGATCTATTTATTTTTTTAATGGACTTCAGGTCAAAATTTACAGCTTGAATTTTTCATTCAAAACTTTATATCCCTATTGTTCTCTGACACTAGTTTCCATTCCCACAGTGCCACAGCACACTCTGTCTTTCCACCCCAGTTTCCTTGTGTCTCTTTTTCCACTTCCTGTGTCTTCCTGACTTCCCATCTTGCTTTTGGACTGGAGTTGCCCACTTGGTCTCACATATTTGTCTCAACTAACAAGCATACTTCTCATGTATGTCACTGTATTGTAAGTCCATCAAGTGGGCTTTTGGTTTCAGTTTGGGATTCACAGGGTGCTCACGGACCACAGTTTCAGCAGTTCTCCCAGGTGACCAGCAACTCTGGTCTTTTTTCTTGAATTTGAATTTTGTTTTACATTTTTCTCCCTCTCTGTCCAGGACTCTCTGTTGTGATCCTTTCAGAGTGGTCACTGGTGGTAGCTGGGCGCTAGCTATCTCTTCTGCTCTCAGGCTGGTATAGTCACAGTTCCTTTAGTCCTTGGGGATATTTTCCTGTGTCTTTGGTTTTCCTCGCTTTCTCCTACTCCAGATGGGGTAAGACCAACAGATGTATGTTAGATGGCCACTTATAAGCTTTTAAGACCTCAGACACTGCTCTTTAAGATGAGATATGGAACCTTTTCCTTGGGAGCTGTGGTATACCAACTGATCTAGATGTCCCCCTTGACTATGGCGTCCAGTTCCTAGCCTCAGCTACTGGTCCATCAAAGTGTTTAGACACATCTAGGACACCCAGGATATCCATGCCTTTGCTTGGGGCCAGTTGTGCTCACTTTCCCTACATTGTGTGTTGTTGCTCTCTTCACCAGAGTTGACACTTTTGTCTACTCTCCAGTTCTCTTTAAGTTGAGGTGCCATCTACAGTGAAGGCTGCAGTCCTTAACTTTCATCAGGAAAAGCTTCAACTGCTCTTCACTTACAGCAAGCAAAGTTGTGACATCTGCATATCACAGGCTGTCAGAGAGTCTCCCTCCAATAATGATACCACATTCTTCGTCACATGGTCTGGCCTCTCAGATTATTTGCTTAGCACATACATGGAACAAGGGTGGTGAAGGATTACAACCTGATGCACACTCTTCCTAAGTTTAATCCATGCAGTATTCCCCTGTTCTGTTCGAATGACTGCCTCTTGGTCTACGTTCAGGCTTCTCATGAGCACAGTAAGTGTTCTGGAATTCCCATTCTCTGCAATGCTATCCATAAGTTGTTATGATCCACACAGTCAAATGCTTTTGCATTGTCAATAAAACACAGGTAAACATCTTTCTGGCATTCTCTGCTTTTAGTCATGATCCATGTGACATCAGCAGTGACATCCCTTGTTCCACATTCTCTTGAATCAAGCTTGAATTTCTGGCAGTTCCTTCTTGATGTACTGCTGTCACCGCTCTGGAAGGCTGAGTCCTTATTTCCTAAATTTATAACTGGAATAGACCTATTTGGCAACTGACAGAATCACCACAGCGGCCCTCTGAATTGCAAAGTAACCGCTATCACAGTAGAAGGAACCAAGTGGAAGCCTGTGAAATTTTCCTACCTTACTGGGATAGTAAGCCAATTATTGCCACCTGGGGGAGTTGTAGAGCTTTGTACCACTATCAACACTTGAAAACTGCAGCTGCTGTTCAAGATGTGGTACCTTGACTGAAACAAATCAATATAGCCCCTAGCTTCTGGCAGACAACCTTTAGTGTGGCAAATACTCTTATCTCTGTACCAGTTGGCAAGAATTGCCAGAAGCACTTTGCTTTTACCTAGCATGACCAACAGTATATCATCACGGACTTGCCTCTTTGTTATACAGATTCTGCAACTGTCATCTCTCTTCTCCAGTATCTTGATCATATTGATGTTACACAGTACATCACACTGCTTCAGTACATCGATGTCAGCATACTGTTTGGAACTGACGAACAGGAAGGGACAAGAACTTTAGATGTTTTAGCAAGTTCAAGCCAGTGAGATAAATCCCATTCTTGCTCCCAAGGAATTTATCAGTCAATGTCTGGCCACAGAAGAGGGAACTACAATAGGTATTTTAACAGAGAGAATTTAGAAATTAGTCACGCAGGTCTTGGAGGATGTAAGAAAGGAAGACTGAGATAACAGACAGTGACGGCAGAAGTGGTTACCACCCCTGAGACTGGCGTAACAAAGGAAGGAGGAGGAGGGATACCGGAGACTGTGGCTCAGACTGAGTCAAGATTATCGCCTGGCTGCTGCCATTATCTCTACATCTTGGAGGAAGGGATCCCACGTAGCTGGAACCCAGGCCTTTAAAGAGAAGGTACTACTAGATTATTGCTGTCATATCTAAACTTTGCAGTTGTGCTACAGTGATTTACTTAATAGGGTCCTTCTGGCCACAACCTTTGTGAATTCCACACAACGACTGGGTGGGGCCATGAGAATAAGGTACCTGTGCTAACCAAAAGACTGGCAGTTGGAATCTGCCAGGTGCTCCTTGGAAACTATGGGGCAGTTCTACCCCGTCCTGTAGGATTGCTACGAGTCAGGATCAACTCGATGGCAGTGGGTTTGGTACTTTTTTGTTTTTGTTTTTTCCCTTTTGGTTAGTGCCAGTATCACAGAGTACGGAAAGGTAGGCTTGGGGCTGAAACACTGCACCTTGACATCCAGCACAGGTTCCCCGGCAAGAGCAGAGTCTGTCTTGATACGCCATACATTGTAAGTGTTAGTTTCTCCTCCCCTTTCATCGCCCCTGACCCCTGGTCCCATGACAGTGCAACTGGAGAAGCCCTGATAAGCCCAGTCCCTGGATCTGCCCAGGACTGTAGGCAGTAGCCAGGGGCCAAGGCCAAGGCAAGGCGTGAAGGAAGAGGAAAAAGCTATCTTTGTGCTTCTTGATGGTTTCTAGTACCGGGTCTTTACCTCTCATAATTCTGTATTTTGAGTCTCTTGGTATAAGCCTTATTTCCAAAGTTTCTTCCTCACTTATGGCAGATGGACGGGTGCTCTAGTTGTCCCTGAATTCCTTCTTTACAGTTTTCAATGCCTCTTACCATCCCAGTCTTCCTTTCCCAAAACATCCTCATCCCCGGAAACATCCTGACTTGTTTCAGGGTACTTAACGGTGTCTGGGCATTAGCTCTGGAACTAAGCTGCACTTCAATACCACCTTGCCCTCCCCACCCCCCCGCCTAAAGGCTGTGAGTTAGAAGTGGATTATTGCTGTAAGAGATTTTTCCTGGTTAATGTATGTCCACTTGCTTCTTTGTTTTTCTCCCTAAAACAGCAAGATTATGGGCAAGCTGAGTTTGCAAAGCTATTTGTACCAATTACTCCCGAAGAGGGTTATCAAGTGCAACCTGGCCTCTTTTCCAGTCCATCCCCTGTGAATTGGCCTCATTTTCAGTGTTTCTCTTTTCCGGCATGGAATAATTCAGTCTCCTTACTCTTCTTTCCAAGGGAAGGTCCCAGGTGGCAAAGTCATCTCATTCTTTACCCTTACTGATCTGTTTCAACACTGGTGGAAAAGAAGGCCATGCTGTGTAACTCCAGCATCTTCTAGAATTTTTATCAGTGGCTGCTGGTCTTGTAACATGGGGAGCAGGCATGATTCTGCTCCCACCCCACGCTACCCTTACTGGGGTCTAGGCCAAATTCTGTAGTCCATGAGCAATCACAGCTGTAGAGCACATCACAGCCTCACAGCCACTGTCCCCTGACTTGAGATGTAACTGAAACCCAGAGCTGTAATGAAACCCAAGGCTGTAATCTTTACAGAAGCAGATGGCCCTATCTTTCCCCCAGAGCCACTGGTGGGTTCCAACCACAGTCCTTATGGCTAGCAGCTGAGCACTCAACCACTGTGCCACTAGGACTCCTTTACTTGAGCTGTAGTGACCAAGAAAAAAAAAAAGAGCCAAGTCCTCACTGAGGCACAGAGGGGCTCACCTGAGACTCTTTCAAAAACCTTAATCTCCCTGGAGCAGTGCTTCTTTGCTAATCCTGTAATTTCACTTTTTGTCTGTCTTTTTGGGAACTATCCACTTACCCGGGAGGCCGCAGCAATGGGCTCAGGCATAACAACGACTGCCAGTGTGGCAGAGGACTGGGCAGCGTTTCCTTCTGTTGCACACAGGGTCAGCATGCGTCGGAGCCAGTTCACAACACCTAGCCGTAACACCTAACCGCAACCACCTACCATGGAAATGTCTGTCACTTAATAGGAGGAAGAGAACAAGATAGGATTGCCTAACTCTTGAATAAAGGCCACGTCTCCATGGAGCTAACTCTTTGGGCCAATAATTTCACAAAGGGATTAAAATATCAGAACTATTGAGCCCCCGCTCCATGCCTGCTGTTTTTGTGGGAGCTAAATAGAACTACTCTATTCTCTTTTCCTGTATGGCTTTACTGTTTTAGACAATATTTATATCTATTAAATTCTTATTTAAGAAAAGAATTACCCTAATGAAAACCTTCTTTTGACTTTTCTTTAATAGGCCATTATTTCGTGTTCCCCCTCCCCAAATGCCTCCCTACTACTGTTACCTTGCCCAGAAATAACAGAACCGGGGCTACAAGGTAGTAGTGGGAAAAATGGACTTGTGAGGCAGCTGAACCCAGTTTCAAATCCCAGCTCTGATATTTACTAGGTTTGTGACTTCATTTCTCTGAGCCTCAGTTCTCTAATTTGCAAAGTTGATGTAGCAAAACCTCACTGTCAAGATCAGAAGAAAAAAAAAAAAAGGAAATACACACAAAGAGTTTAGTACAGAGTCGGACATTTAGTAGGGATCCAGTATATGGTAGCTATCCATTTTCACTAATTTGTCACATATGCCATTTTATTTATTCCTCCCTGTTATGGGTTGAATTATGTCCCATTAAAATATTTACCATAAATATTTAACCCCTATTCCTATGAATACAATGCTACCTAGGAATAGGTCCTTTGCTGTTACAGTAATGTGATCAGATCAGTGCAGCATGTGTTTTAAATCCATCACCTCTGACATATGAAAAAACAAGTAGATAAGGCACAGAGTCCAAAAAAAGAAAAAAACCAAACCCAGTGCCACCGAGTTGATTCCGATTCATAGTGACCCTACAGGTCAGAGTAGAACTGTTCCATAGAGTTTCCAAGGAGCATCTGGTGGGCTTACACTGTCGACCCTGACACAGCATGTAGCCACTACACTACCAGGGTTTTCAAGGTACAGAGAAGGAACCACAAAAGACTGATGTCATGTGGAGATCACTAACAACCAAGAAAGAGCCGCTGAAAGAACCAAGAACTTTCCCTGAGAGAGCGTCTCCAAGAGTCAGCCCTCTGTGTTCACACTGTAAACCTCCTAAACACAATGAGGAAATTATCGAACAATATCATTAATATCACACACAAGTCACATGTTGCTGAAGATCATTAAGAAACGGTCGCAGCACTACATGAACAGGGAACTGCTAAAAATTCAAGCCGGATTCAGAAAAGGATGAGGAATGAGGGATATCATTGCTGATATCAGATGGACTTTGGCTGAAAGCACAGAGTACCAGACAGATGTTTGGGTATCCAAAGGCATTTGACTGTTTGGATCATAACAAATTATAGATGACATTGTGAATAACAGGGATTCCAGAGTACTTAACTGTACTCAACAGGAATCTGTACACAAGACCAAGAGGCAGTCATTTGAACAGAACAAGGAGATATTGTAAGGTTCAAAATCAAGAGAAGTATGCATTAAGTTTGTATCCTTTTACCATAGTTATTCACTCTGTAAGCAAAGTGAATAATCCAAGAAGCTGGACTATTTGAAGAAGAATGGGGCATCAGAACTGGAGGAAGACTCCTGAACAACCTGGATATGCAGATGTTACAACCTTGCTGTGATACATTTACTGGCGAAGATCAAAGACCACAGCCTTCAGTGCAGGTGACCTCAACGTCAAGAAAACAAAGCTGTCACAACTAGACCAGTAAGCAAAATCATGATCAATGAAGACAGGACTGATGTTGTCTAGTTCATTTTACTTGGATCCATAATCAACACCCATGGAAGCAGCAGTAAAGAAAGCAAATAACAAGGGTGACTGCTGTCTGTGGTCTTAAAAGCTAGCAAGCAGCCATCTAAGAAGCATCAGCTGGTCCCATCCCACCTAGAGCAAAGGAGAAAAGACATAAGGAAAATATGAGCCCAAGAGTCAGAAAGGGCTACATAAACCAGAGATTATATCAACAGGAAACATGAAGAACTAGATGGTGCCTGGCTACCACCAGTGAGTCCCCTTACAGGGAACTCAACTAAGAGTGTCTGATGGAGCAGGACCAATGTGGAGTACAGACCTCAAACTCTACAAAAAAGACCAGACTCGATGGTCTGACAGACTAGAGGTTTCCGCCAAAGACATAGCCCCTGGATTCTCTGTCAGCCCAGAACTGAAACCATGCCTGAAGCCCACTCTTCAGACAAAGAATGAACTGGTCTAGAAATAAGACATAAAATAGTGCTGGTGAAGAGCGTGCTCCTTGGCTTAACTCGACTCAGGAGACTAACTGGGCAGCTCCTGTCCAGAGATGAGATGAAAAGGCAGAAGAGGACAGGAGCTGGCTGAATGGGTATGAGAAATACAGGGCAGAGACGAGGAGTGTCTGTCACAGTGTGGGGACAGCAGCTGAGGCCACATACCAAAGTATAAGTTTTTGCAAACTTTCACTTAAAACACAGTATAAAAAAATTAAATGACATACGGCAAAGGGCAAATCTGTTGAAGGCCTCTTTAAAGAGGTAAAAAGCAAAGACATCACTTCAAGGTCTAAGGTTCACCTGACTCAAGCATGAGAAAGCAGGACAATGTGGAAGACTGGAAAATAATTGACACCTTTGAATTAGGAAATTGGTGAGGAATGCTGGATATGCTACAAGCTACCAGAAGAATAAGAAACTTGTCTTGGAAGTACGACCAGAATGCTCCTTCGAAACAGAGGGGGAGACTGTGCCTCATATACTTTGGACATGTTATTAGGAGGGATGAGTCCCTGTGGAAGGACATCATGCTCGATAAAGTGGAGGGTCAGTGAGAAAGAGGAAGGCCCTCAACAAGATGGACTGATACAGTGACCACAATACTGGGCTCAAGCATGACTGTGAAGATGGTGCACGAACGGGGAGTGTTCCATCCTGTTGCACATGGGGTACGTAATACTCACAACTGGCTTGATGGCACCTGACAGGTTTCCAGGTGATGCTAATGCTGCCGGTTAGGGACAAATTTTGAGAATCACCAGTAGGGCAATCACTCTAAAAATCTATTATATGTAAGTATCACCTTGAGAGCTTGTTAAAATGCAGATTCTGATTCAGTCCATCTGGGGTGGAAATGCAAATTCTTCAAACTGCTTTACTCCAGAATGAACTTAGGGTCTCTGGGGAAGACACAGAGGCAGCTCTAGGGCATATACTTGTGGTGGTGTTGTAGGTTCCCTCTACAAAGGGGCTCTGAGTCTGACTTGGGTCTGGAAACTGGGTCCCAAGGCTGTGCCTTTCCATTATAGTAAATCAAGTTAGGTTTCTACCTACAAAACTTATTATGCAGAAAATTCACATTCAGATAGCTGTCCTAATTTACTCCTAGAGATATTCTCATCAACTATTACTAAAGATCCCTCTAAATAAAACATTTTAACTACCACTCCATCTCTGCTGTTCATTTTGCTAAGTGTGTCCACCTTGTCTTTTTTGCTTATAGTCTATTACCCTCGGTCTCTGCTCCTCTGGGACCCCATAATCCTCAATGAGCTCAAAGAGCCTATCTCAAAGACAGCACACCTCACACTGTTACAGTCATCTCAGGGAGGACAATGACCTCACAACTCAGCACGGGTACTCCCTTAATGCACTTCTCTATTTCCCCAATGTCTTATTGAAGAAGATATCCTTTGTGGTGGAGAGCAGGTCATACTTAAGAAATCTGCACCAACATACCTATTCCTTAAGCCCTCCTCTATGTTATACAAGAGAAGTTCTGGCATCTGGACCACACTGAGGGTAAGCTCTCTGCGTCCAAATTCCACCCACTGAGAAAACTAAATTGTCAGAGTTCCAATCATGTAGCTAAAAAGATTCAATGCAGCACCTCTGATAATACACCAACATCAAGAAGCCTAAATCAGTACACGGACTTCCTGGGAGTGCAAACAGTTAACGTGCTTGGCTGCTAACCTACATGCTGATGGTTTAAGTTCACCCAGAGGCATGCAGAAGCGTGGTGATTGAAGTCTACTCAGTGCGTGCACACACACACACACCCCTCCTTGTTCTCATACCCTTAGAATCTAGATTTCTGGTAATATAAATTACAGAATATTCCAATTATTTTGCATTATAAGCTGTTTCCACACAGTCCAGAGTACACTTGACACTTTGGAGCACTCTGCAATCTGACTCTGTTCATGGGTCTAGACGTAATAAGGGGAGTGTGGCATAGGGGCTGCGGTGGACAGTCATTCAGGGGAACCCATTTCCAGCCTTCCCACTTCAAGTGCCTAACTCTTTCTCAAAGGTCTGTCAGGGACCTAAGAAAACAGATGTTATCTGGCTGGCGAAGAACGGGTCAGAAAGTCAACTCCTCATCATCAGCTCTAACTGAAGCCAGTTCAGTTCTATCACGATAAGAAATGGGACACAAAAGAAGTTACAAGAGCTGCCTCTAAGCTACCCAGGGATTCAGAGGCTACCAAATGCTCCCGGCAACTGGAAACTGAATCTAAAACAGGTTAACAGAAAAGCTCTTCCATCTCACTCAGTTTTAATGCCTAACGTCATAACTACATGCAAGACAAGAAAAGCACGGCCACTTAATTTCTGATAAAATCAAATTAAAACAAGCAGAGTGAAGAAGAGCTGTACAAAGGCACGTACGCTCGCTTATTAGATTCACTGTTATAAAATACCACCTTTTCTGAAAAATTTTAGGTGACCAGAATGGCTGAGGTTTCAAGTATAGTTTAACTTTGCCTTCTGGCTAAACTTACAGATCCATGTTTACTACTATGAGTCATGTGCATGTCAGTGAAGGAGGTGCAAAGCAGAGAGAGAAGGGCACACTCAAGAGAAGATGCTAGAACTAAGCAGTGAGGCTCACATTTAAACACTGCTTATCTCCTGTTTGTGACCAAGGCCAATCTTAGAAAGAAGACATCCTTCTGTAGCTGAATGACAGAGTAAAGTAGCACTAAAAAGCGTTAAACATTAATAAGCAGTTATTATATTTGCTGGTTGCATGTGATCACTAGTGCAGAGAATAAACCAGAATGATGGATTTGTTTTTTCCATGCAGAGCATGACTAAATGCCTACTGGCACGTTGCTATATCTAGCATCGATAAAGTGTTTCTGACTATATACATCATTTGAAAATTTGTGGAAAGTGGGTTTGAGAAAAGGCAACAGAAAAATATCTTTTAATCATAATCTCACACACCATTTTATGAGGACGACTTTTTTTTATCACGATTGAGTGAAAGTTTATGATACAATTCAAATTTGCATGCCCACCTATCTGCAGTCCCCTCTGCTCTCCTTGCCTGGTGACAGCACACTCCTCCTTTCCATTCCATACACGTCATATCCTCTTAACAACCTCCTGTTCCCTCCTCTCTACCCCCCAACTCCCCTCTAGTAAGAGGCCAGTAGGATGACAGCCTATAGATGCACAGAACCATAAAGTGTACACACGATATAGAAACTCTGTGTCTCCAAGTCCAATCCATTCCTATCCGGAGAGTTGACCTCCGTAATGATCTGTGATCAGGGGCAGCATCAGGTCTAGCGGCCATGCTCCCAGGGGAACTCCCAGGCCTTTGGATCATCAATTGTAGTTCTTTAGTGGAGTTCTTAGAGTATACCCCTTTTCTGAAGAAAACATTTTGAACCACATTTCCTAAGAATATATATTAACCATTTTGGATCAGGTTTAAAAAAATTACACTGGGAATTTTATTAAAATTGGGTCACTTTTATTAGCACAAGTTTAGCTTCACTGGCTTGGCTTAGCTTCTGTTATTAAAGCACAAGGGTTCTAAGGAAGAAGAATACTTTAAGGTTAAAGTCACCCATTCTGAGTAATTATAATCACATAAACCTTGTTTTTTTGGTTTAAACTAAGACCACAGGCTTAGTGGTTCTGAGGCAGATTTTTGGTCACAACGTCAATAAAAAAAAAAAATGTTTGCAGAGCCAAGTGTTACGGGTTGCAAACCACCAGTCAGTAATATTTTCCTCACTTTCAACTTATTTTTGGACTGCTGAAAAGATAAATTCTCACTTGATACTTTAAACATGACTCACCCTGGCAGAGGAGATACTGTTTAGTGGTGCCAACCTTACCAAAGTTGGCCCTACTGCAGGCAAGACAGGGAAGAAAACAAAAAGAACACAACTGACTAAGGACAACCACTAAAACTAAGACTACAAATGGACAACTCAAGGATCAAAACTTCTATTACCTCAGAACTCTCACTGAGTACTTCTAGCCTATTTTCTGAGAACTTGCTAAAACCAGCAAGGTGCTCCACCTACCCTTCTCAGAGGGTATTATATAAAGAGTATTTATATTGATTCAGATGCTCTGCGTAATTAAGCACGCTTCTGCTTCACACTAGCTTTATAGACCTTTCTTAAATGAACGAGAGAGACTGAATCTCTTAAACCACAACTAATAGCCGAATTCCTTTAAATCAAGGTTTCAGAAGACCAGCTGCCTCAAAACCTGCTGTGTGTTTGTAGTTATTCCCGAAGGCAGACTGGCTTTCTTTTGCCTTGCCTTTTTTAGATAAGGTATTCTCTGCAAGACTCTTACAGACCAAATAGCTGTATGAAATATCTAAACCTTTCAATCAATTTACACTGTTGACTTTCACCTTATCAGTATCACTTGAATGAAGAGAAACCATACTCAGAATTATTATATCAAATATTAACCCACGTTTTTCTTCCATAATAATATACGATAAATCAACCTATTGCCACTGAGTCAATTCTGACTTTTAGTGACCCTACAGGACAGAGTAGAACTGCCACATAGGGCTTCCAAGGAGCAGCTGGTAGATTTGAACTACCAACCGTCAGCAGACAAGCTCTTGACCACTATACCACCAGAGAGCCTATAAAAAACCCACCACCACCAAGTTGATTCTAACTCACAGTGACCCAACAAGACAGTAGAACTGCCCCACTGGGTTTCCAAGAAGAAGGCGGTGGATTAAAACTGCTGACCTTCTGGTTAGCAGCTGAGCTCTTGAACCACTGGACCACCAAGGTTCCATTTGTCCTTCAGTCTTTCCTTGTATAATCCCCTTGGTTAACAGAGTTCCCTTTCTTTCTTTCAGAATGTATTAATGAAAAGCATGAGAATGTTCACTTTAGAGAGATGCTGTCCAATTTCTTATGGTACAAGAGCAATGAATCAAGAGCAAAATTAGAATTGCCTTACTCTTTAACCAAGGAGCTGAAGTGCAGTGGTTAAGCACTCAGCTGCTAACTGAAGGGTCTGTCCGTCTGAATCCATCAGCAACTCCATGGGAAAAAAAGACCTGCTGATCTCCTCCCCTAAAGATCATAGCCTTAGAAAGCCCACGGGCAGTTCTACTCTGTCCTGCAGGGTCATTGGGAGCTGGAACTGAGTCTTCACTGCATTCTTTCTACCTGTGCTCTTCTGAAGCAGCAAAGGTGCCAGAGCACAATTCTGCCACTGACTGTACCTATTACCATAAGAAACCTTGCTTAGGTGGAGAGGAGGAGAAAGGAGACTCTTGGGAGGATGAGACATGTATGGAGCAGAGAGGAGTAGTGTGCTGTCACCGGGCAGGGAGAGAGCAGTGGAAGTTGCATACAGGTGGGCATGTAAATTTATATGGGAATGTACATTTTCACTCAGTCATAATAAAAATAAAAATAAAACCACCACCACAACTAACAAAACAGCTGGCTTCAAATAAATTCTGACTCACAGTGATCCCATGTATGTCAGAGTAAAAAAGAAAAGAAACCTTGCTGCTCCCTGCTGCACCCCTTTTCTCAAAACCTTGTGAATCCAACTGCAGCTTGCTGTCCCACATCCCAGTGTCTCCACAGTGGAGATGCAGCCAGCATGCTCCTAACTTGTCCCATACCCCAGAGATCTTTCAAACAGAGATGGTTTCAATGTCACTCAAAAATTCTCCTTCACTGGAGTCTCAACCCTGTTTGTAAGAGTGCTGCTTGCACTGAAGATTTTGGCCCCTGACCCAACGTTTTTCTTCCTAACTTACAATTTTTTTGGACAATTTGAAATCCATGAAAACCATCCATTCAGCTTCTCCAAGCACATTTTGCTGACTTCTATCACAGTAACTTTAACCGCTCCATGGAGCTTAGCTCCTAGAACTTCACCTTTGACACATTACAGCAAAAAGTTCTTTTTGATTCTTCTACCTTTCCCATGAAGCCTACTTTCTCACTGAACCACCATCTCTAGGCAACCCACCCCTCCACCTCTCCTGACCCAACAATCCCTCAGGCTTCTCTCCCCCCACCTAGCGTGTGCCTTGAAGTCCATCATTTCAGCAGCATTCATTGGTCACTGCTTTGTCCCTCTCCATGTTTCGATGAACCTATTCACCTGCTTTCTCTCTTTCTGCTTCTATCCACTAACTCCTAGTAGGGAAAATCTAAGTGTACACTGATGGGCAACTAAAGTGAATATGGGCTTTCTAAACAAGGCACCAAACTAATTTGCTCTGGTTTGATCCCCTGCTGATAATCCACCTTTGTGCCCCAGATATACTGACTCAGAATGTACAGCTTAACAAGATCTGCAGGTGATTCGTATGTATAAATAATTCAACAAGATTTTCAGGTGATTCTTATATATAAACAAGGGGATCTTGTTAAAATATAGATTCTGACATAATAAAATATAGATTCTGACGATAATAAGGAATATGCTTACCCTGTACAGTTATTACTGTTATCTCCATAGGGTCACCATCCCCATTTTACATATTAGAATATTAAGGCACAATATCAATAAATGGTGGTAAGAAGCTTAAATACAGGTTTCTCTACTTCCAAAGTTTATGCTTTTTCAGTGTTACCTAAGCCCTGCCCCTTTAACACTTGGAGGGGGCTAAAGAATCCATCACATGCTTTCAGGTTTCTAACTGTAGGAACGGAGAGGACTCAGCTGTCCATTAGACGCAGGACTTTTCTAAAGAGTTCCAAGGAAAGTCAAAACCAAAATCAAAACCCACTGCCATCAAGTCAATTCTGACTCCTAGCAACCTTATAGGACAGACCAGAACTGCCCCATAGAGTTTCTAAAGAGTATCTGGTAGATTTGAACTGCTGACCTTTTGGTTAGCAGCTGTAGAACTTAACCACTACACCACCAGGGTCTCCATAATTTCACTTTTTTAGAAAGACAGAGCTTCAGTGTGTTTACGTTAGCTTTGAAGATATCTATGGTTCCACAGAAATAGGTTTGCCAAAAAAAGAATATTAATGAAATGGTGCCTTATGAATCTTAACTGAAACATATATCTGAATCATCTTATTTAAATTGAATTGCTATGATCTTTTATTATCTAACAGTCTTACTATTGTGGTAAGATATATATAACAGTATTTGCCATTTTAACCACTTTCTTTTCTTTATTGTGGTAAAATATATATAACAAAACATCTGCCATTTCAACTTCTACATGTACAATTCAGTGATATCAATTACAATCACTATGTTATTCAACTATCACCATAGTCCATTTCCAAAACTTTTTTCATCACCGTAAAGAAAAATACAGTAAACATTAAGCAGTAATTCCCCATTTCTCCTTCCCCCCCTCAGCCCTGATACCATCCTTTAATCTACTTTGGTCTCTACACATTTGCCTATTCTAGATATTTCACGGGAACCCTACTTGCACGGTGGTTAAGTGCTTTGTCTACTAACCAAAAGGTCAGCAGTTTGAATCTGGCAGGTGTTCCTTGGAAACTCTATGGGGACAGTTCTACTCTGACCTATAGGGGCGCTATTTCACCGAAGTAGGATCATGCAATACTCATTTTTTTGTCTGTCTCACTTATTCACGTTTTCAGGGCTCATTCATGTCATCATATATCAACTCTTCATTTTTCTTTATGACATGTAAAATTCTATGACATGCATATTCCACATTTTACTCACTACTCATCTGTTGATGGACACTTGGGCTGTTTTATCTTTCAGCTATTGCGAATAATGCTGCAATGAACACTGCTATGCAAGTATCTCTTTGAGTCCCTCCTTTCAATTCTTTTGAGTATATACTTAGGAGTATGTTTCTTACTTGAGACATTCTTATAATATTCTTATAAATACTGCTTAGGCTGTGGGGAGATTGGAACTCTCTTACACTGTGCCAAATGGTGCAACCTCTTTGGAAAGCAATCTGGTGCTCCCTTAAAAAAATGGATATAGATATACCATTTGACTGAGTAATTCCACTGCTTGGAATAGATCCTACAGAATCAAGGCCATTCACACCAACTGATACATGCACACGAATGTTCATCGCAGCACAGTCCACAACAGCAAAAAGATGGAATCAACCAGATGCCCAACAACAGAGGAATGGATAGGTAAATTATGGTATATATACTCAATGGAACACTATGCAATGATAAAGAACAATGACGATAGCAGGAAACATCTCTTAACCTGGTTTCAACTGGAGGACATTATATGAGTGAAACTAGTCAGTGACAAAAGGACAAAAATTGAATGAGAGCCCTACGATAAGAACTTAAAAACAGACTCACGCATAGAAGAAAGGACTCTTTGATGGCTGCAAGGGTAGGGAGAGAGGGAGGGGGAGGGGGGAGGGTTTAGATTAGATAGTTAATAGAAATTTGGTTGGGTGAAATTGGTGACAGCATACATTAGAAAGAAGATCAATAATAACCAGATTTCAACACAATTTGAGTACTCCTCCCATCTTAACCCAGTACTGCAAGGATAGTATAGCTGGGGCAGGGACCCAGGAACCACGCTCTCGGGTAAAATCGAGGTCAACTGGCACAGCTAGCATTTTGCTAATGAGGACTCTCTGCACCCCTCATCAGTGAGTGGTGTCTGGGGTACAGCAAATGGTCCCAACTCAACAGAAACGGATGATCACCGAGAAATAGAACAATATGGGGAAAAGAGAACCCAGAAGACAGAGAGACCCAGAAGACCCACATGAATGGGTCTCCACACCGACTTGTGACCAGAAGAACCAGATGGTGCCCAGCCACCACCAGCGATAGCCGTGATGGAGCTCACAAAGTTGGGTCTCACTGGCAACGAGAGAATAAATAGGGGTGCACCCTGAGATGTCCACTAAAAGACCTCAATTGATGGTCCGGGGGCTTTGGGGTTCCCCTGAGAGCATGGCCTCTGGCCCTGATGCTGCCCCTGTCCATAAATCATAATGAAGGTCAACTTTTCAGACAGCAATCGATTGGACTTGGCGATGCAGAGTGACCGTATCTTGTGGGAATTTTATGGTTCTATGCACCAATAGGATGTCATCCTGCTGACCTCTTGCTGGAGGAAGGGGAGTGGGTGGAGAGGAGGGGGTAGGAGACTGTTGGGAGGACAGGACACGTATGGAGCAGAGAACAGGGGTGTGCTATCACCGGGCAGGAAGAGCAGTGGGAACGGCATATAGATAAGCATGTGAATTTATATAGGAATGCACATTTTCATTCAATCATAATAAAAAATAAAAAAATATTGCTTAAAATTTAAACCATGACTTTTTTTGAAATCCATCTTTGGAATCGATTACACTTTAAAAAATAATTCTAAAAAATTACCATTCTTAAGTCTGAAATACCTCTTAAACAAATGATTCTTAAACAGATGGCTATATTTGAGATACACACATACAAAATATATTTCCTCAAAATTAAAAAAAATCGGCCTACATAGAGAATATATTTTGATTCTGCCTGCCCAGTTACAACCCCCACTTTATCAGTAACAGCATCTTGATTCTCCTTCAGGCATTACCACTCTCCCCTTCTTTGGCCACACAGCTAAGGATACTTTTTGTCTCCAGTGATGGTTACAAGACCCTGGCCTGGCCACTGACAGTCCCACACTCCTCTGGGCCAGTTGACTGACTCAGAGAAAAGCACAGGAGCCCAACTGGCCAGTGAGAGACTAGCCCTAGGACCTGGCTCAAATTACTGGGACAGAGAAGCTCTTTTCTACAAAAACTACTAATCTAGTAATATTCAGAAGGTCATCTCTTTCACCACTTGGGGCAAACTGCCCAAGGCTGAAGCAAAAGAGAGGTAGAGGCCCAAGAGTGTGATCTGATTACTTGAAGCAGCTGTGACTAAAGCCAACCCCCTAGGGCATTTCCATTACTCACGCCAATACATTTCTTCTGTGTGTTTGCTTGGGCCACTTCAAGCTGGGCTTCTGCCATTTCCAACCAAAACATCCCAACACACCCTATCTGGGTAAAATAACTACAATAATTTTCTAAAATAAAATAAAAGATGGTTGATTTTCGCAGGTTTGTGTAAGAAGCCAAGGCCATCACAGTGAATTCACTTTTATTTTGTTCCAGAAGATAGTGCACCGTTATTTGATTTTGAAGAAACAGCCATCGGGGGTGGGACTCCCTCCCTGATATGCACATGGATCTAACTTACAAGGATTATAGTTCTGTGTGTCTTCACCCACGCTGCCCTCCGTTTCTCAAGTTTCTAAGGTTAATCCTTCCACCTGTGGTTCTGCACCCTCTTGCCTCATCTAGGGTATACCTCATTCACTGTATCTCTCCCTCATCACAGATTATCCCTCCTCAAACCATCCTCAGTTTTTCTTATTCTACTGACTCCTGCCTGTTAGTCTATAGGCATACCACATCTCCGCCACACAAAAAAACAAAAACATACCTTACTATACAAAATCATCCAGCACACAACTGGATAGACATAACTGACAAAAATCTGCCCCCAAACAGTGTAGATGCCAATGATGGCTGTCCCTTGCTGGGTGCCCTCAAGTTGGTTCCATCTCACAGTGAACTTCGTCCTGCACCACCCTCACAACGGTTGTTATGCAACCACTGCGTCAATCCATCTCACTGAGGATCTTCTTTTTTGCTAACTTTCTGTGAACCATAATATCCCCCAGGGGCTGGACCTTCCTGGTAACATGTCCAAAGTACGTGAGATGAAGTTTCGCCATCCTTGCTTCTACGGAACATTCAGGCTGGGCTTCTTCCAAGACATTTCATTCATTCTTCGGGCAGTCCACAGTATATTTTACATATATATAAAACCAACACTATAATTCAAAGGCATCAATTGTTCTTCAGTCTTCCTTATTCACTGTCTAGCTTTAGCATGCACATGACACAATTAAAAATACTGTGGCTTAGGTCAACCACACTTTAGTCCTCAAACTGACATCTTTGCCTCTCAATACTTCAAAGCGGTGTTTTTTGCAAAAGATTCGCACAATGCAACAAGTCCAAGCCACAATGACCTCTTCAGTCCAAGTGGGACTGAAGGGAATGGTTAAAAGACATTCAGTGACTGAAGGAACACCAACTGAGATGTTTCTGCTAAGGAATGCACTGCTTGATGTGCTCACTTGGCTCTGCCAAAAAATCTGGAAGACAGCTTCCAAATTCCTGACCACTGCTCCCCTGGGCATTGACTGCAGACCTAAGTAAAATGAAATTCTTGACAACTTCAATCTTTTCTCTGTTTATCATGATGTTGCCTAATAAGACTAGCTGTGAAAATTTTTGTTTTCATTGTTGAGATGCAATCCACATTGAAGTACAACCGTTGTAGTCTTTAATCGTCATCAATAAATGCTTCAAGTCTTCACTTCCAGCAAGCAAGGATGACTCATCTGCATGCTGTAGACTGTTAATGAGTCATCCTCCAAGCCTGATGCCCCATCTCTTCATGTACTCTAGCTTCTTGGATTATTTGTTCAGCATCCAGATTGAATAAGTATAGTGATGTACCTGACACAGACCCTCCCTGACTTCAAACCATGCAGTTCTCCCTTGTTTTGTCCCAACAACTGCCTCGTGGTCTATGCACAGGTTCCTCACAAACACAAACAAGTGTTCTGGAATTCCCATTCTCTGAAATGTTATCCATAACTTGCTATGATCCTCAGAGTCAAATATCTTTATATACTCAATAAAACACATGTAAACACCCCTCTGGTATTCTCCGCTATTAGCCAAGATCCATCTGACATCAGCAATGATATCACTCATTCCATGTCTTCCTCTGAATCCAACTCAAACTTCTAGCAGTTCCCTATCAATGTACAGCTACAACCACTTTTGAATGAGTCTCTGCAAAATTTTACTTGTGTGTGATACTAGTGGCATTGTTCAGTAATTTACACACTTGGTTGGATCACCTTTCTTTGGAATGAGCACAGACATGGATCTCGTCTCATTGGTTGGCCATGAAGCTGTCCCACAATTCTTCTGGCAGAGACCCAAGTGAGCACCTCCAGTGCTGCACCCCTTAATTGAAGCATCTCAGTTGGGAGTCCTTCAATTACTGGATTCTTGTTTTTCATCATTCCTTTCAGCACAGCTTGGACTCTTCCTTTAGTTCCAACAGTTCTTGATCACAGACTACCTCATGAAATAGTTAAACACTGACCAATTCTTTCTGGTACAGTGACTGTGTATTCCTTCCATCTTCTTCTTTTGATGCTCCTCTTTCTTTCAGTATTTTCCCTGTAGAAGCCTTCACTATTGTAACCCAAGGCTTGAATTTTTTTCGTCAGTTCTCTCTGCTTGAGAAATGCTGACTGTGTTCCACCCTATCAGTTTTCTATCTCCAGGTCTTGGCACATCTCATGATAGCATTTTACTTCATCATCTCAAGCCACCCTTTGAAATCTTCTAGTCAGTTCTTTTTCTTTATCATTTCTTCTCATCTAAACTACTAACATTTTTCCATCCCTTCCTGCCAAATTCACCAGCTAAAATCCATGCACCACTCTCTGCACTTCCTTGCTTCTCCCCACTTGCACTTTGACTTGATTTTCAGTCATACCACTTTCCCACAACCACAGTCCCTACAGTAACTAATATGGCCCTCACACCAAGTCCACTAAGTTTTCTTCTCCTCTTTGGATTATTGGTCACCCCTCCCTTTGCACTGGCTTGAAATTTCAGTTATCATAAGAATCTCTTTTCCTTTCCTATTCAGTCATTTAGCAAGTCTTTTCGATTACATTTTCAAAACATGCCTTTTAATCTATCACCTCTTCTCATTACTCACTATCTCCTATCCGACCTTCACTGAGATATCCCTTCCACTGCCTCTTCGTGACTCCATCTTCACCCTATCCCATGTGTCACACTGCTTTGGGAGTTATCACCCTGACACTCAAACACAATTATATAACTCCTCCACTTTAAAATCTCTAACGGCTCTTCAATGCATATGAAATCAAGTACAGTTATTGACTCGGCACCAAAGACCCTACACAATGTGGTCCCATCCTATCAACTTCCTCTTCCACCTCTGCCAGGCCTGAACCACAGGCTCTAATGGTAAGAAGTGGGCTACTTTTCCCCTGGAAAGCTACTGCCTCTTGCACTAGTGTGCCTTTTTTCATGCTCTTTCCTCTCTGGACTGCCATTCTTTGCTTTCTTCTACATAAACACTTGCTTCTCCTTCAAGACCCAGACCAGGATTAAACTGCAACTGTTTTAATAATTAGCACTTATCATATTTCATTTTGATCACCAGCTGACAACGACCTACTACTTAAGGGCAGGAACAGCATTTTATTTGTGATTATATCCTGGCTTCTTGCCTAAAGAAAATATGTAAATAAGAAAAGAGAAAGTAAAAACTGCATATCTTTTTTATTCATATATGTTCACAAAATAATTATAGCATTTCCAACTTCTAAAAATAAATAAAATTCTCCAGTATACTCTTATGCAGACTGTTTAATATGATTGTTGTAGTTCATCATACTGTATAGGTCTAAAATTCTCCAGTATACTCTTATGTGGACTGTTTAATATGGCTGTTGTAGTTTAGCATACTGCGGGGGTCTGTGCAATGCTGTGATGCTGGAAGCTCTGCCACTGATACTCAAATGCCAGTGGGATTACCCATGGTGGATTTCAGCTGAGCTTCCAGACTAAGACAGACTAGGAAAAAGGACCTAGCAATCTACTTCTAAAAAGAATTAGCCAGTGAAAAGCTTATGAAGAGCAGGAGAACATTATCTGATACAGTGCTGAAGATGAGCCCCTCAGGTTGGGGAGCCTCAAAAGACAACTGGGGAAGAGCTGCCTCCTCAAAGTAGAGTTGACCTCGATGACATAGATGGAGTCAAGCTTTCCAGACCTTCATTTGCTGATGGAGCATAACTGAAAATGAGAAGAAACAGCTGCAAATATCCATTAATAATCAGAATGTGGAATGTACAAAGTACCTATCCAGGAAAACTAGAAACTGTCAAAACTGAAATCAAATGCATAAGCCTCGATATCCCAGGCCGTAGTGAGCTGAAATGGACTGGCAATGACCATCTGAATCAGACAGTCACACGGTCTACTATGTCAGGGACAACAAATTCAAGAGGAATGGCATTGTATTTATCATCAAAAAGAACATTTCAAGATCCATCCTTAAGTACAACTCTGTCCGTGATAGGATAATATCCATATACCTACAAGGAAGACCATTTAATATGATTATTATTCAAATTTACAGACCAAGAACTATGGCCAAAGATGAAGAAATTGAAGATTTTTGTCTATTGTCTGAAAGGAAACGCTAATGGCATAACGGTAAATGCCACAGCTGCCAACCAAATGGTTGGCAGTTCAAATTCACCAGATACTCCCTGGAAATTGTACAGGGCAGTTCCACTCTGTCCTACGGGGTTGCAATGAGTTTGAATTGACTCAGCACCAGTTGGTTTGGTTTTTGGGTAGTCTGAAATTGACTGAACACACAATCAGGATGCACTGATAATTACAGGTGGTTGAAATGCAAAGGTGGAGATGAAGAAGGACTGGTAGGTGGAACACACGGCCTTGTGACAGAAACGATGCTGGGGCTCACATGACAGAAGGTGGCAAGACCAACTTCTTCACTGCAAGTATCTTTTCTCAGAAACATAAATGGCAATTATACAAATAGACCTCATCAGGTGGAATATACAGGAATTAAATCAACTACATCTGTAGAAAAAGATGAAGGGAAAGTTCAATATCGTCAGTCAGAACAAGGACGGGGCTGGCTGCAGAACTGATTGCCAACTGCTCATATGCAAGTTCAAGCTGAAACTGAAGAAAAACAGGTAGTTCATGACAGCTAAAGTATAATCTTGAGCCTATCCCACCTGAACTTAGAGGCCATGTTAAGAAAAGATTTGACACAGTGAACACTAATGACAAAGGAAAGGTTGTGGATTGGCAACATGACATCATAAATGAAAAAAGCAAGGACATTAAAAAGACAGTAAAGAAAGAACAGACTAAAGTGGATGTCAGAAAAAGACTCTAAAAGTTGCTCTTAAATGTAAAGAATATACAGCAAACAGACTAAATGAAGCAAAAAGTCTAAAGATTTCAAAGTGCAGCTGGAGAAGACAAAGTAATGTATTATAATAACCCAGTACCATCGAGTCAATTCTGACTCATAGAGACCCTATAGACAGAGTAGAACTGCCCTGTAGAGTTTCCAAGGAGCACCTGGCAGATTTGAACTGCCACATGTGCAAAGAGCTGGAGATAGAAAACCAAAAGGGAAGAACTCGCTCAGCATTTCTCAAGCTAAAAGAACTGAAGAAAAATTTCAAGCTTCAAGTTGTGATGCTGAAGGACTCTACCGGGAAAATATTAAACATCAAAAGAAAACGGAAGGAACACAAAGAGTCATCATACTAAAACTACTGGTCAATGTTTAGCCGTTTCAGGAGGCAGCATATGATCAGAACTAACAGAATACCAGCTGAAATACTTCAGTGAACAGATGCAGCACTGGGGCTGCTCATTCATCTCTGTCAAGATATCTGGACGACAAGCAACCGACAGAGATCAGCATTTATGCCCAATGCAAAGAACAGTGATCTAAACAAATAAAGAAATTATCAAACAACATCATTAATATCACACACGAGCCAAAATGTGCAGAAGATCATTCAAACATGACTGCAGCAACACATCGACGGAGAACTGCCAGAAATTCAAGCTGGATTCAGAAGAGGACACGCAACAAGGGATATCTTTGCTGGTATCAGATGGATCCTGGCTGAAATGCCAGAAAGATGCTTAGTTGTGCTTTATTGACTATGCTTGACTTGATAGCAGTGGGTTTTTTTTGTTTTTTTTTAAGGCATTAGACTTTGTGGAGCCTAACAAATTTATGCATAAGACTGCTGAAAATGGGAATTTCAGGATATTTAATTGTGCTCATGAGGAACCTGTAAACAGATCACGAGGCACTTGTCCAAACAAAACAAGCAGATATTGTACGGTTTGAAGTCAGGAAAGGTGTGTGTCAGGGCTGACCCTTTTACCATACCTATTCAATTTGTATGCTGAACAAATAATCCAAGAAACTGAACTATACGAAGAAGAATGGGGCATCAGGATTGGAGGAAGGCTCATTAACAACCCGTGATATGCAGATGATACAATCTTGCTTATTCAAAGTGAAAAGGATTTGAAGCATTTACTGATAAACATCAAAGACCACAGCCTTCAGTATGTTTTATACCTCAACATCAAGAAAACAAAAATGTCACAACTGGATCAAAAAACATCATCATGATAAATGAAGAAGACTGAAGTTGTCAAGAATTTCAAGTTACTTGGATCCACAGTCAACATCCATGGAAGCAGCAATCAAGAAATCAAAAGTCATACTACATTAGGTAAATCTGCTGCTAAACACCTCTTTGAAGTGTTGAAAAGCAAAGATGTCATCCTGAGGATTAAGGTGTACCTGGCCCAAGCCATGGTGTCTTCAATCGCCTTATACCCGTGTGAAAGCTGGATGATGAATAAGGAAAAAGGAGGAGGAATTAACACCTCTGAACTGCAGCGTTTGTGAAGATTACTGACCACGCCTGCCAAAAGAACAAACAAATCAGTCTTGGAAGAAGCACAACCAGAATGTGCCTTGGAAGCAAGGATGGGGAGACTGTATCTTACATACTTTGCATATTTGATCAGGGAGTTATCAGTCTGTAAAGAAGTACATCCTGCCTGGTAAAGTAGCCCCCAAACCCACTGTCCTCGAGTCAGATCCAATTCATAGCGACCCTAGAGAACAAGCAACAAGGGAAAACCCTCAACAAGACGGACTGACATGGTGGCTGCAACGAGGGGCTCAAGCACCACAGTGACTGCAAGGGTGGTGCACAACTGTGCAGTGTTTTCTTCTGTCCTACACAGGGTCACCCCAACTTAGAATCTACTGGAAGGCACCTAACAACAACAACAACTCTCAGTACCCGGGACGTGATTTGGGTCACTTCTTTAGCTTTGAGATTAATCTGTTTAGATTTAAAAACAAAAAAATCTTCGTAAGTGTACATTTGTTAATTTCTTAGTTATCATTCATCACCTAGCATTATGGTCAAAATTAATAGACCTACAGCTTCTGCTTTAAAAAAGTACTCTGTGCTTCAACAAGTCTTCGAGAAACGCAAAGCAATGCTAGAACATCCTTTAATTTTTTCAAATGAATTTACTATGCTTACTTTAAAAAGAGTCATTTACTTAAATTACGTAGATTTTTTTTTTTAAGGACATATAATGAGGTATATGCACAGAACATTTAAAACAGGATAATTTCAGATTTCAAAAAGTTAACTAAACGGAATCTCACATGCCCAAATGGCTTTTTTTGTTATTGTTACAATGTCGATAAATACATTGCTAAATATTTCATTTCATATTTGCATACCTCTAAAAGAAAGAGGAAGTTATACTTTCTCCTTGAAGGGAAACAATAGAATTCATTTGACATCTATTTATTAAGCACTGTGTTCAACGTGGAAACCCTAGTAGCACAGCGATTATGTGCTACATCTGCCATCCAGAAGGCTGGCAGTTCAAGTGCACCAGGCCCTCCTTGAAAAGTCTGTGGAGCAGTTCTGCTCTGCCCTACAGGGTCGCTAGGCACTGGAATTGACTTGACAGCAGTAGGTTTGGTTGGTTTACGTTCCAAGTGGAGCCCTGGTGGGAAGAGGGTTAAGAACTCAGCTGCTAACCAGAAGGTTGGCAGTTCAAATCCACCAGCCCCTCCTTGAAAACCCCATGGGACAGTTCTACTCTTACTAATAACTGCAGGGGACCTTAAAATATGTAAGACCTTTCTCCTCCCTCAATTCTCTAAAATAAATGACAAGAACTTACCAAACTGAAGGTCTGATGATATATCAGGAGAAAGGTCTAAAATGTTGTAACAGTTTAGAAGAGCAAGCTACTATACACTGAATTACACAGAATAAGATTTAAGCCACAAAGACAGAAATTCTACAAACTGAAGGCCCACAGAAATGATAGAATTTAAAGTTAAAACAAAGGTTTGGGGAAAGGTCACCCAAGGCTGTGGGACGAGGAAAGGCAAGGAGCTGAGACAGATAATCTGGGCCTGTTTGGGCAGAGAGAGGAGTTTCCTTGAGCAGAACTCGAGCTTTCTCCTCAGTCCTCAGCTTTGCTCATGCCCAGGTTTCAAGATTTCCTTCCATCTCATCCAGAATCTGACAGTTTAAGGCTGAAACATAAAAACCTTTCTTATTCCTATGGGATTACAGGCTGTACTCTGTGGGCAATGGAGAATACTAATTTTCAAGCAGGGCTGTACTTGAGAAAAATTAATCTGGCAACAGGAAGAACTGCACGGGGAGAATGAGGTACTACAAAAACACAAGAAAGGCAGCCCCACAGAACTCGCTGCTGTTAGAAGCTTTTGGAAACAAACTCAGACAGTGCCAACAGGGGCTGGGACACAACCTACACAGCTTCCTCTGTACTTTAATTCCTTCTAATGCCATGTGCAATAGACCCCTCTAAGAATTCCTCTTCATAATAAACAGTCTAACTTTTTTTTTAAATTGTACTTTAGATGAAAGTATAATGGAACAGACTAGTTTCTCATTAAACAGTTAATACACACTCATAGATTGTTTTATGACACTCATTAACAACCCCACAACAGGTCAACTCTCTCCCTCCCCAACCTTGGGTCCCCGGAAGACCAGCCTTCCTGTCCCCTCCTACCTTCTAGTCCTTGCCCCTGGGCTGGCATGCCCTTTAGTCTCATGTCGTTTTACGGGCCTGTGCAACCCTTGGCTGAAGTGGGCACCACAGGAGTCACTTAATTACTCAGCTGAAAGGCTGTCCATGGGCCTTTCATGGGTCAAGGGTTTCTCCCATCTCTATCAGGCCAACAATTCTGGTCTTTAATATTTTTGATGTGACAGTTTTCAAGGCTCACCTTGCATCTATGCAAGATGTACGACAGCCCGGATACTCCTTTCCTTATAGCTGGCAGGGAACACCGAACCACATAAACCTTGGACCATGCACAGAAGCCTGACTTCAGCCCCACTCTCTAAGCACAGTTAAAGCCAAAGCCACTCACTTTTCCTTCTCTCAAGCTCAATACCAACTTGGGAGACTGTCCTGCCTTTCCCTACAAACCCTCATTACACAACTAATAAATTTTTTCATAGCCTCTTATGCATGCAGTGTCATTAGTCTTGATTATCCAAACAAATTTGGGTTGGAGAAGCTGATCCTACCCTCCATGGGGCAGCCACATGACACTCCAAAAAGTGAGCCACTGTAATGACCTTACTATATCTAGACTGGAGGTACTAGATACAGAGAAGCAGCATGGTAGAGATACTGAAAGAGTACCTGAACGCCAGAAACCTTTCAGAGGGAGATATCCTGTTATTAAACATCCTACAGCTAGACTGCAGTTCAACTCAGTGTTGATATCCAGCTATCAACTTTAAAACTATTCAATGTACATACAGTAAATGCTTGGTTTGACTGTCTTCTCAGAGGCTAACTCCAAGATACGGCTCACTTAACAGTGGTTATGTACTTAACTATCTCATAATCACTTGCTTTAAACCAGAAGAGCTTGCTACCCAATTTGGAGTGGAAACACAGTTAAAAATTTCCATTTTCATAGAATAGTGAACTAACGTGTCAGGTCAACTGAGAGGCTAAAATAAAAGTCATAAATAAAAACATTCTTCAAATAGCACTTTAGTCTTAAGCCAAATGATAATCTTGGTACATACACAGTACAAAAAAAAAATATCTCTATGCCTTTTCAACCATATTCTACAGACATCTAAAGGCCATCATCATAAAAAACTGTATCTTCCTCAAGAGAGTTTAGAGACTCATAATATCAAGTACTCACGCATCTTTAGCTGCTCCTGCAGGGCCTGTGGGAAGAAAAACATAACTGTGTTAGTGTGACAGTCTTGTTACAAAAACTTTACGCCTAATGCCCAACTAAAATAATATTCTAAAAAAGACTGGTTGAGAATACAACTTTTTAAAAATTCATCTCAGAAAGGAAAAAGTAGAACAAGAAAACCAAAAAAATTAAGTTTTAAGTGAATTCTGTCATTTTTAATAATTGCTATGAATTACACAATATTGGTTCTGTAAGGGATATTAAAAAGACAAAAACCAGGCTTGTTGGCATCAAGTCAGTGCCAACTTCAAGGAACCCTATAGGACAGAGGAGAACGTCCCCCCACGAGGTTTCAAAGGCACAACTGGTGGATCTGAACTGCCCACCATCTGGTCAGCTGCCCAACGCTTAACCACTGCACCACTACGGCTACTGCTCAGCTAGTCTCATCTTCTCCCTTTTTATATAAGGAAAAAAGCTGATTTTGAGGAATACCATCTTAACCACACACTGACTGAGTTGGTGCTTACATGGCACTGTCCTAAGTCACACTCTGCACTAATTTGTTCCAGTGGCAGAATTCTTGCCTCCTGTGAGTAAGACCCAGGTTCAATTCCTGGCCAATGAACCTCAAGTGCAGCACATCTGCCCATCAGCAGAGGCTGGTGCGTCAACTGTGATGCTAAACAGGCACCAGCAGAGCTTCCAGGCTGGGACAGACTAGGAATACAGCTGGCAACCTGCTTTCAAAAATCAACCAATGAAAACCTCACAGATCATAATGTCCATTCTACAGCCATGGGAATGATGCAGAACTACGCACTTTATCCCACTGCGCATGGTGTCACCATGAGTCAGGGCCCAATACTACAGCCGCTAATGATAGCAACAGGCACTAAACACGAAAGGAAAGTCATGGAACAAAGTGGAGATGTTCTAAATGAACTAGGACAACCTCGCTCCCAAGATGTTACACTCTTTTCTAACTCTGCTCATTACTGCTACTGACACTTCTCATTTCTGCTTTCTACCCACATGCCCAAAACTACAAATCTCTTTTGGACTCCATTCACATCACTTAACACAGGCTGTCTGTTCACAGCACAATTCCATCTCCACATCTACTCCTTCTAATAGCCTTAGCTGAAGGACAGAGATCTTGGCTCCAACTCTTATTAGCTGAGTAGCATTAAGAAGTTTCTCAACTGCTTACAACTTTACTACCCTCCTCATCATAAAAATCTGTGTCTTCCTCAAGAGATTTTAGAGACTCATAACATCAAGTACCCATCCCCCAAGATTATCACAAAGATTAAATTATGCAATGGATATTAAAATAATTTCTGTATAAGCCACTGAGCTGTGAAAATACAGGAGAGATAGTCTCTAAATTAAGCACATATGTAAGTCTGCAGGAAAAGTTATTGCTAAGGATGCCCAAACTGTAGATGCCAGTGCTGCTAATTTTTGTACTATAATATTACAAACTGAAAGTAGATTAAAAATATAATCAAAACTCTTTCAAAGTCTTCTAACCTTAATTTTAATCTTTTAATTTTAACCATTTAACCTTTTGTTTTAAACCTGAATGTTGTTTTTGAAGTACACTTAGATGCTTTCTCCAAGGAAAAATAACATGTCTGTGGCACAATATCATTAAAAATCAAAAAATGAAACCTCACACCCATTGATTCTGACTCACAGCGGCCCTAGAGGCCAAAGAGCTGTCCAGCAGAGCTTCCAAGGAGCAGCTGGTAGATGCAAACCGCCAGCCTTTCCATTAGCAGCCTGAGCTCCTAACTGCTGTGCCGTCAGGGCTCCCAAAGAAAATTACAATTATGTAAATAAAAACTGCTTCGGAGTCTGAAATTACAAAACTGAACAATCCTTTAAAAAAAAAAAGGTTTTTAATCTTACCCTAAGAAAAATTTCCAATAGTGAAACAGTATTTAAAGGAAAAAATAAGAAAAGGACTAGTAAGTGACACCACAAAACCATGAAAACGAATAACTGGGAAAAGTTATAGCTAAAGAGCCAGAACTATAGATGCCAGTGATGCTAATTTCACAGTCAAAACAAACATGAAAATCTAGGACAAAGTCTAAAAATCAAATATCCTGGTTTTCTTATTTTTTATTTTTCTAGAAAAGGGTAGGGAATGTCTTTGGTTTCCGTTGTGCTCAGGGGAGAGGGTGGCCATGTGGTCAGCTGCTTACATGGAGAAGAATACATCAATCATGATGTGGGCGTGGGTCCTCTGCATTTAGAGTGGAGGGGCCACTGGTGCCACTCAGAGGGAGAGCAGAGCCACCACTGCCACATCTCAGAGACACAGCAGGGTGGTGGGGGAGAGGAGCACGGAATCGGAAGGCAGAAGACCCCAGTGCAAGCTCCTGCTCCAATACATGTCTACCGGTCGCTAAACCACTCTCCTTCAGTCTCCAATAAAAAAGGATCTACCAGGCGAGGAAGGCAGCTAGGATGATCACACACAAGAAAAGGCAGCAGGCTGTCCAGTCAGTACTTATTTTGACTAGCCATCAAGACCCTCCGTGCACTTCCTCTTGATTGCACAAGCTTTGGGGCACAGTCAGGGCCAGCCAGACTGTCCACTTAACACCTCAGCAGGCCCAAGGGAGATGCATGGTGTTACAGTGTAACAGGAAGCCAATAAATCATATCCTCTGCTCTAAAACACCCTTCAGGGTCAATAACTAATGAGAGCTGGGTGAAGACATCAGAAACACTATACTAAGCATATGTAAATGACTGCAAATACACTCTACTTTAAAAAAGAGAAGAAAATATGCACCTGAGACTCAAGGTGACTGGTAGTTGACAAACTTATGACAAAGACAGGGAAAATAAGACTCCAACACATACAGTAACAAAAAAAATTTATATGTTGGAAACCTTTGGCAAAAACTATCAGACTACCAAAGTATGCAAAATGTGAAATATAAGCCTCCATTTCATCTGAAAAATTAGAAAAATCCTAAAATTATCAGAAACAGAGAAAAATTAATATTTGACGCACTTGGCTGGCTGGCTTTGGCTACAAAAAAAAAAAAAAAGGCAAAAAAACCCACTGCCATCAAGTTAATTCCGACTCACAACAATCCTACAGGACACAGCAGAATAGCTACAGAGCTTCCAAGGAGCACGTGGTAGGATTTGAACTCCCCACCTTTCGGTTTGCAGACATAGCACTTACCTACCAAGCCACCTTCCTAGTTCCCAGGGATACAGTATTTTATCCCTTTAATACCACTTCAAGGCTTTCCACACTGGTTCTTTACCATTTAAACACAGCCATGGTGCAATAACACAAAAGACTTAGCAGAAATAGAGACTGACTGAAGGTACCAATGATTCTTGTGGCATAAAATCATTATGAAATATGTGGGTCAGTAGAATTTTTGTGAGCCAAAATACTCAAAAACTCATTCAAAACTGCATGAATGATCACCATCATTTTAAATATTTCTTTAAAATGGGATAGGGGATGGTTTGCACTTTAAAAAAGGTTTATATGCTGTTCCACTGAAAAAAAGTAGTTGTGAACTGTCACGGTATATAAGAGCATTTCCTTCTGAAAGCATCTGCTTCTTTACTGACTAAGCGCAGTTGGCTGCTGGCAGTATCACTTCACTTACCATAATGGTGTGTTCCTTTTACTTTACACATTTTGAAAGGTTTTAATACTCTATTTTTGAGTCCCAAAGTTAAAGGTCACACAAATGCATAGCAAACTCAAATTTACTGCAACATTCAGTGTCTTAAATGATCTCATATTCCTTATGTTTTCTATAAAAAGCTGGGGCCCTACAATTAAACAAGGGTATGAATAACCTTGAAGTTCTTTATGAATCATGTTAAGATTAAACTGTGCTTAGACTCCTTTGACAAATAACTTATAGTCCACACGTAGAGTTTTTTTTAAGAAGTATTTTCTTACAGTTGAATTTTGACTTACTCCCAAAGAACCACAGGAACACTTTCTGTATAATTTTCTGTGACTGCTGTACCAACCAACCACAAATTGGGTGGCTCAGAACCCCAGAAATGCATGCTCTCATAGCTCTGGATGCTAGAAATCTGAAATACAGGTGTCACCCAGCAGAGAATCCACTCTGTGCCTTCTCAGCTCTCGGAGCAGTAGGTTATCCTTCACACTCCTTGGCTCACGGCTACGTAACCCCTTGCTCTGCCGCCTTCTCCATGCCGTCTCCCTGTGTCTGTCTTGTATCTCTTATAAGGACACTTGTTACTGGATGTAGAGCCCATCCAGATGATTCACGACACTCTCTTCATCTCAAAATTCTCAGCATCTGAAAAGACCCTTTCTCCCACTAACTTTCACACATTCTTGGGACTCAAATGTAGATATATTTTTAAGGAGCTACTATTCAACACATTAGACATACACATCCCTACTCTTACCCTTCCCCCACAAAAGAAAAAAGAAATTCTCTTTTGAAAGAGAAATACATGGCAAAATTAATATTTAGGGAAAATTAAGTTTAATATAGCATATCACATATTTCAAAAACATATGTTTCTTCCTAGGGAATGATAAAGCCAGCTGCTACATACTGCATCAGTTCAGCAGTTTTAAATATACACATACATAGAAACATAACATCTCAGTTTCTACACACAGATGTTCCTTTGTGATCTAACTGGCCTGCACTGTTAAGTAACCAAGAAGGGTCTTATTATCTAGCACGTCTTCAGTACTGCACAGATTAATATATTTACTGATTGAGAGTTTCTTAACCATGCCAAATGTGACGGTTTAAGGTTTTGTGTGAAGTTGGCTGGGCCACGATTTACAGTGCTTCGGCAGATACTATGTAATCATCCTCAATTTTTGTGATCTGATGTAAGCAGCCAATCAGTTGAAAGTTAATCTGTTTCTTTGGGGATGGACCCTGTATCCAATATATATGGATGTTCTGGCACATCTTGGGATCCCGCATACAACTAATCATTCTCTGACTTCCAGTTTGTGGGATGTAAGCCAGTAGCCTGCCACATAACCTGCCAATTCTAGGTCTGTCAGCTCCTGCAGCCACATGAGCCAGCAGAGGCCTCCAGCTGACAACTAACTCATGGGACTGGGACTCATCAGCCCCCACTACTGCCTGAGTCATTCCTTAAAACAAATCTCTCTCTTTCTCTGTTCATATACGAGGTCCAACAATTAAGTCTGCAAACTTAATTGTCCTAAGAGCTACATACCACACTGCTGAAGATCAGTATGGTTACCTTCGAAGCACTCCCCTTGGGAAGCTATCCACTAATGCCAGCAAATAGTCCACTCTTCAAAGCAATTTTAGAACTCTTTCTGGAATGGCCATTGCACAAGGTGGCAAGTTCACAAACTTAACTGTATAGCTGTCTCTGAGGGAGCTTCTAGCCAGTAAACAAGTTAACTACATTGGAACACCCTGCCTACTCACCTGATCTTGCCTCCAGTGACTTTTTCTTTACTCAAACATAAAGAAAATATTGAAAGGAAGACATTTTGGTGACATTCAGGACAGCAAAGGTAACACGATGACAGCTCTGACTGCCATTTCAAAAAAGAGTTCCAAAACTGCTTTGAAGGATGGACTAGGCACTGGCATCAGTGCATAGTTTCCCAAGCGGAGTATTTTGAAGGTGACCACAGTGATATTCAGCAATGAGGTTATACAGCACTTATTCTAGGATGTTCGCAAACTGAATTAGCAGTCCTGTAAATATGCTTCACTGGTTTTACTCCTCTAGAGAACCCTGCCTAAGTCACCGAATAAGATTAAGAAAATACTTCTCTTTTGAAAGACAGAGGTCATACACATTTTTACAATTAACAAAGTGCCCTTTTATCACTACATTGTCAGGGGCTGTCAATCCAGTTCCAACTCATAGCAACTCCGTCTACCACAGAATGCAAGACTGCGCAATCCTGTGCCGTGCTCACAATCGTTGTTACATCTGAGCCCACTGCTGCAGTCACTGTGTCAGTCTGTCTAATTGAAAGTCCTGCTCTCCTTCACTGACCCTGCACTTAATAAGCACGATGTCCTTCTCCAGGGTCTGAGCCCTCCTTGGAATGTGTCCAAAGCACGTGAAATATAATCTTGACCACGCCTGCTTTCAAGGAACACTCTGTACTTCTTTCGAGACAGATTTCTTCATTCTTTTGACAGTCCATAGTATATTCAATATTCTTCACTAACAGCACAATTCAAAGGCATCAATTCTCCTTCACACTTCCTTATTCATCAACCAGCTTTCACATGCATGTGTGAGCTAGGTGACTGAAAACATCACGCTTGGGTCAGGAGCCCCTTCATCCTCAGTGTGATATCTTCGGCTTTCACCACTTTAAAGAAGTCTTTGGCAGCAGATCTGCACAGTGCAACGGGTCTTTTTTCTTGATTGCTGCCTCCGTGGGTGTTGATCTTGGATCCAAGTAAAACGAAATTCTTGAAAATCTCATGATGTGACTTATTGGTGCATTTGTGAGGATTTCTGTTTTCTTGATGTTGAAGTGCAATCCATACTGAAGGCTGTGGTTTTGGCTCTTCTTCTGTAAGTGCTTCAAGTCCCCCCCACCTTCAGCAAGCAAAGCTGTGTCATCTGTAATAACACAGGTTGCTAATGAGTCTTCCTACAATCCTAATGCCCCATTCTTCACATAGTCCAGCTTCTTGGATTATTCACTCAGCATCCAGATAGAATAGCTATGGAGAAAGGACACAACCCTGACACAGGCCTTTCCTGACTTTAAACATCACAGTATCTCCTTGTTCTGTTCAAAGGCCTCTTGACTCACGTACAGATTCCTTCCTCCTGAGCACAGCTAAGTGTTCCACAATTCTCATTCTCTGCAATGATATCCATGATTTGTTATGATCCACACAGTCAAATGGCTTTGCAGTCAATAAAATCCAGGTAAACATCTTTCTGTTATTCTCTGCTTTCAGCCAGGATCATTCTGTTATCAGCAACATCCCTATTCTGAATCTGGCCCAATTTCTCGCAGCTCCCCGTCGATGTACTGCTGCATCCACTTTTGCATGATCTTACCAAAATTTTACTTGTGTGTAGTATTAATGATGTTCTTCTATAAAATCTGCATTTGGCTGGATCACCTTTCTTGGGAATAGGCATAAATACAGGTCTCTTCCAGTCAGTTGGCCAGGTAGCTGTCCTCCAATTATCTTGGCATAGAGGACTGAACACTTCCAGCACTGTATCTGTGTGCTGAACCATCAACTGATACTCTGTCAATTTCTAGAGCCTTGTTTTTCACCAATGCCTTCAGTGCAACGTGGACTTCCTCCTTCAGTACCACCAGTCCCTAGTAACAAGCTACATCTTGAAACTGCTGAACTTCAACCACTTCTTTTTGGTATAATGACGCTGTGTATTCCTTTCATCTTCTTTTGATGCTCCCTACCCTACTTAATACTTTCCCCATCAAATTCTTCACTACTACAACTCAAGGCTTGAATTTTTTCTTCAGTTCTTTCAACTTGAGAAATGCTGAGCATGTTCTAACTCTTGATTTTCTATCTCTAGCTCTTTGCATACATCATTATAATGCTTGCTTTGTCTTCTATATAATTTGAATTTATGTAATTTAGTGTAAAGATCCACAGGTAAATGAATTATTACATCATATGTTAAATCATGGAAACCCCAGCAGTGTAGTGGTTAAGTACTACAGCTATTAGCCAAAAGTCCCAAGCCAAAAAACCAAACCCACTGCCGTCGAGTCGATTGTGACTCATAGCGACCCTATACAGCAGTGTGAATCTCTCAGGTGCTCCTTGTAAACTGTACAGGGCAGCCCTCCTCTGTCCTGTAGGGTCACTATGATTCAGAATCAGCCCAAAACAAAGAATTTGGTTTGTTTTATACTAAATCATATTTCATTCTTCAAACTGAGTAGTAGTAATTCACACATATACTCCTTAAAAATAAAATTACGTACATGAATAATTTCTAAAAAATACTAAAAATTCACATGTCACTCTTCTTTCAGCAGAAATGACTACAAACATTGATTATAGCTCTTAAGAATAATAAAAACATGTAAGAATGTTCTACTATTTATTTGTTTTATAAAAGAAAAAACTCCCTCTGAGATCTGTCTAAACATAACTAGAGAAAAATAAACAAGATTGTCTTTACTGTGACAGCTTGTTATGGTTCCTCTGACTCATAATAGTTGTCAAACTACGTCATCATCTCAGTTCGGCCAAAAGAAGCACAACACCACCCTGTTAGTTTATCTAGAGCAATGTTTCTTTCTCAAAACAAAGATCAGATTCATGTATCATTTTCCCAATACTGGAGAAAAAATTTTATATCAAAGTGTCCTAGAAATAGAAAATCCTATCAATGACTACAGATGCCCTTACAGAAAATCTCTTTTTTTACGTAGGTTGCCCTTTTTCATAGCTATTGAGTCAATCTTAAGCCACACTGACCAAAACCAAACTCATTGCTGCCAACTCAATTCTGACTTACAGCAGCCCTACAGGCCAGAGTAAGATTGCCCGACGGGGTTCCCAAGGAGCAACTGGTAGATTTGAACAGCCCACTTCTGGATTAGCAGCTACTGTAGCACTTAAACACTAGACCACCAGGGTTTCCAGTTACACTTTACCAAAGAAAAACCAAACCCATTGCCATCGACTCAATTCTGACTCACAGTGACCCTACAGGAGAGAGGAGAACTGCCTCATGTGATTTCCAAGGAGTGCCTGGTGGATTTGAACTGCTGACCTTCTGGTGAGCAGTCATAGCTCTCAGCCACTATGCCACCAGGATTTCCAGCTATACTTTAGGTAAGCAAAAGTACACAAGAGCAGCCATATAGGAAGCAAAGGTAACACATAGATATTTAAACGCTACAGTATAATTTAGGGTGCCCTGTTGGCAGAGTGGTTAAAAAGCTCAGCAGTCACTCCGTGGAAATTGTACAGGGCAGTTCTACTCCATCGTTTTGACTTAGAATTGACTCAGGTGCAACAGGTTTGGTTTTTTTTTTTAAGCATAATTTAGAGGTCCCTGGGAACCCTGGTCACATAGTGGTTAAGTACTATGGCTGCTAACCAAAAGGTCAGCAGTCCAAATCCACCTGGCATTCTTTGGAACCTCTATGAGGCAGTCCTACTCTGTCCTATAGGGTTGCTATGTGTCATATTCGACTTGACAGCGTGGGTTTGGTTTGGTTTGGTTTCTGGGTGGCTCAAGAAGTGGCCCTGATGGCACAGTCATTAAGCATTTGGCTGCCACTGAGAGGTCAGTGGTCTGAACCCACCAGTACCTCTGCTGGAGAAAGCTGTGACAGTCTACTTCCGTAGAGACTACAGCCTTAGAAACTTCATGGGGCAGTTCTACTCTGTCCTATAGGGCCACTAGGAGTTGGAATCGAGTCGACAGCAGTGGGTGGAGCGGCTCAAGCAGCTTGCAATCACCTAGTAATCTAAAGGTTGGCAGTCTGAATCCACCCAGAGGCACTGCAGAAAAAGGTCTGGGCATTCTGCTTCTGTAAAGATTACACCAAAAAAAACCCCTATGGAGCACACAGTTCTAGTCTGTAACATATGGGGTCGCCATAGCTAAAACTGACACAACAGCAACAAGTTGACTTTTTGGTCTTAATATGCTTTAGCCCACATCCATATTGAGCTAGAAGTAGCTTTCAGCAAAACTAGATAATTTGCTGAGGTCACCTTTACAAACCATTCACAAGTGGTTTTTGAGACACTAAAAACATTAAAAATTTGGACTTTGGTCTAGGGGATGTGGATGCACATACACTGGGGAAGAAGCAAAAACAACCATAAACAAACCACCAGGTTGACGCAACTGAGGCGTGGTGAGCAGAACGTCCCAATCCTCAGGACCAGAGGTTAACCACTGACCACTAACCCTGTCCTCTCACCATCCCATAAAAACAGCACACCCAAAACTAAACTGCTCACCTGCCCTTCTTATATTACCATTAGCAGCAGGGTCCTTCCAGTGATCCGGGCTTTACCAGTCATTTTTTTCCTTCTCCCTTCTCTTCTTCCTCAAGTGCAGCTCATTCTCTGGGCCCACTCTCTCCCATGTGTCTCCGACATCAAGGATTCCCCAGCAAAATTCCCTGAGGACCTTGGTCCAGGCTCTCAGCACTTCACTGGCTCCAGACCTCAAATATAAATTACGTCACTGCTTTACGCACACTGGTCAACTGCTGGACTGCTAACCAGAAGACTGACAGTCAAGTTCACCAGCTGATCCACGGGAGAAAGACATGGCAGCCTACTTATGTGAAGATTTACAGTCTTAGAAACCCCATGTGAGCAGTTATACTGTATCCTATAGTGCGGTTACAAGCTGGCATCAACCCAAGGGTAACAGTAGGCAGGTAGGTATGCACACACACATCCTACCTTCTCCTCTGTGTCAACGGACAAGTCATCTCCTGCATCTCAAGGCACTCACTCTGTGTTAATAATAAATTGTACACTGAGCATGTGCAATAGATGAGATCCTTTCTAAGTAAGCATTTTATGTATAATAACTCATTTAACCTGAGTTCTCATTACTCCTTCATTTTACAGTTGAAGAAACTATGGCAAGGACAGATTAAACAAGTTGCTGAGGGCAAACAGCTAATAAATGGGTGAAGTAAGATTCAGACTTGGGCCTCTTGTTTCTGGAGCCCTCGTCATCACTCTGAGGTCCTTCTGCCTCCATAGTCATCACCTCTCCACCTTAAACTAGCCGTGCTCCCCTTCACTCTACAGTCTACATGACCTACTGACGCCCGTCAGGCCAGACTTCTTACTGCCGGCAACGCACAGAGCCCGCTGCTGTCTCTGTAACTTCATACAGCACTGGAAATGCCACCCCTTCTATTTTCTGCTTACCCAAATCTCACATATCCTTCACACCCAAAGTCAAGAGCCCCTTCTCCCAGGCAGGCTGCCCAGACTACTTGAGGTTTGATTTCCTTCTTTCAGTTGCTACATCTGCCACAGCGGTGTACGAAACAATGTAGAACTTAATTACATAAGCTTCTTTGTTTCCCAAATACACTCAACATTCATTCAACAAATGTTCTTGAAAAATATTCATTGAAAGTTTAGATGCTGGTCTAGAGGCTGAGGGTACAGCCGTTAACAAAGCAATATGGCTCTCGTGATGCACGTATTTTGGGGAAGAGGGAACAAAAGCAACAGCAAACAAAGAAGACATCAGCTTCACAGAGAATTGAAATTGTGATGAGACAGAGCAACTGGAGAGCTATCTTAGAACGGATGTGCAGGGACAACTGCTCTGAGGAAGAGACACCAGAGGGGACACATGAACAACAAGGAACCAGCCAAGAGAAAAACACAGTAAAAGGTATTCTTAAATCCACTGCTATCAAGTCCATTTCAAATCACAGAGACCCTACAGGACAGAGTAGAACTGCCCCCAGCCAGTTTCCAAGGAGTGCCTGGTGGATGCTGACTGCTGGCCTTGCAGCTATAGCCCGTATCATGACCCCACTAGGGTTTCCAAAAAGTATTCCAAACAGCAAGAAAACAGCAAGGGTGAGTTCAGCATGTCTGCAGAATCAAGGATGATGAGGCTGTAGACCAAGATACAGCTAGCTGATTTCTTTGGAAATATAAGTAAAATTTTTTATTATTTTCTCCACACACCCTGAACTAATGCAAAGCACAGTCACTGCACTTCAGTAGTACCAAGCCATTTATTAAAAAAAAAAAAAAATCTGTTGCTGTTGAGTCAATTCCGACTCACAGGGATCCTACAGACAGAGCAGAACTGCCTCATACAGTCTCCAAAGAGCACCTGGTAGGTTTGATCTGCTGACCTTTCAGTTAGCAGCCGTAACACTTAACCACTATGCTACCAGGGTTTTCAAACCATCTATAGATGCACATTAAACTGGACCTACACAGCTACAACCAAAGAAGAGAATGCAATTATCCAGCTAATTGAGATTGAGTCGATAACTAAATACTTGAGCCCAAAAGGATTATATTAACTCCCTTGGTACACTAACAAAACAGGATAAATAATTATTAAACTCCTCCTCAGTCTACAGGAGTCTCAACAGCAGAGGAACCATTATAGGAACATTCTGACAATAAAGTTAGTGTCAGATAATTGCCAATTACATATACTTGCCAGAAAAATGACAACTAACTGAGTCAAACAACTATGCAGGCAACACTTCTTAAATAACTAGCTTGTTGCAAATACCTTCCACAGCCTCTGCCTGCACTGAAACTGGCTAGGTAGAGATCTGGAAACATCCAGACTTTTAAGGGATCTTCTGGTTTACGTTTTCAAGATTCACTTACCAAAGGGAATGACTGAACTGTTGCACACTGTTAGTTCACAACACAGGGCTGTGCATTTATTTCTCCGCCGCATTAGAGGTGCTCTGGTGGCACAGTGGTCAAGTGTCAAGAAGCCAACAGAAAGGTCATCTGTTTGAACCCACCAGCTGCTCTGCAGGAGAAAGACGTGGCAGTCCATTTCTGTAAAGATTTATTCTCGGGAACCTTTGGGGGCACTTACACTTTGTCCCATAGAGTCACTATAAGCTGGAATCAGCAGCCTTGGGTTTCAGGTTTTGTGCCTAGTTAGATAACATGTTCACAGAAACAGAGAATCTGACTGTTAAGAGAGAGAGGAAGGAAGACAGGATGCAAAAGCTCCCTACCTAGACTGCAGACTAAGCAGGAAAAATGTACAGAATCTTCCCAAAATGGAAAATACAAAAAACCCTCCTTCTTCAAGGTAGAGAAAAATCAAATTCCTACACTGAAAAAGTGATCCCATGAAAACACTGTAACGGAGGGCTCTTGTGTAACTGAAACGGCTCTTACGGTCATATTTCAACTGAAGGCCTGGCTCCTCTAGGAAGCCTTCCCTGATTAAATTATGTTATTCAACATCTCCCGGACACTTCAATGTTCAATATGTATTCTATTACAGATGGTACTATAAATGTTCTCAAATACTTAACTTTCCCACCTTCACTCAAGAACAAGAAAGCTTGATTTCAGTCCATAGTTATGGATTACTGGCCCTGCCCCTACACTTGTCCCACAAGTTCCTAATAGAGTGTTCTCCATACAGTGGTGTGCTGTGTTTAAGCTTACAGTTAGAAATCTCCCGAAGGGGTAAATATACCTTGAAGTATGGAGGAGCTGAGTCAATTCCGACTCACAGGGATCCTACAGACAGAGCAGAACTGCCCCATAGAGTCTCCAAGGAGCACCTGGTTGGTTTGATCTGCTGACCTTTCGGTTAGCAGCTGTAGCACTTAATCACTATGCTACCAGGGTTTTCAAACCATCTACAGATGTACATTAAAACTGGACCTTACTACTCTTTATGGCCATTTGACCATTTTACTCCATATTAATTTCCCCTATATTAGGCATACAGAGTCAAATTTACTAAAACGCATTACTGCATATCAATTTGCACATTAACCAAGTTCACCAGATAGAAGCCAAGAAGGACAGTTGTCCAGATAGTTCAGGGAAAAGGAAAAACAATTATCAGGTTATACTTGAATTTCTTAGGGATTTAAATGGGGCTTTTAATAGAATCTTCGGATCTGGGGACATTATAAAAATGTGCTAACGCCTCCTCTGAAAGTAGGTTAGCCATGTTCTTATAGAAAAAATACTTAGTGAAAGTCACTTCATCTTCCACATGGTAATACTCTGCATCTATATAGCTATCATGAATTTAAAGAGCACCTTCATACATTATCTAGTTTTGAGCTTTATAAGAGCCCTATGAAATAGGGTATATCCAATTATCTGCAATGGATAGATGAAGCAACCGAGGCTCAAATAAGCAAAATGAACCAACTGCTCAAAGCAATACAAACAGCACAAGTGCCAAAGCCAAACTGAGTAACAGTTCTCCAGACACTGCATTCAGTCCCCTTCTCTCGTTTTTACCGAAAAGCTGACCCACGGCTCTGGAACTGTATGGCACCTGGGACATTTGCAGACTTCTCAGACATCGTGCAATACAAGTACCTAGAGGACCAAACCCATCGGAATAAAACTCACTGCCATCAAGTCAATTCCAACTCATGAGGACCTTACAGGGCACAGTAGAGTAGAACTGTCCCAGAAGGTTTCCAACGAACAGCTGGTGGATTCAAACTAGGACATCTATTTAACACATTTCTTATTTCCTTGAGTACAAAACCAGAAGCCTGCAGCTTACCCAATGCCATGTTTGATCTTGATGACAACGTTCACGATCAAAAGAAATTTAAGTACATCTCCATTATGGTTTATTTTTCCTAACCTTAGATCTCCCTCTCATCCTGATACATTTCCTTTCAAAACTAAATTCCTACCACCAACTGACAGAATTTTCAAAACAACAATGACCAAAGCCCAAAGCCGGCCAGCTGGACTCACTAGCAGTGAAACGTTTAGAGCGTGACTTCTACAGACAAGGGCAGATCCATCAAAGAAATGATGCAGTAACTCCCTGCTCATGTTTTCTCCTCCCTGTTTGAGACTGCACTGGCTATTTAACTTTTCTCTGAACATACTGACTTTTAGCAAATAGCAAGATAGAGGAGAGAACAACGTGCTCTTAAGTGCAGTTCTTCATAAACAAAAGACTATTCATCAAAAGAATGTGCACTTGGAGTTGTTTTTTCAGTTCAACTTTACCTTCTTTCATGTATAAGGGATGTGCTCCTGAAATAGGAAAAAAAAAGTCCTCCAAAGTTTGTAACAAGAAACATATTTTCCCATGCTCTTAAACAGCATTTGGGAGCTATCTTATCATTTTGATTTTCATTTACTAACGGCAAGTCAAAATGGTGACCTGGGTTGCTTAGAGGTTAAGCTCTTGTTGCTAACCAAAAGGCTGATCACCCATCCACACCATGACAGAAAGACCTGGAGATCCACTTCCATGAAGATTATGGCCTAGAAAACACTATGGGGCAATGCTACCCTGACACACGGGGTTACTATGAGTCAGGCATCAACTCAACAGCACCCAGCAACAACAAGAAAAACAACCACGGAGTCCATTCGGACTCATGATGACCCCACATGTGCTGGGCTGAATCACCCTCCACAGGGGTTTCAATGGCTGTGATCTTTCAGAAGTAGACTGTGAGGTCCTTCTTCCAAGGTATCCCAGAGTAGATTTAAATCACCAACCTTTCAGTTGGTAGCTGAGCATTTGATTGATGGTACCACGCAGGGACAAAAGTACTCCTCTTCTATTCCCAAACCTGACAGTGAGTTAATAAGTAAACATACGTAGGATAAACTAGATCTGCTTTATAGGACATCTATTACAAATCCTTCCTACGCAATTGTGTAGTGCAGATACTTGTTCCTAACCTCTTTAGAAGTCAAGTGTACACACGTTAGTTGCCTACAGCCACACACATGAGAGACTGACAGACACAGTTTGCTGTTGTGGGGCGTGGCCTTAATAGTGTTCCGGGTTTCCCACAGAACTCTCTGGCCACTCTCAGGTTTGAATCCTAACCTTGCTCCCATTAGCACAAGGCACTGAGATACCCTGCCTCATACCTAAGTAAATCTAAAAGATTTTTATTTTCCCCAGTGAGTCTCTGCGTATCACAAAATCAGACTTTAACTCAAGATCGGTAAAGGTTACCTGTAAGAGAGGAAGTTTTCAATAAATATTTACCTGGGCACACTCACATCTCTAAGACCAGAATCCCACATACTTTAGTCCCTGCTCCTGCAAAGGAATGTCCCACACGGGTTGTCACTGATGGCAGAAGAGGAAGAGGAACAAAGCTGGCCAATTACCTGAGCAGATCTCCACTTCCAATATTATTATGTAAACATCAATACATAAATACAGCTTCAGTTTAAAACTACATCTTCCACTGAGGTCTGCCTTAAGGGAAGTGACAGGCCCAAGGTCACAAAGTCATTGGCAGAGTGCCCACACCTGACTAGGACATACTGCAGCATCAGACTGCTGTTGGCACTTGCTAGTTGGGATACGATGTGGCACCTGACAGATGGGGAGAAGTCCTCTTTATCCAAAAGGACAGTAGGAGAGGTCACAAAATATTACTCAAAACGGATCCACACCTGCTTAGATAAGGAGACACCAGCTGGGTTAAATGGAGTCAGTGAGAGTCACAGCAAGTCACATGATACAATGCCTGGCTGACTCCTGCATTTAGAAGAGCCTGCCTGCCAATCACGGAAACGAAGTATTATGTGGGGGGGGGGGGGGGGAGGAAAAGTTTCAATCTGTTTTTTGAATGAAAAATACTTGAACAGAGCACTGCTAATAATAAAGCTGTTACACATACCTAAAGCATCCTAAAACTGCAGCTTCTCAGAGAAATTGTGAAGACAGCCCGGCCAGTTTTAGGCAGCAAGACAGATGGGGATGCATTTTCGGAGCTCTGTTTGCAGTTTCCCTCATCCCCAACCTCAGCCCCATCCCCACCAACACCCAAAAAGTCCTGAATTGCCCCGGTGCACTTTTCCAGTTGTGGCATCTCGGTTTAGAGGGTCCGGGGAAGAGCCCCAGAGGAGTCAGCGGGTGCAGGGAGAGCGACCGGGGAAATACCACGGGAAATCCTCTTCTTTTAGAGGGTCCGCAGGCTCTCAGCGGTAAGGGAGCCCAGCCGACAGCGTCTTCCCTGGGCTGGCTCCGCAGGAGCGTCCAGAAAGCTCGCCTCCTCCAGGCATGCCCGCCCCCGCGTGGGGAAGATGCCACGCTTTCGGGATTTCCAGAAACCTGAGGTCTGCTCGCGTCCCAAAAATGGGCACAGAGGGATAGGGCTGCACGTCCGTCCCTCCGGGTCCCCGCAGCCCTCCCTTCTCCCGCGTCCCCTCCGGCAGGGGGCCCGCTGCAGCCCTCTCCCCTCGCCACGCAGCCGGCCGCGCGCCCCTCCCCTCCCGCGGCGTCTCACCTCGGCCCGCGCCCGCACTGCTGGCGGTGGAGTTCCCGCAGCCCATCGCGCCACCAGCCGGGGAAGCCGCGCTCGCCAGCCGGCAGGAGCAGGTCCTGGGGGCGGAGACGGAGACGGGGGGGGGGGGGGGCGGGGGGCGGACACGCCGGCAACCGGGGATCGGCTCAGGGCGCCCGGGGGTGGGGGCCAGTGGGGCGCCCCTCCCGCCGTCCTCTCACCGCCGCGGGGCGGGGACCACAGCACGGCAGGCCACCAGAGGTCCCGGGCGGAAACCGCCAGGCACGCCCGGCCTCCGCCCCGCTCCGGGGACCCCTTCCAGGACCCACCCGTCGCCTCGGCAACTGCGGTGCTGGCCAATCCGCAGCCTCCTACGGGCCCCTCAACCAGACATTGGCCATTGTTTAGAGGGGGCGGGAGATTAAAGTGGGGGGCGACGGTGAGGCCGAGGGTCGTAGCTCAAAAGGGCCTCGGAGCGACTGGCGAAGGATACCCACCCGCCCACCTTCCGCACCCTCTTTCTTTTCCTTTTCTTTCTGCACTTCCCCTCCAGCCCAGGATGTGGGGAGAAAAGGAAGTGTCAGGAAGCACCTGTTTTGTACACAGTGGCACCCAATAAAGGTTACTGACTGACTGAAGTTCAGGTCTGAAACCACGACTGAAACTCACTCCTGTTTCAGTAGAAACTGTTGGGGCTCTTCTCCCCTCCCACCTCTGCACTGGAGAGTAACGAACACAGATTCCTCACCGAGCTGGTCATGCGAACTCACTCCATTTCTAAAATAACTATCTGCCTCAGTGTCTGGATTCAGGACCTCTGCTCTGACTGGATTACAGAGCTGTACATTCATGTGGCACTTGCCAACCTATTAGTGAGCCAAAGCCAAGTGCCGTCGAGTCGGAGTTAGTCTGCTTGGGTTACAGTCCTGGCTCTGCACTTGCTGGCTAGAGTATTAGTTACTTCATCTATAAAGTAGCTGTAACAACTCAGCTATATACAAAGGACCTAACAATGCCTTATCCTCAATAAATGCCTGCTATTAATTTTATTGTCATTAAACATCCTGGAAGTGAATACAAATTCCTTGAAGGCAGAGACTATCTGATTTACCATAGTGTCTTCCTGGCTCATGGTACAGACTCAAAAAATGTTTTCTGTTATGAATTCAAGTCAGGAATTAAATCTCTACCTCAAATTCATTTGATATTTATAGAGAACCTAGTGAGTGCCAGGATGCAAACATGCAGGAGACAGACTAACGAGGCAGACAGGTTATAAACAAATGAATTACAATATGAGAATGCTAACAGAGGAATACAGCGTACCAGGGGAGCACAGAGGATGCTGAGGTAATGGTTAATTAAAAGAACTTTCCTAAACCACATTGTTGTGTTTAGAGAAGAACTTCAGCCAGAGCCGGATCCTGGTAGACTGGTGCACATGAGTAGTCAATCCTTGCCTCTTCCTCTGTGCCACTTAAAGTCATACCACCTAGCTGCTGTTTTCCTTCTTCAAACAAGAACTGATTGTGTGTGAAGGAGAGAAAAGAGGGATGTGGCCGAAAGTGAACCGACAAGAAAAAGAAATCAAGAGGCAGGACAGCAGATGGCTAAGGGAGAGCTGCAACGGTGTACAGTATATCGTTTCTGAGTTATGACTACTTTTACATAGAAAACAGGACTGTAGGTTTCCTCAGTCTCTCATAACTCAAATGTAGGTAACCTGGCCGCAACTTCTACAAGTTTTGTTCTATTTCTATTTGTACTTTTATTTGTATCACAATGGACTCCCCACAAAAAGTCTGAGTTTTATTCTTTTATTTCCCCTTTTTCCTACTGACATATAAGACTTTACCCTGGTCACTAAGGCCAGTAGATTCTTTGGTAATAAAAATAATAGCCAGCATTTATTGGCTAGCTATTTGTTAAGTCCTCTCCTGACACTCCACCTTCATGTGTTATTGTTTCAGACACTTGCTAGATTTTTAAATCTCTTCTCAGCTGCAGCTGAAACTGACAGAATGTAGGGAATGGGAGGGCTGCTGCTGCGGCACCCCACTTGTAAACTCCCAGAGGATGAGCTACCTGAGAATAGCACCACTGTCAAGAAGAACAGAACCAAACAAACAAGAGGCAGGAGTCCCAGTCACATCATCTGAGTCCTTGTATTCAGCTGCTGCAGAGGTCAGTCCTAACCCTGAATTTTCCATTCATATGACTAATAAATTTGTCTTGTGACAGTACAGCATAGATGTAAGAGTTTGTGTGAGAGCCCTAGAGGCAGATACCTAGTACCACCACTTGCTCCCTGTGCATGCAAATAATGTCATTTCACTAGGGGTGAAATAGGGATACCAACAGTACCTACCTCCTAAGGTATTTGTGAGGATTCAGTGAATTGATCCATTTATAGCCTTTAGAATAATGCCTAGCCCATAATAAGTGCTGGTGAAATGGCAAGTATTATTCTTTCACTTAAGCTTTTCTCTCACTTGAACTCCAAGAATCCTAGCAAGAATAGTGATCTAATTTAATTTGTGACTCATCTTTCTTGTTCTATCCTATTTAAGTTTTTACATCAAGGTTACATTAGCCTCATAAAATGAGTTGGGTATCTTTTTTATATTTCTATTCTACAAAATAGTTTGTACAAAACAGGAGTTAGATATTCCATAAAAGCCTCATAAAATTCTTTTCTAAAACTCTGATCATTGCATCTGAAATTCAATGTTTTCGATGGATTTTGGTTTATTCTGGTCTTCAGTTCTTCTTGGATCAATCTCAGTAATCTATCAGTAATTATATCCGCCCCATATTTGTATCCAGTGGGAGGCTATCAGCTACATGTAACAGAAAACCCAACCCAATGGTTTAAACATGACTTGAGTTGCTACAGAACAAGTTTGCTGACATTGTTTTAGGAAACACTGTCTGACAGTATAGATGTTCCAGATCTATTCACATGCACCATTAAGATAGCCCACCCCTCTTCCAACACACTTACTAAGGAGAAAAAACAGTATATACATTTATTTTCCAACTGACATGAAATACACTATTGTAACAGGTAGAAACGACTGTAGTTAGTTCTACAGTTGGTTGGCTCTTAAAAACTCATCAGTCAGCATGCTTGGATGCAAACATCAAAAAACTGACTCAGCCTGATACAAACCAGAAAGAAATTAACCAGAGACCATTGGTTAATTTACAGACTTGCTAGGAAGGGAGGAAAACCAGACAGGGGAAGCAGTCAAGAAGCAAGGGAGGCTGGGTGGCAGGAATACGGGGCAGGGTGCCCCGCTGCTGTTCACCAGTGTCACTAGAGCTGCCACCATACCTATGACAGCCACTTAGCCACTGCTACTGCGGTCACAAACCCAACCCCACCTTTTTGCCTCTCTCGCAAGATTTAAAGTTCCTGGAGGCAAGGACCAACATCAGATGCTATAAGGGTCAGAAAGAGAGAGAAATGCTCCTTCATCTGAGTGGGGGAGAGGGGAGCTCTGTCTCCTGTCATGATTAAACAGCAGGTGATCTCCCTGAAACCTGAGAGTTCATGTGCTGAGTAAGTTCCTATGTATTCTAGGGTCGCCATGAGTCAGATCCCACTCAACAGCACTGGGTTTCGGTGGCTATAATATTTGATTTAAGGACACCGAATCCAATGTGATCATTTGAAACCAAGGGAACACAGTCAAGAAGTCTCGCTCAATGTTGCTTTATTAGTCAATGGAGCAACAACTTAATCCCACAGCTTCTCATTTCTTGTCTAGCTCTCTTTCTATGACATTACCTAAAAAAACCAAAACTGTTGCTGTCGGTTCCAACTCTGCACTACCTCTTTTATCCAAAAGAGAGTTGAGAACTGATGTCATCTCCTGGACTATTCTCCTCCCTTGCAGATACTCTTCTTCTTTGGGGAGAATAAGACATAAGAGGGCATACAGCTCCACGCCCCAAATGACCATCAGTCTTAACAGGCAGCTTTGGCTCTGAGAATCTAAAGAGTCTGCAGAGGGCCCAGAGAAGCTGGCTGATGAGGCCAGACTGGTAGGTGCTAGTAGAAGAGGGCACCCACCCGAGGTAGGAGAGAAGGAGAATCACATTTTTTTTCCCAGCGCTCGGCCATGGGTTTTCCTCAGCAGCTGCTTTAGGCATGGTACAACTCTCTGGAAGGCAACAGCAACAATGACCCATCTGAATGGTTACTCTCAGTTTTCCCTAAGCATGACAATACATCACAATTTAAAACGTATGCTCTCAGAATGTAATATAAGCGAAAGGACTCTGCTCAGTTAATACCTGTCACTGTTAAATTTCAAGTGGATATGTAACATTTAAAGTCTTCCTGTGTTTTTAAACTGTCAAAATTTATTCAACTGTGTTTCAAATCTGCAGAAGTCATGTGTAAAGGTAATTTCCAGGCCAATTACTTCCTCCTCCTTCTAGGCTGACCTGTCTTCAGCTCACACGGGCAGCTCATCCACTTGGCCCAGGAGAATGACGTCATTCACAGACGGAATATGCAGAGATCCCAGGAAAGGGCTCACAGTTCCTGGAAGGAAATGAGAATATTTTCTAAATACTCTGCTTCAGAGAAAAGGATACCATGTTACTTATTTTCCATGTGTATGAAACCAGTCGACCCTTGGTTTTGATGGGTTCATGTTGTTGGCACACTGTGATCTCACTCTGGTTAATATTCTGCATTGTGGCCCCAGCAACTGTGGTTCAAACACAAGCTATGACACTGTCTAGTGTCTACCATGGCTGAACCTGGTGTATTTTCTGGAAAACTTGGTGGCATCGTGCTTAAGTGTTACATCTGTTAACCAAAAAGTCCACAGTTTGAATTCACAGGTGCTCTTTGGAAACTCTAGGACACAGCTCTACTCTGTCCTATAGGGGAGCTGTGAGTCAGAATGGACTCAACAGCACTGAGTTTGGTTTGGTTTCTTGGTAGTATAGTGGTTAAGAACTGTGACTGCTAACCAAAAGGTCGGCAGTGTAAGTCCACCAGATGCTCCTTGGAAACTCTATAGGTCAGTTCTACTCTGTCCTGTAGGGTCACTATGAGTTGGAATCAACTCGATGGCAATGGGTTTGATTTGTATTTTGTTTTTAGGCTGTTGTAGTAGTTATGTGACATCAAGTCAATTTCAGCTCACAGCAACCCTACAGGACAGAGCAGCACCGCCCTATAGACTTTCCCAATCTGTAATCTTTATGGAAGCAGACTGCCACATCTTTCTCCCGAGAGAAAGGTCTATATGAAGTCTTTATTACAACAGAGTCATTTTGTAAGTCTGATTTTTAAAATGTGATTTTGATTAATAGCTGTTGTGGTCAGATGCCTTTGAGTCAGTTCTGACTCACAGCAACTCATAATACAACAGAAGGACACCCTGCCCCATCCTGGGCCATTCTCACAGTCCATGCTGGGTTTGAGCCCTTTCTTGCAGCCCCTGTGTCAATCCATCTCACTGAGGGTCTTCCTCTTTTTCAATGTCCCTCTACCAAGCAAGATGTCTTTCTCCAGGGACTTGTGCCTCCTGATTACATGTCCAAAGTCTCACCATCCTCACTTTTAAGGAGTATTCTGGCTGTATTTCTTCTAAGACAGCTTTGTTCATTTTCCTGGTAGTCCATGGTACACGCAATATTCTTCTCCAAAACTGTAATTCAAAAGTGTCCATTTCTCTTTGGTCTTATTTATTGTCTAGCTTTCACATCATATGAAGCAAATGAAAACATGGCTTCAGTCAACAGCATCTTAGTCCTCAGAGTGCTATCTTTGCTTTTCAACACTTTAAACAAAGAAATTTTTGCAGCAGTTTTGCCCAGTGCAGTATGTAGGCTGATTTCATGACTGCTGTTTCCATGAGTATTGATTGTGGATCCAATGAAATGAAATCCTTGATAACTTCAATCTTTTCTCCATTTATCATGATATTGTTTACTGGTCCAGGTCATGGATTGAATCATGTACTGTAAAAAAATGTGTGTAGCTACTTGGCTAGATCATAATTCCTGTATTGTGTGATGTTCCTGTACACTATAAACTCTGCCTCTCTGATGTTAATGAGACAGGATGGATGACAGTTCAGCTGGTGGGGCAAGACTCAGTGTAGGAGATTGTACTGTACCTTGAGGCAGTCTCTCGGGATATAAAGAGGAGCAAGCAGAGAACTAAGGAACTCAAGCCACCAATAAGCAGTGCTGGGAGCAGAGTACTTCCTTTAAGATGCAGGGTCCTTGCACCTCAGAAGTTCCCAGTCCAGGGGAAGAAGCACCACAAAGATCTTCCTCCAGAGTCAACAGAGAAAGCCTTCCTCTGGAACTGCTGCCTTGAATTTGGACTTGAAGTCTACTGGACTGTGACAGAATAGAATTTCTCTTTTTAAAGCCATACATTTGTGTCTTCATTACAGCAGCTCTAGAGTGAGTTCAGTTGTAAGAATTTTTGTTTTATTTATGTAACGGTATAATTGAAGGTTGTAGTTTTTGATCTTCACCACTAAGTGCTTTAAGTCCTCTTTACTTTCAGCAAACAAGGTTATGTCATCTGCATGTCACAGACTGCTATTGAGTCTTCCTCCAATCCTCATGTCACTTCTTCGCATAGGTCCAGCTTCTCAGATTATTTTGCTCAGCACACTGGATAAGGATGGTGAAAGGATACAACTCTGACTTGTAACTTCCCTGACTGTAAACCACACAACATTTCCTTTATCTGTTCAATGACTTCCTCTTGTATATGTACAGATTCCTCATGTGCACAATTATGTTATGGAATTCCAGTTCTTCACAATATCATCCATAACTTGTTATGACCCACACAGTCAATAAAATACAAGTAAACATCTTTCTCATATTCTCTGCTTTCAACCAAGATCCATCTGACATCAGCAATGATATCACAGTTCCACATCCTCCTCTGAATCCAACTTGACTTTCTAGCTTTCCCTATAGATATACTGCTGTAGTTATTTTTGAATGATCTTCAGCAAAATTTTACTTTCATGTGCAAATCATGATACTGTTCAATAATTTTCACATTCTGCTAGATCACCTTTATTTGGAATGGGTACAGATATGGATCTCTTCCAGTCAGTTGGCCAGGAAGCTGTCTTCCCAATTTCTTGGCAGAGTTTCGTGAGCATTTCCACAATGCATCAGTTTGTTGAAACATCTCAGTTGGTATTCCATCAGTTCCTGGAGACTTTTGTTTCGCCAGTACCTTCAGTGCAGCTTGGACTTCTTCCTTCAGTACAAGTGGTTCTTGATCATATGCTAGCTTCTGAAATGGCTGAATGTCAACCAATTTTTTTTGGTACAGTGACTCTGTATTACTTCTACCCTCCTTTGATGCTTCCTGCATCATTCAAATTTTCCCCATATAATCCTTCAATATTGCAACTTCAGGCTTGAATTTTTTCTTCAGTTCTTCTAGCTTGAGAAATGCCAAGTGTGTTCCTTATGTTTGGCTTTCAAACTCCAGGTTTTTGCACATTTCTTTAGAATACTGTCTCCTTATCGTGGCCAACTGGCATAACTAGCCTATGGCTAAGGGAGTCTTCCCCACTCCATATTGGTAAGTGGTGTCTGGTGTCTTAAAAGCTAGCAAGCTGCTATCTGAGGTACACCAAGTGATCCCAGCTCAGCAGGAACAGGTGATTAGCGAGGACAAAATTGACATGGGGGAGAGAACCCAGAAGAAAGACTCACGTGAATGGGTGACTACATCAACATGTGGCCAGAAGAACCAGATGGTGCCTGGCCACCTCCAGTGACAGCCATGATGGGGCTGTCCCAGTGGCAACATGAGAATAAAAAGGGGTGTACTCTGAGAACTCCACTAAAAGACTGCAATTGATGGTCCAAAGGCCTGGGGGTTCCCCTGGGAGCATGGCCCCTAGACCCGAAGATGCCCCTGATCATAAATCATTACTGAGATCAACTCCTAGGACAGGAATGGATAGGACTCAGTGACACAGAGTGACCATATCGTGTGTGCACTTTATGGTTCTATGCATCTATAGGATGTCATTCTACTGGCCTCTTACTAGAGGGGAGTGGAAAGTGTGGAGTAGAGGTAACAGGGGATTGTTATGAGGATATGACTTGTATAGAACAGAAAGGAGGGGTGTGCAAGGAGAGCAGTAGAAGCTGCACGTAGACAGACATGCAAATTTAAACTGTATTGTACACTTTCACTCAATCACAATTTAAAAAAAAATACTGTCTCAAGCTGACATTAGAAATTTTCTCTTCATTTCTTTTACTTCATCAGGTCTTTCTTTTGCTTTAGCTATTTTACATTCCAGAGCAAGTTTCACTGTCTCTTCTGACATCCATTTTGATCTTCTTATTCTTTTCTGTCTTTTTATTGGCTTTCTGCCTCCTTCTTGTATGAAATCCTTGGTGCCCTTCCACAACTCAACAGGTCTTCTGTCATTAGTATTCAGTGCATCAAATCAGTTCTAGAGATGGTCACAATAGTGAGGTGAAATGTACTCAAGGTTGTATTTTGGTTCTCATGGACTTGTTTTACTTTTCTTCAGCTTCAACTTGATCTAGCAATGAACAACTGATGGTCTGTTCTGCAGTAAGTCCCCGGCCTTTTTCTGACTGATGATAAATTGAACTTTTCTATCACCTCTTTCCACAGATGTAGTCAATTTGATTCCTATATATTTCATCCAGTGAGGTCCATGTATATAGTCACCATTTGTGTTGTTGAAAAAAGGTATTTTCTGTGAATGTACTGTTGATCTATCATGAGATCTCCAGCATTATTTATAGAACCTAGGTATATTCTCTAACTACCAGTTCTTCTTCTGTTTCGAGCTTTTACATTCTGATCATCAGAAAATATCAATGCATCTTGACTACGTGTTTGATGAATTTCAAACTGCAGAAGCTGGTAAAAATTTTTCGACTCGACGGCACTTGGCTTGCCATTCATCTTTGGCATTGATGGTTTGCGAGAAATTCAAATAATAGTCATGTTTACTAGTCTTCTTTGCAGGTTTAGGGACATTATCCTAACATTGACAGCGTTATATCCAGGATAGATCTTCAAATGTTCCTTTTGATGACGAATGTGATGCCGTTCTTCTTCAATTTGTCATTCCTGGTATCATGGATTGAACCGTGTCCCCCCAAAATGTGTGTCAACTTGGTTAATCCATGATTTCCTGTATTGTATGATTATGTACCATATTGTCATCTGAGGTGAATTTCCCAAATGTTGTAAACCCTGCCACTGTGATGCTAATGAGGTGAGATATCAGCTGTTATGCTACTGAGGCAGGAATCAATCTACAAGATTAGGTTGCATCTTAATTTTTTTTTGAGATATTAAAGATAGACACCAGCAGAGAGATAGAAGACCTTGTACCATCAAGAAACAACAGCCAAGAGAATGGTGCATCCTTTGCACCTGGGATCCCTGTGTTCAAAAGCTTAGTGAACGATTGATGACATAACTTATGAGCTGACAGAGAAACCCTATCCCCGGAGCTGGCACCCTGAATTCGGTCTTCTAGCCTACTAGACTGTGGGAGAATAAATTTGTTTGTTAAAGCTGTCTACCTGTGGCATTTCTGTGACAGTAGCACTAGATAAATAAGACACCTGGTATACTAGACCATATGCCTGACTGATTCAAAATGGCCCAGAGCTGACCATTTCAGCTCACTAATGCCTAGGATATTGATCATTATATGTTTCATTTCATTTTTGACAACTTTCCATTTTCAGAGACTGATACTTTGTACGTTCCACATTCTGATTCTTAATGGATGCTTGCAGCTATTTCTTCTCATTCTGAGTTATGCCACATCAGCAAATGAAGGTACTAAAAGCTCTATTCCACCTACATAATTAAAACCAACTTGACTTTGAGGAGGCAGCTCTTCTCCAGTTCTATTTGAGTGTCTTCCAACCTGAAGGGCTCCTCTTTCAGCACTACAGCAGACAATGTTACACTGCTATTCATAAGGTTTTCACTGTTCTTTTTTTTTTTTTTCCAGAAGTACATTACCAGGTCCTTCTTCCTAGTCAGCCTTAGTCCAGAAGCTCTGCTGAAGCCTGTCCACCATGCGTCCCCGCAGGTACTTAAAGTACTGGTGGCATAGCCTTCAGCATCACAGCAACATACAAATCACCACACTACAACAAACTGGCATGTACAAGGTGGTGGTTATTAACACTATGTATTTGTTTCTCAAAACAAGAAAACAACTTGATACTAAAATTTTCAAATCCACATTTCTCCTGAAAAGCCCTTTTTCTCTAAACCAAGTTTGATCACTTGTCATGGATTGTATTGTGTCACCCGGAAACCATGTGTAGTAATTTGGCTGGGCCAAGATTCCCTGTATTCAGTCATTGTGCTCCATTTTGTGATTCTCTGATGCTGTAAATCCTGATCTCTACCTGTGGTTAACAGAGCGAATTATGTTAGAAGATTAGGGTGGGACTGTAAATCCCTTCCTCAGGTCACTTCGCGCTCCATGGGAGTCTCCCTGGAGTGTGGCTTGCACCACCTCTTATACTTTTATCTTACAAGGGATAAAAGGAAAGGGAAGCAAGCAGAGAATTGGGAACATCATACCAACAAGAAAGCAGCACCGAGAGAAGAGCATGTCCTTCCGAGCTGAGATTCCTGCACCAAGATGCTCCCTGACCAAAGACTAATACAACACAAAGACTTTCCTCCAAAGCTGACAGGGGCAAAGCTTTCCTCTGGAGTGGACATCCTAAATTTGGACTTGTAGCCTAGGGAACTGTGTAAGAATAAACTTTCCCTCATCTACTTGGTGATATTTCTGTTACAGCAGCACTAGATGACTAAAACATCACCCCTGGGTTATTTTTTTTTTCATAGGGTAAACTAAAAATGAGCTGCATTCTCACCTTTCATGATTACTTTACAAATGTATTTGAAAACCAAATTGATATATTCCAACATGCTAAGGAAACTCTGTCTAAGTATACTGGCAATTCACAGTGATCAGTCAAACCTTTATGCCAGAGTTTCGAAAAGCTGGCCAGCACAACTGGACTTTAAAGACTGTCTAAATTTAGCATCTAACTGACCTATCAAATGACCTTGTTTCCATGACTAACTAAACAATACACATCAATGGTTAAGATTAAATTGCTTGGAAGAAGGAGGGAAGTGGATGGTGAGAAGGAAATATTTAATCATTAGCTAAAGCAAAAGGAACTTGGACTCCTGTGCTTGGAAACGTGGACTTATGTGAATTTCTAGAGGAAGTGACTTCCAAATTTAGACTCTTCTAGTGGAGAACATCTGCCTGAAGATAGAGAGTGAAAAGATCATTTTCTGACCTTAAAGCTTCAACAGCTGACGAAACAACACTTCCACACTTAAAGATCTTAAATTTGCCTTCAGGTACAATGTCTGGAAACTTCCCTTCTACATCCGCTGACTAATAGACTTAAGCTGCATTCTGAATCTGTTTCTTACACACTCTCAGTCTGCCCACCTCGAGTTCTTTCACTGCATCCATGTCCATTATGAGTGAGATTTCTTCCTACAGCTCTTCACCTAATTCAATAATTGTCTTAGTGATAATCATGATGAACAGTCACATTATGTTTAAGATAGAACAAGGCAGGAAATTGAAGACTTAGGACTTTGCAACCAGACAGACAGGGTTTCAATGCCTGGTCCTGCCAATTACAACTATCCTAGAATAATAATGCATAATCTGTTATGGTTGGCAGACATAGCACTTAACTACTATACCACCAGAGTTTCCAGCTTAACTACAGTGGATAACATTTCCTGAATCACATGAGAAATTCTTGTTTAGAGGGACATAATGGAAAGTTACAAAGGTCAGAGCTGCATTCTTAAGGTAGAAATCAAGTTCTTAACAAAAATGCACTCTGGACCTAGACCCTGGTTAGTCATTTTACTAGGGCTAAATACCTCAGTTTGGGAGTTGTCATACACAGCTGATGGGAACTCTGGTGGCATAATGTTTAAGAGCTACAACTGCTAACCAAAAGATAGGCATTTCAAATCTACCAGGTAGGTGCCCCTTGGAAACCCTATGAAGCAGGCTGTGCTATTCTGTCCTTTAGGGTGACTATGAGTGGGAATCGACTTGATGGCAATGGGTTTATACATAGCTGAATAACCTAAAGCCATTTCTCCTCTTTAAGCCTAAACTATGAACATTATCTATATAATGGGCAGAACACAAGACTCTAGAGCCAAGCTGTATGGATTCAAAACCTAACTTTATAATTTACTAGCAAGTTACTTAATCACCTTGGGTCTCAGCTTTCTTATTTGTTAAAAAAAAAAAGGATAAATAATAGGTTACTATGACAATTAAATAGGTTAATTACATGTAAATCACTTTGACTGGAGTCTGGCACATGGGAAGTATCATATAGGAATACAGGTAGTAGTAATAGTAATAGTAATAACAATAGTAATACTGATGGCAATGTTATTTTCATTATAATTTAATTGTTTTATGTGGGAATTAAATGAGATCATACACATAAAATGCCTAGAATGTTTCATACACAATAAGTGTCTGATTGATGACCTATGCCCACTCCCATCAAGTCAGTTCCAACTCAGAACCGTCCTATAGGACAGAGTAGAACTGCCATAGGGTAAGAGCAGCTGGCAGATTCAAACTGCCCATCTTTTGGTTAGCAGCTGAGCTCTTAAACACGGTACCACCAGGGCTCCATCTGACTTACAGTAGTTATAACATATGGAGTCCCTAAGTGGTGCAAATAAGTAAGCGCTTGACTATTAACTGAAAGGTTGACAGTTTAAGCCTATCCAGAGGTGCCTCTAAAGAAAAGCCTGGCAACCGCTTCTGAAAGGCCACAGCCTGGAAAACCCTGTAGAGTAGTTCTACCCTGCAACACATGAGGTCACTATTAATTGGAATTTACTCCACAGCCACTGTTACTGGTTTAGTTATTACATATGTACAACTTTAGAAAGTATAAAGGCAAAGGATGCTTAATCCTACTCATTTAACAATAAGTATTTTTAGTAAGTAACTGAAAAATGCTGCGGTTTGTGCCAGATGTTAACCATACAAGGAAGCAAAGACCAGAGACTAACCCTCAGCAATCTTTCAGGCCATCAGGGAGACACACATAATAAGGTATTTAGGTGCTATGATACATGTTTACACAGTATTTAGAGGGGTCCAAAGGAGAGGGTGGTATCAAGGACATTGGTAAGATCCAGGAAGGCTCTCTAAAAGAGGCAACACCTGAGCCAAAGCTTTAAATATGAACAGATGCTGGCCAGATGGAGAAAGCCAGGGGGACTTCCAGGAGTGGAAACAGCCCTACTCCACACCACTGCCAAGTGCTCTGTCTGTCCTAGCGTCTGATCATATCATTCTCCTACTTTAAATCTGATTTTGGCTCCCCATTGCCAAGAAGATAAAGGCTCAACTTCATCTGGTATTCAAATCTTTTGCACAATCTGACCCTACCTCCCTTTGTAGGTTTGCCTCCACCACCTGTCTTTGAGAGCACTGTGTTCTAACCACTCCAAATATGCTGTCATCCCCACACCTTCGTTGCTGTGGGTGCCCCTGCTCAACCTACAAAGCACATCAAATGTCACCTCTTTGGCAAGTCTTCTTCTATTCCCCAAATCCATTGCCATCGAGTTGGTTCCAACTCAGCAACTTACAAGGCAGAGTGGAACGACTCTATCGAGTTTCCAAGGAGCACCTGCTGGATTCAAACTGCTGACTTTTAGGTGAACAGACATGGCACTGACCCACTACACCACCAGGGTTTCCTCCTACCACCCCCCGCCCCGGAAGAATGAATTCCTCTTCCTCCCATATGTTAGACACATTCATTAACACATTTCATCATCTTTTTAATATACCTCTTCCCTCATCTCTATTAACTAAAATACAAACACTACCAGAGCTGGGCATAGATTTTATTCAACTTTGCATTCTCAGAATTTAGCCAAATGCAAGGTAAGCTCTCCATAATGTGACCTATTATTTCTCTTGTGGATGCTGATCAGCTGTTCATTGAATGGATGCAGTCAGTATGAGCAGAAGTTTGAGAAAAATAGTCAATAAACCAGATCAAAGATTGTTCAAAGTGATTTTGTACAGGAAAAATCAAGCAGCATTTCCTGAGTTCCTCTCCTTAGTTTCCCAACTACTTGCTTTAGAAATGTGCAGCCACTGAGAAAAAAATAATCACAACAAATTACACCGTATGAGTCCCACATCCCCACGAAACACACAGTCCGGGCATTTCAGCTTTTCTTGTCACCCAGTGAGCTCTCATCAGCTGTGACAGACTGTAACTCATATTTTCCTGCACAATAAATCAAAAGTAATTCAGGCTCTGCTATTAGGAATAAAAACTTGTTCCTCAGATCCCTCCTCCGAATGGTGCAGAGAAGTGCTTCACCAATATCCCACCTTCTAGAAGGCCTACAGCTGCAAAAGCAGAATGAGGCCAGACAACATCTCCAACACTACACAGCACCAGGAGCCACTATACTGTATCCTATACAAATGGCACCCCTGAAACACACGGAGTACAGTGAGAATGGGCCCCCCCGCACTATTTTGGGCAATAAAGCAACATTGGTCTGGTGGACTTGGGTCAGTAGTTCTCAGCTCTTAATAAGCAATCAGAATCAGAACCAGACAAGGGTTTTATTTGAAGTACATATTCCTAGGCCCCACCTCAAGATTCAGATTTTGTAGCTCTGATATGGTGCTAGAGTCTGCACTGCAAGTTATTACAGACACATACATACATGTGATATCAATGGATCATTTGCTGATTAACATTAACCTAGCAAGTACATTGCTATGGAAATTGTAGTACAGTTCCATTTACTTCTTTCTTCTCCCTTTCCCCAGTCCAACTTTAAATTTCTATGCATTTAATATTAGCAATCACATAATAAGGCTTTTCTACTTTTCATCTGCTTTCTCACCAGGGTTGTACTACTGATGTTATTAGCTGCTGCTAATAACAGAAGGAAACAATACCTGGTCCTGTGCCATTCTCACACTTGTTATGCTTAAGACCAGTGTTGCAGCCACTGTGTCAATCTGTCTTGTTGAGGGTCTTCTCTTTTTCACTGACCTTCTACTTTAACTAAGCATGATGTCCTTCTCCAGGGCATCACCCTCCTGACAATATGTCCAAGTATTCTTTGCTTATCCTTTGCTTCTAAGGAGCCTTCTGGTTGTACTTCCAAGACAGGTTTGTTCATTTTGCTGGCAGTCCATGGTATATGCGACTCAACGGCACTTGGCTGGCTTTTGACTGGCATGATATATTCAATATTCTTCACCAATACCACAATCAAAGGCATCGATTCTTCTTCTGTCTTCCTTAATCATTGTCCAGCTTTCACATGCATATGAGACTGTTGAAAACAGCATGTTGTGGGTAAGACACACCTTACTCCCCAAAGTGACATCTTTGTTTTTCAACACTTTAAAAAGATCTTTTGCAGTAGACTTGCCCAATGCACTATGTCTTTTGATTTCCGAGGCTACTGCTTCCATGTGGATACAAGTAAAATGAAATCCTTAACAACTTTAGTTTTTTTTCTCCATTTGTCATCATGGTGCTTACCAGTCCAGTTGTGAGGGTTTTTGTTTTTTTTATATTGAGATGTGGTCCATACTGAAGGCTGTGGTCTTTGATCTTCCTCAGTAAGTTCTTCAAGTTCTCTTCACTTTCAGCAAGCAAGGCTATGTTATCTGCATATGACAGGCTGTTAATAAGCCTTCCTCCAGTCCTGCTGCTCTGTTATTCTTCATATAGTCCAGCTTCTAGCATTATTTGCTCAACATACAGATTGAATAAGTAAAGTGAAAGGATGCAACCCTTACGTACACCTTTCCTAACTTTAAACCACAAAATATCCCCATGTTCTGTTTGATTGTCTCTTGTTCCATGTACACATTCCTCCTGAGCACAACTGAGTGTCTCGGAATATCCCATTCTTCACAATGTCATCCATAATTTATTAGGATTCACAGAACTGAATTCCTTGCATTATCAGTAAAACACAGGTAAACAACTTTCTGGTATTCTCTGCTTTCCGCCAGGATCCATTTGTCATCAGCAATTATATCCCTTGTTCTATGTCCTCTTCTAAATCCAGCTTGAATTTCTGGCAGTTCCCTGTTGATACATTGCTACAGCAGCTTTTGAATAATCTTCATCAAAATCTTACTTGCACAGGATATTAATGATATTGTTTGATCATTTCTGCATTTGGTTGGATCGCCGTTCTTGGGAACAGGCATAAATATGGATCTTTTTCAGTGGGTTGGCCAGGTAGCTGTCTTCCAAATTTCTTAGCATAGACAAGTGAGCACTTCCAGCACGGCATCTGTTTATTGGAACATCTCACTTGGTGTTCTGTCAGTTCCTGGAGGCTGGTTTTCCACCAAAGCCATCAGTGCAGCTTGGGCTCCTGATCACATATACTACCTCCTGAAATGGTTCAATGTGTTGAACAATTCTTTCTGGTATAGTGACTTTATGTATTCCTTCCATCTTCTTTTGATGCTTTCTGTGTTACTTAATAGCTTTCCCGAGGAATCCCTCAGCTGGAGGCTTGACTTTTTTCTTCAGTTCCTTCAGCTTGAGAAATGCAGAGCATGTTCTTCTCTTTCGGTCTTCTGGTGTAGTCACTTGACATGGCCATGCTCATCAAAAATTGAGGAAGGTATTATCAACCCCATACCACATGAGAAAGTAGCCATATATGATTTTTCTGCAAATAGTTAACTGTCAATCTGACTCCATCCCCATTATCCAGAAATACTTCTCACTTCAACAGCCCTCCTCTCTCCCACAGGATTCATCTATCTATACCTACAATTATAGACAGAAATTCTATTATTTGATTCTTATTCCCATTGCTCTAACTGTTCTCACTTTCCCAATCTATGGGCCACATCTGTCTCTTCACTGTTTCTCCCAGTGTATGCACCAGAAGTATCTGTCGAGCATCTTCTAGGATAATGAACCTCTGGACTTCTTAGAAGGTGAGATTAACAAAATCTCTATTGTGCATGATACTTACAGGTTTTGCTATTTGCCACTGAAAGCATCCTAATTGATATAGTAGATGACCACAGTGTATTGGTTTTTGTCTTTCAAGCATTTCTTCACCCCTTTTTTGTCCCCAAATCTGATTTTCCTACCCTCCCATTCAGTGTGGTCCTGATTTCTGTATCACCCCCCTCCCCAATTCAGCATGGTCCTGGTGGGACTATGAGCCATGATACCTCACCCAAATAGAGAAACTAGTTGAGCGGTGTTCTGTGGCCCAAGTTATGCAATATTACTCTTTTCCAGGGATCTGAATCTTGAGCAGAATGACTCTTACACATTGAATTGTGTCCCCTCAAAAGGTATCTCTGAGTCCTAAACCCTGGTAGCTGTAAACATGACCTTATTTGGAAATAGGGTCTCTGAACATGTTGTCATTTACTATGAAATCATACTAGAGTAGAGCAGATCCTAAACCAAATCAAACCAAACCTCCTGCCATCGAGTTGATTCCAACTCATAGTGACTCAGCAATAAAGTGTCCATCTTTGTCCACGATGGTGGATTTTACATTAAAATTGATTTTGTCTGAGATTAGAGTTGCCACACCTGCTCTTCTTTGTTCATTGTTAGCTTGATATACATTCTTCCATCCTTTAATTTTCAGTTTGTTCCTATCTTTAGGTCTCAAATGAGTTTCTCGTAGACAACATGTGGATGGGTCATGTCTTTTGATCCAAGAGGTCACTTGATGTCTCTTTACTGGAGGATTCAGTCCACTCACATTCAATGTAATTATTGATAGGTATGTTCACTGCTGCCATTGCGATATGTTTATTTTTGTGTTGATGTTTTCTCTGTTGTTAGTCTTTTGTGGGATATTCTTTTTTGTAAGTTGATTTTATACCTTTTTCAGAGCTGATTTTGTGGTTGTTGAGACTCCTGTGTTACATTTCTTGATATGGTATGTTACATTTTTGTTGTGCTTTACAGCTGCCCCTATGGTCCCCCTTAATAAACTATACATAAACCCAATTTTAATTACTTGTCGTCTTCCTCCGCATCTGGAAGGACTATAACGACTGTAGTACATCCCTCTTTTTAATATGGTGGCACCACAGTTTTCATGATAATCACTGGATTGTGTCTTTCAGTATTAAAGCTGTGATTGAATTTGGAGACTTCCCTAACTGAGTAGAATTCTGAATAATGTGTTGTTCTGAAATATAGAGTTAGTGATTTTGTTCTTCTAAGCCAAAGCCAAGAACTTCTTTCAGCATTTCTTGTAGTTTCGGTTTGGTTTTTACAAAGTCTCTGAGTTTCTGTTTATCTGGGAATGTCTTAATTTCATTTTCATATTTGAAAGATAGTTTTGCAGGCTATATAATTCTTGGTTGGAAGTTCTTCTCCTTCAAGACTTTGAATGTGTCATGCCACTGTCTCCATGCCAGCATGCTTTCTGCTGAGAAATCAGTTGAAAGCCTACAGGGTTTCCCTTGAATGCTAGCTTTACTTTGAGTCTTGCTGCCTTTAAGAGTTGCTGCTTATGTTTCCTTTTGTTAAGCTTGATTATAATATGTCTTGGAGTCTTTCTTTAGAGATCTATATTGGGCGGCATACAATATGCATCTGAGATGTCTATATTCTCTTCCTTCATGATTTCTGGGAAATTTTCTGTCAGCAGCTGAGCAGCGATACTCTCTGTGTTCTCAGGTGTCTCATCCTGTTCAGGGACTCCAATTAGTCTAAAATTGTTCCTCTTAAGAGCCCCACATGCTTCTTAGTGCTTCTTCATTTTTCTTGTTTCCTTTTTCTGATTTCTGCTCATAGATGTTGGCATCAGTAGCTTTGTCTTCTCAGTTAGAAATTCTTTTTTCCATTTGTTCCATTCTGTTTTCTTGGCTTTGAAAGGAAGTTTCTATGTCTTTGATTTCGTTCTTGATCTGTTGGATTTCAGAGTACTGGTGTTCCATCAGATCAAACAGCTGGCTTAATTTTTCCTTTTGTTCTACTGCATTTTGTATAAGGTCTAGAAGGGCTCTGTATATAATCATTTTGTATTCACCTTCTGATGATTTCAGAAAAGTTTCTTCATCTGGAAAACTCCTTGGTTGTTTTGTTTTGGAGCCTTCTGACGCCATGGGTGATTTCTTGTATGCCACAAGCATCTGTTGCTTTTTGGGTTTCATGTGAATAAGTAGAGGCTGGGAGCGGTACTGTAAGGATGGACTGCAGATGTCTCTCTAGGCTGTCTTAAAATGTAAAACAAAAGGTATCTGACCACTTCCCAGGTCAGTCAGGTTTTCAGGGGTTTCAGGTTTCAGAGGTTCCTCTTCCCAACTGGCAAAGTAAGCACCTCTGTATCCAACCCCAGATGATACAAACTAGTTCAGAATACAGCAATGCTACTGCCCTGTTGGCCTCTGCTGACAGGGCCCAGCCTTAGGCGACACTGTGTAAACCACTGCTTTTCTGGTAGAAAAGTGCTCTGCTGTGGGTAGGCTCTGGCTCCCAAGCTAAGAAATCGGTCCAGCTGCAGCCACCGTATCTAAGATGGTGCCCTCCACACGGTCAGCAGATATAGGGGCTAAAGGTGCCAAGAGGTAGTGATTCCTCTGCCTCTGTTGCCGGGCCCCCACCATAGGCGACACTGTGTAAACTACTGCTTTTCTGCCAGAGAAGCGCTGTCCTGTTTGCAGGCGCTGGCTCCCAGGCTAAGAGTTAGGTCCTGCTAAAATCTCCATATCCATCGTAGTGTCCTGAACATAGGCAGTGCAGTTCTGTACAAACCATGCTGTGGCAGTGATAAAAAGACAGGCCCAAAGTGGCTAGATGAACAGAGTCCTAAGCCTGGCTCTCAAAATATGGCAATTTCACCTGCCTATTCCACTAGCAATGCGTCTGAGTCTAGCCACTAGGCAAGACCCAGCTCCGCATGCCAGCCAAGACAGAGGAAAAAAAAAGTCAAAATGGTGTATTTACCCAGAGTCCATGACAGCCAGGGCTAGCCAGGAGCGGGAGTCAGTGAAAGGGAGGAGGTTTTTTGTTCAGTGGTATGAAGTCCAAACTAACAGCCCTGTGCCATGTCCTGAGAGCTCACTAGGTGACCAGAAGGCTCCACTGGATTATCAATTCAGGTCTTGGTTTCCAGACGGAATATAAGGAGACGTGTGCTTAGTCTGCCATCTTGACTCTGCCCCCAACTCATAGTGACTCTACAAAACTGCTGCCTAGAGTTTCTAAGGAGTGCCTGGTAGATGTCAAATGCTGACCTTTTGGTTAGCCATTGACCTTTAAGTTAGTACTTAACCACTACACTATCAAGGTTTCCAGGGTGGGTCCCAATCCCATCCAAATGATGCCTTACAAAAGAGGAGAACATCAGAGTTAGAGAAGAATGGCCATGTGATTACCTAGGCAGAAGCAAACCAGGGCTTCTAACTTGCTTGTTTTATTTGAATCCCTGCTGAGAATCTGCATTTCAAACAAGTTCTCAGATGATGCTAATACTGTCACTTAGGAATTGAATCAATTCACAGAATCATTAAACCAAAATATCCACGGCTGTGGAGTCAATTCTGACTCATAGTGACTCTGCAGGACAGAGGAGAACTGCTCCATAGAGCTTCCAAGGGCCACCAGGTAGGTCCAAACTGCCAACCTTTTGGTTCGTAGATGTAGCCCTTAACCACTATGCCACCGAGGCTTCCTGAGAACCACTAGTAAAGCAAAAGTCTCTAAAGTCTCAAAATTTATCATACATGAGAATCACCTGGGGATCTTGTTACACTATTGATTAGGATTCAGTATATCTGAGGTAAATCCAAAAAAACAAGCCCACTGCCGTCAAGTCGATTCTAACTCATAGTGACCCTATAGGACAGAGTAGAACTGCCCTACAGAGTTTCCAAGGAGTGCCTCGCGGGTTTGAAGTGCCGACCTTTCTGTTAGTAGAGGTAGGACTTAACCACTATGCCACCAAGGTTTCCATATCTGGGATACAAATGCAAATTCTCAGCAGGGTCTCTAACTGGAAATAACTGGTTCAAAGCCCTGATGCAAAGCAAGAAACCCAAGGATTGCTGGGAGCCACTGGAAGCTAGGGGAAAGAGGCAGAGAAGTTTCTCTCTCGGAGCACGCAGAAGGAATCAACACAGCTGGTCCTCTGATTCGGACTTCTGGCCTCCAGAACTGTGATTGCTGCTCTTTAAAGACACCTACGTGGTAGTATTTTGTTACAACAGCACTAAGACACTATGACAATGTCACATGGGTAGAAAGCAGTTGGATCTGACGGCAATGCCTCAGAGAGCTTATCCAGGGAATCACCAGAGCTTTCCTGGTTACTTCTTCTTTTGATCCTGTAAATCTTTGTCATTTCCTTTCATTATCTCCCATTTTTAGTTAATCTGACAGTAAGCAAACAACTGTTACTGACTGATGACTAATAAATACATTAGTTAATAAGTATGTCTTCAGAGACTAACCTAGATGTACCAACTAAAATACCCAGTTTTTAAACTAAAATATCTTTCATGCTTATAACATGCATTCTCATGTTGTTAAATTGGTAATTTCCAAAATGTACTGCTCCTGAAGCCACAGTGGAGGCTTCCCCAGTTCACTCGCTGCAGTCCAACAGGCCTTGGATTCTAATTAGATCCTGTCTCAACCACACTGCAGACCTAGACTTGGTTTGAATTTAGTGCTGAAATCGCACTTATTTGCAAGCCAGGATCTTGGAGCTTGCACAGGACCTAAAGAACTGTGTCCTGAACTTGACCCTGCACCTGAGCTTTGAGGGAGATGTTGTCCTGCACACAAAGCTGCCCAGGCCCATTTGAAAAGAAAAAGTTCCCTTTCTTTAAAGACTCAGGACCCAGACCTCTAAATACAGGCATGGGGAGAGGGGGTATTTTAGTCAACTAGTGCTGCTCTAACAGAAATAGCACAAAGTAGATGGCTTTAGCAAAGAAAAGTTTATTCTTACACAGTCCAGCAGGTTATAAGTCTGCATTCAGGGTGTCCACTCCAGGGGAAGAGCTTTCCCTCCATCAGCTCTGAAGGAAAGTCCTTGTGTTCCATCAGTCTTTGGTCAGGGAGCATCTTGGCACAGGAACCTCAGGTCTGATGGACACCCTCTTCTCCCAGTGCTACTTTCTTGATGGTGTGAAGTTCCCAATTCTCTGCTTGCTTCCCTTTCCTTTTATCTCTTGCAGGATGAAAGGATAAAGGGCGATACAAGCCATACTCCAGGGAAACTCCCTTTACAGTGGAGCAGGGAGGTGACCCTATGAAGGGATTTACAGTCCCACCCTAATTCTTTAAAATACAGCATGCAAAAATCACAAAATGGAGGACAATCACAGGCTCCAGGGAATCCTGGCCCAGTCAAATTACTACACATATTTTGGGGAGACACAATTCAAAACACGACAGAGGGCTTGGGGTCTCAGATTTCAGTTGTGAAAATGGAGGACACAAAAGCTCCCTGGTAGGAGTTAGGCCCTAAGGGTGTCCCTTGTTTGGGTAAACAGTAAATTTCCACTTTCAATTTCCCTTGTAACTGGTGGTGTGGCATCTGTCTTATTTTGACAGGCTAATAGGACAGGACAAGAACCTGTGTTTGGCTGCAGTCCCATGGATGAAAAAAACAAACAAACTGGGATCTCTGAGAATGTTCTTCAAAGGTACTCAGCTTCTGTTCCAGTCGTTTGTGTATACAGATGTCAAAAGCTTATGTTTAAAAGGAGGTCCTTTGAATTTTGTTGTCATTTTGAAAAACATGACATGGTTAAAATAAAGCTCAGCTATTTGTGGCTTGGGAGGGCATCATTTCTGCTACTTGTCACATGCTGGGCAGACGTTCCCACTGGAGAGGCACATGTCTCCTCCTCTTCGTTAAGGAGTTGAATGGACTCAGTGTTCTCATGCCCCTCCCCTGTAGCATTCACAATTCTTCCTAGGGGAGAAAATGGGCTCTAACTTATTTTACTTTAGTTAGTCTCCTTGAAAACAATTTAACTTGACTGGCCAAGACTCATCCTGCAGAAACATACATTTCGTTGCTGACAGATGACAAGCTGCTAGAGGAGGGATGCCACAGACAGAAGCTTCTTGGCAGACTTACTGACTTACAGTTGTTTCCTGGAAAAGTATCCAAAATCTCCACCCACAACTTGAGACAGTTCTTTTCAAAAATGAAATCTTTTCAGAACTCAAAAACAAAAATCATAAATAGGGCCATTCATCAAGAACCAAAGCTAAAAGATGATTTAAACTAGTCCATAAATATCACTGTCTTAGCTCATGTAGCAAAACATGTTTTAAATACTTCATTTCCATGAAGCCTGAAACTTTTCTTCATTTAGGATTTAAAACTACATTTTCCTTCCCATTGCCTAATAAGAATGAGAAACACAATACATAATGGTCCCCAAAGGCATTTCCTTAAAAGATGAAATAAAATTCTGCTATGCACACAAGGAAGAAAAGTTTCCTTGGCAACTAGAGGCATGTGCAGATGATGATAGATGGAGTTTATCATAATAACAAGGCAACATTGTTACCGAGAGTATGACAATCTAAACACAGTACTTAGAGGTCTACCTATGAAGCCCATGGAAAAAAATGCCCAATGTTCACAGATAAATGGATAAATAAAGGCCAAGTCATTCAAATTCAGTGGACTGTTTTCCTTTTTCCTTTTAGCAAAAAGTATTCTCTTCTATCAAAATCATTCAGGAAGTACAAAACAGAGGAAACCAAAACAAACCTAGTAACTATATAAGCAAAGTAGAGGAGGGCGGTATTCAATTTTACATTCTTCTGCACTCCTTGAATTTTTTTTCACTAAAGGCATATACTGCTTTTATAATTGAAAGTAGTTAATCAATAGCAAAAAAAATATGTTCAAAGCTTCCCAGGAGATCCTGATTGTCAGCCAGTTTGGGAAACTACTGTACCAGGAAAATGAGATAATAGTCCATTCATTTAATTTCTCTATTAACAGCACTGAGCTTTTCCCCAAAATGTAAGTTCTTCCAGTTATCCTGTAACTACCCAGCCTCAAGCAATGTTGGCACTTGAGAACACTTGTCTACCCAGCAAGTAATATAAAAAGTGAAGAAATGATGGCGTACGGGGAAAAACAAGTCATTTTGAAATTTGTAGGTGGAAACTTCGCAATTTGTGAGGACAGAAAGTCTTATTGCTACTTTCCAGAATGGCAGACTGGGAAACTATATTCTCACCCATCAGTTTATATTTCCAGTATATAACATGCTTTGTCTCACTTCTTTTAATGTAAAGATCTATAAATCAAGCTAAAATTAAATTTTGATTGTCAGTGACCAATATATTAAGTGTTTTGATTAACAAGTTTAATCATTCAACATTCTGATGTAGGTCTTAATGAAAGAGGCTGAGTAAACCTCAAATAGAACATTCTTTACTGTTCTGCAATGGTGAAATTCCCTTGTCATTAGCAAAGAAACGAATTTTCTACTTACTACCTTACAGCAGTTAAACATCTGCTTTTCCACTTTGTTGTTCTTTTTCAGGCCCCCTCCACACTGGACTGTTGACATAACACCCCTTTCATTGGCCAGCTAGAGACCAAAGCAACTTTCTAATCACGTAGGGAAATCTGAAGACAGAAATTCTTACAGGTAATAATTTAGAAAGACATAGATGATTCCCAACTCAGGTCCTTAATCTGAGCAACAAGTAGTGCCAGTTCAACATTCAGATTCCTGGCAGCCATACCTAGAAATTCGGATTCAATAAACTGCAGACTAGGCCCAAGAATCTGTATTTTTAGTCAGTGCCCCAAGTTATTTTGATGCTCCACTTATAAGGACCCCTGGAATGAAATCAGCTCTGAATCAATGATCAAAGTACTCAGACTGTAGACTGTGGCCTAGTGCTGCCTGGGTTATTTTGGGAAAGTCACATCACTTTGCTAAGGCTTAGATTACAATGTCCTCTGAGGTCTCTTCAACCTCTAAACTTTCATGGTACTGTAGATTAACACATGGGGGAAGTTCTTCACGCTGCTCCCTAGGTCTGCAGTTGTTTCTGTTACTGTTTAACTCACGAATGTTTTTATAGTCCCTTTGGAAAGCAAGGGATCGGAAACTTCAAGGTCAGACCAGGCCAGACCACAGCACTGTACAAAAGTGCTGGCCAATAATTTACCACAGGAGTTCTAGCTATAGACATGTCCCTGAACTAGTGTCTCTCTCCTGGCCTTGGCTGGTCACTTGGTGTGATGGTTAATTTTATGTGTCATTTGTATCAGCTTTGGTTCTCAGTCATTTGGCCAAACACTAGTCTAGCTGTTACCCTGGAATAGTGACATCTGGTTAGACCACTTGGCTTTGGATAGAGCAGATTACCTTCCATAATGTGATGTAATTATCTTTCACACAATGTCAGGTAACAACCTTCCATAACTAAGGGTTGGTCAATAGACTATCTGGATCAAAACAAATTATGGGTAACACTACAAAGAAGGGGAATTCTAGAACATTTCATTGTACTCATGCAGAAAGTATACATACACCAAGAGGCAGTTATCTGAATAAATCAAGGAGATACTGTGTGGTTTAAAATAAGGAAATTGTATGTTGAGCAAACACTATGAGAAACTGGACTATATGAATGAAAATGTGGCATCAGAACTAGAGGGAGACTTATTAACAACCTGTAATATACAGATGACAAGTTCGACTACAGCCTTCAGTATGAATTACAACTCAACATAAATACAAAAAATCCTCACAAATGGAGAAAAGACTACTGAAGTTGTAAGGATGATTTCCTCTCACTTGGATCCACGGAAGAAGCAGTCGGGAAATCAAACAATGCATTGCACTGGGAAAATTTGCTACAAAAGATCTTTCTTAAAGTGTTCAAAAGCAAAAGATGTCATGTTGAGGACTCAGGTGCACCTGACCCATGCCACGATATTTTCATTGACTTTATATGCTAAAGCTGCACAACAGATAAAGAAGACCCAAGAAGCATTGCTGACTTCAATTTACAGTGTTGGTGAGGAACATTGAATATACCATGGGTTGCCCTAAGAATGAACAAGTCTTTCTTTGAAGACATATACACTCAAAGTGTGCTCTGGAAGTTAGGACAGTGAGACTGCATGTCGCCATCCTTGGACATATTATCAGGAGGAACCAGTACAGGAAAAAGGGTATCATGCTTGGTAAAGCAGAGGTCAGTGAAAAAGAGGAAGATCCGTGACAAGACAGACGGACAGTGGCTGCAGCAATGAACTTAAACAGCAATGACTGTGAGGATGGTCCAGGACTGGCTGCTGTTTCATTCTACGGTACACAGAGCCCCTATGAGTTGGAGCCAACTCCATGGCACCTGACAACAATGCTTGTAATTCATCGATCAGTTCAGGTAATGTCAGTGGAGAATGGATTCTATACCTAATTGTTTCTGAGTTACAGAAACACAAGAATAGACATTAACACACAGAGAGAAAGACTGACTACATGTGAGTATTGCCTACAAGCAAACAAATGCCAAGGATTGCTGGCAGGCACAAGAAACTAGGAGAGAGGCTCACAGAAGGAATCAATATGGCTGAGACAGGGAATTCCGACTTCTAGCCACCAGAACTGCGAGACAATAAGCTCTTGTTCTTTAAAGCCACCTATTTGTGATATTTGTGTTATGACAGTACTAGGTAACTAAGACACTTAGACCAATTGCAGTTATCACCTTCTCTGATCATGTTACCCTAATCATCTAATTACACTACAGCAGATGCTACTTTCTAACTCAACAGTCATCCTTCCTCCCTCAATCCTGTTCAATTTCCCAGCTAGAGATGGTTACATGACAGTTGTGGCAAATGAAATACAGACAGAAATGCTTGGAGAAGCCATCCTTTTCAGAATAAAAAGACAAATTCTTTTGCTCCTTCATTCTCCTCCCTGCCACCTCTTTTTTAGTCTAGAACTTGGATGTGAGGCCTAGAGGCACGGCAATCACATAGCAAATCCAAGATAAAATGCATGAGCAAGAAGGCCTGTACACTCAGGATATGAGAATGAAAAGATGAAAAATACTGGGACTCTAACAGCGTTATTGAGACTTCTACTGGTCATGGACTGCCCACCCCCAGAGATGAGACAAACAAACTCGTATTTGTTTAAGCCACCAAATGGGTTTTCCTATTATTTGTAGAATCCAATAAAATGTACATCTTCTTAGTTGGCCAGTGTGGCTTCCTTACTCTCGTTGAAGAGGTCCTGCCTGGTAATAACCAATTTCTCCAACAGTTTGCTTTGCTTTTTATCGTTCTTGCTTCTGACTAGAGTATCAAAATGATAACTGAGGCACTTAGTATAACTAAAACGACTGCTGATTAATTTAGCTCAAGCTCCATTTTATTGCTTTTCTTCTCTTCCAGTTCTATAACTCATGGCTAGAAATATACAGCCTACACCCTTCCCAGAGAAGCCCACTGTAATAAGCTTTGTTGTGCAAATTCAACTACAGCCTGTCTGCACTCTTCCTTTCTGTCTTCCTAGGAATAGAATCTGTGTAACTTCTTGAAAAATTTTAACAGTCCTCACTGAACAATACAAGGGGCAAAGATGCAGTGTATGAAGAAGTAGGTCCCAGGAAGAATGTATATGCAGGTATTTCAGAAAATTACTTGCTAGGTTAGCTTCAGAAAGTCTAGGTTAGAAGGATTAGTTAACGTCATAAAATTTTAGTTTGCTATTGGCCTGCAACTACGTGTAACTTCAAGCCCCCGTAACTGTAGATACTCACTTTCCCCACTTCTCTGTATAAAAACTCATCTCTCGCTCAAAATGTTGAAACACTTCCCACACTGATCTGTGTCCTGTGTTTACTGCTTTGAACTGTATCTCTTATCCTCATCAAAACTTTTTGTTTTTACTTTTACAGAGCTGCCTTTTTCACTTGGACACTTCCAAACACTCTTGACATTTTCTTCCAATTTTTACTCAGACACTTTCAAACACTCTTGACATTTTCTTCCAATTCCTTAAATTTAGGGATTGCTCCTTAATCTCAAGAAGTTTATCCCAATTTCTTCTGTAATTAGTATTTTTAAAATATGCCTGCATATTTAATCTACCATATATCTATTGGTTTATTGAGCTACGGGGACCTGTGTGTTGCTGAGATACTAGAAGCTGTAACGCTGGTATTTGAAATACCAGCAGAGTCACCCATGGTGGGCGGGTTTCAGAAGGGTTTCCAGACTAAGTCAGACTAGGAAGAAGGATCTGGTGGTCTATGTGAAAACTTCATGGATAGTAGCAGAACACTATTTGATTCAGAGACAGAAGCTGATTGCAACAGGTTGGAAAACATTCAAAATATGACTGGGGAAGAGCTGCCTCTTCAAAGTAGAGCTGATCTTAATTACACGGATGGAATCGACCTTTGTGGATATAGTCAAATCCACTACATCTATAGAAAGAGATGATGGAAAAGCTCAATATCATTAGTCAGAATAAGGCCAGGGGCTGAATATGCAATAGACCATCAATTGCTCGTTTGCAAGTTCAAGTCTAAGATGAAGCAATTAAAGTAAGTCCACAAGAACCAAAACACAACCTTGAGTATACCCCACTTGAACATGAAGACCATCTCAAGAAGAGATTTTTTTTATTATGACTGAGTGAAAATGTACATTCCCATATAAATTTACATGCCCACCTATATGCAGCTTCCACTGCTCTCCCTACCCAGTGACAGCACACTATTCCTCTCTGCTCCATACATATCTCATCCTCCCAAAAGTCTCCTTTCTCCTCCTCTCCATCCACTCCCCTTACTCCAGCCAGAGGTCAGCAGGATGATACCCTATAGATGCATAGAACCATAAAGTGCATCCAATATATGGTCACTCTGCATCACCAAGTCAAATCCATTCATGTCTGAAGAGTGGACCTTCATTATGATTTATGGGTAAGGACAGCATCAGGACCAGGGGCCATGCTCCCAGGGGAACCCTGAAGCTGCTGGACCATCACTTGAGGTCTTTTAGTGGAGATCTCAGGGTGCACCCCTTTTTATCCTTGTCTTGCTAATGAGACTCAACTTAGTAGCTTCATCATGACTATCACTGGTGGTGGCCAGGCACCACTCAGTTCTTCCAGTCCCAAGTCTACGTAGGCACCCACTCATGTGGGTCTCTCTATCTTCTGGGTTGTCTTTACCCCATGTCATTTTGGTCCTCGGTGAGCATCTGTTCCTGCTGACTTGGGACCATTTGCTGTGCCCTTGGATGACAGTTTGGCAGTTTTTAAGACCCCAGACACCACTCACCAATGTGGGGTGCAGAGAGCCCTCCTAGCAAAACACTAGTTATGCTAATTGGCCTTGATTTTGTCTAAGAGCATGGTCCCCTGCCCCCTGCCCCAGCTACTCTGTCCTTGCAATATTGGGTTAAGATGGAAGGAGTACTGAAGTTATGTTGAAGTCCACTTAATATTGCTCTTGTTTCTAATGTGTGCTGTCACCGATTTCACCCAACCAAATTTCTACCAACTATCTAATCTGAACCTGCTCCCCCTCATCTTCCCTCCCTCCTCTCCCTTACAGCCATCAAACAGTCTTTTCTTCTATACATAAGTCTGTTTTTGAGATCTTATCGTAGGAGTCTCACTGACTACTTTCAGTCAACATAATGTCTTCCAGTTGAAACCAGATTAGGAGATGTTTCCTGGAATCATCATTATTCTTTATCATTGCATAGTGCTCCATTGAGTATATATACCATAGTTTACCTATCCATTCTTCTGTTGTTGGGCATCTGGGTTGATTCCATTTCTTGCTATCATGGACTGTGCTGCGATAAACATTCTTGTGCACGTAACAGTTTGTGTGAATGGCCTTGATTCTGTAGGATATATTCCAAGTAGTGGAATTACTGGGTCAAATGGTATACCTATATCCATTTCTTTAAGGAAGCTCCAGATTGCTTTCCAAAGAGGTTGGACCGTTTTGCAACACCACCAACAGTGTAGGAGAGTTCCACTTTCTCCACAGCCTCTCCAGCATTTGTTGTTTTGTGTTTTTTGGATCATGGCCAACCTTGTTGGGGTGAGATGGTATCTCATTGTCATTTCGATTTGAATTACTTTAGTAACTAAAGACCATGAACATGTCTGCATGAGTTTTTTGGCTGCCTGGATCTCCCCTTTAGAGAAATGTCTGTCGATCTCCTTTGCCCATCGCTTAATTAGATGATTTATCTTTTTCTTATTGATGTTTTGTAGTACCTTATACATTATGGAGATCAGGCATCAGTCTGACACTGAGTTGCCAAATATTTTTTCCCATTCTGTAGGTGGCCTTTTAATTCTATTAATAACATCTTTAGATGAGCAAAAGTGTTTGATTCTCAATAGTTCCCACTTACCTATTTTCTCTTCTGTTGATTGTGGTTTGCTTGACAGATTTTGAAGTCTGTCTACATTGTATATTAAAAATTCCATTGTTGTTCCTACCTTTTCTTGGATGAGCTTTATTGTTTTAGGTTTGATATTTAGGTCTTTTATCCATTTGGATTTGGTTTTTGTATAAGGTGTAAGACACGGACCTTGTTTCAATTTATTGCAGATGGATATCCAATTTTGCCAGCACCATTTGTTGAAGATACTGTTTTTACCCCAGTTTAATGCCTTAGGGCCTTTGTCGAATATCAATTGTTCATAGGGAGATGGTGTCATCTCTGGAGTCTTAATTCTGTTCCATTGATCAATCTGTCTGTTCTTGTACCAGTACCAGGCTGTTTTGACCACTGTGGCAGTGTAGTATGTTCTAAGGTCGGGTAATGAGAGGCCTCCCAGTGTGTTCTTCTTCTTTAGTAGTACCTTACTTATCCGGGGCTTCTTCCCTTTCCAAACAAAATTGGTGATTTGTTTCTCCATCTCATTAAAAAATGATGCTGGAACTTTTATTGGGATTGCATTATATAAGTAGATTGCTTTGGGTAAAATAGACATTTTCACAATGTTAAGTCTTCTATCCCTGAGCAGGATAGGTTTTTCCATTTATCTAAGTCTCTCTTAGTTTCTTATAGTAAGGGCTTGTAGGTCTCTTTGTTAAGGTCTGTTATTTCTCTGGTTAGATTAATGCCTAGGTACTTTATCTTCTTAGGGGCTACAGTAAATGGTATCAATTTGATGATTTCTTCATTAACAGTCTCATTGCTGGTATAAAGGAATCCTAGTGATATACTTATGCTTATCTTGTATCCTGAGACTTTGCTAAACTCCTCTATGAGTTTAAGTAGTTCACTTATAGATTCTTTGGGATTCTCTGCATATACAATCATATAATCAGCAAATAGGTAGATTTTGACTTCTTCTTTGCCAATGCAGATGCCCTTTATTTCTTGGTCTTGTCTAACTGCTCTAGCTAAAACTTCTAGTACAATGTTGAATAGGAGAGGTGAGAGTGGGCATCCTTGTTTACTTCCTGTTCTCAAGGGAAAGTCTTTGAGTTTCTCTCCATTCAGGATGATGTAGGCAGTTGGCTTTGTATACATGGCCCTTATTGTGTTGAGGAATTTTCTGTCTATGCCTATTTTGCTAAGAGTTTTTAGCATGAATGGGTGCTGGACTTTATCAAATGCCTTTTCGGCATCAATAGACAAGATCAGGTGATTCTTGTCTTTTATGATATTTATGTGATTAATCACATTAACTGTTTTTCTGATGTTGAACCAGCGTTGCATCCCCAGTATGAATCCCACTTGGTCATGATGGATTATTTTCTTGATATGTTGTTGTATTCTATTGGCAAGAATTTTGTTGAAGATTTCTGCATCTAGATTCATGAGGGATATTGGCCTGTAGTTCTCCTTTTTGGTTGGGTCTTTCCCTGTCTTTGGTATCAGGGTTATGCTGGCTTCATAGAATGAGTTTGGGAGTACTCCATCCCTTTCTATACTGTGAAACAGTCTCAGTAGTATTTGAGATAACTCTTCTCTAAAAGCTTGGTAGAATTCTGCGGTGAAGCCATCTGGGCCCAGGCGTTTTTTGGTTGGCAGTTTACTGATGACCTTTTTAATCTCTTCCTTTGTGATGGGTTTATTAAGTTGTTCTGCTTCACGTTGTGATAATTTGGGTAGGTGGTATGATTCAAGGAGTTTGTCCATCTCCTCTAGGTTTTCAAATGTGTTAGAGTACAGTCTTTCACAGTATTCTGTTATGATACTTTTGATTTCTGTTGGATCTGTTGTGACAATTCCCCTATCATTTCTAATTTGGGTTGTTTCCTTTCCTGTTTTTCTTTAGTTAGTAAGTTTAGCCAGTAGTTTGTCAATTTTGTTGATCTTTTCAAAAAACCAGCTTTTGGTCTTTTCAATTTTTTCAATTGTTTCTCTATTCTCTAATTCATTTAGCTCTGCTCTAATCTTTATGATTTGGTTTATTCTGGTGCCTGAGTGGTTCCTCTGTTGTTCTCTCTCTACTTGTTCAAGCTGCAGGATTTGTTCCTTGATTTCATTTCTTTTCTCCTTCCAGATGGGTGCATTTATGGAGATAAACAGACCTCTGAGCACCGCTTTGGCTGTATCCCATAGGTTCTGGTAGGAAGTGTTTTCATTCTCATTGGAATCCATGAATTTCCTTATTTCATCCTTGATTTCTTCTATAACCTATGGTTTTTTGAGCAAGATGTTGTTCAGTTTTCAAGAGTTCCACTTTCTATCTATGTTTTTTCTGCTATTGATTTCAACTTTTATGGCTTTATGATCTGAGAAGATGCTTTGCAGTAATTCAATGCTATGGATTTTGTTGAGCATTGCATTATGTCCTAACACATGGTCAATTCTGGAGAACATTCCATGTGCACTGGAGAATAAGGTGTAGTTGTCTGCTGATGAGTAGAAAGTTCTGTATATATTGATCAGGTTTAATTGGTTAATTGTGGCAATGAGGTCTTCTGTATCTTTACTTAGCTTTTTTCTAGATGATCTGTCCAGTATTGAGAGTAGAGTGTTAAAGTCTCTCACTATTACTGTGGAGTGATCTAACTCTTTTTTGCGTGTAGTCAGTGTTTCTTGGATGTATTTAGATGCTCTGATATTAGGTGCATAAATATTTAATATAGTTAAGTTTTGCCTGTGTACTGAACCTTTCTGCAATAAAGGTTTGTCCACGATGGTCGATTTTACATTAAAATTGATTTTGCCTGAGATCAGAATTGCCACACTTGCTCTTCTTTGCTCATTGTTAGCTTGATATATATTCTTCCATCCTTTAACTTTCTTGGCTGGCTTAGCTCCTTTAACTTTCAGTTTGTTCCCATCTTTAAGTCTCAAGTGAGTTTCTTGCAGACAACATATGGATGGGTTATGTCTTTTGATCCAAGAGGTCACTCGATGTCTCTTTACTGGAGCATTCAGTCCATTCACATTCAATGTAATTATTGATAGGAATGTGTTCACCGCTGCCATTGTGATATGTTTATTTTTGTGTTGATGTTTTCTCTGTGGTTCGTATTAGTCTCTTGTGGGACATTCTTTTTTGTGAGTTGATTTTTCACCTTTTTCAGAGCTGATTTTGTAGTTGTTGAGACTCCTGTGTTACATTTCTTGATATGGTATGTTACATCTTTGTTGTGCTTTACGGCTGCCCCATAATCTCCCTTAATAAACTACAGATAAACCCAATTTTAATTACTACCAGTCTTGTCATTTTTCTCTCCATCTGGAAGGACTGTAACGACTGTAGTACATCCCTCTTTTTAATATGATGACACCATAGTTTTCATGATAATCATTGGATTGTGTCTTTCAGTATTAAAGCTGTGATTGAATTTGGAGACTTCCCTAACTGAGTAGAATTCTGAATAATGTATTGTTCTGAAATATAGAGTTAGTGATTTTGTTCTTCTAAGCCACAGCCAAGAACTTCTTTTAGTATTTCTTATAGTTTGGGTTTGGTTTTAACAAAGACTCTGAGTTTCTGTTTATCTGGGAATGTTTTAATTTCATTTTCATATTTGAAAGATAGTTTTGCAGGCTATATAATTCTTGGTTGGAAGTTCTTCTCCTTCAAGGCTTTGAATGTATCATACCATTGTCTCCGTGCCAGTATGGTTTCTGCTGAGAAATCTGATGAAAGCCTGCAGGGTTTCCCTCTGAATGTTAGCTTTGCTTTGAGTCTTGCTGCCTTTAAGAGTTGCTGCTTATGTTTCATTTTGTTAAGCTTGATTATAATATGTCTTGAAGTCTTTCTTTTGAGATCTATATTGGGTGGCATACGATATGCATCTGGGATATCTCCATTCTCTTCCTTCATGATTTCTGGGAAGTTTTCTGTCAGCAGCTCAGCAATGATACTCTCTGTGTTCTCAGGTGTCTCATCCTGTTCAGGGACTCCAATTAATCGAAGGTTGTTCCTCTTAATGGACTCCCAAAAGCTTCTTAATGCTTCTTCATTTTTCTTGTTTCTTTTTTCTGATTTCTGCTCAGAGACGCTGGCATCAGAAGCTCTGTCTCCCAAGTCAGAAATTTTCTTTTCCAATTGTTCCATTCCGTTTTCTTGGCTTTGAATGGAAGTTTCTATGTCTTTGATTTTGTTCTTGATCTGTTGGATTTCAGAGTACTGGTGTTCCATCAGATCAAACAGCTAGCTTAATTTTTCCTTTTGTTCTGCTGCATTTTGTATAAGGTCTAGAAGGGCTCTGTATATAATCATTTTGTATTCACCTTCTGATGATTTCAGAAAAGTTTCTTCTGGAAAACTCCTTGGTTGCTTTGTTTCGGAGCCTTCTGAAGCCATGGGTGACTTCTTGTATGCCACAAGTGTCTGTTGCTTTTTGGGTTTCATGTGAGTAAGTAGAGGCTGGGAGAGGTACCATGAGGATGGACTGCAGATGTTTCTCTAGGCTGTCTTAAAATGTAAAGGAAAAGTATCTGACCACTTCCCAAGTCAGTCAGGTTTTCACGTATAGAGGTCCCTCTTCCCAACTGGCAAAGTAAGCACCTTTCTATCCAACCCCAGATGATACAAACTAGTTCATAATGCAGCAATGCTACTGCCCTGTTGGCCTCTGCTGACAGGGCCCAGCCTTAGGCGATACTGTGTAAACTACTGCTTTTCTGGAGAAAAGCGCTCTCCTGTTGGCAGACTCTGGCTCCCAAGCTAAGAAATAGGTCGAACTGAGGCCACCATATCTAAGATAGCACCCTCCACACAGTCAGCAGATTCAGAGGCTAAAGGTGACGAGAGTTAGTGAGTCCTCCACCTCTGTTGCCAGGCCCCCACCATAGGTGACACTGTGTAAATTACTGCTTTTCTGTTGGAGAAGGGCTGTCCTATGTTGTTGGCTCCCAGGCTAAGAATAAGCTTCTGCTAAAATCTCCGTATCCAACACGGCATCCTGCACACTGGCAGTGTGGTTCCGTACAAACCATGCTGTGGCAGTGATAAAAAGACAGGCCCAAAGTGGCTAGATGAACAGAGTCCTAAGCCTGGCTCTCAAAATATGGGAATTTCACCTGCCTATCTCCCTAGCAGTGTGTCTGAGTCTAGCTCCTAAGCAAGACCCAGCTCTTCTCACCAGCCAAGACAGAGAAAAGAACAAGTCAAAATGGTGCGTTTACCTTCAGTCCGGGAGAGCCAGGGCTAGCCAGGAGTGGGAGTCAGTGAAAGAGAGGAGGTTTTTTGTTCAGTGAAGCCAAGCGAAGCCAAGAGCCATCGAGCTGAATCCAACTCATGGCGGTGATATGAAGTCCAAATTAACAACCCTGTGCCATGTCCTGGGGGCTCACTAGGTGACCAGAAGACTCCATTGGATTATCAATTCAGGTCTTGGTTTCCAGAAGGATATAAGGAGACGTGTGCTTAGTCTGCCATCCTGACTCTGCCCCTCAAGAAGAGATTTGATGCACTGAACACCAGTGATTGAAGACCAGTCGAGTTGTGCAATGACATCAAGGATTCCATACATGAAGAAAGCAAAAGGTCACTTAGAAGTTACGAAATAAAGAAAAGTCTCAAATGGATGCCTGAAGAGACTCTGAAACTTGCTCTTGAACATAGAATAGCTAAAGAGAATGAAAGAAATGAAGACCTCAAAAGAGCTGAACAGAAGACTGCAAAGGGCAGCTCAAAAAGAGAAGATAAAGCATTATAATGAAATGTGAAAGACCTGGAGGTAAGAGACCAAAAGAGAAGAACATGCTTAAGATTTTTCAAGCCGAAAAATTGAAGAAATGATCAATCCTCCAGTTAAAATTCTGAAAGATTTTCAGGGCAAAATATTGAACGATGCACAAAGCATCAAAAGAAGGTGGAAGGAGGAAGCAGAGCCAGCATGGCACTATCGACAGAAGCACCACACTGTACCTCTGTAACAAAGACCTGAAAAACTAAGGAAAACATACAAATGTCAATCATTGAATACTAAGCATCAAATCAAGGGACAGAAAATTTGATCAAGCATCACATGGAAGAAGAAACTGACAGAGAATAAAGAAAGAGGAGAACTACAGTGTAGCTGCCCCTTGCCATCTTGGACTTTTGCCACTAAAGATCTTGGACAGGGAATATGAGAAGACAACTTCATGGAGCTCCCAAGAGGAGATGCAGCACCCAGTAACCAAGCATGCATGCTCTCCCATCCCCAGCCATGCCCAGTACACTGCCTCCACTGCTTTCCAAGAGGCCACAGTTGCTCAGTCTGAGAGGCACTGGCTCACTGTGGCCCCAGGTCCACCCCACCCACAATGGCTGGCTCCCCCTGTACCAGATTTTGCTTGTTTGCTTGCCCGCTTCTTTTCTTTCTTTCTTTCATTTCCCTCCTTTCCTTTCTCCTGCCTACCTAGCTCCATGTGATGTCCCTGTCCCTTATCAATGGGCAATGCCTCAATGTTCAGGAAGACAGTCAGCACCATATGGTCTCCCTGTACTGCCCCCATCAGCCAGGTCCCTCAGTGCCATGTTTGTTTTGGGGTTTCTGTTTCTTCTCTCTTTCTCCCTTCCTTTGCTTTCTCGATCTCCCCACCCCACCCCCACACTGTGCACTTCCCCTGTCCCTTCTCAACTTCCTGTGCCACGCCACTTGGCTAGAGAGTCACCAGCACATAGCCTTCCTGGTCTATGCTATAAATACTGACCAGGTCACTGAGTGCCATATTTTTTTTTCTTTTCTTTTTGTTTCTTTTCTCTTTCTCTCTCCCTCCCCCTCTCCCTCTCCCTTCCTTCCTTTCCTTTGCCCATTCATGGATGACATGATACTGTACACTGAGAACCTAAAAGCCTCCACAGAAAACTATGAGAACTAATAGAAAGTTTCAATAGACTAGCAGGATATAATATCAACATACAAAAATCAGTTGTATTCCAATATACTAATAAAGAGAACTATGGAAAGGATATCAAGAAGCCAAAGCCAAGCCAAGTGCCGTGAAGTCAGAAAGCAATACCATTTATAACAGCCCCTAGAAAATAACATTCTTAGGAATGAATCTAACCAGAGACATAAAAGACCTATACAAAGGGAACTACAAAAGACTACTGCAAAACCAAAACATACCTACAAAAATGGGAAAACATACCATGCTCACTTATAGGTAGACTCAACAGTGTGAAAATGTCAACTCTACCCAAAGCAGTCTACAAATACAATGCAATTTCAATCCAAATGCCAACAACAGTCTTTAATACAATAGGAAAACTGATGATTAACTTTTATATGGAAAAGAAAGAGGCCCTGGATAAGCATGACACTACTGAAGATGAACAAAGTAGGAGGCCTTGCACTACATGAGCTGAGAACCTACTATACAGTTATGGTAGTCAAAACAGCCTAGTATTGGTGCAGTGACAGACACATTGACCAATGGAACAGAATTTAGAACCTACATATAAATCTATCCACCTACCATCACCTAATCTTCAACAAAGGCCCAAAGTCCATTAAATAAGTCCATTAAATAATTACAGCCTTTTTATCAAATGGTGCTGGCAAAACTTGACATCCTTCTATAAAGGAATGAAATATGATTCATACCCCACAGCATACACAAAAACTAATTGAAAGTCAAAGACCTAAGTACAAAACCAAAACCTATAAGGATTATGGAAGAAAAAACAAAGTCAATGCTAGAGGCCCTAATACATGACACAAATAGCACACAAATCATAACAGTGCACAAATGTCATAAGATAAGCTAGATAACTAGAATCTTCTAAAAATTAAATGCCTGTGTCCATCAAAAAATTTCATCAAAAGAGTAAAAAGAGAATCTACAGACTGTAAGAAGAATTTTGACTATGACATCTAAAGAAGTTCTAATCTCCAAAATCTACAAGAAAATTCAACCTCTGTGACAAAAAAGACAAATAAACCAATAAGAAAATGGACAAAGGATATGAACAGACACTTCATCAAAGCAGATTTTCAGGTGGTAATAGACACATGAGGAAATGCTCAACACCACTAGCCATTCGAGAAATGCAAATCAAAACTACAATGTGATACTATCTCACCAGAACATTACTGGCTCCCCTAAAAAACAGAGAATGTTGGAGAGGCTTCAGGGAGAGTGGAACTCTTATGCAAGCCTGATGGGACTGTAAAATGATGTAACCATTTTGAAAACTGACATGGTATTTCCTTAAAAAGCTAGAGACAGAAAAATAACATAAGATTCAGAAAAGAACAAGGGGACCCGGCATGGTTAAAAAAGAGGAAGGCTGTGCATTAGGGTTGTATTCTTTCCCCATACTTACTCAGTTGTATGGTTAGCAAACAATCGTAGTAGGCAGCCTATATGAAGAAGAATGTGGCATCTGAACTGGAGGAGGAATTATTAAAATCTGTGATACGCAGATGACACAAACTTGCTTGCTGAAAGCAAGGAGGATGTGAAGTACTTGACTGATGAAGATCAAAGATTACAGCCTTCAGAATGGATTACTCCTCAACATAAAGAAAACAAAAATCCTCACAACTGGACCAATAAACATCATGGTAAACAAAGAAAAGATTTAGGTTGTCGGAGATTTGATTTTACTTTGATACACAATCAAGATCCATGGAAGGAGTATTAAAAAAAAAAAATCAAATGACACACTGCATTGGGCAACCAGCTGCAAAAGACCTCTTGCAAGTGTTGAAAAGCAAAGATGTCACTTTGGTGCTTTCAGTCACCTCATATGTATCCAAAAGCCAGACAATGAGTAAGGAAGACTGAAAAACTGATATCCTTGGTTTATGGTGTTAGGGAAGAACACTGAGCTGCCAGAAGAACCAGCAAGTCTGCTTTGGAAGAAGTACAGCCAGAATGTTCCCTGGAAGCAAGGATGGCAAGACTCCATCTCACTTTGGACATGTGATCAAGAGAGACTAGTCCTTGGACTAGGACATCATGCTTGGCAATGTAGAAGGTCAGCGAGAAAGAGGAACACACCCTCAGTGAGATAAAATGACACAGTGGTTGCCACAACAGGCTTACACACAGCATAGACTGTGAGGATGGCCCAGAACCAGGCAGTGCTTCCTTTCGTTGTATGCACAGGTGCTTTGAATCAGAACCCACTTGACGGCACCTGATAATAACAAGATATAAAACACTTGCCTACAGATTATTATGAAAGAAATTATAACTCACAATATGAACCACAGAACAAAAGTCTTAAAATTATCAAGCTTTTCAAACCAGTTGCTGTCAAGTTGATTCCACCTCAGAGTGACCCTACAGGATGGAGGAGAACTGCCCTAGAAGGTTTCCAAGGAGAGGCTGGCAGATCCAAGCTGCTGACCCTTTGGTTAGCAGCTGAGCTCTTAATCACAATGTATTCACATTCATTTAGCAAAAGCTTGCTCATGTATTTTATCTACAGATGGTGTGCTAAAACACTAAAGGGCATTCAAAGAAGAGAATATAGTCCATCTTCTCCCCTAGAATTGAAGGACACGAGATGAGATATATAAGTCTGTTACGTAATAATGTGAAGACTGCAGTGATCAAGAGGTGAAATGGATGTTCTTGCTGAAAATATATTATCATTCAGAAAGAACGGGTACAGCACTGACTAGAACAGTTTTATAGACAAATTTTATCATAAATAAAATGCTTGCTTCAGTAAATCACGCTTTTCAGACAAATTCTTTTCAAGAGCAAATAGTAAGCCTATTTGGGAACAAGGAGGGTTGTTTATAAAAGAGAGAATCAGAAAGCAGTTGTGGAAGACAGCAAGTGTTTTCACATTCAGCCCTCAGTTCCAAATGTCTCATTACTTTCCCCAAGGGACACATTAAACCCTCAAGCAAATACAAAGCTGGATGCCAAAGCATTCCTGCAAACTAGAGCTCTGAGATGGTGATGCAAATGATTTCCTTATAATACCCTATTTCTGTATGCACTATGTACCCATGGGATGGCACAGTGGTTAAGCGCTACAGTTGCTAACCAAAAGGTAGGCAGTTCAGATCTACCAGGCCATCCTTGGGAACTCTATCGGACAGTTCTGTGCTCCCCTATAAGGTTGCTGTGAGTCAGAATCAACTCTGTGGCAGCGGGGTTTGTTTCAGCTTTTGGTTATGGAGGAGCCCTGGTGGTGCAGTGGTTAAATCCCCTGGTTACAAACAGAGAGGCTGGTGGTTTGAACTCACCGGTCAATCCCCAGAAGGAAGATGTGGTGGTCTGCTTCTGTACAGATTTACTGCCTTAGAAACCCCCATGCCTGTTCTTCTCTGTCTACAAGGTTGTTACTTTTACCAACAAAATTGAAAATGTATCGAATGTAAAGACTAGAGCTTAGTCATTTAAATTCCCACAGTGCCAAGTACAATGCCTCCTTTAAATGTGGAGCAGATAATACCTTAGAACTGAATTACAAAGAGATAATGTATGTAAAAGAACTTTAAAGGCAAAAAGAAAGCTATAGGAAAGAAGCTGTATAATTATTGTCAGATAAATATGGAAACAGAACCTGATAAAAATTTTTCACACTTTTTAATTCACTGTATATTCATACATTCCCTTCAATATGTCATGCAAATCTAACCTAGAAGCTGTTAGGTGTTCAGAGAGAAACAAATGTGAGCCAATCAAAACCAAAGAACTCTAATTTGCTAAAGGTCACTTTCCCAAGTGGTAGAAAGTACAGCATCTCTTATTTAATGAATGAGCAAGTAAGCAAATACGTATTATTAACTTCATAAATCTGCCATGTTTCTCCTACCATAAATTAGTGTATCTGGGTTTATAACTCAAGAAAATAAAGGACAGGATTACTCTTCCCATCTTAACCCAATATTGCAAGGACAGAGTAGCTGGGGCTGGGGGCCAGGGACCATGCTTTCAGGGGACATCGAGGCCAAAATGGCACAACTAATGTTTTGCTAAGAGAGTCTTCTGCACCCCACATTGGTGAACGGCATCTGGGGTTTTAAAAGCTGCCAAGCTGCCATCTGAGCTACACCAAATGGTCCCAACTCAGCAGAAATGGATGATCACCAAGGACCAAAACAGCATGGGAGAAAGAGAACCCAGAAGACAGAGACCCACGTGAGAGGGTGAGCACATCAATATGTGACCAGAAGAACCAGACGGTGCCTGGATACCACCAGCGATAGCCATGATGGGGCTCACAAAACTGAGTCTCACTGGCAACACAAGAATAAAAAGGGGTACACCCTGAGACCTCCACTAAAAGACCACAACTGATGGTCCAGGGGCCTGGGGGTTCCCCTGGGAGCATGGCCCCTGGCCCTGATGCTGCCCCTGTCCATAAATCATAATGGAGGTCAACCCTTTGGACAGGAATGGATTGGATTTGGTAACACAGAGTGACCACATTGTGTGTGCACTTTATGGTTCTATGCATCTGTAGGATGTCATCCTGCTGACCTCTTACTGGACGTGGGGGAGAGGGTGGAGAGTAGGGGATAGGAGATTGTTAGGAGGATATGACATGCATAGAATGGAGAGGAGGAGTGTGCTGTCACCGGGCAGTGAGAGCAGTGGGAGCTGCACATAAGCAGGCATGCAAATTTATATGGGAATGTACATTTTCACTCAATCATAAGGAAAAAAAAAAGGACAGACAAAGTATGACCCAGCAAAGAAAAAAATTAATAAATTGATCTCTATCAAAATTAAGAATTTTTGTTGTCTGAAACACAAGCCAAAGACTGGGAGAACATATGTGAAAGTCACCCATATGACACAGGACTTGTAATCAGGACACAAAGATTCCAAAATCTCACTAATAAATAAATAAGCAATCTAACTAAAAAAAAAGACAAATGATTTTTAATAGACATTTCACCTTGCTTAAGGCAAACACATGAAAGGACATTCAAAATCATTAGTCATCAGAAAAATGCAAATTAAAACCACAATGAGCTAACACTACACATCTAAAAAAGTGTTTACAATTAAAAAGACTAACAAGTATTGGCAGGGAAGAAGTGCAATTTTCATGTACTACCCAAACACAGGTAACCCAGGGGGTGTAGTGGTTAAGCGCTACAGCTGCTAACCAAAAGGCTGGCTGCTTGAATCCACCAGGTGTTCCTTGAGGAACACTTGAGGCAGTTCTAGTCTATCCTACAGGATCGCTGTGAGTCACCTTCAACTTGAAGGCAATGGATTTGGGTTTTTTTGTTTTTTTGGTATCCAAACACATAAAAAGCAGTTTGGCAGTTTCTTAAAATGTTATGTACTGTACGAGCTGGTTGATCCACTTCTAGGCCCTTACTGAAGAGAAAATGAAATGCATGTGTACACAAAGGCATGCACACGGATGTTCACAACAATTTTACTTGTCTCGCCATGGTGCAAAAAAAAAAAAAAAAACAAATTAAGCTGAGATTACAGTTTGAAGTAGAAACAGCACAGCTCACTGAGATGAAACAGTGGTGCCCAAGGAGGGGGTCTGAATCAGGGATAAGTATACTGTTACTGCAGGCATTAGCCACAGGTTATTCTTCGTAAGGGAAGTTGAAGGTGGGATCTCAAGAAGCAGGGGAAAGGTACCTTATTGGTTCAGAGGGTATAGCTAAAAAACACAGACTGGTTACCAACTACTAATAGCTAGAATTAGAGATTGCAGGCAGTTTCACAGGATGCTTGGATAGTGGTGGTAAGATGCTTACTCCTTTCTCTCTCTCTCTGTCTTGCAAAAATTCCTTAGTGGCAGGAGCATCCAGACAACACTCTTCCTGACTTATGCGTATTTTGAGGCATGCAGATGGTTAGCTGGCTCTGTGGTTTCCCATCCTGATTCTGGCCACTGAGGAAAAACATGTTTTCTCAAAAACATAGTTATTAGTCTACAAATCCAGACTAAAATTAGAGAGCATGGTTATCATACTATGCCTCTGTCTCACTGACTGTACTGAAAGCTTAGAAATAACCCTAATGTCTTGAGTTATACCTATACCATGGAATACTATTCAACAAAATGTAATAAGCTATTGATATGTACAACTACATGTGTGAATCTCAAAATAAATACACTGATGAAATGTAAAAAATATTAAATTAGGGTGTAATGATGACATCTACTCTTTCACAAATGCCTGTGACAAAGACTCTTACAAACAGGAAGGAAAGGATGTTCTATAAATTTGCATAAGATATTCCCTGGACTTCCCAAGACACTCCTAATATACATATCCTTAGGCTGGTCAAACCAAGCATCATCGTAGTGGGCATCTACAGCTTTATGTACCTGTCTCGTCTCTTGCTTTAGAAGAACGGTCCCTATGCCCACTCCAAACAAGTGAAGTGGCTCCCAATTAGAACCACAAATGGCTCCTACTTAGAATATCAGAGGTGGGAACATGACCCTTAAAAATGCTTGATTATCGTGTCCTCATGACTAACAGACTCCTTTATTATTATAAAATGGTCTTTGACCTTTTTATTCTTAGCAAAATTGTTTGGAAATCTACTTTGCTGAATAGTAGCAGAGTCACAAGAGCCCTGGAAGCACAGTGGTTAAGTGCTTGGCAGCTAACCAAAAGATCTGCAGTTCAAAATCACCAGCTGCTCCAAGGCAAAGAAATGGCAGCCCACTGCCCTAGAGATTATAGCGTGGGAAACCTGTGGGGCAGTTCAGCTCTGTCCTATAAGGTCACTATGAGTTGGAGTTGACACAGCTGCAAGGAATTAACATAGTCACTGCAGCTACGTTTGACTAATGTTAGAATGATTTGCCTTTTTATATCTATTTTTAACATTTTTCTTTATATATAAACTGTGTCCTGTAGGCAACATATAGTCAAGTCTTGTTTTTTCTTTTATCCAATCTGACAATCTGCCTTCTAAATGGAGTGTTCAGACTAGGTACATATGATCATTGATATGGTTAAGCTTAAACCTATCCTCTTGCTATACATTTTCCTTTTTTGTTGTCATGTATTCTCTCTTTCTCCTTTCCTGCTTTCTTCTGTTAATTCAATACAATTTGGTTCTATAGGGTTGCTATAAGTTGGAATCATGTTCTGCTTGGTTCTTGGTTCATTTCTAATTTATTTTCTCTCAGCTGTTTAATAGCATCTCTGTTCTGTTAGTTATTGCTTTAGGGTTTATAAAGTCTATGTCTTAACTTATGACAGTCTATCTTCAAGTAATATTACAGTACTTATATTTGTAGTAGTTAAGGGCTACAACTGCTAACCAAAAGGTCAGCATTTCAAATCCACCAGGTGCTCCTTGGATCTATAGGGCAGTTCTACTCCGACCTATACGGTTGCTATGAGTTGGAATGGACACGAAGGCACAGGCCTTTTTTAGTTATATTTGTACACTTCCTTTTCTCCCCTCTTAATCATGCTTTTGTCTCTTCCTTATACATATGGTGTGCAATTCACAATAGATTGCGCTGTTTTTTTCTTAAACTGACAATTATCTATTGAAACAATTCAAGTAAAGAATAAAATAATTTTATATTGCTATCTGTACAGTTATATTTCCAGTGCTCCTTTATTCCTTTCAGTAGACTGATGCTTGCACTTGTTCTCACTCTTTCTGCCTAAATGAGTCCTTTAACATTTCTTAGAGTGTAGGTCTGCTGGTGATTAATTACTACAGTGTTTGTCTCTATAACAAAGTCTATTTTATCCTTCAACATCCTAAGCAATATCATGATAAATGGAAAAGAGACTGAAATTGGCAAGAACTTTGTTTTACTTGGATCCACAATCAATGCTCACAGAAACAGCACTCAAGAAGTCAAACAATGATTGCACTGGATAAATTGGCTCCAAAAGACCTCCTTAAAGTGTTCTAAAACAAAGATGTTACTTTGAAGACTGAGGTGCACCTGGCCCAAGTCATGGTGTTTTCAATCACCTCACACGCATGTGAAAGCTGGACAGTGAACAAGGAAGAATGAAGAAAAAGTGGTATCTTTTGATTGGGGTATTGGCAAAGAATACTGACTGTACCACGACCTGCCAGAATAACAAATAAATCTCTCTTGAAAGATGTACAGCCAGAATATTCCTTAGAAGCAAAGATGGCAAGATTTCATCCCACATAATTTGGGCATGGTATCAGCAAGGTCTAGTTCCTGCAGAAGACAAGTAGACAATAGCCAAAAAGATTTCCAACAAGATGGACTGACACAGTGCCTACAACAACAGGCTCCAGCATAAGAACTTTCAAGGTGACACAAGAATGGGCAGTGTTTTTTTCTGTTATACAGTCACTGTGAGTTGGAACCAACGCAGTGGCATACAACAACAAATCCTCAATCCACAATCCAGAGGCAACTACTGTTAACCATTAGGTAAACACTTTGTACGCTTTCTTTCCATCTGGGAATATGATTCAGCAGCCCCTGTGAGGTGTCCTCCTCTGATCACTGCTCCTCTACAGTTCCTGGTCCTGCTGCAGGTTCCACAATCATTTTGTTGATGTTCACAACCAATACTTCATGAGTTATTACTTCTTCACCTCCAGCACCACGAGTGATTGACACATCTGCAATATACACCCCCTTGGAGTGCCCAGAAAGCATATACAGAAAAAGAGTTCAAATTTAGGACCTCATCATTCCCATTCCATCCCAAAACCAGCTCAGAAAGCATAGCAGGCATTACTAAAATGAAAAATAAAGGATTTTAATAAGTTGAGGAAAAGAATTTTAAACTATCTACTAAATATGACTTACTAAAGGAAAAAGCAGTCTCATGAAGTATTGGTTGTGAACATCAACAAAATGATTGTGGAACCTGCAGCAGGACCAGGAACTGTAGAGGAGCAGTGATCAGAGGAGGACACCTCACAGGGGCTGCTGAATCATATTCCCAGATGGAAAGAAAGCGTACAAAGTGTTTACCTAATGGTTAACTCTCTATGAACTTTTGGGTTGATACTAGTTAGTGATACCTGCTTGCTCCTCTAAATCTAGCATAACTCTCTGAATTCCTTATCACCAACTTGTTCTTAAAACCTCCTTAACCAAAGTTATTGCCTTGATCAACCCTCCCATTCCCAGTCACCACCTCACCACCTGCAGCTCTCTACATAATGACCAAAACTCAAGCTAACACGGACAAGTAAAATGGGGAGATTCTTTCAAACAAACAGAACAAAAGAGCAAAGATGAATAAATGAGTCAATGAATAATAAAATTTGTTAGACTGAGAGAAGCCCCATCATGGAAATAAACCACAAAGAGACCACATAGAAGTAGGCAACTGAGAACTAGTATATGCTTCTGTGAAACAACAAAACATATTACAAAACGACAATAGTAAAAACAATGTGGTATTGGTACATGAGCCAGACATATTAAGGAATACAATAGCATACCAGAATTTAGTATGTGATAATGATGGCATTTCAAATCAGTAGGGAAAGGCATTAGGATGGAAACAGTGAAACCGTCATCTAGAAAAAAATTAAGTTGGAGTCATGCTTCATATCTTTTACCAGGACTAATTCCAGATGAATATATAAATGTAAAAAATTAAAGTTTACAGCTGTTGTCATTTGTTATTGTTAGATACCATCAAGTAGGTTCTGATTCACAGTGACCCTGTGTACAACAGAATGGAACACCGCCCAGCCCTGCAGCACCTGTACAATCATTGCTATGCCGCAGCCCACTGCTGCAGCCACTGTGTCAGCCCATCACCTTGAAGGTCCTCCTGTTTTTCACTGACCTTCCACTTTATCAAGCATGACATCCTTCTCCAGGGACTGGCCTCTTCTGACAATATGTGCAAAGTACGTGAGAGGAAGTCTTGCCATACTCGCTTCCAAGGAACGTTCTGGCTGTACTTCTTCCAAGACTGATTTGTTTATTCTTCTGCCACTTGATAGCATGCTCAATATTCTTTGCCAACACCATAATTCAAAGACACTATTAGTAGTTTACAGACACTAAATAAAAATTTCAGAGAACACTTTTTATAAACATCAAGTATGAAAATTTTCCTAAGCATGAAACTATCCCTGGAAGTGATGTAAATACTGAGAAATTCAATTTTCCAAAAGAAAAGCAACAAACTGGAGGGAAACATTTGAAGCCCTAGACTAAAGGCTAATTACTCAAAACTATAAAAATTTTCTTAGGTTGTTAAGAGTAATTTCATAGCCCAATAGAGGAGCAGGTGAATATTATAAACAGACTGCTACCCAAAAAGAAGGAAAAAAAAACCCTAAATGGTCCTTAACCCAAAACCCAGTGCCACTGAGTCGATTCCAACTTATAGTGACCCTATAGACAGAGTAGAAATGGTCCTAAAGCACATGAAAATAAGAAAAAAATGTAAATGATGCCAATACTGAGATAATAGTTTTCCTCTATCAGATTAATAAACTATGTTCATGAGAATTTTAGGAAATAGGAACTTTCTCGTACAGAACGGGAGAGACTGTAAATTGACAACTTCTTCTGCAGGCAACATCAAAATTATAAACTCATGTAGCCTCTGATCAAGTACTTTTACTTCTAAGAATTATTCCTACTGATATACCATACATGTAAAATAACTTACATGGAAGGAAAGTCACTCATTGCACAATTGCTGGTAACTGCAAAAAAATTGACAGCAATCTAAAATCTGATCAACAGAAATCTATTTAATTTGATTTTCCATTCCACAGAGCCTGAGTGTAAGCCCCACTGCTGTTAAGACGATTCCGACTCTACACTGTCAGACAGAGTAGAACTACCCCATAGTTTCCAAGCGGTGCCTGGTGGATTTAAGCTCCTGACTTGTTTGGTTAACAACCATAACATTAACCACTGTGACCCCAGGGTTCCTTAGTACCCTATACTCTTTATAAAGAATGATAAAGAGCTTTACATATTGGTATGGAATGATTTCCAAGCTATATTGTTAAATGTAGAAAAACAAGCTACAGAAGAGAACACACAATTTGCTATTATTGATAGGGGAAATAAAAACCAAAACCAAACTCGTCACTGTCAAGTCTATTCTGACTTATAGGGACCCCGTAGGACAGAAAAGAACTGCCCCATAGAGTTTCTAATAAGCACTTGGTGGATTTCAACTATTGACCTTTTGGTTAGCAACTGTAGTAATTAATACTCCACCAAGGTTTCTGAAAGGGAAAAGAGGATGGAAAAAACCAATGAATGGATAAGATTTGAGTTGATAGTATTGTACTCACGTCATTTTCCTGGGTTTTAGACATGTGTTATGCTATGCAGGAAACCCTGGTTGGCGTATTCAGAATTCTTTATCAACACCATCATTCAAATGCATCAGTTCTTCATCAGTCTTTGTTATTCATTTTTCAGCTTTTTTTTAACCACAACATCACAAATTTATTTATATGTAGCAGCAATTTAAAATTGTCAAGTTTAATTCCTAACCACACCAAGGAAATTTAGTCATTTAAGTGTTTTTAAAGTTAGTCCCTCCAAAAAAACTGAGGGACCTTTTCTTGTCTACCCCCAGACACCATGATGTCCCAATAGTTGTATTTTGGGGGGGACTTTCAATTGATGAGTAAACTACCTTGTGGATATTTCAGAACATTTTTCCCCAAATGAAAACTCATCTGAACAAATTATATATTGCATTAATTTCTCTGCAGATTCTTTTCTCTAGAACCTAAATGCAGTATCACATAGTGTAATTTTTACCTATTCACCTCACAGTAAGAACCATCTGTCCTGAAGAATATGATGGGCATATTCTGTGATTGAAAACACTGTGGTTTGAGTAGGTACACCTTAGTCTTCAAGGTGATATCTCTGCTTTTTAACTACCACTTTAAAGAGATCTTTTGGGGCATATTTGCTGAATGCATTAAGGCATTTGATTTCTTGACTGCTGCTTCCACGGGCATTGATTGTGGTGGATCCATGGAGAATGAAGTCCTTGAAAACTTCAATATTTTCTGTTAAACATGATGTTTGCCTATTGGTGCAGTTGTGAGGATTTTTGTTTTCTTGATGTTGAGGTGTAATCCACACTGAAGGCTGTGGACCGTGAGCTTCATCAGTAAAAGCTTCAAGTCCTCTTCACTTTCAGCAAGCAAGGTTGTGTCATCTGCACATCATATGTTGTTAATGTCTTCCTCCAATTCTGATGCCTCATTCTTCTTCACAAAGTCCAGCTTCTCAGATTATTCAGAGTACAGGTTGACTAGACACGGCAAAATGATGCACACCTTTCCTTATTTTAAATCACTTGGTATCCCCTTTTCTTTTCAGATGACTGCCTCTTGGAGTACGCATAGGCTTTTCATGAGCACAATTAAGTTTCCTGGAATCCCCATTCCTCACAATGTTACCCATAAGTTTTTATGATCCACACAATAGAATGCCCTTGCATAGCCAATAAAACACATATAAACGTCTTTCTGGTATTCTCTGCTTTCAGCCAAGATCCATCTGACACGGCCATCATATCCCTGGTTCCATGTTCTCTTCTGAATCTTGCCTGTATTTCTGGCAGTTGCCTGTTGCTATACTGCTGCTGCTGCCACTGAATGATCTTCAGCAAAAATTTAATTGCATGTGGTATTGATACTGTTCAATAATCTCCACATTCTGTTAGATCACCTTTCTTTGGAATGGGCATAAATATGGATCTCTTCCAGTCAGTTAGCCATGTAGCTCTCTTCCAAACGGCTTGGGATACATGAGTGAGCACTTGCGGTACTGCAGTAGTTTGCTGAAATAGCTCAGTTGGTAGTCTGTCAGTTCCCAGAGACTTGTTTTTCCCCAGCGTCTTCAGTGCAGCTTGAATTTCTTCCTTAGGTACCATTAGTTCTTGACTATATGCTTCCTTCTGAAACGGCTGAACATCAACCAATTCTTTATCATACATGATGAAAATGCAGAAAAAGAAGAAGGAAGTAGGTTTCAGTGCTGAATTACTCAGAATGTGAGCACTCAGCAGTGAGAACAGTGTTCCTCCTTAGACTTGAGAAAGGAAATGCTTGCCTTCCCTGTGTTTTGCCTTGTTTTTTTTGAAAAATGATTTCCTGAATGAGGATTTTCACAATGATGTATTTAAAAGGAGCACCTAACAAAATGATAAATATTAGAGATACTTGCAATTGATCATCAGCAAAATAAAATTTCCCTCCTTTCCAGAAATACTAATGACTTTTTAAATCAATTACCAGAAACACTGACAATTAATTTAAATTTCTTTAAATTTTGTCACATTATTGTCCATTAAGCAACAATTCCCAATCCCACACTCCCTCCAAGCCCTGGGAACCGCTAACAGAACTCTGATCTCCAAGCACCTGCCTGTTCTAAACATATCCTGTAAGTGGGACTATACAGTATTTGTCCATTTGTGTTTGCCTTATTTCACTTAGCCTAGTGTTTTCATGGTTCATCCATGTCATAGCCTTTATCAGAAATTCATTTCTCATTTAGGCTAAGTAATATCCCATACATGAATAGCTGATCCATTCATCCACTGATGAACATTTGAGATTGTTTCTACTTTTTAGCTACCACAAATAATGCTGCAACGAACACTGGTATAAAAGAGTCTGCTTGAGTCCCTGCTTTCAAGTACATTGGGTATAAACCCAGGAACGCAATTTCTAGGTCACACGGTAATTCTACATTTAACTTTTTACAGAACTACCACACTGTTTTCCACAATAGCATCACCATTTTGCATTCTCATTAACAATGAACCACAGCTCTGATTTCTCCACATCCTCATCATCACTTGTTATTTTTCTGTTCTTTTAATAATAACCATCCTAGTTGTTGTTAAGTGCTATCTCATAGTGGACAGCATTTCTTCTTTCATCCATCCGTCCGTCTGTCTGTCCATCCATCCATCTATTTTTCATTGTATTTTAGGTGCAAGTTTACAATTCAAGTCAGTTCCTCACACAAAACCTATACACACTTCATTATGTGACCCTAGCTGCTCTCCTACACTTGGACAGCATGCTCCTCCTTCCCACACTGTATTTCACATGTCCATTCAACCAGCTCTTGTCTACTTCCCCACTCCATCTCACTTCTAGACAGGAGCTGCCCAGTTGATCTCCTTTATCTACTTAAGCCAAGAAGCCTATTCTTCACCAGTATCATTTTATATCTTACAGTCCAGTTCCATCTTTGCCTGAGAAGTTGGTTTCCGGAACGGTTTCATTTCTGGGCTAGTTTATACGTAATATCCCATATGCACATATGTCACACTTAGTTGACCCATTCATCCACTGATGAACACTAGGGTTGTTTCTACTTGTGAAATTAATCTTTATTAGCTAAGGATGACATGCCTTAGTCTACCAGCACATAAGGATCTCTTCAGTTTAAATTCCAAAGAGCCCTGCCCAGACATAGGGCTAAAGAACACCCCTTTCAACACACTAATCTCCCAACATCCTGAACCAACAATGCAACAATGCAGCTTATGTGACTTCCATCTACCTAGTTGCACAGGCCGTAACTCTTAAAGTCGTTTTTGATATCTTATTTGATATCTCGTTTCTTTACCCTCAAATTCCAACTAAACACAAAGGCCTTTTCAACAAAGTTCCCGTAAAGCATTATCAGTATTTGGACAATTCAGTCCAGTGAGGCTGTCATCTCCATCATTCCTCCATTGTCAAGGTCACCAATGTTATACAATTAGCCATAGATAACAGTTCCTTTTCCATCTCCCTCTTAATGCTAGTTCTCAGCAATATTCACAACAGTAGACCACTCCCTCATTCTTAAAATCTTCCACAAGCTTTTGTAAAATCAGACTCCGTTGGATTTTTCTTCTAACGTAAGTATTAATTCTTCTCACTCATTCTGTTTGCTTTTCCCTATTTACCGAGCATGGCCCCAGTTCTACCATCCCGTAAGGTGGCTCTGGCTTGGGACCGACTCAGTGGCAACAGGTTCTCTACCAGGTCTCCACATTTTAGGTCCCCTCCTCTCCAGGACTGGGCATTTCTATGTTGATGATTTTCAGTTTCCTCCCCCTCAAACTCTAGAATCATTTATCCACTTGAAAGGACTTATTTTTGTTTTTACTCTTTTTATTCCCATAGTATTTCTTTTAACATACACCAAGTCCCCACTGAATTCAGCAGGAAAGAGACTTGACTCTGCTGAAGCCAAGGCACTTAGGAAGATACTTAAAGGAGGAAATTCATGAGTATTAATCACTTGAATCATTTTTGGAACAAGATAAAGAATAAATGGACATATTGATCTAACTGCCTCTGTACTTAATATGGCTACCTTGAGATTCAGTTGATCCATTTAAAATTAACACACACTTACTACACACCACATACGAGGGACACTAAGTTGGATACAAAAAGGCATGGGTCCACAGAAAAGCTTCAACAAAATGAATACATCCCAAAATCTGCTTGTAAAATTATAGGTTACCTAAACGATACATATGTCTGTAAAGGACTAGTTTTAGTCTTTTATCAAATTCTCAAGCATATCAAAGTGTTTCTATGACATGCAGAAAGTTAGGACTCACTGGTCACCCATGCCTACAGGAGGGGTATGGCCACAGCACTCCTTAGGGAGCAACAGGATAGATCATCAGATGAGTAGCATTATATTAGTTCCAGAAGGATCTTCACCAGGAACAAAGGAGAATTCCAGTTAGTAGATAGATATAACAGCATCATCCAGCTACCAGGGAGAAAAGGCTACCAATGACTCTGCCCATCACCCACATAACCTGGGTGAATGTGAAAAGCTAGACTTATCTGGCATCCGTGGCATCCAGGGAGTCACTGAGACTCCATAAATCCCCATCCTGGGCAGTGACAGATATTCTGATTCCCCACTGAAGTGCAAAAGGGACATTTTACACATTTTTCAGGCTTAGTGAGCTCTGATTTCGGAGCTGAATTTATAGATCAGAACCTTAAGTAGAGCACACCCTTGGCATTCATGGATTTTTGGTGATGGTTAACTTGAAATATGGGGACATGTGCAGAAAACCAAACAACTTAATTGTGAATAATGGCTAAATCTTCTCCCTAATAAAAGAAGAAAATAAATTAGAAAGATATTCTGAAAACTTCGGGCTAGACAGGACAGGAGTTGATGAACTCAGCTTTGTGAGTAAAATGCAGACTTGCACAGGCCATGTAGGTTTATAAAACTATCTGATAACCAGAGGAAGCAGTGAAGCAAAAAGATGGCTGGTTATAGAATGTAATAATTAAGTAACATATGTTGGTAATAATCAGCAAGTACTCTGGAGAAGACTTCTTGGTTCAAATCCTGTCACCTAACTGGCAAGTGAGCAATTTAACTACTCTGTGCCTTGGTTTCCTCATTTTTACAATAAGAGTAAATAATAGTACTTACCTCACAGGATAGTTTTAATAAGTAAATGGAACAGACTTTGAAAAGGGCAGAGAATTGTGTCTGATATGTTTATTAAACCATTATTAAGTCAGGGTTGTAAACTGGCAGAAGGTCAGGGAAGTGAGGGCATTCAGGGATCTAGTGAGTTCACTGATTGTTTTATCTGCCTTGATGGTTCAAGTCAGATACAAATGAAAAAAATAGTGACAAGAAAGAGTAATAATATCTCAGAGGATACAGAAGAGTCAAGAGCTGGAGTAAAAGGTAAAAGGACAGAGTAGGTTTGATGGACACAAAATAACAGAAGAAGCAGACAAATAGGATGTTTAGATAAGAGGGGAATCTGAGAAATTTTAATTTCTAGAGATAGCCCCATTGCAGAAACAGCAAGTTCCAAGGTAAGATTAATAGATGGTGGCAGCCACATGTATTGAGGTTAAACGCTACTGGAGCAGAAAAGCCAGGGGTGAAGAATATGGGGGGACAGGGATGTTAGGTAGCTGATCTAAGGGATACCAAAAGTCCCAGATACAGAAAACGGAGGAAAACAAATGCCAGAAAGCCAACGGCCATGATCCTGCAGTGCCACTTGCTTTTCTCAGTATGTGAGCACTGCGTCTTTTCTCTATTTCTAAGGCATCTGAGTATCATGCATGTGGTATGTTAATGCCATACATTGTGAAGTTGAGTCATATTAGCTCTGGTTCTGCCTTTATTCACTGTTACCAGTAATGTCAAGTCTCTATTTCTCATTTGTAAAATAAGACTTATCATATCTTCCTAGTAGGGTTCTAAGGATTAAATGAAGTAATATGTGTGAAGCACTTACTGAATAGTTAGTACTTAGGGGAAAAAAAAGGTAGGTCGTAACACCTAGATCCTGGTCTGAAGCTCACAGCTTGGCCATGCTCATCTCATTGGACATAAACAATCTCACGGGACATCAGCTTCAGGCAAGGCCACTCTGAGACCACAACGCAGTGAGAGAAAACAAGCCAACTGTGCCAATCAGAAACTATCAAACAGCCTCTTTTCACAGGTAAAATGAGTGACTGCTATTTCTTTATTCCCACCCTCTTCTGCCTTTCCTAGAGATAAGATTTATCAAGATGCACAATCCCAGGGTTACTCCTGCCTTTTAACAGTCTGATTTATAGCGGGTTCCTGCTACAATATATCCTCCACAACTACGCCCCTCCCTTCCCCCCAAAACAATACAGATGCCATTGAATCAACTATGACTCATGGTAACCCATGTGTTTCATATTCCATGTGTTTCATAGTAGAACTACATTCCACAAGATTTCTGATGTCTACAATCTTAGTAGAAATAGGTGCCACTGAGATGCTTTGAACTGTCAACGCTTTGGTTAGTAGCCACAAGCAAACAGTTTAGACCATCCAAAGACTTGAAATTACCCAACCACATCTCAAATCCCACAACACATGCTAACACTGTGTTACTGAGACACCCCTTAGTTTCTTAAGTATTCTCCCTCATTGCAACAAACAGCAAATCAAACTTGTTGAACTATAGGTACATTCTTGGTGGACTCTGGATGAAGGACAGTGACAGTGCTCAGTTAATGACAGTTATTATTTGGAGGCTTAGACTCTTTTCCTCCTCTGATGAGGGAATCTGTAAACTATAAACACTGTATTTGTCACTTGCATTAAAGTCTTGAAAATCTGTGATTCAAACTGACACTCCCAAAAAAGAACAAGATTTCATTTAAAATATATGAAGAACACATATCCCACGGATGTGCTGATTTAGAGACACTTATATACAGTCACTGTTCTTAGATGTTGCTGTAATAAAAAAATAAATTTTAGTAGAATGACCAAAACCATGTGCGTTCTACATTAATCTGATGACATTGTGAATTGGTTTTACAGAGAAAAAACAAAAACCTCCTGGTATTTCTAATCTCTTGGCAGATCACTGAACGCTGGCTAAAAAAATTTCAAGGTATTGCAGAATAGTTTTCTCTTTATCTGGAACTTCCTGCACAGCAAGTGCTGGGTTATAATTTGTCTCATAATCACTTGGCTCTTGTTAGTTCAGCATGTCCCAGATTTTAAATGATACAAAGTTTTAGCCTCTTTTAAAAAAAAAAAAAAAAAAAAAAAAAACACTCTTCCTGATCCAAGTACAATGGAACTGTCATAGGACTGCAGGGACATGTTGGTCTGTAGGAGCTAGGAGGGAGGCAATGACCTTGGCATTATGAAGGAACATTTGAAGCAACTGTTAACAGACTCCTACTACTCTCTTTATTCTTCCTTCCAAAACATCCACTAGAAAATCATTACAGTTCTCTTGAATTCATTACTCTAATAGGCTGCCACTCTTTTTCTTTTCTCTACAATACAAAATAAATTCAGCAAAAATTTTTTTGAGTACCTACTACCTGCAAGGTACAGTATTAGATACTGTGGAGATCATGAAGATGAGTAAGACATGTCTTCACCCTAAAAGAGCTAATGAACTGTGAGACAGAGCAGGATGGAACAAGGATACAAATAACCAGGTTCACGAGAACGGGAGAAATGAGTTTGCAAACAATGGGGAAGTGCCTGGTTAGAAGGAACTCAAGACAGCTGCCATTTAAAAGTAGCCAGCTGCTGCGTGGGGCCTTAAAAGCCAGTCAGCTTGCCACCTAAGGAATATCAATTGGTCCCAACCCACCTAGAGTAGGTAAAAACCAAGAATATCAAAGATAAGTGGAAAATATAAGCCCAAGAAACAGAAGGGTCCATATGATTGGGAGACTACATCAGCATGACACCAGAAGAACCAGATAGTACCTGGCCACCACCAAAGAGTGCCCTGACAGGGAATGCAATGTCGAGTTTCTGACAAAGCACAAGAAAAAGGGGAGTGCAGATGTAAAACTCAATTAAAAGACCAAACTTAATGATCTGACATCCTGGAGGGCCCCCTGAGAACATGCCTGGGCTTGCTGCTAGCCTAGAGCTGAAAACAGTACTGAAGGCAACTCTTCAAAGACTGGATTGGACTATGTGTAGGACGTATAGTGATGCAAGTGGTGTGTGTACTTTGTGGCTTAATACATATATGAGTCTGTCCAACAGGTTCCTCTCTAGAGAGGAGAGGGGAGGGTGGAGCGGAGGGTGCAAATGCTGGCTGAGTGGATAACAGAAGTACTGGGTAGAAAGGAGGAGTGTGCTGTCACAGTGTTTGTACACTTTCACTTAATCACAACAAAAATAAAATTAAAAAAAGAAAAGTTGCCAGCTGCTCCTCTCAATGGAAATAGTAAATCATCTTGGTGAAGATATTCTTTCTTTCTGTAAGAATTATGTAGGTGGTTTCTCTTAGGGTTGTATACAAAAGGCATGTGGGTAATTAGTGGCCTAGGGGACAATGTAAGGTCACCCTTTGGAGAATCAAAAGTACTAGAAGCTGTTAAAGAATAACACACTACCTTCAAATCGGCTCCGACTCATAGAGATCCTAGAGGTCAGAGTAGAACTGCCCCACAAAGAATACATTTTTAAAATATGTTGCTGTTGTTGTTAGGTGCCGTTGAGTCGGTTCTACCTCATAGCAACCCTATGAATGACAGAACAAAACACTGCCCAGTCTTGCACCATGTCCACAATTGTTTTTATGCTTAAGCCCATTGTTGAGGCCACTGTGTCGATCAATCTTGTCAAGGGTCTTCTGCTTTCTTGCTGACCCTCCACTCTACCAAGCATGATGTCCTCCTCCAGGTACTGATCTTTCCTGACAACACGTCCAAAGTTTGTAAGACCCTGTCTTGCCATCTTTGCTTCCAAGGAACACTCTGGTTCGATTTCTTCCACAGCAGATCTGTTTGTTCTTTTGGCAGTCCATCGTACATTCAACATTCTTCTCCAACACCACAATTCAAAGGCATCAATTCTTCTTCTGTCTTCTCTGTTCATAGTCCAGCTTTTGCATGCATATGATGTGACTGAAAATACCAAGACTTGGGTCAGGTGCATTTTAGTCTTCAAGGTGACACTTTTTAAATATATACACATATATATGTGTATGTATGTTGGCTTGGCTTATGTATACGTGCATGCGTGCACACACACACACACACACACACACACATATACATTTTTTATTGTGCTTTAAGCTTGCAATCTAGGTCAACTTGCCATATGAAACCCCATAGTAATATGCCATTCTAACTGCTCCACACCCCAATGACAGCGCATGCCTCCTTCCCACCTAGTTACTTCCCATAACCATTCAAACAATGTCGGTCCCCCTCTACCCTCTCTTCTTGCCTCTGGACAGGAGCTGCTCAGACATCTTCATGTACATATTTCAGTCAGTAAGCATATTCTTCACTAGCATCACTCTATGTCTTATAGCCCAGTCCAGTCTTTGTAGAGTTGGCTTTGGTACTGATTTCCGCTCTGAGCTAACAGAATCCAAGGGCTGTGTCTAAGTACACATTTTTAAAGAGGATATTATCATCACTCTAATACAAATGTAAAATAAATACGTATAGAGGATTTTATTGAACTCATTAATGAGGGAACTAGTAAAATGTTACAATTTAAAGAAGAATTCAAGTATTACTTGCATAATCAGGAATGCCAAAATGATTTTACAAATAGATGCAAAACGGGGCTTGTTTGGTTTTGTTCAGTCTGGAGAGGGAGGATCAGTTGTCTCTAGGGCAGATTCAATTTGCATGTTTATAGAAAATTATTTGCATGTCTATCAGCTATCCACAGCTTAAGAATTATGAAATAGCTCAAGGAAAATGAAAGCCACACAGAACCAGGTAACCCAGAAGAATGCCCTAAATAACATCTTGTTTCTCACTGAAGACACCGTAATCTTTTATTTCATTCGAAGTCATGCACAAATTTTCCCACAAACCTCTCTGGCTGAGATTGTCCCAACAAAATCCTCCTGACATAGGACCAAAGAGAAGCTTTCCATGACAGAGGGGGTGATCTGAGGTCAACATCTGGCCTAGAGGGCTGGTCCTGACATGTGGCTGAAACAGTCCCTCTACCCCAAGTCACATGGCATGGCAGGCCTGTTGCAAGAACAGGGACATAATATGCAAATACAAGCCCAAGAGCTGGAATGTTAGAGACCACGCAAGAGGTCTGTGTAGACAACTTGGCAGGACCCCCAAGGTGAACAAGGACCCCATGACCATACTACATGGGTTTCCACTGATGGTACTAAGAGCAATTGAAAACTGAGAATCCTATTAGACTGGTGGAAATCCTAATGACACAGTGGTTAAATGCTACAGCTGCTAACTCAAAGGTAAACAGTTCAAATCCACCAGCCACTCCTTGGAAACTCTATGAAGCAGTTCACTCGACAGCAACGAGTCCTGGTTTTGTTTTGTTTTTAATTAGACTGGTAGGATTTTCTGTGTCCAAGAGGCATTTGGAAGTAGTCCCCTAGGGTCTGAGCATTTCAGAGGAGACTGAATTCTGAAAAACTTTAATGTTTAAAGAGCAGGTAAATTGAGGTTGGCAATTTCTTGACAAGTTTCAGAACAATGGCAGATACAGAAGCCAGACTGTAAATGGTTGAAGAAAAAGATAGAAGGTTAAAAAATGGATGCAATGTCTGAAACTAATAATAATCGTAAAACAACACACGCCATTTTCTATCTATTTGAAGAAACTGAGATTGGTTATTGTTCAGTTAATTTTTAAAAATCAGCTCAAGTATAAAATCATGAAAATTACACTAAACACCTTAGACATTACTTGAACTTAAAACACATAATTACATACAACATCATATTGATATGTAAGGTCTGACAGTTATGTTTGCAAACTCCTCCTAGAAAAAGTGCTACATATGTCACTGCTGAATAGCACTATAGTCGCCTTTGAAATTCTCCACTTGGCAATCTACACACTGATAACAGCATCTAGTCCACCCTTCAAAGCAATTTTGGAATTCATTTTATGGAACAGCCATCAGAGCTGTTGTCATGTTACCCTTGATGTCATCAAAATGTCTTCCTTTTAATATCTCCTTTACGTTATGGTAAAGAAAAAAGTTATTGGGGGCCAGATCAGGTGAGTAGGTAAGGTGTTCCAATATAGTTATTTGTTTACTACATAGAAACTCCCTCACAGATAGTGCTGTGTGAGCTGGTGCATTGTCATGATACCAGAGCCATGCGTTGTTGGCAAAAAGTTCAGGTCCTTTTCGTCTAACTTTTTCTTGTAGCCTTTTCAGTACTTCCAAACAGTAAACTTTGTCCAGTTGGTAAAAATTCATAATGAACAATCCTTCTGATATCAAAAAAGTTTAGCAACATCACTTTGACTATTGATTTGGACTGATGGAGGTTTTCTGGTTGTGGAGAACTCGCTGACTTTCATTGTGCACTTTGATGCTTTGTTTCGGGGTTGCATTGGTACACCCGTGTTTCATCACCAGTGATAACACAGCCTAAAACATCACCTTGCCTCTCCAAAAGGTCTTGGCAAACTTCAACTCTCCCTTGCTTTTGTTCATTAGTTAGCCCCCTCAGGACCATTTCTGCACACACCTTTCTCATGCCAAAATTTTCAGTTAAGACTTTCCTGTTTCTCTATCAATGTTTACTTGGTCTGCTACACTTCTCACAGCCAGCCAACCATTCTGACACACAATTTGACAACTTTTTGCAGTGTTTTCATCATTGTTACTAGCTGCCTTGACCTGCCTGCATCAGCGACACTTTCTCTCACCTCAGAAAAACATTTAATCCATTTCTATACTGCTTTTTTTTCATAGCATTATCCCCATAAACTTGGACTAACATATCCCCGATTTCACTTGCACTCTTGCCAGGTTTAACCATAAATTTAACACTTGTTTGTTGCTCTAATTCAAGCTCTGACATTCTCACTATACCACACAAAAACACTCACAACAATAATGAATGCCATTCAGCAAGACACTGCCACATGTTGACACGAACACAACTGTGAAACATTGATATACCAAGGTTATGAAACATTACTGAGTTGTTTGTACAGCAATGCCAATGCAAGTGCACAGTGGCAAGTCTGCAGACTTAATTGTCACACCTCATACTACAGCTAAAAACTTTTATTTTTGTATAGATCAGAGAAAGGGATTCTATTTCATGTTCCTTAAATAAACAACACTCATCACTGGGCTGGGCTGGGCATAAGCTTTATTTTGAACAGAATTCTAGAATCTAACAATTTTCCTCAATATCCTCCACTAGTTTTACCTATATGGAATTTTGCAGTAATTCTTACAGATTCACTTTTACCAAGTCTTTCCAAAATACTCACTAAGTACTGAAAATAGGTTCTACAGAAACAGCTCTCTTTTTTCACTTTTATGTCATTTGTTTAGTACCATTTAGTTATGTTTAGCTCAATATCATCATTCAGTAAAAGGGCAGCAGACAACTTTCGAACAGACCATCAACTACTTCTATGCAAATTCAAGTTGAAGGTGAAGAAAATTAAAACAAGTCCATGAAAATCTAAATACAACTTTGAGTATATATTTATTTCACCTGAATTTAGAGACCGTCTCAGGAATAGATTTGATGCATTGAACACCAATGACTGACAACCAGACGAGTTGTATAATAACATCAAAGGCATCATACACAAAGCAAGAGGTCATCAAAAAGACAGGAAAGACAAAAAGACCAAAATGGATATCCGAAGAGATTGTGAAAGTTGCTCTTGAAATTAGGATAGCTAAAACAAGAAGAACTGATGATTTAAAGAGCTGAACAGATAGTGTCAAAGGACAGCTCCAGAAGGCAAAGTATTATCATGAAATCTGCAAAGACCTGGACTTGGAAAATCAAAAGAGAAGAATATGTTAGGCATTTCCCAAGCTGAAGTAACTGAAGAAAACTTCCAGCCTCAAACTGCAAGTTTGAAGGGTTCTAATGGCAGAATACTGAATGACTCAAGAAGCACCCAAAGAAGATAAAAGAAATACACAGAATCACTGTATCAAAAAGAACTCATCAATGTTCCGTCATTTCAGGAGGTAGCAAATGACTAAGATTCAATGGTACTGAAGGAAGAAATCCAAACTACACTGAAGGCATTGGCAAGTAAAATAAAATAATCTCCAGGAATTGATGGGATACCCATTGAGATGTTTCAACAAACTGATACAGCACTGGAAGTATTCACCCATCTATGCCAAGAAATCCAGAAGAAGCTACCTGGTCAACCAACTGAAACAGATGCGTGTTCGTTCCCATTCCAAAGAAAGGTAATCCAATGGAATGCAGAAATTATTAGCCTAGGTTACCATGAGAAATTATCAAACATCATTAATATCACATGCAAATAAAATTATGCTAAAGACAAAATAAAAGTGATTGCAGACGTACATCAACAATGAACTCCCAAAAGTTCAAGCTGAATTCAGAATGAGACATGGACTGAGGGATACCATTGCTGATGTCAGATGGATCTTAGCTAAAAGCAGTGAATACTAGAAAGAAGTTCACCTGTGTCTTATTGACTATGCAAAGGCATTCAACTCTGTGGATCATAGCAAATTACAGATCACCTTGTGAAGAATGAAACTTCCAGCAAACTTAACTGTGCTCCTGCAGAACTTGTAGAAAGACCAAGAGGTAGTCATTGAAACAGAACAAGGAGATACTGCATCACACTTATTCAAATTGTATGTTGAGCAAATAGTCTGAGAAGCTGGACTATGTGAAGAACACAGCACCAGGATTGGGGGAAAACTCATTAACAACCCACAATGCACAAATGACATAGTCTTGATTACGTGAAAGTGAAGAAGACTTGAAGCATTTACTGGTGAAGATCAAAGACTACAGCCTTCAGTATAGAGTACACTTCAACATAAAGAAAACAGAAATCCTCACAATTGGACCAATAAGCAACATCATGATTAAAAGTTGTTAAGGATTTCATTTTACTTAGATCCACAGCCAACACTCATAGATACAACAGTCTAGAAATCAAACATTATTGTATTGGGTAAATTTGTTGCAAAAGACCTCTTAAAAGTGAAGATGCTACTCTGAGGATTAAGGTGTGCCTGACCCAAGTCATTATATTTTCAATCACTTCATATGCATGTGAAAGCTGGACAATGAATAAGATAACCAATGAATTGATGCCTTTAATCACAGTGTTGGTGAAATACTGATTATACCATGGTCTGCTAGAAGAAAAAACAAATGTGTCTTGAAAGAAATACAGCCAGAATGCTCCTTACAAGCCAGCATGGTTAGACTTGACTTCATATACTTTTGGACATATCAGGAGGGACCAGACTGTGGAGAAGCGCATCACGCTCAATAGAGGGTAAGCATAAAAAAAGACGACTTTTAAGGAGATGGGATGATACAGTGGCTGCAACGATGGACTCAAATACAGCAAAGCATTGTGAGGATGGCACAGCATCTGCAATGTTTTGTTCAGTTCTACTTAGGGTTACAATGACCTGGAACAGACTTGATGGTAGCTAACAACAGCAGCACCAATTGTGTAGTTACAGTAACAAGCAAAACTGGAATAATAGGGGCCAACTGTAACTCAAATGGTAAGAATGGAAGAACCCAAATATTCAGCATCCCATATGCCTGACATGGGCATCGATCTGCTTTAAGAGGTACTGAAGATTGGGGTTTAACCCAATCAATACCAGACATCAGTAAAGCACTATTACGCAGTAACATTCATTGTGCTCTTGTTGATGTCATGTATTCAAATAAGGCTTAAATTTTACCTTACTGAATCTCAGGAACTAATGATGCAAATATCATTACTGTCTCCATTTTAGAAATGAGAAAATTGAAGTTCAAAGAGGTTAAGTAATTTACCCATGAATACATCAAGCAGGTAATTGACAGTAACTAATTTAAAAACAGAATGTCTATTTGAAATCTGGTATTTTGACACCTTTCAGACAATATTCCCCTTCGACAACTTTGATGGCAAACACGAGAGAGGGAGAGAGAACTGCGAAGCTGTACGGCACATCAACTGTTTGGTGTCTTTGGGATGATAGCTCTCCCTCACTCTCAGGTCCACGTATATCAAGTGGGACTCACCATATTATCCTACTTCCAGAAGCAATCACATGACCTACAATGACCCATGAGAAGACTTCACCGCCATAACCACAGTAATTGGCTGACAGATGGGCAACATGACTCCAGGCCAACGAAGGTCAAGCCTTGGAAAACTTTTTACCCCCTTATTGTCCTATACCCAGATCACTAGCTAAGGACTTTGTAACCCTAGAGCTGCAGGGTGATGACCGCTGTTGAAGAAACCCTGTATGAACATGAAACCAACACAGGAAAGCAGAGCCCAGATAGAGAGAAAAAGGCCAACAACTAGTCAGGTTTTGAACTTCAGAATCCACACCTGAACTTGACAGACCCACTGCTGATGTTACACAAAACCTAGTTTTTATCCTCATGGAGGAAACCCTGGTGGCATAGTGGGTTAAGTGCAATGTCCACTAACCAAAAGGTCGGCAGTTCAAATCAACCAGGCACTCCTTAGAAGCTCTGTGGGGCAGTTCTACTCTGACCTACAGGGTTGCTGAGTCAGACACGACTCAACAGTAGTGGGGGTTTTTTGGGTTTTTTTTTATCCTCAAGGAGCTGCTGTCTGAAGTCAAATCTCATGGCGATGTTAAATTGACACCCCCCAAAAAACCTTTAAAAACTGTATTTCCCTAGCAAAATGTATCTTGTCTTTATTTACTCCTTTTTCCTTTCTACTTTTCATCATTCCTCCATTACCCTTCTGACCCCCTACCCATACCATTATCCACTGCCATGAAGTTCATCCTGACTCACAGTGACCCTATAAGACAGAGTAGAACTGTCTCACAAGATTTCCAAGGCCAAAATCTTTATGAAAACAGACTACTACATCATTCTCCTGTGGGGTGGCTGGTGGGTTCAAATCACTGATTCTTTGGTTAGCAACGGAGCAGTTTAATCATTGCACCACCAAGACCCCTTCTCTGACCCACTCCATGTGGCTAATCATACTGTTGTTTTCTCAGTCTAGAAGTATAAAGCCAAGTGCCGTCAATATATACTCACTGTTTAAATCTACTGGAAGACTTGCATGTACATAAAGCACAAGCATCTTAGCTGAGGGACCTCTTCTCAAATGAAATCTTTACCAGGAATTCCAAAGTGTAAAATTGTAGCTGTTCTGGCAAAAGGTATTGCAGGGGTCTAAGGAACTCAGACAACAACCTCTGCTGTGACAGCTCCTATCTAACAAGTCCTCAGATGTGTGGTATGTGATGATGGGTCTTGACAATGTACAGAACAGAATTTTGACAACCTTAAAAATTTTTTTAAATTCTTTGTGAAATCTTGTCATAGACTAAGAGAATCCATCAAAATGACATTCTGTACACCCTACCAACCAACATCATTATTTCTTTAAAGCAAGAAAAGTCTACAGCAAATGAAAAGAACAAAATCGTAGAGAGACATGTCTAGCATCATTTCTCTCTTCTAACAACAATTCTGTAGCTTTGTAACAGACAGTAGCTGTTGGAACCCACCCTACTGTAGCTAGGATAACAGTTTCAACACGCCTACATAGAAAAATACATGTGGGAGCATCCCTGGAGAGCTCAGGCCTGTGTTTCAAGTCTCTGAAGTAGCAGCAGCTGTAGCCACTACTCAGAAAAAAAGCTAAAAAAGCAAACAGTTGTAATGTTTAAGGCTTGAAGCAGGGAATCAAGAAAACCATCCACGTCATCATCACAGATGTTTTTGAGCACTGAGCCTGTGTTAGGTAGGCTGCATGCCTCATGACATTCCATGATCACGGGGGCCCTTGGAAGAAAGTGCTAATGTTATCCCTGAGAAATTAAGTGACTTACCTGCTCAGTCACATAACTGGTAAGTGGTAGAGCTGGGACCAGACCCCATGTTGAGTTGTCTCCAAAGCTCTTTCAGAGCAACTGAAACTTATGAGTAAGCACTGGACTCCGAGGATCCTCAACGGCCCAGTGCAGACCTGCAACCAGCAGCTTCAAGACTCCCCGTGGTTTGGTCCTGCACCCCCTCTTACCCTAGGGAAAGGACTATGCATGAAGTCCCACAAGGCTGAGATTCATGGCATCTCTGATGGCACTGTTTGGTTCAAGGCTTCAGCAGGGATCTCTTCATTTTCTCAGTAGTTCTGTGAGTTAAAGAGAGGCAAGTCTTATTATTACTTAGTCTTATTCTATGCACCTGTCATAGTTGGTTGTACTGTGGTGGCTGGTGAGTAAAAGCTGTTGTTGTTAGGTGCTGTTGAGTCAGTTCCGACTCATAGGTACCCTATGCACAACAGAACAAAACACTGTCTGGTCCTATACCATGGTCACAATCGTTTTTATGCTTAAACCCATTGTTGCAGCCACTGTGTCAAGCCATCTTGTTGAGGGTCTTCTTTTTTCACTGTTCCTCTACCAGCCATGATGTCCTCGAGGGACTGATCCCTTCTGACATATCTAAAGTATGTAAGACTCCATCTCACTATCTTTGCTTCTAAGGAGCACTGTGGTTTTACTTCTTCCAGAAAAGATCTATTTTTTCTTTTAGCAGTCCATGGTACATTCAACATTCTTCTCCAACACCACAATTCAGCAACATCAATTCTTTTGTCTTTCTTAGTCGATGTCCAACTTTTGCACACATATGATGCAATTGAAAATGCCATGACTAGAGGTCACACATGCCTTAGTCTTCAAGATGACATCTTTATTTTTCAACACTTTAAAGAAGTCCTTTGAATCAGATTTTCCCAATGCAAGGCATCTTTTGACTTCTTGACTGCTGTTTCCATGGGCGTTGATTGTGGACTCAAGTAAAATGAAATCCTTGACAATCTCAATCTTCTCTCCATTTATCATGACGTTGCTTACTGGTCCAGTTGTGAGGATTTCTGTTTTCTTGATGTTTAGGTGCAACCCATACTGAAGTCTGTGATCTTTGATCTTCATTAGTGTTTGAAATCCTCTTAACTTTCCATAAGCAAGGTTGTGTCATCTGCATAATACAGATTGTTAACAAGTCGTCCTCCAGTCCTGATTCCTCATTCTACATATAACCCAGCTTCTCAGGTTATTTGCTTGCAATACAGATTGAAAAGATATAGGGAAAAGATACAACCCTGATGCATACCTTTCCTGACTTTAAACCATGCAGTGTCCCCTTGTTCTGTTTGCAGGACTGTCTCTTTATCCATGTACAGATTCCTCACGAGCACAATTAAGTGTTTTGGATTTCCCATTCTCCATAATGTTATTCATAATTTGTGATGATCCACACAGTAGAATGTCTTTGCATAGTCAATAAAATATATATAAATATCTTTCTGCCAAGATCCATCTGGCATCAGCAATGATATCCCTGGTTCCATATCCTGTTCTGAATCTGACCTGAATTGCTGACAGTTCCCTGTCAATATACTCCTGCAGTCACTTTAGAATGATCTTTAGCAAAATTTTACTTGCATGTGTAGAAGCTGTGGCAATGGTATTTCAAACACCAACAGGGTCACCTACAGCGGACAGATTTCAGCAGAACTTCCAGACTAAGATGGACTGGGAAGAAGGTCCTGGCAGCTCTTCTGAGGAAACTGCCCAGCAAAAACCTTATAAATAGTGATTGTGAAGATGGCACAGGACTGGGCAGTGTTTTGTTCTGTTGTACACACAATCCCTATGAGTCACAATGGACTCAGCAGCAGTTAACAGCAACAATAATCCTATCCTAAAGAAAAAGAAACAGAAGTATAGAATATTATGAAATTTTACTGGATCATACAAGAAATCTTTACTAGGGACAAAGCTCCCTATAACTACTCAGTTTCATTATACAAAGGACTTATGGACCCAGAAGCAGAGCCTTGGCCCCAAGCTTCCCAGTTCCCAAAGTGTGTAGTCAAGGATTTGAAGGCAACTTTATAAACATTTTGAGACAAAATATGTATGGAGCTTCCATTGTGTGATGTGTATTACACCATTTATGCTTCCAAACGGTTCTCTGGGGTAGACACTAGTATTTCCTCCACATCAGAAAAAAAGGAAGCAGTGTGGTCACGATACTTGCCCAAGATGACACAGCTAGCTGGCAGCAGAGCTGGAATTTCAACTCAGTCTTATTTTCAACTCATGTTCTTAATTTGGAACAAATTGACCATGTCCAGTATATAAAAGTATTACATTCCAGTTGTTTGTTTGCTTAGAACTGGAACATGTTTTCTTACAGAAACAATTTATAAATGGTAGGACTTCCAGATTAACTGGCAGAGGACTATTTACGCCTTGGTTGTTGTTGAAATTCTAAAGCTATTTGCACGCTGTTTCAATTATAGTGATGAATATAAATATAAAAGTAAATATACATGAATAAGGAACTTTTAAACATTGGAAACACCTTCAATATCACTGAAAGAGGTAAAGGAAATAAATGGGAATTTTTGTAGAAATTTTAAATTTTCTTCTGATTTCACATACTTCAGAGGTGATTACTGTTAGCTGTTTGCTATGGATTCCCTCTTCCCTGATTCAGATGCATATGCAGCACCAATCACATTGTACCTAACGACAGGTCTGTAATATAAAAGAAAGCGCATGACCTTTGTAATCAAAGAGGAATTAAATATCAGATCCATGCCAAATAAAGAAGCAATTAAGAAACCTCTGTCCCACTTTAGCAGGGCTTAAATGAGTTTCTAAGTAGAAAGCATTAAATTCTGGTTCTCTGATAATTTCCCTGAATAGAATAGGACGTGGGACTTAAAGTACCTTTTAAGAGATAGCTTAAGGAATTGGGGTGGCTAGGTAAAAAGGCCGAAATTAAGAAAGATTAAAGTTTATCAAGAGAAACAAAAAATGTTACCAATGTCACAAAATAATACATATATTACTTGTTTAATGAGAAATTAATTTTCTCTGTAAACCTTCATCTAAAGCACAATTTCAAATACAAAGAGAAACAAAAACTGTAATCTAAGAAGAAGTTAGCATGTGAAAAACAAAATCAACACTGGTTACAGACTTGAAAGAAATCATCACAGATATGGCTTAAATTACATCCTGCCTCACCGCCCCCTCCCCCCAAATGTGTGTAGCAATTTGGCTGGGCCATGATTCTCAGTATGGTGTGATTGGCCTCTATTTTGTTATTGTAATTTTTCATATATGTTGTAAATCCTAATCCTTGTGTATGGTTAACGGGCAAGATCGGATTATGTTAAAGAGGATTAGAGTGGGACTGTAATGTCCTTACTAAAATCACACCTTTGATCCAAAGTGAAAGGAGTTTCCCTAGGGTGCAGCCTGTACTGCTTTTTCTTTCTCAAGAGATAAAAAGAAAAGGGAAGCAAGCAGAAAGAGTTGAGGGCTTCAAACCACTAAGAAACCAGTGCTGGAAGCAAATTGTGTCCTTTGGACCTGAAGTTCCTGCACTCAGGTGCTCCCAGACCAAGGGAAGAATCAAAGTCAGCAGAGAGATAGCCTTTCTCTGAAGCTGACACCCTCAATTTGGACTTACAGCTTACTAGACTTGAGAGAATAAACTCTTCTTTGTTGAAGCCATCCCACTAGTGGTATTTCTGTCATAGCAGCACTACATCACTACGACAATGACAAAAATGATAATACTAGTGAACACTGGAAAGAGATAGTTATGAAATGAATTATATCCCCTCAAAATCAATATGAAAGTTGTCATCCCTGTATCTGTAATTATGATCTTTTGTGGAAACATGGTTTTCTTTGTGATGTTTAAGGAGGTCATGCATGAGTCGGGGATGGGACGGATAAGTCCTAAACCTAACCACTTCTAAAAATACAGAATAGAGAGAGAAACATGGGGGCAGAGATAGTGCAAGGAACCAGTTACAAGCAAAGGAACAGCATGAAATGCCAAAGCTACTCCCGAGGCTACCAATAAGGAAAGACCCTTCCCTGGAGCCAATGCTCTGATTTGGACCTTTAGCCTCCAAAATCAAGAGACAATAAATATTCTTTAAAGCCACTCATTTTTTTGGTATGATAGCACTAGGACATTAAGAGGTCCACTGAACTGGAACTTCACCAAGGTGATCTTCACTGTGGTCAGACCATAACAGTACAGGATAAGAAGAGACTGTGAAAAAGGAATGAGTAACACTGTCTAGCTTGGGCCCAAAGAGCACACATCTTGTTGTTAGATGCAGTAGGGTCAACCAACTCATAGCGACTATCGGAGTCAGAGAGTTCTCTGATGATCATGGGCAGAGGAGGGAGCCATGCCAAGGTTAAGGAAAAGACAGACAGACAAACGTGAGATCAGGGGGCTAACGGTCACCGTGCGAAGAGCAATATGGGAAAATATGTTAACACTCTTGACATGACCGCAGCCATCTTGGTTGCTATACTGTCACTTCAACTTTATATAACTTTTTGTACTGACAGCATGATAATCAATCATCTTGACTACCCTTGTGTCCAGTAATGAAGGAGTCATGTGGGAACACATCCAGTTAATGAGATAGGCCATGCAGGAACACAGAAAACCGTGGACTGGGCATGTAGGAACACGGAAAACCATGACGGCAAAATGGGCAGCAGTAAACCACTCCCACCTCAGCAACTAGCCAGGTGACTGGATGTTTCCGACTCCTTGGTTTCTAGAATACTAATTGTTCTTGGTGGATGGTATAGATACATCAAGAAAATCTGATTCTGGGCTCTCAGCAAGGTGACCGTTAGCCCCCGATCCCACTTTTGTCTGTCTTTTGTTTAACTTTGAAGTGGCTTCCCCTCTGCCCATGTTCATCAGAGAACTCTCTGACTCTGCCAGTGACCCTATGAACAACAGAGCACATGTAGTCAACTAGAAAGCAAATCTTGGCTCTTTGCTTAAAAGTACCTTGAAGATACACAAATTCATTTTCAAGAACAATTACTAGAAAATGTGGTTCTTTTTAAAACTCATTAACCACCCATTTTTACTGAATAGTTACCTTCTTTAACCTGTAGTTTTGCAAAGTGGGTCTTTGTTAACAGACAAGGTTCGCTAGTGAATTCACTGGCTTCAAAAACAAAATCACATTCCTACCCCAACATTTAGGAACCAGCTGCAGGCAGCTAGTGAGAGTCCCCCTTTAAATACAAGTTTTCCTTTTACTACTGCAAGGCTTCTCTCAGCATTTTGACACAGAAAGAAAGAAAGAGAAACCTGTAAATTTCAACATCGACTGTATGAAAGATTATTTAAAAGATATTTCTTTTTTCCATTTGGAAAATTTAAACAGTAAATCACGAGTTTATATTTGGTTCCTTTTAGACATTTTGTAAAACAATTAATTATTTTCTCTTTTGTCAAAATTCTTCTTTCCATAAAAGAACTATTGTCCAGGGACAGATTTTGTTATTTTAGTATTGGAATGACCTGTGGTCACAAACTGAGAAAAGAACATGGAGCTCTTTTTAGCCTTCTTGAGATAAGCAGTTTCGGTGGAAACTTCTGGTACCTACTGTTTCCTCATTTCTATTCCCAAGGCTTGAATATGTGAGTAAAGCATAGACTAAGGTCAAAGAGAACCTTGCAGCCATCTGCCAGGTCACAAAATTTCCTTTTGTGTCATTTTTCTTAAAAGTTGTTTATGATTCGGGAAGAACAATCTAGATCCTGTCTGTACTGAGGATGCCCAGTGGTGTGACAATCTGACACACACATGGGTTTTTCTTCTCCAAATGTAGGTAGTAGCATATAGTACTCCCAGATCAAAGAAGCTTTATAATAGCTATATTTAATAAGAGGACATTTTACCTGGTCTTTCTATCTGAAGAACTGCCCAGGTATTTAACCTTTTCATTTCAGATAACATGTCAAGTACTTGTCACATGCCAGGGTTTGCTTGCCATGCAGTTTCTTAACATTCACTGCAACTAAGGCCCAGAGTGTTTAAGTAACTTGCCCAAAGTCACACAGCTAGAATATGGCAGTGGCAGTATTCAGACCCAGGATCTTCATGTTGAATCACTGTACCACAGAGTCCCTATTGCTAGATGTAAGATTAGACAATTTAGTCCTTGCATTTAGTTGTTCTAAGTGTTGAATATCACTACAGTCACCTTTGAAGTACTTCCCTTGGGAAGCTAACCACCAACCCCAGGACCTAGTCCATCCTTTAGAGCAATTTTGGAATTCTTTCTGGAATGGCCATTGTGCACAGGGGCATGGTGGCAAGTTTTCAAACTTAATTGTATAGTTGTTTATGAGGGAGTTTTTAGCCAGCAAACAAATAACTGTATTAAATACCCTCCCTACTCACCTGATCTGGCCCCCAGTGACCTTTTTCTTTACCCAAAGATAAAAGAAATATTGAAAAAAATATATATTTTGACGATATTCAGGACATCAACAGTAATATGAAGACAGTTCTTATAGCCATTCCGGAAAAAGAGTTTCAAAACTGCTTTGAAGGGTGAACTAAGTGCTGGTGTCGGTGCATAGCTTCCCAAGGGGACTACTTTGAATGTGATTGTACTGATATTGAACAATGAAGCATGAAGCACTTTTTCTAGGATGAGTTTGAGAACTTAACTGGCAGTCCTCCTATGATGGAAGCCAACTTGCAACCTCTTACCCCAGAAACCTTGGCATGGCTCAGGTAGAGGATGACACTGGCCAAGAGGTTGATGGGTTCTTGGGAGTCTAAAACAAACGTTCCCAGGACATGAAATTCAAAAAAAGTAAGAGCAAAACCACATTTGACTTACAAACTGACAACATTTCTCTCAAAACTACAAAATAAGAAAAGAATTAATGTAAACTTCAAAAAGTTAAAGAATTACCATATGACCTGTCAATTCCATTTCTAGGTACATATCCAAAAGAACTGAAAACAGGTATTCAAACAAATACACAGACATGAATGTTCACAGCAGCACTATTCACAACTTTCAAAACATAAAAACAATCCAAATGTGCATCAATGGATTAATGGATAAACAAATTGTGATGTATCTATACAGAGCTAAAGAAAAGCCAAAGCCACTTCTGTCACGCTGATTCCAACTCACAGCAACCCTAGAAGTCAGAGTAGAACTGCCCCATAGAGTTTCCAAGGAATTCCTGGGAGATCTGAACTGCTGATCTTTGGGTTAGCAGACGTAGGACTTAACCACTACGCCACTAAGGCTTATATCCTTACAACAGAGTGTTTTAGCCAGCTAGTGCTACTCTAACAGAAATACCAAGAAGAGAATGGCTTTAACAAAGGAAAGTTTACTCTTATATAGTCCGGTACGCTACAAGTCCAAATTCAGGATGTCCACTCCAGGGGAAGACTTCCCCCCTTGATAGCTCTGGCAGAAAATCCTTGTGTAGCATCAGTCTTTGTTCAGGGAGCATCTTGGAGCAGGAACCTCAGCTCTGAAGGACGTGCTCTACTCCTGGTGCTGCACTCTTGATGGTGTGAGGTTCCCTTTCCTTCTATGCCTTGTAGGATGAACAGATAAAGGGCAGTGCAAGCCATACTTCAGGGAAACTCCCTTTACAGTGGAGCAGGGAGGCGATCCTATGAAGAGATTTATAGTCCCACTCTAATCCTCTAACATACAGCACAGGAAAATCACAAAATGGAGGACAATAATAAAATTTCAGGAATCGTGCCCCAGCCACCCGGCTACACACATTTCTGGGGGGACACAGGCCAATCTATGACACGAACATTATTCAGTCATAAAAAGGAATGAACATTGCCAATCCAGGCTATGATACAGATGAATCTCGAAAATATGCTGTGTGAAAGAACTCAGACATAGAGGTTACATATTATATGACTCCACTTACATGAAATATCCATAATAGGTCTGATCAGAGAAACAGAAAGCAGACCGGTAGCTGCCAAGGACTGGGGGGGGTCAGAGGGAGAATGAGGAACAACTGCTTAATGGGCTTCCTTACGGGGTAACAAAAACACTGTGAAACTAGATTAAGGTCACAACTGCATCAGATTTTGAACACACTGAATGTCACACTTTAAAATGGTTCATTTCTATGTGAACTTTAGCTCAGTAAAAAGAAAAAGTAGAAAATACAAAGAAAAAGAATTAAGTCACCAAGAATACAAATCTACTAAGCAGTAAGTTTTATAGGTTAAAGAGAGTTAATATAGTGACTGTGCAACTCCGATTGCATTTTCTTGACAATTACATAGTGACATTATTTCAAAGTGGCCCACGCCAAGTTTATTAGCATTAAAAATCCCAACCTAACATGAATAAAACCACCCAAAATGGTTGCTCCTTACACACCACTTTATCCTGTGCTCCTGTTCCTGCTGAGAGTTGCACATTTGGCACAGGAACCTGGTACCCTTCACTGGGATGTACTCCGAGTTTCTCAAAGGGTCCTAGTGTAACGGCAGGGAAGACATCCGTCACATATTCAGCAGTGCTTAAGATGATGGGATACGTTTTCACTTCCTCCCTATATTTCAATGAACTGAAGTCATTCTGTGTTCTAGGAAGGAATGTTTTCAAAGTATTTGGAATGCACTTTGACATATGATGGCTTCCACATGTACAATTACAGTTTTGTAATCTCACCATCTATGCTATTCAAATTATTATCTAGATGTACTATGCAGCAAGTTTTTTCAGACTACATGTGTAAGCTTATATTAGAATGCATGTGTGCTAGAGCAAAACAGGAAATAAATTGCAATTGGAAATCTCCCATGTATGGAATATGGAAAGCAACTATATGCTCATACGCAAAAGAAGCTTAGTAACTGAGAGAACTAAACATGGCCAAAATTGAGAAAATATGAACTTTTTCTACAGTGATGTCCCCCAGTGGTTGGAAAAAGCCACTCAACTTTATCATTCCATTTCCTTATTTGTAACAATAAACCAGATGAGATGACTTAAAACCATGAAAGCTTTTCTCTAGGAGCTCTGATAACTATTTCAGTGAGACTGTTGTTGTTGTCAGGTTGCATCAAGTTGGTTCTGACCCACAGCGACCCTATAGACAGCAGAACAAAACACTGCCTGGCCCTGTACCATTTTCATAATCACTGAGATGCTTGAGTCCCTTGTTGGAGTCACTGTGTCAAACCATCTCCTTGAGGGTCTTCCTCTTTTTTGTTGACCTTCAGTGAGATTATTTTTTATTATTACGTAAGAAATTTCGTATCACACACACATCAGCTAATTCTGCAGTACAATACCTATGACCCGTCTCTAAAATACAGGCTCTCTGCCTCATCCACATTTTGCTATATTTTTTCCTTCTGTGAAAAATATTCAATATTTGGAGGGAGGAATTGAACTATGGTAACAAACAATCTAAGTAAAGTTTCATCAGCGAAACTGAGGGATAATCATTGTATTTCAATCTCTCCGTTTGGCTCTTCAGGGTCATAGTACAGACAAAGGGAAAGCAATCTGGTTTCCCACCCATTTCTAATTTTTTGATTGGATCCAGTTATTTGAGCCAAGAATCTTTTGCCTACAGCTGAGAATGTTTCTGCTGTTGGCTTCTGGCTTGTAGCTACTCATTTCTAAGAAAGTTCTCTTTATCTGCCAAGTTCCCAGACAAAAGCTGTCCTCGAGGAGGCCTCCTCAGACCATCCCCTGAGATGCTCAGAAGGCTTAATCACGCCTGCCTGTACATCCCACAACACTCTGTAACTAACACTCTGTAACTCTGTCATCTTTAACCTGCAAAAGGTATTGTTCAGGACTTTTATAATCTCGGTGTTCATATCATAGCATGTGTTAACAGTAAGTCATTCATTTTTATGGCTCTACAATATCTGACACAACACATAACCCATACCTTTATGTGGGGGAGGAACTGGTTCTTATATCTTTGTGTTTTGGGGCCTACATTTGTTGCACATTTATCAGTGCCAGGCATCTTTGTGAGTTCTGTATATTGAGCTGATCTAAAGCAATACACTGAGGTCTTAGGGATCTCATTTAACATCCCTCAGTTTAACAAATACTATGAAAAGTGGATGAGTTTTTGCTGCATAGATTGTTTTCCTATTTCCATTTTCCCTTTCATCCACGGTGAAAGAACCCATGATTTTTGGTTGGGCACATGGCAATACAAAATAAAGATTAATTTCCTAGACTCCTTTGCAGTTAGGTATGGCCATGTGATTCAGTTCTGCCAAAGAGTTTCAAGTATCATGTGGCAGCTTCTAGGAGTCTTCCTGAAAGACTTACTCTTTCTTCGTACTTTGTGCTTCCTGGAATGCAGATTTGATGTCTGGAGCTAAGCAAGCTTTTTGCACTCTGATGTGATCTATGGAAGCTATATATGGTGGGGCTTCAAGATAAGAGAAAGCCCTGCACCTCACATTGGTGAGTGGCGTCTGGGGACTTAAAAGCTGCCAAGCTGCCTTCTGAGGGTACAGCAAATGGTCCCAACTCAACAAGAACGGATGATTACCGAGGACCAAAATGACACTGGGGAAAGAGAACCCAGAAGACAGAGAGACCCACTTATGTGGGTCTACATCAATTCATGACCAGAAGAACTAGATGGTGCCTGGCCACCACCAGTGACAGCCACGATGGAGCTCACAATGTTGAGTCTTACTGGCAACACAAGAATAAATAGGGGTGCACCCTGAGATTTCCACTAAAAGACCACAACTGATGGTCCAGGGGCTTCAGGGTTCCCCTAGGAGCATGGCTCCTGGCCCTGATGCTGCCCCTGTCCATAAATCAAAATGAACGTCAACTTTTTGGACAGCAATGGATTGGACTTGGTGACACAGAGTGACCATATCTTGTGGGAACTTTATGGTTCTATGCATCTATAGGATGTCATCCTGCTGACCTCTTACTGGAGAAAGGGGAGTGGGTGGAAAGAAGGGTATAGAAGACTGTTGGGAGGATGGGACCCATATGGAGCAGAGAGGAATGGTGTGCTGTCACTGGGCAGGAAGAGCAGTGGGAGCTGCATACAGCTGAGCATACGAATTTATACGGGAATGTACATTTTCATTAAATAAATAAATAAAGAGAGCGTAAATTCTTAAGGATCCCATGGAACAAAACTACTATGCCAACTACAGATTTTCTAAGTTTAGACTTATGTGAGAGAGAAATAAACTATACTGGTTAAGCCATCATTATTTTGGGTCTTTGTTATTCGCAGATGAACCTAATACTGATACTATATTGGATTTTTATACTATCAAGGGTGTTTTGAAGTATCTCACACAGGAAAACAATTTTCACAAGAGGTGTTCATGTCTTATATTTGTAGTTTTTAAACTGGAAAATTAAATGCATGAATATCATCAATCCAATAAGTGCTTTGTGCACTAATTCAGAGCTTCTGTTATTAAGGCCTTACTATACACAAGATACTTTGATACTTTACATGTGTTATTTTACTTGATCCTCACAAAACAACCATGAGGTTGGTATTTTTATTATCTTCACTTATCAGGAAGGAGGCTGTGGATTAGAGGTGCCAAGTAAACAACTAGCGAGTGACCAAGGCAGGCCCAAAAGCAGGGCTGGGTTCCTTCCAAAGCCATGTACTCAACCACTACTGGATACTTCCCGGAAAGGGAGGTTGAAGAGAGACCCTTCCTCACCTGACACAGAGTACTACTTGCACGTCTACTGAGTGCCAATGCTGAAGCTGCCAAGTTATCTGGGAATGAGAGCTGCTGCAACGATTCTGCTATTTGAAGTGTGATTGCTGAGTAGAGCCTCGGGTGGGGAGGTTGCTGCACAGGAGAAAACTGGAGCCAGAAGCTACATAAATCCACTTGATTGTAAGTGTGGCTCTGGAGCCAGAGGCTGCGGAGATACACTTGTATGTGAGTAAGTGTGGGTAAAGGGGAGAATACGACATTGAATAGAAGCCAAAGGAAACAGAGGGGAGAACGAGGCCCACAGTACAGACAGAGAGCTAGGCAGATCAGCCCATAGGCTAAAGTGATTTTGGTTCCGGGACTAAAGTCAGATACAGTGACACAAGAGCATGTAAACTATCAAGTCAGTTTCATACTTAAAGACAGAAAGGTCACACTTCAGAAACGGATATCTAACATGAAAGACATTCAGGAAAAAAATGACATATGCAGTTTGCTACTCTGACTTCAAGGATAACACCCGATCATATGAGGATTGCCAATTAAGTTTGCAAACTCTTCCTAGAAAAGTGCTACCTACCTCATTGCTGCATAGCATTACTGTCACCTTCAAAGTCCTCCCCTTGGGAAGCTATGCAACGATGCCACTGCCTAGTCCACACTTCAAAGTAATTCTGGAACTCTTTTTCTGGAATGGCCATCAGAACTGTCACTGTATTACCCTTGATGTCCTGAGTGTCATCCAAATGTCTTCTTTTCAAAGTTTCCTTTCTCTTCAGGTAAAGAAAAAAGTCATTGGAAGCCAGATCAGGAGTAGGGAGGATGTTTCAATACAGTTATTTGTTTAGTGGCTAAAAACTCCCTCACAGACGAGTATACAATTAAGTTCATGAACTGCCCCTCTGCCACGTGCACAATGGCCATTAAGGAGTTCCAAAACTGCTCTGAAGTGTGGACTTGGCACTGGCATCAGCGCATAGCTTACCAAGGGGAGTACTTTGAAGGTGACTGTAGTGATATTCAACAATGAGGTATGTAGCACTTAGAACAATTAATTTTGCAGAATTAATTGTCAGACCTTGTACTAAAAGAGTAATAAATTCTCCTTTGTCATCTAGGGTTGCCATGATTCGGATCCGACTCGACGGCACTTGGCTTTGCTTTGTCATCTATGGCATAAAGACTCATTCATTCAAGAAGTATGGCTGTGGGTTCAGGGACGGTGCTAAGTACAGACTGGAACACGCATTGCAATGACGCCCCTCACAGAGGGCACAGTGGAGAAGCGGAGAGTCCAAAATGTAAACAGATTCTTAAGATACTGTGTCCCACATGCTGTAATGGAAGCAAATGTAGAACTGTATGCGGCATAAATGAGAAGCTTGTACTTGGGGTCAGAGAGCATCTCCAAGATGATGGAGCAGAGCTTTGGGAAATGACTAGGATATAACCAAGAGGAAGGCGAGCAAGGAAGGGACAGAATGTTCTCAAGAAAAGGAGCAGCATGTTCAAAGGCTCAAAAAGAGCCTGTCACCTTCCAGAAACAGTGTTGTACTTAGCAAGGCTGAAGCCCAAGATATGAGTCAAGATGTGGCACAAAAGTAGACATTATCAGCTGACAATAAACTGTATTAGACTTACATCGACATGGTCAACCAGCATCGATAGTCCTTCTCTTTGCTTTTCATCATAGTTGAAAAGGTAGTGGCTTCACACTCACTACTCCAAAAAAACAATACAGGAAACCTATTGTTTGCTACCTGGCATTCAACCCCCCTTCCTTCCTATCAGAACCTGTTCCCTAGTTCTTTACACAGTACCACTCCTGTCCACGTGACTCTGCTGATGCTGACTCCACCCCAGGTTCAGAGGTACCAAAACATAAATTACCACCAAGTCAGTTCTGATTCATAGTGACCCCATAGGACAGAGTAGAACTTCCTCATAGGGTTTCCAAGGAGCCGCTAGTAGATATGAACTGCTGACTTCTTAGTTAGAGCTGGGCTCTTAACCACTTTGTCACCAGGGCTCCAGGTTCATAGGTAGATCCTTACTGATCAAAGCAGAGCTGCTGAACTACAACTCAGGTCCTGCCAGCTATTTCTCTACTGAGGAACACTTGGAAATTATAGGAAGACAGAAGGTTGATAGGTTGAGAATTGAAAAGAGAGAAGGAAGAGCAGAAAATAGGCCTATGTTACCAAGCACTTAAACATTCAAACAAAAATTTTGTTCTCTCTCTAGTCAGCCTGAGCTAAGCTCTGAAGCCAGCTATACTCTAAAGGGGACACATGCAGCTTTGATGACCAGACATGCTACGTGTTACAGGGAAATACACCTCAAACTTACAAGGGAAACAATCAGGTCAGATGAGGAGATTGAAGATGGTACTCAATTTTCAGTGACTTTCCTGAGCTCAAGAGAAATAACTACTGGGAGAAAACTGGTGTTACAGTGGCTAAAGGGCTGATTTCATGCTCATTTTGTGTTGATCTCTGCAGTAGTTGGGAAAAGAACTCTGGCAGGGTCAAGCATCTATATCCTGGTACCTGAAAGGGAAGCTGAGAAAGAGAATACCGAACAGAAGTTGGAAGTACAGAAAGTCTTAAAATATGTATGACTTGATCCGGTTACCTCTTTGGAGGCACAGTGAATGGAGGAGGAAGGGAAATAGCATTTACTGAAAGCTAACTAGAAAGCAGGATCTTAGAAGGACCTTGCGTGTCTTGTTCACCAATGTACTTCAGCTCCAAGCAGAGGGCCTGACCTGCAGTAGATACTCCATCACTGTTTGTTGAAGGGAAGGAAAGCTAGACACAGCAAAAATCTCATCAGATAACAGACATTCAGTTAATATTTTTGAAATAATCAATTAAGGAATGAATACCTACTGTGTGTCAGGCATTGCAGTAAGGGCTTCATTCTTTCACTCTTTTTGCAAGTATTTTGTCGAGCTCCTACCATGTGCCAGACACTCTACTAGACATGAGAAATTAAAAAAGAAGAAAAGAGATAATTTTTACCGTCAGAGAGCTCAGTCTGGTAGAGAGACAGACACACAAAAACTGAAAATGCCATACATAACAGCCACAAGCTGCATATTTAAATGCATGGAGATGTAGGAGAAGAACATCTCAGTCTCACTGGGAGAGTCCAGGAAGAACTCACAGAGGAGGTAGTCTTCGAGGTACAGCCAGTAGGGGTTTTCAGGAATTTCAAGTAATAAGAACAGTCTGGGAAAGAACAATTATAACCACTCCTCACTTTTTAATATGATTAAATTCCTAAGTCCAGGTTATTATGTGAAATTGGCACTGCATGAAAAACAAAAGATGACCACACCAGGTCACCAAATGGAGGAAGACTACATCGTTACATAACCACCAAATTACATCACTATGTAACTGCCAAACCACAGAGATTCGCGGCTTAGCCAAGGCAGCGCATAACCTTAACCATCACAGCCAGCATTACCCTTCACCTTGCACCTTGGCATCCATTACTGCCAGCTCTAGGTCAGTAATAATGTACAAAATGGTCAGATAGCTTTTTTACTGTCAATACAAAATATCAAACAATGAGATGGTCAATAAATGAACAGTAGGTGTAGTTCATTCATGCAAGAACAAACACTTCTCTGAGACAAGGAAAGTGGGGGAATGAATGGAGATGGCAAGAGATGAGATTTAGGCCTAATCACAAAGCGTCCAATATTTATTTCATCTGAAGTAATTTGAACTCACCCTATAGAAAATGTGCACAGGGCTGGTTATGGGCATGTGACCTGTGCTTGGTTTAACACTCTGCTGTCAGCCACTACAGAAATTCTTAGTTTTACTTCTGCACCTGTGTTTTATAAGTACACATGAGCAAAAAAATGACGTTCAATCTATGTTTGCATTTCCTTGCTGCTGCTTTCACACATGGCATTCACGGTGTTTCTTCAGCACAGTATTTTAGTGGACTCACTATATACAGGAGTTCAGCAAAACTCAAAGTACAAGTTAAACATACTACGGAAACTCCTGGTTTCCACCAAGTAGTGGTAGAATGCATGCCCATGAAGAAGTGAGGCAAAACAGTCAAATTAGTTTTGTGCAGCATGTCTACTGTTACAGTAAGAACAAAACATACATGCATGTATGAGCTAAGAAATATGAATTGTGTCATTTCAGGGACTCGACATACAAGTTAAAGGCTCTTATGTTTGCCTTTAAATGCTGTCATTGTCAATATAAAAATGAACAACAAAATGCATGCTAACAATTTATAAATTTTCCTTAACTAGAACAGCGTAGAGTGACAAATTTAAAACAGTAAAAAAAGAGACTGACAAATATGGAAAAAAAAATCTTTCTATTTTAGCACCTTCAGTGGCAATTTTCCTCTTTTTTTCAAAAAGGGACCCTATATTCTCATTCTGCACTGGGCCCAACAAGCTATGTAGCAGTTCTGATGAGGAGCCACTGACAAATCTTGATCAGGGAAGAGACACACTAAGATGATCATTTTGGAAGAAGAACTCTCACTGAAGTGCAGAAGGCAGAACAGAGGTGGTCACCAGCACCAGAGGGCCCGTTACTCTGCAGCAGCACAAGCAGAGAATGATGAGGTCTATGCTAGAGAAGGACAAAAGGAGGGAGTGAAAGGGACAGGTGGGTGAGGATTTGGTGAGCAAATTCATTCCAAGGGGGAGATACACAAGAAGAAAGAGTATAACTTGACTTAAAGGAGTCCTGGCTTCAGCTTCCGGGTAACGCCATCCACAGACACGGAGTAGGAGGAAGAAAGAGTCCAGGATAGGTGAGACACAAAAGACAAATTGGAGATGAAGTTCTGTCTGGGAGATGTGGTAGATTTCTTTTTTGTGTTTCCAAAGTATTTCTGTCCCCATCTTCTTCTGGTGATAGTCGTCCTCTCCTTTGGCCACAGGGATGTGCCTCTGATTTAGGCTGGGCTCATCATGGTACCTACCTCACAATACACATACATACACACACACATACACTCACAGCCATAGCTAGTAGTCCAATGAGTAAGCAGGTAGCTGTGCTAAACCAGGATGATCAAAGTCCTTCCCTGGGACTCTTCAAATTTTTGTTGTTATGTACCCCCAAGTAAGTTCCAACTCAGAGTTACCCTATGTACCACAGAAAGAAATTTTCATTGCCCAGTCCTGTGCTATGTGCTCTATCATTGTTATGCTCGAAAATATTTTGTAGCCACTGTATCAATCCATCTCCTTGAAGGTCTTCCCCTTTTCCACTGATCCTGAAATTTACCAAGCATGATATCCTTCTCCAGGGACTGATTCCTCCTGACAACATGTCCAAAGAATGTAAGAACCTGTCTTGTCACCCTTGCTTCCAAGAAGCACTCTGGTTGTACATCTTCCAACACAGATTGGGCAGTCCATGATAAATGCAGTACTCCTCACCAACACCACAATTCAAAGGAGTCAGTTCTTCCTCAGTGTTCCTTATTCACTGTCCAGCTTTCACATGCATATGAAACTACTGAAAATACCGTGGCTAGGGTCAGGAACACCTAGTCTTCCAGCTGACATCTTTGTTTTTATAAAAGAAGACTTTAGTCTTTTGTAGGCTATTTGTCCAAAGCAATAAGCCTTTTGATTTCTTGACTGCTGCTTCTATGGGTGTTAACTGTGGATCCAACTAAAATTAAATCCTTGATAACCTTAATTTTTTCTCCCTTTATCATATATATATGTATATATATATGATATATATGTATATATGTATATCATATATATGTATATCATATATATATGATATATATGTAGATATATGTGTAGATATGTATATCATATATATATGTATATCATGTATATACGTATATATATATATATAATCTAAGACGGCATTCAGGTGGGCATCATAATGTTGCTTATTGGTCCAGTTGCAAGGATTTTTGTTTTCTTTATGTTGAGGTGTAAACCATACTGAAGGCTGTGGTCTTTAATCTTCATTAGGATGCATTTCAAGTTCTCTTCACTTTCAAGAAGCAAGATTGCGTCATCTGCAGATAATGAGTCTTCCTTCAATCTTGATACCCCGTTCTTCATATAGTCCAGTTCCTTGGATTATTTGCTTGGCGTACAGACTGAATACGTAGTGAGAGGATACAACCCTGACCCATACCTTTCCTGATTTAAAACCATATAATATACCCTTGTTCTATTCAAACAGTTGCCTTTTGGTCTATGCACAGGTTTCAAACGAGCACAATTAAGTGAATTAAGTGTTGTGGAATTCCTGTTCTTCACAATATTATCATAATTTGTTATGATCTACATCACCCAAAGCCACTGCAGAGTCATAAAACATAAATAAACATCCTTCTGGTATTCTCTGCTTTCAGCCAGGAATCATCTGATATCAGCAATGATATCCCTCGTTCCACAGCTTCTTCTGAATCTGGTCTGAATTTCTGGCAGTTCCCTGCTGAGATGCTGCTGTATCAGCTTTTGAATAATCTTCAGAAAAACTTTATTTGCATATGCTATTAGTAATACAGTCTGACAAAAGGGTCCATATGTTTGGGAGACTACACCAGCAAGAGATCAGAAGAATTAGATGGCACCCGGCCACCACCAAAGACAGCCCTGACAGGGAGCACAAGTAAAAGGGAAGTGCAGATCTAGAACTCTATTAAACAACCCGATCTGACGGTGTCACAACCTGGAGGGTCCCAGAGAACATGGCCCCAGGACTTGCTGCTAGCTCAGAGCTGAAACCAACAGTGAAACCAACACTTCAGACAAAGATTTGACTGGACTATGAGACACAGAGTGATTCAGGTGGTGTTTGTATTTTATGGTTTAATACATATAGGAGGCTGTCAAATTGCTTTCTGAGGGGAGTGGAGTGTGGAGAGAAGGTGACGGGTGTTGGTTGAGTGGATACTAGAAGTAAAGAGTGGGAAGGAAGAGTTTGCTGTCACAGGGTGAGGAGAGCAGACAGTTGCACAGAAGCAGATGCTCAGAGTACTACATGGCAAGTTGACTTGGATTGTAAACTTTCACTTAATCACAACAAAACAGATAAATAAAAAGTTAAAAGAATACTATCTGATAATTTTCTGACTCAGTTGGATCACCTTCCTTGGAAACAGACATTAACATGTATTTCGCCTAGTCAGTTGGCTAGGCAGCTGTCTTTTAACTTTCCTGGCAAAGAGGAGTAAGGACCTCCAACACTGTATACGTTTACTGAAACATCTCAGCTGGTATTCTGTCAATTCCCAGAGGAAAGTTTTTCACCAATGCCTTCAATGCATCTTCAACTTCTTCCTTTAGCACCATAGGTTTCTGATCATATGCTACCTCTTGATATGGCTGAACTTTGACCAATGATTTTTGGTATAATGACTCTGTGTGTTCCTTCCATCTTCTTCTAATGCTTCCAGTATTTTTAAAAATATTTCTCCTACAGAACCATTTGATATTGCAGCTCAAGGTTTGAATATTTCCTTCAGTTCTTTCAGCCTGACAAATGCCGTGCTTGTTCTTCACTTTCAATTTCTATCTCCAGCTCTTTGCATGTCATTATAATACTTTATTTGGTCTTCTCAAGCTTCCCTTTGAGCTTTTCTGCTCAGTTCTTTTAGTTCATCAATTCTTTCATTTGCTGTACCTGCTTTATGCTCAAGAGCAAGTTTCAGAGTCTCCTCTACCACCCATTTTGGTCTTTTCTTTCTTTCTTGTCTTTTTAATGAACTCCTGCTTTCTTCACGAATGATGCCCTTGATGTCATTCCACAACTCATCTGGTCATCTATCGTTAGTGTTCAACATGTCTAGTCTGTTTTCGAGATGATCTCTAAACTCAGGAATCTGTACTTGGATCAACAGGCAGTGCAAACAGAACAAGGCGACACTGCACTGTTTAAAGTCAGGAAAGGTGTGTATCAGGGTTGTATTCTTTCACTGCACCTTTTAAATCTGTATACTGAACAAATAATCCAAGAAGCTGGACTATATGAAGAAGAACGAGGCATGCAAGTGGAGAATGACTCACTAACAACCTTTGTTACGCAGATGACACAACTCTGCTTGCTGGAAGTGACGAGGCTATGAAACACTGATGAAGATCAAAGACCACAGCCTTCAGTATGGACTGCACCTTAATATCAAGAAGACAAAAACCCTCACAACTGGACCAATAAGCAACACTGTCACAAATGGACAAAGGATTGAGGATGTCAAGGATTTTGTGTTACTTGGCTCCACATCAGTGCTCATGAAGCAGCAGTCAAGAAATCAAGACTCGTTGCATTGGGAAAATCTGCTGCAAATGACCTCTTCAAGGTGTTGAAAAGAAAATATGTCACCCTGAATACTATGGTGCACCTGAATCAAGCCATGTTATTTTCAATCACATCACATGTATGTGAAAGCTGGACAGTGAATAAGAAAGAAGTGATGCCTTTGAATTGCGGAGATGGCAAAGAATAGTGAATGTACCAAGGACTGACAAAAGAATGAACAGATCTGTTCTGGAAGAAGTACAACCAGAGTGCTCCATGGAAGCAAAGATGGCAAGACTGCACCTTACACACTTTTGACATGTCGGGAAGGATCAGTCCCTGGAGAAGGACATCATGCTTGGCAGAGTGGAGGGTCAGCAAAAAAGGGGAAGACCCTCAACAAGATGGATTGACACAGTGGCTGCAACAACGGGCTTAAGCATAAAAACAATTGTGGACATGGAACAAAACTGGCCAGTGTTTCATTCTGTTGTGCATAAGGTCACTATGAGTCTGAACTGTTTTGACAGCACCTAACGACAACTAAATTCAGAGTTCAGAGGGGATATACTCAAGGTAGTACTTGGGGTCTTGCCAGCGTCTTCTAATGTTTTTCAGTTTCATCTTGAACTTATGTACGAGCAGTTGATGGTCTGTTCCATAGTCAGTGCCTGGCCTTGTTCTTACTGATGATACTGAGCTTTTTCATTGTCTCTTTCCACAAACATAGTCAACTTGATTCCTGTGTATTCCACCTGGTGACGTCCGCGTGTACAGCTGCCATTGATGTTGGTGAAAAAAAGTATTTGCCATGACAAAGTCGTTGGTATTGCAAAATTCTGTCATGTGATTTGCCATTGTTTCTGTCACCAAGGCAGTATTTTCCAACTATCAATCCCTCATTTCCAACTTTTGCATTCCAATCACCAGTAATCTTCAATGCATTCTGATTGCATGTTCAGTTTCATCCTGCACGAGCTAGTAAAAATCTCCAATGTCTTTCTCTTTGGCCTTAGTGATTGGTGGTATATTTGTTAATAGTTGTATTAACTGTCATTCCTTGTAGGGGTATGGATATTATCCTATCACTGACCGTACTGTACTTCAAGATGGATCTTGAAATGTTCCTTTAGACAATGAATGCAAAGTCATTCCTCCTCAGGTTGTTGTTCTCAGCACAGTAGAACATAGGATTGTCTGATGCAAAATGGCCAATACCAGTCAGTTCATTTCAGTTCACTAATGCCTAGGGTATCCAAGATTATGTGTTTTAGATTTATACTTTGTTAATTCTATGTTCTGATTATTAACAGATGTTTGTAGCTGTTTCTTCTCATTTTGAAGCATGTCTCACCAGCAAAAGAAGGTCCTGAAAATTCGATTCCACCAACATCATTAAGGTCAACTCTGTTTTGAAAAAGGCAGCTCTTCACCCATCGTATTTTGAGTGCCTTCCAACCTGCGGGGCTCATCTTCCAGCAGTTTATCAGACAATGCTCCACTGCTGTTCATAAGGCATTCATTAGCTAATTCTTTTCAGAAGTAGACTACCAGAACTTCTTCCTAGTCTGTCTCAGCATGGAAACTCCCCTGAAACTTGTCTGCCATGGGTAACCCTGCTGGCATCTAAATACTAGTCTTCCAGCATCACTGTAATACACAAGCCCCCACAGTATGACAGATATGTGGTATATTTTTAAAAGCAGGAGATGCCATTTTCCTCTTGAGCCACCAGTGAGCCTGTAACTGCCAATGGACATGGTTCTAGGGATTCGGGACAGAGGTCTAACAGAATGAAGCTACACAGAAAGAAGTGTTTCGATGAGCAGTGGAGAAACAGCCCAACTGTTTTGAGTTCCATGTTTCAGTCAGTTCCCAGCTTTACCTCTGCCTTCTTAGGTACATAATCCGAGCAACCCAGCCTCACCCACACTCTCTCACAGCCTCTCATATTCTCCTTAGGCTAGCTGGAGTTAGATGATTGTTGTTTGCAACCAAAATAGTCCTGATTAACACAAGACACATAAGTAGGTGTCTATGGAAACAGCTATGATAGGCATTATTCTCATTTCAGAGTCCTCAGGAAGGTTAAATAATCTGTCCAAAGTTTCACATCCAGCAAATTCTACTTCCAGGATTCAAACATCGGTCTCTCATTCAGTAATCCTTCCATGACAACATACTTTCTTCCTAACATGTTAATTATTCTTGCTGCTTTTGTTGTTAGGTGCCATTCAGTAAGCTCTGACTCCTAGCGACACTATACATCTTGTGCTATCCTTAGTCGTTGCCATGTTTAAGCCCATTGTTGCAGCCACTGTGCCAATCCATCCTGCTAAGGGTCTTCCCCTTTTACATTGACACTACTTTACCAAGTATGAGGTCCTCCACCAGGGACAAGTCCCTCCTGATAACACGTCCAAAGTACGTGAGACAAAGTCTCACCATCCTTCCTCCTAAGAAGCATTGTGGCTCTACTTCTTCGAAGACTGAGTTGTTCAATCTTCTGGAAGTCTATGGCATATTCAATATTTTTTGCCGACATCACAGTCAAACTTAATTTGGATTGTGTACTTTCACTTAATCACAATTAAAATGTATATTTTTTGCCAACACCAGAATTGATGCATTTGAAATAATTTTTAGCATTCTTATGTATAAATCTGAAGTTCAAAATTCTGGAATATTCATGCTACTAATCTTCGAAGTTTCTTGCTTGACACCCAAGTGTTATGAGAGCCAGATAATGATTTCTCTGGAGCATTTCCCAAACACTCGCTATTTCTGCTTTAAAAGTCACCAGTAGCAGAGGGCCTAGTTGCTAATTTTGAAGTTTAATTGAAGCCAGTGACCTTATGACTAAAAATGTTTTCCTAAACCACATATTGTTTTATGAATTCAGATGGAAAACCAAGTCTTAACTCCCCAGAGTCTCAAGGAGGTGACAACAAACTGTACCCAAGCCTTTAGGTCTTGAGAACAGCTCCCTGTGAACCTTTTGCACGTCAACTTCTGTTTATTACTGCATCCTCTGTTTTATGGAATCTCTTTTTCGTCTTTTCCCATTATTCTCAAGAGAATCTTTCCTGCCTAATTTATTCCAGGGAATTGTGGTAGAAACTGTTGTTCCCAAATTGTGATTCTCCTTTTCATTAACAGAATTCCTGATTCATAATTTTTAAATATATTTTTATTGAGATATTATTCATATCCCATAAAATCGCCATTTTTAAGTGTACAATTTATTGGTTTTTAGAATATTCACAAGGTTGTACAACCATCGCCACTATCCAACTTCAGGTCATTTTTATCACCCTCAAAATAAACCCTATGCTCATTAGCAGTTGGTTCCCTCCTTCAAACCCCTGGCAACCATTATTCTGCTTTCTTTATGGATTTGCCTATTCTGGAAACTTCACATAATTGTAGTTGTAGCATGAGGCATTCTATGTCTGCCTGCTTTTACTTAGCATAATGTTTTCAAGGTTTATTATACTGTAGCACTTGATTACTTGTCAAATATTCCATTGTATAGATACGCCACATTTTGTTTGTCCATTTCTCAGTGGGTGGACATCTGGGCTACTTCTACTTTTTAGCCAGTATGAATAATGCTGCTATGAATATTCATGAGTATGTTTCTCTACGAACATGTTTTCAGTTAAGAGTGAAGCTTTAACTTTCTTAGGAACTGTTAAACTGTCTTCCACTGTAACCACACTGTTTTACATTTCCACCAGCAGTTTATGAGGAAAACTCTTGACTTCTGGCTGGGCATAATGAGCCTTGGAGAAAAAGGGGGAAAAAAAAAACCTATCTTTCCAATCGTCTTTGAGTCTCTGTAAGTTCTGGCTTGCAGGATGCAAGCAAAAGGGGTGCTTGAAAACTCTGAGGAAGATTTTAACCAGTAAGCCATGCCCTTCTATGTTGCTTTCTCACATTTATGGTTGGAATAGCAACTTCATGAGGAGGTAAACCAGCCATCCAGGCCACAGAGTGACTGCAAAGGGACACTGGATCCACTGGAGCACAGAACAGCAAGATTCCATGTCTAACACGGGGGAGATTGGGGGGTGGGGTAGGATGGGGTGAGGAGTGGGGGAACATGCTAGCCCTGGAACAACCACTTCAGGATTTGTCAAGCCTGAGACAGAAATAAACTTTCATCTTGTGAAGACACTATTATTCTCTCTTATTTGCTGTTGTTGTTAGTTGCTGTCAAGTTGCCTCTGACTCACCCTGAATGAAATCTTGCCTGGTTGTGTACTATTTTCATGGTCATTGATAGGCTTATATCCACTGTTGCAGACACTGTGTCACTTTATCTCACTGACTGTTTCCTTTGCCTTCAGTGACCTTCCACTTTACTAAACATATGAATTTTTCTAGCAATTAATCTCTTTGATGGTACACCCAAAGACAGTGAGTCAAAGTCTCAGATAATATTCTGTGATCCATAGTTTATATACTAGTAACAATAGTCAACGTTCCAAATCACTGGCTAATTTTCATAAGTAGATCTCCAGGCCTTTATTCCTAGTCTATCTTAGTCTGAAAGCTCCACTGAACTCTATCCACTATGGGTGATGCTACTGGTATTTAAAATAGCAGTGGCATGTCTTCCAGCATCATAGCAACACACAAGCCACCACAGTATGGCAAGCTGGCAAAAGGGTGGTGGCTTTTCTTACTAGTTTCAGCCAAATTGATCCTAACTGATACTGTAATGAGTTTCTCCATTCACTTGCCAAATTTTGACTGAAAGCCCATTGGGGCCATGTGCTGAGCTGGTGATAAAGAAATAAAGATATAAGAAATAAGGACCTTAAAGTTTAGGGGCTCACAGTTGCATCAGGAGAGAAGGCAGAGAAGCAGTGAAATAAATGTAATAAATACCAAGTCTCATAGTAAGATAGAGGAAAGCCAGATGAAATTAACCCAATGCAACTTAGAGACAGTCTTTATTTAGCTAAAATGCCCCACTAGTGCTTCCAAAGTTTCTACAAATATTAATCTTTGGGATGCAGGACTAAGACACCATGATTATTTGGAAATTGTATGAATTCCTGATCTCAGAGCTACTTTTAAAAATATCTCCGATGTTATATATTATTTATTCATCATCATAGATGTTTACTGGTGGTGTAGTGGGTTACGTGCTACCACCGCTAATCACGGCAGTTCGGCTGCAACAGTCGGCAGTTCAAATCCACCAGGCACTCCTTGAATACTCTGGGGGTCAGTTCTGTCTTGGCCCCTAGGGTCACCATGAGTCGGATCCGACTCGATGTCACTTGGCTGGCATAGATGTTTAAACCTTGACAGTGTCATGTCATTTGTTTGAGTACCAGGTCTCTACATCTAGAAAACAGAGACAGTGATACTTACACTTCACTTCCCCATTCCCCAAGATGATCATTTCAAAACCTCTCCTCTCCCCTCAAATCTCCAACACTCCTGTTCCCATTATTGCTTTGAGCTGATGGCCTTGCTTCTTATTTTATGTCAAAATAAAATTAGAAAAGAAACTTCTTCACCCTCCCCTGTTTAATCGAGCAACTGTCACAGGAATCACTCTGAATGCACTGTCCCTGTTTCCAAGGCCATTCTCATCACTTGGGACTTGGATCTGATCCTCTTTTGTCTACTCAAGACTTGATTCCTGCAACTATCCCTCCCTTTCCTGTTCTTTCAGTTTCTCCCACTGTACTAGGTCTGTCTCATCAGACACAACCTAAGAGATCCAGCCTCCCTACCCGTTATGCTTTCCCAGATCCTTTTAAAGTATGTCAGATTCCATAACTCAGCTGCTCATATTTAGACTGACTTCCTGCAATAGTCACAACAAAGCCTGAAGTCCTTGCCACAGATTCAAGGTCCCGTGTGATCTCTGCCTTGCCACCTCTGCAGCCTCAGCTCCTCCCTCCCAGCCTCACTCTTCTCCAACCACACTACCCTTTCTGTTCTTCTGCAGCTGATAAGCATGTGCCTGCCTCGGGGCCTTTATACTTGCTCTTCCTTCAGGGTCAGCTTGCTCATTCACTTTACTCAGTTCACAACCCAAAAGTTGACATCCTCAAAGAATCCATCCTGATTACCCTACTTCCCACTATCCTTTACTCCTTTACCCAGCTACTTTTCCCTCATAGCATTGATCACTGCATGCTGTGAATCTGTATTTGTCTGTTATTTCCTCTATTAAAATATAAGAATGTGAGTGAAATAAATCAATCACAAAAGGACAAATACCGCATCAGATCACTACTGTAAAAACTCAGAAAAAGGTTTACACACAAAAAGAACCAATATTTGATGGTTATGAGGGAAGGTAAAGGTGGAGATAGAAAAACACTAATACTACATAAGTGGTAACTTTGGTAAAGGTTAAGACAGTACACAATATTCAGAAAGTCAGCACAACTTGTACAAAGCAAGTTCTTGCAAGCTCCATAGACATGCGCAAATTCCCAGAGGGAACAGATTGCTGGGCTGAGGGCTGTGAGGAAAATGGTCTTGGGGAAAGACTAGCTCAAGTGGCATAACTTGGTTTATAATGAAAATGCTCTATGTTCTACTTTGGTGAGTGGCGCCTGGGGTCTTAAAAGCCTGTGAGTGACCATCTGGCATATGCTACTGTTCTTAACCCTTTCAAGAAAGGAAGAATGAAGAAAACTAAAGGTACAAGAGAAAGATTAGTCTGAAGGACTCATGGAGCACCTCTACAGTGGCCTCCACCAGACTGTGCGTCCAGCACAGTCAGACGGTGCCCAGCTACCACCACTGACTGCTCTGACAGGGATCACAATGGAAGGTCTTAGACAGAACTGGAGAAAAATGTAGAACAAAATTCTAACTCAAAAAGAAAGATCAGTGTGCTAGCCTGACACAGACTTGAGAAACCCTGAGAGTGTGGCCCCGGACACCCATTCAGCTCGCTAATGAAGTCACTCCTGAGATTTACCCTTAAGCCGAAGACTAGACAGGCCCAGAAGACAAAACAGGACTCAAGAAGCACATCTGCCCTGGACCAAATACTAGAAGGAGGGGGAGGGGAGGGGAGCTGGGAAGTGGACCAGAAGACTGGTAACAGGGACCCCAAGGTTGAGAAGGGAGAGTGTAGACATGTTGTAGGGTTGGTAACCATTGTCATACTGAGAGAGGAAGAAAAAGCTTTTAAGAAGATACTACTTAGCCATGATCCAGAAAACACAAAACAACAAATGCTGGAGAGGCTGTGGAGAAAGTAGAACCCTCCTACACTGTTGGTGGGGTTGCAAAATGGTCCAGCCTCTTTGGAAGTCAATCTGGCGCTTCCTTAAAACAATGGATATTGATATACCATTTGACCCAGTAATTCCACTACTTGGAATATATCCTACAGATTCAAGGCCTTTCACACGAAATGGACACATGCACCAGAATGTTTATCGCGGCACAGTCCACAATAGCAAAAAGGTGGAATCAACCCAGATGCCCAACAATAGAAGAATGGATAGGTAAACTGTGGAGCACTACACAATGATAAAGAATAACGATGATTCCAGGAAACATCTCCTAACCTGGTTTCAACTGGAAGACATTATGTTGAGTGAGAGTAGTCAGGGACAAAAGGACAAATACTGTATGAGACCTCTACGATAATATCTCAAAAACAGACTTGTGTATAGAAGAAAAGACTCTTTGACAGCTGCAAGGGAGGGGAGGGAGGGAGGGAGGGCGAGGGGGGGAGGGTTTAGTTTAGGTAGTTACTAGAAATCTAGTTGGGAGAAAGCAGTGACAGCACACATTAGGAACAAGAACAACATTAAGTGGACTTCAGCATAACTTGAGTACTCCTTCCATCTTAACTCAATACTGCAAGGTAGAGTAGCTGGGGCGGGGGGCAGGGAACCATGCTCTTAGGCGAATTCCAGGCCAGTTGGCACAACTAGCGTTTTGCTAAGGGAGCTCTCTGCACCCCACATTGGTGAGTGGCGTCTGGGGTCTTAAAAGCTGCCAAGCTGCCATCCGAGGACACAGCAAATGGTCCCAACTCAGCAGGAACGGATGCTCACCGAGGGCCAAAATGGCATGCGGTAAAGACAACCGAGAAGACAGAGAGACCCACAAGAGTGGGTGCCTACATCGACCTGGGACCGGAAGAACTGGATGGTGCCCGGCCACCACCAGTGATAGCCATGACGGAGCTCACAGAGAGCAGCCTCACTGGCAACACAAGAATAAAAAGAGGTGTGTCATGGTTGGAATTGTGTCCCCCCAAAAATGTGTGCAGCCACATGGCTGGGATATGGTTCCCAGTATCTTGGGACTGTCCTCCATTGTGTGGTTTTGCTAACCTGTATGTTAAAGGGTTAGGGTGGGGCTGTGAATTCCTGCTGCGAGGGAAGTTTCCCTGGAGTACGGCTTGCCCCACCCTTAATGCTTCAGCTTGCAAGGAATAAAAGGAAAAAGAAACCAAGGACAATTTGAGAACCTGGCTACCATCAAGCAAGCAGCACCGGGAGCAGAGCGCGTCCTTCAGACCAGAGGTTCTTGCGTGAGGACGCTCCCAGAAACAAAGACTGATGCAATACCGGACTTTCCTCCAGAGCCGACAAGGGGAAGGTCTTTCCCTGGAGCGGACACCCTGAATATGGACTTGCAACCTACCAGACTGTGTAAGAATAAATCTTTCTTTGTTAAAGCCATCCACTCTGTGGTATTTCTGTTAGAGCAGCCTAGCTGACTAAAACAAGGTGCATCATGAGATCTCCACTAAAAGACCTCAATTGATGGTCCAACGGTTTTGGGGTTCCTCTGAGAGCATGGCCCCCGGCCCTGATGCTGCCCGTTCCCATAAATTATAACAAAGGTCCACTCTTTGGACAGGAATGGAATGGACTTGGCAATGCAGAGTAACCAAATATTGGAAGCACTTTATGGTTCTATACATCTATAGGATATCATCTTGCTGACCTCTGGCTGGAGGAAGGGGAGTGGACGGAGAGGAGGGGAAAGGAGACTGTTGGGAGGATGAGACATGTATGGAGCAGAGAGGAATAGTGTGCAGTCACCGGACAGGGAGAGCAGTGGAAGCTGCATATAGGGGGGCATGTAAATTTACATGTGAATGTACATTTTCACTCAGTTATGTTAAATAAAAATAAAAAAAAAAAAGAAGATACTACTTAAATTCCAGAAGGCCTGGGTGCGGGGCTTGTGAGCCTGCGTATGAATGACTGTAAACAGCTGAAAACAGCTGGAATGCATGACATCAGACCCTCAAAAACTACAGGTCTGGCCTGCTGAATGTGACCTCTGCACTCACACCCAGGCCTACCTACTCTCCACACTGAGAGGTGAATTCACCTGAGGAAGTAGCCTTTGTTGTACCGTTTAGATAAGAAAGCACCAGTTTGCTTTGTGAAGAACTTCCCAAACCCTATTCGAATCAATGCCTGCTTTCTGCCTGATGCCTAAATTAGGGTTGTTGGGGTATCAGATACCAGCTTCCCCCGTTCCCCCCCCCTTTTAAATTCTGAGATAAGCTCAGTTTCTAAGGAGAAGGTAAAAGTCCAGATGTCTCTCCGGCACCAGCCCAGTATGCTCCCTCCTCCCCTTCATAGAAATCCTTGATACACCCAGTTTCTAAAGAGAAGGTAGCTTGTTCCCATGTAACTTACTGTTAACTGCTAATCTAATACAGGGCCAACAGGAATGCAATATGAAAATCTGTATATTTGTAACTGCCAATTAAGAGATTATATGGAAATTCCTTTGTCTGCTTTCTTGGAAAAATGTATAAATAGGTATGTCTGATAATGGAACAGGGTGTGCGGCTGTTTTTTGGACTTCAGTCCATCCACCACACCGCTAGCTAATAAACAGCCTTTTCCTCTACAAATAAGGTGGTATTCGAGGTGTTTTCTGCTCTGCAGGCCAAACTTATCTTTTTCCTGCTACAATGCAACAATATGTATACCAACTGTTTAATGAGAAACTAGTTCTGTATACTTTTGTCTAAAATAAACGAAATTTTCAAAAAGCTTGATCAGGACAGGAATTTTTGTTTGCTTTGCCACTATATCCTCCACTTCTAGAGGAGAACTTAGCATCATAGTAGGTGCTTAATAGTGAATGACTCAAAACCTCCTAACACTCTGACATCAGACGAAATGGTATCTGTGACATGACTTAAAAGCACTAGCCACTGTGTAAGCTATAAAAGCATAAATTAAATTTTAATAAGCATCCCTTAAACAAGTGCTTTGTCCTAGGTAATGTATTTGGCACTGTAATTACAGGAATAAATAGGACAAATTTCCTGCCTACTCTTTAGCTGAGGACTGGGAAGGTGGGAGTGAAAGGTAGACAAGTAAACAAACAGAGGTTAAGTATTCTGCTACGGGTGTCCCTGAGTGGTGCAAATGGTTGGTGGAGATAGCAGGCCTGCCTGCTAACTGGAAGCTTAGAGGTTCAAGTTCACCTACAGACACTTCAGAAGAAAGGTCTGGAGACCCACTACCGGAAAAGTCAATCACTGAATACACTGTGGAGCACAATTCTACTATGACACACACAGTATCACAATGAGTCAAAATCAATTTAATAGCACTGGGTTTTTTGTTACCCTAGGACCGACTCGATGGCACTTGGCTTGGTGGCAGGATTATCTAGCCAAATGTTATAGAATCATACAGAAGAAAAGACAATTTACCGTTCTTGTTAGGTGCTGTTGAGTCGGTTCCAACTTATAGCAACCCTATGCACAACAGAACAAAACACTGCTTGGTCCTGTACCATGCCCACAATCATTTTTACACCAACTCCATTGTTGCAGCCACTGTGTCAGTCCATCTTGCTGAGGGTCTTCCTTTTCTTTGCTGACCCCCTACTTGACCAAGCATGACATCCTTCTCCAAGGACTGATCCCTCCTGACCACATGACCACAGTACGTAAGATGCAGGGTCAGCACCCCTGCTTCTGAAGGGCCCTCTGGTTGTACTTCTTGCAGACATATCTATACTTATGGGGTGTCATGGATTGAATGGTGTCCCCCCCAAAATATGTGTAGCCATGTGGCTGGGGCATGATTCCCAGTATCTTGAGATTGTCCTCCATTTTGTGATTTTCCTGTGTTGTATGTTAAAGGATTAGGGTGGGACTGTAAAGCCCTCCATAGGCTCACCTCCCTGCTCCACTGTAAAGGGAGTTTCCCTGGACTACAGCTTGTACTACCCCTAATCCTTTCATCCTATAAGAGATAAAAGGAAAGGTAAGCAGGCTGAGCATTGGGAACCTCACACCATCAAGAAAGTAGCACCGGGAGAAGAGCATGCATCCTTCAGACCTGAGGCTCCTGCACCAAGATGCTCCCTGGACAAAGACTGATGCAACAGTGGACTTTCCTCCAGATCTGACAAGCAGGAAAGCCTTACCCGGGAGTGGACATCCTCAATTTGCACTTGTAACCTACGAGACTATGTAAGAATAAACTTTCCTTTGTTAAAGCCATCTACTCTGTGGTATTTCTGTTAGAGCAGCACTAGCTGACTAAAACAGGGGGACGGAAAGGTCTCATTTAATAAGGATTTGAGGGTTGTGCTTGTATTTGGCTGGCAGAGATCAGGAGAAGGTGCACTGGAGGCATAGGAAAGAATGCTAACTTGTGTAAGGAACTAAGAAGTCTGCTAAGACTCTTCTCAAAACACACGCTTTCCTCACTCCTACCTTTCTCTCTCATTTGCGAAGACCCAGGCTCTCCCAGACACCTGTTTGTTTCTCACTGTGCCCTTTCTCCTACTGGTTTTTCAATGGGTAAAAAGGTTATAGCTCCATAAAGTTCATCCTCCACCCCCAGAGAACATAGGTGACTCTCAATTGTCTGTCTTTGCTCTCCCTGTCACCAACCTCACACATGTCCAGGAATTGCAGACACAGTTGGGTGGACATTTGAAATCCACCTGCATAACAGCTTACTAAGAACAGATGCATTTTTAATGAAACATTTACGTTTTTCATGTTCATTTCATAAAAAATTCCCTGTGTAGTTTCTTACAAACTAGCTATTCAAGAGGAAGAGATTTAGCTTTAGAATTTAAAGGAGAATCATGATAATGACAGACCTAAATAAGTGGGAGACATAGTGCTTAACAATGAGCAGTCTATAAATATTATGAAATGAATGATTGAATTAACACGTGGAATTCATAATTTACAAATGTGTTATATTCCTAGAATTGGTTTTTTAACTTAGTTGCTCTGAATTTGGGATGTATTCTCCCACAGAAACATTATAAATGGTACTTAAGTGCCAAGAAATCCCACTAAGACCGTTATATAGCAATTAAAGGCAGAAAAGTAATGGCAGAGAGTAAGGACATGACTTAAACAATTTTAATTATTGTTGTTGGTGGAAAAGTAACTTAGAACATCAGATGGCAGTGCTGTTGTTAGATGCTACCATGTTGGTTCCGACTCATAACAACCCCATGCACAATGGAACGAAACACTGCCTGGTTCTGTGCCATGCCCACAATTGCTTTTATGCTTAAGCCCATTGTTGCAACCACTATGTAAATCCATTTCCTTGAAGGTCTTCTTCTTTTTCACTGTCCCTCTACTTTACTAAGCATGATGTCCTTCTGTAGGAATTGATCCCTCCTGATAATATGTCCAAAGTATGTAAGATACAGTCACGTCATCTTTGCTTTCACAGAGCTCTCTGGCTGTACTTCTTCCAGAACAGATCTGTTTGTTCTTTTGGAAGTCCACAGTACATTCAATTTTCTTCTCCAACATCACAATTTGTCTTAAGTAAATGAAAGAGTGGGGATAGATGAGCATGTCATCAACAGCAAACATTTATTTGTTCTTATGTGTCCCAGTATCCACAGTAAATGAACGCATAGTCTCTGCTTTCAAAGGGCTATTACTTTACAAAGATAGGAAGACCTACCTGTAGAAAGAAAAGGAGCTATTACACCAGTGCGGTGCTTAGAAGAGTGATTCTTGGTGATTAGAAACCAGGCTAGGGAGAAGAACAGCTTAAGGAAGAAAATGTCAAGCTAGAAGGCACCTGGGAGATCGAATGAGGTGAAATGAACTAAATGGCTGTTGTAGTTGTTAGGTGCCCGCTGAAGTCAGTTCCAACCCACGCTGACCCTGCCAGCTGCGGACACCAGAAAAGAACACTGCCCTGTCCTGTGCCATCCTCACGATCATTGCAGTGTCTGAGGTCATTTCTGCAGCCACGTGTCATTTCATTTCATTGACGGTTGTCTTAGATCTATCGCTGTAATAACAGATCTACCGTTTTGTATCTTCCAAAATGGTTACTTCTGTGTATCACAGACAGTCCAGTTATCCAGATTCTTTCCAGGACAAGGTGACCTCTTTGCTCTCAGAGCTGTTTCGAGGCATTGAGTTTTATCCAGAAAAAGTGATGTGAGAACCTTAGGTTTTTCTTACCTCAAAAAAGTGGCAAGAGTGACAACAAATATTTTCGCTATCCCCTTTGATTGAAAGGTCTTTCTGAACAGCCACCAATAGACAAAAACCTTACCTTTTTACCCTGGAGTTACCCTTCTTAGAGTTTGTATGTACTAATTGGCGTAAAACTACTAGAAGTGGGGGTTGACGCCTCCTCACTTAAGTCGGCTTAACACTCGAGGCGCCCACCAAGCAACGAGGCAGACCCCTAGGTGCCCGCAGATTCCCGCCAAGAGTCGGATGCGACAGGAAGCGGGGCAGCCCCACTTCCGGTACTCCTGCCCCGAGCCTGCCACACTTCCTGTTGATCCGGCGCAGCTGAGGGCTGGGCTGGGAAGGCTGGCTGGAGGGCGGGCAGTGGACGCCGGCTAGGAGCGTGCGCGCGCGGAGCTGCCGCGGACACAGAGCGTCAGCCTCGTCGCCCAAGTCCAGAGCACCCTTGGAGGCAGTGTCTCCCGCCCTCTGTCCTTCCGTCCGCCCCTCGGTCAGGCCTCGCAGCATCATGCCCGCCGTGGACAAGCTCCTGCTAGAGGAGGCGTTGCAGGACAGCCCCCAGGTACCTCTGGCCACTGTGGCCTCCCTCGCCTGCAGGGCTGAGGCCGAGGAAGCCCGTCCAGCCCCAGGGTGAGGCTGCGCCCCCCGCTCGGTACTCCTCGGGGTGCCTTCCTGCGGGGTTTCCCAGAGTTGAGGATGGGGCAGGCCTGACCCTGCTGCCCGGAGGGCGATGCCCCGTGGCAGTGCCTGAGAACCGCGGCGGGCGTCATTATGTCACGGCCCCTTCCCGACAAGCCTAATTTGAGGCAGCTGGGTCCAGACCGTGGCTCCAGCACTTACTAGCCTAGTTAAGGCAAATATCTTAACCTTTCCGTGCCTCAGTGTTGTTATCTGTAAAACAGGGATAATGATCGGATCTGCCTTTTGGGGTTAGTAGGAGTATTGAATAAGAAAATGCCTGTAAAGCTATTAGTAAACAATATCTGACTCACAGTAGGGAGAAAATCTTTTTATTACAGCTGCTACTGATGTGGTGAGCTAGAATGGGAAGCAGAAAACCTAGATCTTTTTCCCGGGAGTACCAGACTCCCTTTGGGACTGTTTTCCCGTTTGTAAAGAGAAAATTACAGTACTCGGTTCCTTTGTCACACAGGGGAACTTCATTAGCACACTTGAGATATGAGTTAAGTCCTTCGAGCTCTGCAAATGAAAGCTGGTATGTAAATGTAACAAACTAGTGTGGCATAGGGATAGTTCGTAACTCAGAATCTTTCCCTAGGGAATGTGTGTTCGCCTTCATTTAGCATTTCCTGGTATCTATGTTCCTGGTTCAGACCCTTGGGTTATTTAAATAAGTGTGTTTGTTGCCTTACACCTCAACTCTGAAAATCAGAATGGGATTAACCTGTTTCCTTTCATAGTGTGTCCTCTGTTTTGCTGTGTTCCCTTTATCTCTTGAGTGAACTGTACCCCTTTCGGTGGAAATTGAGCCCTGGTATCTAGTGCTAAAGAGCTCAGCTGCTAACCAAAAGACTGGCAGTTCAAATCCGCGAGGTGCTCCTTGGAAATCCTGTGGGGCAGTTCTACTGTGCCCTGGTCACCATGAGTTAGAATCAACTCAATGGCAATGGTTTTGTTTTGTTTTCATTGAATTTAACCTGTGCACATGAAGACATCTCCCCAATTCCGACTAAGTAGTCAAAACGGCTGTGGGCTTAGTTTTTTTGTGCTCATTTTTTTGTGCTGCTCCATGTGGAGGCAAGTGAGGAACTGTAAGCCAGCTGTGATTTTTCCCTCTCTTTTGGCAAATTCACATCCACTGGTCTGATTGGCTTTTCAAAGGCCTCTTTGATGCAATCCTAGCCTTCTGGGATTTTAATCAGAGAGCCAGAGACCTTGGTAGAAGGCATTTCATCCATCTTCACATGTGTTGGGTGAAGCCTGGAGATAGGTAAACAGGGGTTTCTGTGTCTACCTGGGGATTGAGGTGCAAAAACACGTACTTTATCTAGACAAAGGTAGAGATGGCTGAGCCGGGTTAGAGGGAAGAATTCCCTAATTCTCTGATACAGAGAGAACCTGATTCTGCATGCCGTTCTCACTGATAAATCAGGTTCTGAATTTTCAGCTCTCACTTTAATGAATATGTACAATTTCTGAGTAGCTGAAAGATGTGCTCAGCTGCGAGGAAGTAGAAGGAGAACTGGAAGCCCTGGGTTCTTCTGACTCTGGCTCTAAACTGATTTGTCATGTGATTTGGGCAAGTCATTTAACCCCCACCCCATGCTGCCTCCGTTTTCTCGTCTGCAGAACAGTGGGCATGGAGCAGATAATCCTTAAGGTGTTTTGGAAGCTTGACATTCTGTCATATCTTTGAGCTTGTGCGGAAGAAGTCTAGCGGCAGTATCATTCCTGTTTAATGCTCCTCTTGATGTGGAAAATTTGTTACTGCTTTTTGAGACCTGACTATTGCCCATAACCAAGGAGAAGTCCACTCTAGGTTGTACAGAAGAGAAATCAATTTTAAGGAACCAGGAAACCAGACACACTGCTGTGGAGTCGGGTCCAACTCATAGCGACCCCACAGGTCAGGGTAGAATTCCCCCTTAGAGTTTCCAGGAAGTGCCTGGTGGATTTGAACTGCCGACCTTTTGGCTAACAGACGTAGCACTTAACCCACTACACCACCAGGGTTTCCTAATTTTAAGGACAGTATTGGATCAGCTCATATTTATTTAGGATTCTTTTTTATGTATGTGTGCCCGGTGCTGCACCTCATGCTGCTTTTATTCCCAAGGAGACTTGGAAATCTAATCGAGCTCCTTTATCTTAAGTGTAAAGAATAAAAACGATAGTAAATGCGTGTGGTGTGCATTTTATGTGCCAGACACTGTTCATAAATGCTTTACATATATTAACTCATTGAATCCAACAGGCTTTTAAAGTAAGTTCCCCATTAAAATTATTGTGGAGCAAAGATCGCCCAAGATTACATAATAGACAGTGGCAAAACCAGGAATGGGAACCCAGGCAGCCTGCCCGCCTTGGGGATATCACTGAAGTTAACACAGCTACCTAGCACTTGACTTTTCTGCCATCAGTGACCTAAAATATTTCACTAAATGATAAAGATCCTAAGAAACTATCCATTATTTCCTCTGGTTGTAGGTAGTTAAGAGAGTTGCTCCAGTAATCTGGTTGTATGTGACCAATTAAATGAACGCTAAAGTTTTTGTATTTGAGTAATCCAGGAAAAACTGAATAGCAGTTGACTGACCTTAGACACACTCATTTCCTTTTTTTAGTTTGAAGTGCTGTGTAATGTATTGTAAAACTAGCCTATGTGCATGCATTGGGCTTACTTCAACACATGAAAGATGGAATGTTTTAGGGATTGGGATACTTGTCTCCTTTGCTGTTGTGAGCATCTGCCACACACCAGACACTGCCAGGTGCTGGGAATGTATTAAGTAACATACGAGTGCCTGCTCTCGACTTGTTCTCAGTCTGTTCTGGGAGACAGGTAAGATAGGGTAGTAGTTCCAGTACGGTGTAACTGCTGTTATAAAAAAAAAAAACTAAATCTATTGCGGTTGAGTTGATTCCAGAGTGACTATATAGAAAAGAGTAGAACTGTCCCATAGAGCTTCTGAGGAGTTCCTGGTGGATTTGAACTGGAACACAAATGCAGCTTTGAGCTACTGCAGCTTATACTTCTCTGGGAGTATGTCTCTGTTCCTGTAAGTAGTGTGCTTTTGAGATAAGATGAAGACAAATTCACTGTTCCTTTTTTTTTTAATAGTTGGCACATCAAAAACCCAAACCCATTGCCGTAGAGTCCATTTTGACTCATAGCATCCCTATAGGACAAGGTAGAACTGTCCCATCAAGTTTCCAAGGAGTACCTTTGAGATTCAAACTGCCAACCCCTTGGTTAGCAGCTCTCAACTGTGGTGCCACTAGGGCTTCATAACTACAGCACTGAGAAATTACAGATTTAATTCTGAGATTATGTGGTGATTGGCCCAGTTAGACACAGTCCTCTCTGTCTAAACCACACCTTTTGTTACTCAGGTATGATGCCTCAAAACATTACCTGGATGATTTTATGTCTGTATCGTAGAGGGGTTTTGTCCCAGTTTTCTCTTCATTTACAACACTTTTTCCTTTCAGTAGACTAGATTCTGCTTCGACATTTTCTCCACCATCTTGTGGGTGTGGTGGTGTTTTTGTAAAGTGCCACTGAGTTGATTCTGACTCATGATGACCCTTTGTGACTGTTGAATTGCCCCATTGGGTTTTCTTGGCTGTAATCTTTGAGGAAGCAGACTGCCAGGTCTTTTTCCTGTGGATTCAGGTAAGTGAGTTCCAACTGCCAATTTTCCAGTCCACGGCCAAGCGGGTAACCATTGTTACTACCAGGGCTCCACATGAGTAACCACACTAGAGTTTTTTCCTGGAATCACAGCTCTTAAAATTGTAAACAATTCTTGATTGTAAAAAAATGTCTTGAACTGTTTTGTTAGGCAATACCCAGTTTCTTTAAAGTAGAGCAGTGATACAGAGCTGAGAGTGGCTTTGGAGGGCTTTTGGTTTTGTTTTATTTGCCAAGAATACTGTCGAGAATGTATGCTGGTAGAGAGGCGACAGCATTCAAATCCTGATTCTTCCACTGTTACCTAAGGCAAGTTACTGGCTGACTCTGAGCTTGTGTTTTGACAAAAATTAGAATAAAAGTAGCTACCTTGTGGAGTTGTGTGAAGAATGAATAGCATACACAAAGTGTCCGCTTGGCTGTGTTGTTATTAGTGTCTGTATATGCACAAGTGTCATTTTTTTTTACCTTTTTGTGGGTTTTTGAACAATGAATATACCTTTCCTAGGTCAGTGGTCTCGTTCTTGTTCTTATGTGCTGGCCTCTCTGTTGTTCCAAATACAAGTTTGAGCAGATGTGTCATGATGATTGTGAATGTCACAATAGCACCAGAGGTTGCTAGGTATGTTTTTTTCCAGGGATAATCATTGCTTAGTTAAATTAGAAAGGGAAGTCTGGAGATTTCTTGCCAGTTCAAATGGATGTCACAGGGTACCTGTCCAGAGGATAAAGAACAAAAGCACCTGTGATGTAGTTCTTGGCAAGCGTCATAGGTAAGCCTATGACAACAGGATGACCAAGCAGAAATCAGCTGCATTCAGCCTGCATCATATCTCCAGGCACGACTGTAGGCTGGGAATCAAAGAGTGTGGTCACTGCTAAGACCTACCCTGATGTGATGATGAAGGCAGCCTCCTGCACTGGCATTTAGGGTTTTCATCTCAGTCCTGCTGCCTTACAGCCATGGAAAGCTGAGGGTGTTCTTAACTGTGATTAATCTCAGTTTCAACATCTGTAAGATGCATTAATATAACACAGCATCCACCTCATAAAGTGGTGGAGGATTAAATGAAATAACAAACGTTCAGTGCCCAGTGCGGAGTCAGGAACATAGTAGATACAGATTAAACAGTAGTTTTAGTTTTCTTTCCATCTCAGTGAAAGTCGTTTATGTAAGTCCTTTCCTTTCATCTTAATTTGTATTTTATTCCCAAGATTATTAAAACCAGTAAAAGATCAGTATTTGTATCACTTGTATCACTCCATTGCCTTCTCTAGACATTAATGGTAACAAAGAAAGGTACCAAAATCATAGTAAGCATTAGTAGACGTCTGTGCATTGATGCAGTGGTTAACTACTTGGCTGCTAACCAGAAAGTCAGTAGTTGGAATCCATCAGCCACTCTGAGGAAGAAAGAAGTGACCTTTAACATCTGTAAAGATTTATAGCTTTGGGTGGAGCAAAGAAAACCCAGAAGAAGCACCTACGTGAGCAGGTGACTACATTGACATGTGACCGGAAGAACCGGATGGTGCCTGGCCACCACCAGTGATAGCCGTGATGGGGCTCACAAAGTTGAGTGTCACTGGCAACACGAAAATAAAAATGGGTGCACCCTGAGATTGCCACTAAAAGACCACAGTTGATGGTCCAGGGACTTCGGGGCTCCCCTGGGAGCATGGCCCTTGGCCCTGATGCTGCCCCAGTCCCTAAATCATAATGGAGGTCAACTCTTCAGAGAGAAATGAATTGGACTTGGTGACACAGAGCGACCATATGGTGTGTGCACTTTATGGTTCTGTGCATCTGTAGGATGTCATCCGGCTGGCCTCTTACTGAAGACGGGGGAGAAGGTGGAGAGGAGGGGATAGGAGATTGTTAGGAGGATATGACATGTACAGAATGGAGAGGAAGAGTGTGCTGGCACTGGGCATGGAGAGCAGTGGGACCCGCTCATTGGCGGGTGTGCAAATTTGTATGGGATTTTATACTTTCATTCAATCACAATAAAAGAAAATTTACAGCCTTGGAAACTGTATGGGGCAATTCTGTTCTGTCTGTAGGGCTGATATGTATCAGAATCGACTTGATGGCAAGGGGGTTGGTTTGGGGTTTATATAGATTATAGGAGCCCTGGTGACATAGTGGCCAAACACTCAGGTTGGTGGTTTGAACTCACCAGCTGCTCCATCGGAGAAAAACGTAGCAGTCTACTTCCATAAAGATTTACAGCCCATAGGATGGTTCTGCGCTGTCCTGTAGAGTTGTTATGAGTCAGAATCATCTGCATGGCAGTGGTTGTGTGAATTGTGGGATTGCTGTAGTATTAACATGAAATTACACAAAGTGTTGAGTGTCTGGCATATAAGCAGTGAATAAAGTTCATTATGCAAAGCATGTTCTTCCCTTTTCATTTTCTGTCTCTAGCTTTTTCACATGTCACAGAAAACCAGTGGAGAAATACATGCTCTGCCTTTCTCTGACTGAAAGAACTGAAGAAAAAATTCAAGCCTCAGATTGGAATACTCATGAATTCTGCGGGAAACTGTAAATGACACAGGGACCATCAAAGGATGATGGAAGGAATGCACAGAATCATTATAGCAAAAAGAAGTGGTTGATGTTCAACTTTTTCATGTGATAACACTTAGTCAGGAACCAGTGGTACTGAAGGAAGGAGCTTCATTGAAGGCATTGGTGAAAAACAAGGCTCCAGGAATTGATGGAATATCAGTTGAGATGCTTCAACAAATGGATGCTGTTCTGGAAGTGCTCACTCATCTGCCAAGAAATTTCAAGGACAGCTACCTGGCCAACTGACTGAAAGAGACCATATTTATGCCTATTCCCAAGAAAGGTGATCCAACTTAGTGAGGAAATTATCAAACTGTTACTGATACCACACACAAATAAAATTTTACTAAGATCATACAAAAGCAGGTGCACCAGTATATTGACAAGGAACTTCCAGAAATTCAAGCTGGATTTAGAAGAGGAGGTGGAACCAGGGATAGCATTGCTGATGTCAGACGGATCTTGGCTGAAAGCAGAGAATATCAGAAAGATGTTTACCTGTGTTTTATTGACTATGCAAAGACATTGAGCTGAATGAATCATAACAAATTATGGAATAACATGGTGAAGAATGTGAATTCCTTGTGCTTACAAGGAACCTGTACGTGGATCAGGAGTACTCCTTAGAAGCAAGGATGGTGAGACCATGTCTTAGATATTTGGGCATGTTGTCGTGAGGGATCCATCTCTAGAGAAGGGCATCATGCTTGGTAAAGTAGAGGATCAGCAAAAAAGAGGAAAACTCAACCAGATGGATTGACACAGTGGCTGCAACAGTGCACTCAAACTTGACAGCAATTCTGGGTGTGGCGTGGAATTAGGCAGTGTTTTGTTCTGTTGCACCTAGGGTTGTATGAGCTGGAACCAACTCAGTGACACCTGACAACAACAGTAGAGTTCACTTTCTTCGTCAGCATCATCCCTGCTGTCACAGTTATGTCAGGCACTAAGTGGCACTGTGTCATATACTGCCAGAAATTCAAGCTGTATTCAGAAGAGGACATGCACAGGGGACATTACTGCTAGTGGCTGATGAATTGTGGCTGAAAACAGAATATGAGAAAGATGTTTACTTCTGTTTTATTGTTTATGCAAAGGTATTTGACTGTGGATCATAACAAATTATGCATAGCATTGCAAAGAATGGAAATTCCAGAACTCTTAATTGTGTTCCTGTAGAATCTGTGTTTAACCCAAGAGGCTGTCATTCAAACAGAACCAGGGGGGACTGCACAGTTCTCAGTCAAGAAAGGTGTGTGGCACAGTGATATCCTCTCACCACACTTAATCTATATGGTGAACAAATAACCTGAGATGCTGGGCAGTGTGAAGAAGGACCACGGTGTCGAAGTTAGAGGAAGATTCATTAACCTGAGTTTTGCAGATAACACAGCCTTGCTTGCTGAAAGTGAAGACAGCTTCACTAGTGTAAATTCGTGTAGTGAAAACCCCATCCGTATTTACACAAGCTGTGGTGATTTCACCTGCCTCATGCACGCAGTAGCTGGACAGTGAATAAGGAAGACTGACGAAGAATTGATGCCCCTGACACAGTGGCTGCAGCTTTGTACTCAAGCAGAACAGTGATCATGAGGACCAGGCAGTGTTTTGTTCTGTTCAACACAGGATCGCTTATGAGTCAGAACTGACCTAACAACAACAATCTTACTGACCTGGCAAACTAGGGGTATAGCCTAGATTTGTGCCCTGTACTGACATGGTCTCTGGTAATCGCAGATCCTTTGAGAAGCTTCAGTGGACTATGTGCTCCTGAAGCAGACAGTTCTTGTCGCTTTTGAATCTCAGTACCCAGCACACTGTTTGAGCAGGTGTTGGGTAAAGGCAGTGATGAATGAATTAATACTAAATGTCAATCCCCCTCCCCACAGTATAGGCTTTGAAAATATCTTTGACAATGTTTGTTTTGTTTTTCACATTTTTTCCAGATATTTAAGAAAAAAACAACCTCACTGCTCTCGAGTCACATCCAACTCATAGTGACCATATAGGGCAGAGAACTGCCCCATAGGGTTTCCAAGGCTGCGATGTTGGTACAAGCAGACTACCACGTATTTCTCCTGCAGAGCAGCTGGTGGATCCGAACTACCAAATTTTCAGTTAGCCTCTGAGTGCTTTAGCTACTGTACGACCAGGGCTCCTAAATATTTTAAAGAGATACAATAGTGAATTCTAAGTCAGTATTTTTTACCTACTGGTCTAGATCTTTTAGGCCAAGCCAAGTGCTGTCGAGTCGGATCCGGATCTATTAGTGTATTGTAAAATCCACAGCCAGCATTTTCGTTACAAATGGATAGAATAAAATTGAACAGAATGGAACAAAAAAAGTTAGCACAATCAGTATTACCTGGTGAAACTTGTTCAGGTCTTGATGTGAAGTGCATTTCTTACTGTGCATTGTAATAAAAATATTTGAAAACTTCTGATTCACTCACTGTATACAGTATGAGCTGTAGGATGTTGTTTTGTACTCATGGAGAGCTTTTTATAAATTATCTTACAGTTGTCTTATTCATTTACTTGAGTTTCATACAATTGTAGCATTATGGTTCCTCAGTTGATAAGGATTGGTAGTGAAGAAAGTACATTGACCTCATAGCAGTTATTTTGACCCTAAAGGACATTAAGCAAAGCTGGAATAGGCTTGTTCTGTTGTGAAATACCACAGTTTTGGAAATGAAATCAAGGTTGGAACTTGTGTAGTGGGAGAAATCCAGATGCCTGAATTCCTATTCAGTTTTTTGGGAATGCTTTGAGGTCAGTTACTGCTTGCTAAGATCAAGTAGGTTAGAAAAAGAAGGAACTGAATTTAATTGCAGGGAGAAAATTAGCCTTAATGGGTTGTTGTTTGTAAAGTGCTTTGATGTCACCTCACTAAAAGTATTAGCCTCCCTTCTAAGCCTAAAAGGTGGTTTTCTGAAGTAGAGATCTAGCTATCGCTGAAGTAGTTTATGTGCTGGCACATTTACAGAAGTTCCTTGACTAGATACAGTCTGTTAGATGACACTTTGCTGGCTCTTCATAACACTGTCCTATATATAAACACCTGTTCAGTGTCTATTGTGTGCCAGCACTGTGCTTGAAAACAACAGCAAGTAGTTTCCCCATAAAGGGTAGTTCAGCTGCACTCAGAGCACTGAGGAGTTAGTCTTCCCTGAGGAAGTGACCTGCGTTCTTGTTACGTTGCTGGTTGAGTTTTGTGTCTAGAGCTATTGCTGATGAGTCCAGGTTTCATGGAATTTCCTGCACATGAGTTTAAAAATTAGTTGCATAAAATATGACAAAAAGCATGGAAATAACTGTAGTATCTTAAGAGGAAAAAAATGGCACATTACTGCGGGATGTCCGAGATTGCAGAAAAGCAAACAGATGGTTAGTTACTGGGATGATTATTCTCCAGCAGAGCTGGATTCCTGACCACACCCCAGGTACACAGATGGGCCTGGCCTCTAGTTCAGTTTATTGAGCTGGAGGGAGAGACTTCCCACCCACTGGTCTAGATCCATTTGGTGCATTATAAAATCTCACCCGCACCCCCCTTTTTGAAATTGTGCTGTAGGTGAAAGTTTACAGTTCAAGTCACTTGCTCATATAAAAATTTATACACACATTGTTATGTGACCCTAGTTGTTATCCCTGTAATGTGGCCAGCACTCTCCCTTTCTACCCAGACAGGAGCTGGCCATTTAGTATCATGTGTCCAGTTGAACTAAGAAGCACACTGCACATCTATTATCATACACTTGTAGTCCAGTCTAATCTTTGAAGTGTTGGCTTTGGGAATGGTTTTGGTTCTGGGTTAACAGAATCCAGAAGCCATGTCTTCTGGGGTTCTGTGGACTCAATCTGACCATTAAGTCTGATCTTTTTACCAGAATTTGAATTCTGCACCCCAGTTTTCTCCTGTTCCATCAGGAATTCTTTGTTGTGTTCCATATCAGGGTGGTCATTGGTGTTAGCCAGGCACCGTCTAGTTTTTCTGGTCTCTAGTTAATGTGGCCCTTTTTGTTTCTTGGGTTAGTATTGCCTTTTATCTTTGATGCCCTTCATTCTCCTTTGTTCCAGGTGGATTGGGGCCAATTGAAAAATCTTAGATGGCTGCTTGCTAGCTTTTAAGATGCCAGATGCACTCACTCAAGTGAGATGCAGAACATTTTCTACTTCGCTATGCCAGTTAACCTAGATGTCCACAAAAACTATGTTGTCCAGACTCCCACTCCTGCTGCTCTGTCCTTCAAAGTGTGTGGTTGCCTGTAGGAAACTTCTTAGTTTTTGGTTTACTCCATTTATATTTCCCCTGTGTTGTGTGTTCTCCTTTCCTTCACTTAAGATAATTCTTTTTCTCTCTCTCTCTTCTTTTTTCTTTTTATTATGATTGAATGAAAATGTACGTTCCCGTATAAATTTTCATGCTTACTTATATGCAGCTCCCACTCTTCTCCCTGCCTGGTGACAGTACATCCTTCCTCTCTGCCCTGTACATGTCTTATCCTCCCAGCAGTCTCCTATCCCCTCCTCTCCACCCACTCCCCTTCCTCCAGTGAGATGTCAGCAGGATGACATCCTGTAGATGCATAGAACCATAAAGTGCTCATGAGATTCACTCTGTGTTGCCAAGTCCAATCCATTGTTGTCCAAAGAGTTGACCTTCATTATGATTTATGGACAGGGGCAGCATAAGATAATTCTTTAAAAAAAAAAAAAGCCACCTGCAGAATGGGAAAAAATATTTGGCAACTCTGTCCAACCGACGCCTGATCTCTATAATCTATAAGGTACTACAAAATATCAGTAAGAAAAAGATAAATCATCCAATTAACTGATAGGCAAAGGAGATGGACAGACATTTCTATAAAGAGGAGATCCAGGCAGCCAAAAAACACATGCAGACATGCTCATGATCGTTAACTATTAAAGAAATTCAAATCAAAACGACAATGAGATACCATCTCACCCCAACAAGGTTGGCCATGATCCAAAAAATGCAAAACACTAAATGCCGAAGAGGCTATGGAGAAATTGGAACTCTCCTACACTGTTGGTGGGATTGCAAAATGGTGCAACTTCTTTGGAAAGCAATCTGGCACTACCTTAAAATAATGGATATAGATATACCATTTGACCCATTAATTCCACTGCTTGGAATATATCCTACAGAATCGAGGCCATTCACACCAACGGATACGTGCACAAGAATGTTCATTGCAGCACAGTCCACAATAGCAAAAAGATGGAATCAACCCAGATGCCCAACAACAGAGGAATGGATAGGCAAACTATGGTAGATATACTTAATGGAACACCATGCAGTGGTAAAGAACAACAATGATAGCAGGAAACATCTCTTAACCTGGTTTCAGCTGGAGGACATTATGTTGAAGAAAAGTAGTCAGCAACAAAAGAACAAATATTGTATGAGACCTCTACGATAAGAACTTAAAAGCAGACTCATGCAGAACCGAAAAGACTCTTTGATGGCTGCAAGGTTGGGAGGGTGAGGGCGGAGTTTAGATAATTGTTAGAAATTTCGTTGAGTGAAATTGGTGACAGCACATATTAGTAAGAAGATCAGTATTAACGGGACTTCAACACAATTTGTGTACTCCCATTTTAACCCAATATTGCAAAGACAGTGTAGCTGGGGTGGCGGGCCGGGGACCGTGCTCTCGGGAAATCGAGGCCAACTGGCACAACTAATGTTTTGCTGATGAGGTCTCTCTGCACCCCAGAGGGTTTATATTAGATAGTTGCTAGAAAACTGGTTGGGTGAAATCGGTGATAGCGCACATTAGAACCAAGAACAATGTTAAGTGGGCTTCAGCATAACTTGAGTACTCTTTCCATCTTAACCCAATATTGCAAGGATAGAGTAGCTGGGGCACAGGGCAGGGGACCATGCTCTTAGGCAAAATCGAGGCCAGTTGGCACCACTAGTGTTTTGCTAAGAGAGGTCTCTGCACCCCACATTGGTGAGTGGCCTCTGGGGTCTTAAAAGCTGCCAAGCTGTGATCTGAGGGTGCAGCAAATGGCCCCAGCTCAGCAGGAACCAGTGATCACCAAGGTCCATAACGACATGGGGGAAAGAAAATCCAGAAGACAAGAGAGACCCACGTTGAGTGGGTGTCTACATCCACTTGTGACCAGAAGAACCGAATGGTGCCCGGTTACCACCACTGGCAACACAAGTATAAATAAGGGTGCACCCTGAGATCTCCACTAAAAGACCGCAGTTGATGGTCCAGGGGCCTCAGAGTTCTCCTGGGAGTGGAGCCCCTGGCCTTGATGCCGCCCCTGTCCATAAGTCATAATGAAGGTCAACTTTTCAGACAGCAATGGATTAGAGTTGGTGATGCAGAGAGAGCATATTATGTGGGCACTTTATGGTTCAAGGCATCTATAGGAGGTCGTCCTGTTGACCTTATACTGGAGGAAGGGAAATGAGTGGAGAGGAGAAGATAGGAGACTGCTGGGAAGATAAGACATGTATGGAGCAGAGAGGAAGAGTGTGCTGTCACCGTGCAGGGCGAGCAGTGAAAGTTGCATGTAGGTCAGCATGCAAATTTATATGGGAATGTACATTTTCGTTCAATCATAATAAAAAAAAAAGAAAATGATTCTTGTCTACTATCTAATTAGTGAGTTTGCCTCTCCCTCTCCCCACTCCCTACCCTCATAACCATCAAATAATGTTTTCTTCTGTGTTTAAAACCTCTGCTTGAGTTCTTACAATAGTAGTGTCATGCAATACTTGTCCTTTTTCAACTGGCTGATGTCTCTTAACCATAATTCCTTCCATATTCATCCATTAGGAGATGTTTTGAGGATCCATCATTGTTCTTTATCATTTCATAGTATTCCAGTGCGTGAATACACCATAGTTTGTTTATCCATTCATCTGTTGATGAGAACCAGGTGGTTTGCATCTTTTTCTGTTGTGAACATGGATGTGTGTCTATTCTTGTGAGAGCTGTTATTTCTCTAGGTTTATTCCAAGGAGTGGGATTGCTAGATCATACGGTACTTCTAACTTTTGAAAGAAGTGCTCAATCTGTTTCCAAAGTAGTTGTGTGTGTGTGTTCACTATCTCCTTTGTAACTTCTCCATTTAGAAGTAAAGTTGACCTCTCTTCTCTTCTTGCAGACTCGCTCTTTACTGAGTGTATTTGAAGAAGATGCCGGCACCCTCACAGATTATACCAACCAGCTGCTCCAGGCGATGCAGCGTGTCTATGGTGCCCAGGTATGCCACTGCCCCCCGGAAGCAGAGTAGAGGCTCTCTACCCTTAGCCTGAGCTCTTCTGAGGAGGCTGAAAAGTTAGAGTCAGAAAAACACCATCTACAATTTTGAAATAAAATCAGAATTGTTTTTTTCTCATTTCAGTTTGCTTCAAAAAACTCAGTCTGTTTTCACTGCTTAAGAAAGAGAATAATTTTCCTGTAACTAGGTCCGGTAGAGAGGGACCATATAACTGCTGGTAATTTTTTTTTTCTTAGTTCAACTCCAAAGGGAAACATTTGAGTCTCCTCTTTCTACTTGTGAATGAGGGACTCAGTATTGGAGACAAGTTCTTTGTCTTTTTCATAAATAGGCAGTCTTAGATGTCAGTGTGGGAGGGTGGAGATGTTTTTTCAAGTGCTTACTTTGAAAAGGCTTGAGTCACAGCTCTGAAATTGTTGGGTAGCTTCTTTGTTTTGAGGAACAAGTATCTCTGGCTTGGAAAACCAAGGAAAATAAATTGCTGAGTAGCAGAAGTGACTCATCTGAGGATCAAGAAGTGATCATGTATGTTACTTCCTAAGAGAACACTTGTGAGTTGCTAAAAATAAGATCCATTACACTACGGGTTGTCTTAGGTGCCTAGTGCTGCAATACCAAATACCACAAGTGGATGACTTTAACAAACAGATGTATTTCACAGTTTAGAGTCTGAATTCAGGGCAGCATCGCTAAGGGAAGGCTTTCTCTCTCTGTTGAGTCTAGACGAATATTCTCTTCTTCAGACATCTGTGGACCTGGCATTTCTTGGAGGTCCCCAGGTATCTTGGCATCAGTCGTACCCTAGTCTAGGAGGTTTCCATTGCAGGGACCTAGGATCCAAAGAATGAGCTCTGCTTCCAGCATCTCTTTTATGGTGGTGGTGAGGGTCCTATTGTCTCTGCATACTTCTGTTACCACATCTAAGTCAAAAGGTGTGACTCAAGTAGGGTGGTGACTTGGTTAAATGTGTAACTTAAATAAGGTGGTGTGACTGAGGATACATCCTACCTCAGTCTCACCTCATAGAGGTTTTAGGATTTTAAATGAATAATAGTTAGATAATATCAGAAAATGTAGGATGATTACATAAGATGAAAAACATAGAGGACAGTTAAACAATACGGGGTGTCATAGACTGAACTGTGTTCCCTTAAATTGTGTCCACTTGGTTAGGCCATGCTTCCCAGTATTGTGTGGTTGTTCTCTGTTTTCTGATCTTCCTGTGGGTTATGAATCATAATCTCCACCTGCAGTTAAAGAGGATTAGGGTGGCATGTAACAGCCTTGCTCAAGTGGCATCCTGGGTCCAGTGTTAACAGAGTTCCCCTGAGATGTGGCCTGTATCACCTTTTATCTTAGAAGAGGTGGAAGGGAAGCGGACAGACGATTGAGGACATCATACCACCAAGAAACTATCATCAGGAGCAGAGCATGTCCTTTGGACCCAAGGTTCTTGTGTGGAGATGCTCCTACTCCAGGGGAAGATTGATGACAAGGACCTTTCTCCAGAGCCAATAGACAGAGAAAGCCTTCCTGTGGAGATGACACCCTGAAATTGGACTTCTAGCTTACTAGACTATGAGAAAATAAATTTCTCTTTATTAAAGCCATCCATTGTATTTCTGTTATAGCAACACTGGGTGACTGAGACATTGGGAATCATGGCCCAATCAAGTTGACACATATTTGAGGGGGGGAACACATTTCAATGTACGGCACACATCAAAATACAGCAGCTGGTCACTCTCACTATTGATCCCTTACTGACTTAGATCTGTGCATGTTAATGTTCCTTTTTCTCACCAGTGTCATCCAAGAAATACTGTGTTTAGTAGTGTATATCTCTTAGTACTCATATATAGTCATTTATTATCATTGTTGTATTAATTACTCATTTATCCAAAGGAGTCTTGGTGGCACAGTTGTTAAAGCACTCAACTGCTAACTGAAAGTCAGCAGTTTGAACCCACCAGACACTCCATGGAAGAAACACATGGCAGTTTGCTTCTGTAAAGGTTTACAGCCTCGGAAGCCCCATGGAGCACGTCTGTTCTGTAGGGTCACTGTGAGTCAGAATTGACTTGGTAGCAACGAGTCATTTATCCAACAGATAGATGAATGACTGTATGGTTGTTTAAGTTCTGGGGATGGGTCAGTAAACAAAAATTCACGTCTTGTGGAACTTTCATTTTTTTTGTGAGGGGCGATAGATAATGATCAAGATGAATATATATGGTTTGTTTAGTCCTATCCACAGTGATCACGGGGATGATGGAGGATCAAGCAAGAGTTTTGTCCAGTTATATGTGAGGTCACCATGGGTTGGAGGCTGACTAGGTAGCAGCCGACAGCAGCATGTAGAGTGTTAGTTGTTGATCAGTTCTGTAGAGAATAATAAACCTGGAAAGAGGGGCAGGGGCCAGCCGTCTAAATAGGATAGCCCAGAGAGCTAAGTGAGTGTACTGTATTGCCATCCAGAAGAGAGAAAGTAAATTCAAATACTTTTATTGCTGATAAATGAACTGATGAAAGACATTTTCATGGAAGGTTCCCTAATTTTGTGTAGGTATACACATAACTGTGCATAAATAACCTTTATGAAAGAAAACTTTGAAATATAATCAGTAATCATTGCAACATATTTGAGAAGCATGGGAAAGATGGTTGAGATTTGTGATAAAGAATAGTATGGATAGTGGAGATAGGGCATTTTAAACTGTGTAGACAAGACTTGTCACAAAACACCAAACCAAACCCACTGCCATAGAGTCAACTATGACTCATAGCAACCCTGGAGGTCAGAGTAGAACTGCCCCATAGACTGTCCAAGGAGCACCTGGTAGATTCATACTGCCAGCATTTTGGTTAGCAGCCATGGTATTTAAGCACTATGCCACCAGGACACAGTAGACAGTAACTGCTGAATACAGTCAATCATTGATGTAACCCATATTTGAGTACAGCAGCAGGTTAGGTGCCCTGAGATTGTAGAAATAGACTCAGTCTCTGCCATAGGGAGACAGTTGAATTGGGAGACAGTCGTTTACCGAGAGTGTTAAGGGAGCGGGAAGAGGAGAGTCACCAACCCAGAGGATGGGCACGGAGCACTGAGGAGGGGGAGGGTCGTGATGGTTTTGATTTATTGAAAATAGCTTCCAGGGAGGGACTGTTAAAGAGACTTTTACATTGATTATCTCATTTAAGTTCTTGAACAGTTCAGTGATGTGGGCATTGTTATTATCCTGATTTTATGGGTCAGGAGACTGGGGAGTTTGAAGATGAGTAACTTGCCTGGGTCCACCCAGATCTGCAGCCCAAGCCCAAACTCTTGTTACCAGGCACGGGGGTGGTGGCCGGTGCTAGGAAAGTGTCAGTAGCAGTGGAAAGACGTGACTGCATTTCAGAAGTGTTTGGGAGGCGGATTGGTGGTATGAAGAGGTGGGGTGAGTAAAGGATGACTCAGGAGCCAGGCCCAGGTCTTGGCCTTAAATGGGAGGTAGAGGTTGGGAGAGTAGGGCAAGAGAAGCAGGGTGGTGGGTGGGAGGATGTGGGTTAGGCTGGAAGCACTGGGGTCTCCATGGAGAGTTGGGAAATCCTGGTAGCGTAATAGTTAAGAGCTATGCTGCTAACCCAAAGGTCAGCACTTTGAATCCACTAGCGCTCCTTGGAAGCCCTATGGGGCAGTTCTGTGTCCTGTAGAATTGCTTTGAGTGAGAATTGATGGCAAAGGGTTTTTGTTTGTTTGTTTAGTGTGACGTTAAAATGTGAATAGACATTTTGAAAGTTCAGACTCAGAGTTGGGGCTGGGGATTATTATTTGTAAACTATATAATATGGTAAATTACTAATTAGATCTCAATTTAACTACCAGAAGAATTAAGTGCTTATTTGTGATTCGATTTGTTTACTTTAGTAAGAAAGACATTCAGAATTCAGTGTTGTGATTACTTCGTTGATTTTTTTAAGCCCTGTTTATTCATATTGTATGTTTTTGTATTTTTCCGTAAATAATCTTAAATGTAACAAAAATAGGGATTTTAATGGGTTTATGCCTGTGCGTGTTTCCTCTTCAGTAATTTGAACACTGTCATTAAATGATTTTTCTCCCAGTTGAGACTTTCAAGTCCCAAGGCTCAAGGAACCGTGTTTCTGCCACCTCCAGGAATGTTAGTTCTAGCTGTCCGTGCTGGTTAGAGTCACTTACTTGAAGGTATCCAAACACCCTGTTATACCATTTTTCTTTTGAACCAGAAAACTACATTTGCCAAAACTAAGTGGGTCTTGGGTTCAGAGAGACTGTACCCAGCTTCTGATTCACTGTGACCATCATGTAGGTTCTCCTACTGCCCAGAAACTCGTCCCCCTGCCTCAGGGTTTCCTGCTGCAGATGCTGACGGGAATGTCGGGTCAGCGCTGCCGGACTCAGCCGCTGCTGCAGACGGCGCTCAGCTGTGTTCAGATCGGCTGGGAGAGGGTCAGCAGGTTTTTCGGTATTTTTGAAAGCTCGGGTGTTGTGTTGTATTTTTAATTTAAAAGAAAAAAGAAAACCCTTTCTGAATCCTCTTTGATCAGTTTGGTTATGTGCGTATTCGAAGACAGTAATGCTTCTCATTGTTTTCATTAAAGTTTCTTTTCCCCTCTGCAAGCTATGTTTTCTTGGTTTAATTTCACTTAATTGTTAAAGACTGTGCACCCACACATGTTGGTAATAGTCCTAAATTTTCATTTTTTAAGATGGAAGCACTTAGCAAGATGTGTTTTTTTTTGTGAGTATATTTTAAAAACCAGCTTTATGTTACTGATAAGAGTTAGATATTGATAAAAGTTAGATATTTAATCAGACTCCATGACATATTTCTGGTTTCTGATTCACTGTCTGCTGTTCAGGCCTTACCTGGAGAGAGTGAGAATAACTAAGCAAAGTTGTGTGGGCCATTTTCCTGAGTGTGGCTGGTTTAAAGGAAATTTATTTAGCATAAGCTCTGGAATGGATCTATAGGCTGTGGCTGTTTTCGGCATCTTCCATTGGACCCCAGGATTACATTGAGTCTCGGAACTGTTAAATGTGACTTTGCACAGGGTGGGGACTCTCTTGTGGCTTATGTGAATGAAGGAAGCTGTACACATCTCTGGTGCATTAATGAGGCAGAGAGGTCTGCTATATACACATTCAGGTAAATCTGCTCAAATTTTGTGTTTCATACATTTGACAGAATACTTGTTGTGATTCTGTATACCTGCATAACTTTGTACCTCTTTTAAAGAGGTTTATTTTTTAAAAAATCTTATAAAAATAGTTTTAATAGCCTTTCATCATGCAGTCTACTTAGGTGCTCTACCTATTCTCGTCTCAAAGATTTTACTGGGGACACAGGGGCAGTTGAAATACTGGTCTCGGCTGTTGGCAGTGACCATCTGCAGAAGTGTGAGTGAAACCTGGTAACTCTTGCACCTTGTGTTTCTCTTCTAGCTGGTGACCAGCCTCTGTCATTGGTGCAGATACTCTGGGGGGAATTTTTTTGTTCACTTATTTTTTTAAGTAAATTTTTAGAATATTTTATTTAATATTTTATTAACTATTTATTTGGTATTTATTTATTACTTGGCTGGCTTAGTAATTATTAAATATTTTATTTAAAAAATTTTATAATATGAGAACCCAGTCATATCTCTTCAGGTGTTCTCAAACTAAGCCTTCTAAAGCCCATATCTACTGATCCAAATGCTAAAAGCTCAAACTGAAAGTGGGAACTGTAGCCTCTCAAATTGGGGTAAAGGCATTTGTAGGGGTAAGAGTAAAATACTTAGAAGGGAAAATATGCATAAATCTGGTATCCTAAAAAATACTTTTCTTTAGGATGGTGATAAATATAGATATCAAGCTAAACAAATTAATGTGCTTACAGGAACAAAGTGAGAGTCTTAGGCATCCAGGAGTGTAAGCTAGTAATAGAAGGAAAGGCATGTGGGAGACAGGCAGAATCAGAGCTGTATAACCACATTTTTTTATTGTGACAAAATATGTGCAAATATATCTAACAAAACACTTGCCATTTCAACAGTTTTTTATGTGTGCAATTCAGTGATGTTAATTACATTTACCATGTGTTGTATCTATCACCACTAACATCAAAAGCACAAGCAACAAAAGACAATAAGAATAGGACTTCATCATTAAAAACTTTTGTCATTGAAGGACTTTATCAAGAAAGGGATGAGACAATCTGTAGAATGGGAGAAAATATTTGGGAGCTGTATCTGTTAAAGTTTTAATACACGGAGTATATAAAGAACTCCTACTACTCATTAACAAAAGAACATATGGACCTTACCAAATGGAATACATAGAAATGAAACCAACCACATCTGTGGAACGAGATAATGGAAAAGTTTGAAGTCATCCAAACAAGACCAGAGGCCAACAGTGGAAGAAACGACCGATTGCTCACACACAAGGTCAAGATGAAGCTGAAGAAAATCAGAACAAGTCAGTGAGAGCCAGAGTATGACCGCGAGTATATGTCAGGTGAATTTAAAGACCATCCCAAGGATACATTTGATGCATTGAACACTAATGATTGAAGATCACACAAGTTATAGAATGCATCAAGGTTATCTACATGAAGAAAGCAAGAGGTCATTAAAAAGATTAAATAACAAAGAAAAAACCAAAATGAATGTCAGAAGAGACTCTCAAACTTACTCTTAAATGGTGAGTAACTGAAGGAAATAGAAGAAATGATGAAGTAAAAAAGCTAAGCAGAAGATTTCAAAGGCCAGATTGAGAAAACAGAGTAAATTATTATAATGAAAAATGCAAAGACCTAAAGTAAACCAAAAGGGAAAAACACTCTTGGCATTTCTCAAGCTGAAAGAGCTGAAGAAAAACTGAAGCCTTAAGTTGCAGTACTGAAGGATTCTATGGGGAAAATATTAAATAAAACAACCACCCCCCCCCCAAAAAAACACTGCCATCTGGTCAATTCTGACCCATAGAATTTCCAAGGAGCACCTAGTGGATTCAAACTGCCAGCCTTTTGGTTAGCAGCAGTAGCATTTAATCACTATGCTACCTAGGTTTCCTAAATAACATAGGAAGCATGAAATACATGAGTCATTGTATCATGGAGAATTGGTTGACATGGAACTGTTACAGAGGTAGCATATGATCAAGACCAGATGATACTGAAGGAAGCGGTCCAGGCTGCACTGAAGGCATTGGGGAAAAACAAGGATCCAAGAGTCAAGGGGATACCAGCTGAGATGCAGCTGGTATCAGATGCAGCTCTGGAAGCACTCACTTGTCTCTGCCAAGAAATTTAAAAGATCGCTGCCTGGCCAGCCCACTGGAAGTGATCCGTATTTGTGCCCATTCCAAAGAAACATCATCTCACAGAATGTGGAAATTATGGAACAGTATCATCCATATCACAACCAAGTAAAATTTTCCTGAAAGCTGTTCGAAAGCGGTTGGAGCAGTGTGTTAACAGGAAACTGTAGAGATGCAAGCTGGGTTCAGAATAGGGCATGCAACCAGGAATACCGTTGCTGATAGATAGATCCTGGATGGAGGCAGAGAATACCAGAAAGATGTTTACTTGTGTTTTATTGACTATGCAAAAGCATTCAGCTGTGTGGATCATGACCAGTTATGGAAAACATTGTGGAGAATGAGAATTCCAGAACACTTAATTGTGCTCATGCAGAATCTGACCATAAACTGAGAGGTAGTCATTTGAATAGAGCAAGGCGATACTGCATGGTTTAAAATTAAAAAAGGTGTGACTTGTGATATGCAGATGGCGTTGCCTTGCTTACTAAAAATGAAGACTTGAAGCACCTACTGATAAATAAAGATCAAAGACTACATACAACCTTCAGTTTGAATTACACCTTAACATCAAGAAAACAAAATTTTTTCCAGCGGGCCAGTAAGCAACATCATGACAAACAGAGAAAAGATTGAAATTATCAAGGATTTTGTTTTACTTGAATCCACAATCAATGCCCACAGAAGCAGCAGTCAAGAAATCAAGTGATGCATTGTATTGGGCAGATCTGCTGGAAAAGACCTCTTTAAAGTGTTAATAAGCACAGATGTCACTTTCAAGACTAAGGTGTGCCTGACCCAAGCCATGGTGTGTTCAGTCCCTCTTATGTGTGTAAAAGCTGGACAATGAATAAAGAAGAATTGACCCTTTGAAGCTTGGTATTGGCAAAGAATATTAATATACCATGGACTGCAAAATAGTGAATTAATCTGTCTTGGAAGAACACTCTTGAAAAGCAAGGATGCCAAGAGTTCATCTCACATACTCTGGGTATGTGATTAGAAGGGACCAGTCCCCAGAGAGGAACATCAGGCTTGGTAAAGTAGAAGGTCAGCTCAGCGAAAAAGAGGAAGACCCTCATCAAGATGGATTGACACACTGGCTACAGCAGTGGTCTCAACTGTAATGAACTGTGAGGATGGCACGAAACTGGGCAGCGTAGGATTCTGTTGTACATGGAGTTGTTATGAGTAGGAACAGACTCAGTGGCACCTCACAACAGCAGTGATGTTAGCGGTGGGTTTTTCATAGTGCCCTTTATCATATCGAGGAATTTCTCTTATTGGTAATTTGTTGACTGTTTTCTTATGAAAGGGTGTTGAATTTTGTCCTCTGCCCTTTCTGTGTTGATTGAGATCATCTTGTGGTTCATTTTCTCGTCTGTCACATTGCACTGGGCAGGTCAGCTGCAAAAGACCTCTTTAACAATGATCCTGAGAAATGAGCAGAACAGGACAGTGTTTTGTTCTGTTGTACATGGTATCACTGTGTGTTGGAACCCACCAGACAACACCTAACAACAGCATTTAGTGTGTGTAACAGTGACTTTCTATTACCAAATTACCTTTGCATTTCTGAAATAAGTCTCGCTTGGTCATGGGGTGTTGTTGTTAGGTGCTGTTGGATTGGTTCTCACTCATAGTGACCCTTATGCACAACAGAACAGAATGGTGCCTGGTCTTGTGCCACATCCACAATCGTTTCTATGCCTAAGCCCATCATTGCAGCCGCTGTGTCAGTCTGTCTCCTTGAGGGTCTTCCTCTTTTTTCACTGGCCCTCCACTCCAAGCATGATGTCCTTCTCTAGGGACTGATCCCTCCTGAAAACATGTCCGAAGTATGGAAGATGCAGTCTTGACATCTTTGCTTTTAAGGAGCACTCTGGTTGTACTTCTTCTAGAACAGGTCATGGTGTATAATCCTCTTAATACAGTGTTGGATCTGATTTGCTAGTAATTTATTGAACATTTTTGCATGTTTCTTTATAAGAGCAGTTAGTTGTATTTTTCTTGTGACATCTTTGTCTAGGTGGCTAGCAGGGTCGTTCTGGGCTCATAGAATGAGTTAGGATGTGTTTCCTTCTGTTCTTTAGGAAAGTTTAGAAGAATTGGTTTTGATTCTTCCTTAAATATCTAGTAGAATTCCCCAGTGAAGCCATCTGACCCAGGTCTTTTTATGTTGCAAGGTTTATGATTACTAATTTCATCCGCTGAGATTTTTTGTTTCTTCTTGAGTCTGTTTGCGTAGTTGATATGTTTCTGTCCAGGGGTGTCACAGTTAAGCACTTTGCTGTTCACCGCAAAGTTGGGGATTTGAGCTCACCCCGAGGTACCACAGAAGACAGGCCTGATGATATGTTTCTGAAAAGTCACATCCTGGAAAGCCCCGTGAAGCCGTTCTCTGCACGTGGGCTCGCTGAGTCGGAGCTGCCTCAGTGGCCCCGCTCTTCTAGGACAGGGATATTCCAGTTCAGTTACCCAGTGTTGGCATTCAGTTACCCAGTGTTGGCATTCAGTTGTCCAGAGTGTTCTCTCACGGTTCTTTTTTTGTTTCCAATAGGTTAGTAGTAGTAGCCTCACTTTTCATTTCTGATTTTAGTTACTTGCCTCTTTTATCTTCTTTGCCAGTGTGGCTGAAAGTTTTTTGATTTTATGGATCTTTTTAAAAAGCCAGCTTCTGGGTTCATTGATGTTATCTATTGTCACAGCTGTGTATTTTAATAATAAAAGTAAGTAGCCTCCCTTTATTAGACGTGTAAAAGTGCCCCACACTAGGTTAGGCATCTTCTGTGCATCCTGTCATCTGGCTTTCACAGTGAGGGAGAGGTATTATTATTGTAGGTGTTTGCAGATGAGGAACCTCGGCTCCGAGAGACCCTGTAGCTTCCCTGAAGTCGTATAGCTGATGAGGTCTCTGATTCCAAAGACGACACTCCTAACCACTCATGCTGTTGATAACAGTGTTCTCCAGAAATGGAAGTAGAGCCTAAAGAATTAGGGACTTCCAAAGGTTGTGCTTGTCACTGTAGAAGAACAGCCTCCGTTTATCAGCCTAACAGCTTTGTACTGTTTGCAGTGAGACCTGGTTTCTTCTTCTGTTCCAGGGCAAGTTTCCTTATTTAATTTGTATTCAGAATTGTTCCAATTGATTCATTTTAAAGGCCTGAAAACCAGTCAAATAGAAGTTTATGTGATGGTGAATGGCAGAAAATGTATGTCACCTTAAGGTATGAGGGTGCAGAGGCCTGGGTAGTTTTTTGAAAACAACTTCATGGACTTGGGTTCCTGCGCTTGGTTTGCGTGTGTGGTCTTATGTTGGCCCTGAAGGTCTTCACACTGGTGTAAAAGATCGTCCTAGTCTGGGTTCATTCCCATAGGTACAGGTGCTATGTGCATAATGCTGACTCGGATTCTAGTTCCTGGTTTGACTCAGTTACATGCCGTGTGACCTTAGGCAAGTCACTTGGTTTGCCTGAGTTTCCTCATCTGTGATACAGAGGTCGTTATAATACCTTATGGGGCTGCTGTAAGGGTGGATAGAGTTATTGCCTGTCCCAGGTGCCAAGATCGGTACTTGGCACAAAGTGCTCTCTCAATGTTGACCATCTTCCAAGTCTTAATAGTAATTGTAGTTATGGCAGCTCTCTACCCTAGAGCTGTTATTTGGGTTAAGTAGAAGTTTGGTCCCCTAATCAGTATACACTTGCTTTCCTCGCTTCTCGTTGGATATTTGATACTTGCTCCTTGAGGCACCGTCATCTGGTCATCATCCCAGCCCCGCTGCAGGAGTTGCTGTGGTCTGTGGCCTCTCTCCCTAATTGGTCCCTGGGCAGCATCTCAGTCTCTGAACAACATCCCTTTGAAATTGTCTTGTGACGGGATCTTTGCGGAATCTCTTCCTAGTTTCTGCCTGTCGTTCTGTGCCCTGGTACCTTTTTGCTGCCTATTCCTTGAGGCACGGTATCTCCAGAGTTTGAGTGGAAGCCTTCTCTAGTTAGTCCCTGTTGAGCAATGATAGTCATTTCTGAATCTGTTTTTAAAAAACTTTCGTCTCTTTCCTAATGTCTAGCTCTGTATTATGAAAAACTATTGCCTGTTGTTGTGCTTAGATCTTACCTGGGCTGTTGTAGCACTCTGCTTATCAGTGTTCAGGTTCGGGGAGATTTCGTCTCCTCATTCTCCGTCTACCGCACAGCTAGCTGCAGCTCGACCACACTGAAACCTGCCATCATCTCCCCGCGTAAGATGTTTCTGGGGCTCTTACAGTCATACTCATCAGGAGGGCACATGAAGCTCTTGGTGCGCTGAGCATTACCTTACACCTCTAGCCTCTCTGAGCCTAAATGTACCAGGCCCTCCGCACACCTGATGCCTTTTCTGTGCCATTTTTGCTAACAGGAATCCCATGAACTTCCTGCCCTGCCAGATAACCTCCCCAGCCTTTAAGACTGTCCTCAAGTATGAGGAGGTATTGCTGACACCTGTCTTCCTTCCTTTCTTCCCTAGCCAGAGTCCTTTACCTGAGTGCCCGAGTGCCCTGTGCACTTGTTGGTCAGAGCATTTACGGTGCAGTTAGTAGGGATTCCTTGCTCCTGTGTGGCCTAAGAGCTTTCAGGGAATAGATTCTCTGTACTTTTAATGTGTAGCACCTTACCTTGCCCCATAAAATGTTTCGTAAATAGGATTGAATGAAGAAGGATTGAATTCAGGACATCGCCATGTAAAGTCAGCACATCCCAACTGTGTGTTCTCTTCAGTGTCGTTCCCAAAGGGGGGTCTTCTCCTTAGTTCCTTAGGAGAGAGCTCTGTCCTCCACCCAGTCATCCAAACTGGAAACTCAGTTTTCTTTGATACCTCCTTCTTTCACCCTCGTTACATCATGCTTCCCCCAGAAACAGCTCTCAGATCTATGATTTCTTACCTTCTTTCTGGCTCAGACTCAGACTCTTTCTGATCTTTCGCTCAACTTCTTCAAATGGTGTCCTGACTAACCCCCCTCAGGCGTTTCTCCCGTCGTGGTGTTCCATTCCCATTCCCATTACTTAGGAGTCCTGGTGGTGCAGTGGTTAAGAATTCAGCTGTTAACCAAAAGGTCAGCAGTTCAAACCTCCAGCAGTTCTTTGCAAACCTGGCAAGGCGGTTTTGCTCTGTCCTGGAGGCTCACAGTGAGGCACTGCAACTGATTTGGCTGGTTTAGTTTATAGCCACTTAAGTTTTTCTGTAGCTAGAGTCTGATCTTGCCATTCTGCCCGGGTCCTGAACACCTTTCCATTTGCCTCCAGAGTAAAGCCCTCAGCAGCCATCCCCTCGTGTTCTGCCCCCAGAGCAATTTTTCAGCCTTTATTCCTGCTGTTCTTCTCACTGCCTGTCTGTGTAGCCTGCCTGAGGGCTCTGGAACTAGTGTGGCCTTGACCCGCAGCTTTGCAGCAAACACTGGGATGAAAGACTGTCAGTCACTTGGCTTTAGGAAACATCTCTGGCCAAACGTTCAGTGTAAGTAAAGCAGATGCCTGCTTTGTGACTGACTCCTCGTGGCTCTCCTTGGTCCCTGCTCCCAGGCTCTTCATTCATATTCACTGTGGATGGTTGGTGGTGCCTTTTCAAGTGACAGTTGCAGTTAGTAAGCTCTGTGTCCTGGGGAGCTAAAACATCCCCTTGCCAAAAGCTCTGTTCTCCTTTCATCTTTGCTTACTGCTGGCTTTTGCTTATGTGCTGCGTCTGCCACCAAAAGGTCAGCAGTTCATATCTGCCAGGCACGCCTTGGAAACTCTATGGGGCAGTTCTGGTCTGTCACTATGAGTTGGAATAAATTTGATGGCAGCAGGTTTGGTTTTTGGTTTTATCTGTGCCCAGGCGACAGCCCTGGGAGATCCTCTTTAACACAAGACTTTGTCAGTTGACCATTTGTCAAATTATCTTTTTTAAGGCTTCTTACTAGGCAGGCATCAGAAAGTGCAGATGGAAAGTAGCAAGCTATTCCAGAGTGTCAGAAAAAAATCATACTCATGGAACTCCATTTAGAATTGGAATGGTAGACGACCTCTTCTGCATGACAGTAGTTAGAAAGTATGGGGATTACTTTCTTACCTAAAGGTCTTGGAAGGCCTCCCTCCTCCCCTCCCCCCCACCCCAGTGGTAACTAGATACCATTTTGACTTTGGATCAGAATAACCCAGTGTTAAGAACTTGGGTGTTAAGATTTATACCTGTGTTGAATCTTTGCCAGTCATTAGTGTGTAATTTTAGAAAATAATTTATCATTTCTAAACCTCAGCTTCCTCATGGAGATAATAATAGTACCTATCTCATATAAAAAAAAGGAAAGAAAGACCAAACCCACTGTTATGGATTCAATTCTGACTCATAGCCACCCTATAGATAGAGGAGGGCTGCACCATAGCGTTTCCAAGGAGTGTCTGATGAATCCTGCCTGCTGACTGTTTGATTTGCAGTTATAGATCTTAACCACTGAGCCACAACTGTTTCCACCCACCTCAGAGGAGCATTCTAAAGGCTCAGTGTGAAAAATGCTTCACAACAATGCCAAGTGCCTAAGAAAGACTCAATAAATGCTAGCAGCTATCTTTATTATTGTTATTACTAATGTTTACTCTTCAAGCAAACTCCAATTTTGCAGATCTGATTGCAGAGATAATTACATGGGTGTGGGTTAATTACCTGTTGTTGGTAAAGCATTTCCTAAGACCTTTCTGTACAACTGATTAAGTGTGAATGAGATTAAAGTTGATCTAGTTCAAAATATTTTTCACTTAATATGTTACTCAGGAGACATGCATTTCCTTTCAGGGCAGGTGACAGGCCATTTCCTAGGTATATTTTCCAGTGGAATTGTACTAGTAGAATAGAATCTTAATTGACTTGGCACTCTGAAAATCAAACATGTTTGAAAATACACAGCATAAGGTATTTCTAGATGAGACCAGCCAGGATCTAATGGTACAAAATAGCAGCTCTTTATTTTGTGACCCTTTATCCTTGATCTCTGGTGAATGGAATTTGTATGTATGGCATGTGAGTGTTCTACTCTTTTGCCCTGGGTGCAGCTGATGCCAGCAGTTGTTTTTTGTTTTTGTTTTTTCCATTACTATTCAGAGGACCTGCGGGTGAGTTCTAAACGAAAACCAAAAGGCAAACCCATTGCCATCTAATTGATTCTGACTGACAGTGACCCTATAGGACAGAGTCGAAATGTCCCTTAGGGTTTCCAAGGAGTGGCTGGTGGATTCAGACTGCTAACCTTTTGGTTAGCAGCTGAGCTAACCACTGTAAACCACTGTACCACCAGGGCTCCAGTGAGCTCTAAAGAAGGGAAGGACTTAGAGAGACAGTGCAGACAGCTCATAGTCCTTGCTTGGTGTGTAGGCCTAGATGGTGGTTATTGTATCTCTTCATTGGTCTCTAAAGGATGCACATATAGCAAAGTAGTATTTGGGGCCTAGCTAAAATTTAAAAAAGGAATTAATACAGTGGAAAATATTCCTCAAATCTGAAATAGTGTAATTTAGTGGAGAAATAGAACTTCCTGATAGAGGTATGGAAGAAGAATGGGTCTTTTGAGATGTTTATTGTGTAAAGCAGGGTTGGTAAACTATGGCCCTTGGGTTGGCCTCTTGTTTTTGCAGATCAAGTTTTGTTGAAGCGGAATGACACTATTTGTTAACATCGTTTTTATGGCTGTTTTCATGCCACAGCACCAGAGTTGAGTAGTTGTGGTAGACACCATATATGGCCCACAGGCAAAAATAGTTACAGTCTGGCCTTTGACAGAGTGTTTGCCTACTGCAGTCTAACAGAGGCCGTCTCGCCTCTTATCTTAGTGGAACTTGGGAATCACAGAGAGTGGTAGCAAGTTTTACAGTTGGACAGACCTGAATTCACATCTACACCTGCCACTAACTAGCTGTGTGACCCTAGACAGGTGGTTTAACTTCTCTGTGCCTCACTTTTCTCGTCTGTAAAATTGAGTTAGTAATAGAACTTGCTTTCAGGGTTGTCTGAATAAAATGAGATAATGCATTGATGGAGCATCTGGCGTGAATTACACGTGCTCGGTAAATGTTAGCTGCTGTTGTCACCATTCCCTGGGTCTGGTAGTTATGTTCCATACAGTGCTTCCTCCAGGTAAATGCCAAGGGAGCTGAGCAAATCCATCTTAAACCCCCTTCTACCAGCTTAGGGAAGAAAAACAAGGGGTTTTCTGATACAGTAGAGTATCATCCCATCAAGTGGGATAAGACCTTCTCCTACACGTTCTCATCTTCTACACAGCTTTCTGATGCAGGTGGCCAACTGGTAGTAGTATTTCCTGGTGGTTGGCTTCATCCCTGTCCAGTTGTTATGTTTTATTTTCCCTCATTTGTGATGTTTCCTTGTTAAAGAAACACTTCCCCCCCCCACACCTGCGCTTCTAGATAGTTGCTTTAAACTTGGAATGTATACAAATCTTCTAACATTGTTTCTTTGTTCATTCATTCAACAAAATGTAATAAGTGCCAGCTGTGTACTAGGTACTGCTGCAGATTCTGGTCTGACATCGTGGGTGTGGCCCATGGTTGTGCTTGCTCAGGTGCTTTCCTCCTGACTGTGTGGCTACCAGCTCTGGTTACATTTCAGAGGAGAAGCACAGCAATGGGATGCCACAGCCAGGAGGTTTTATTATATCTGCCTGACTTGAGAAGAAGAAGGGCGAGAGTCATGTTCTCATGGTCTATTAATGCCTGTTCTTTGGGGTGAATGGAAGAAGTCATCCACAGATTGGTAATTTTTTTGCAAAAAGAGACATAAAAAGTGAGATTGGGAACTGATGCATCCTGCAAAGGAGACCCCCAAAACAATAAAACAGTTCCTCTAGAGTTCAGTACCTACTCTTAAAGAAACAGCAAACTCAGAAGGAAAAGCTAGGCAGAAACCTAGGCTGAGAAATTTAAGGCCAGTGCCCACTATTCATGCGTACCAGACCTGGTGGTTCTGGCCCTCTCTTAGGAATTAGTCTATCCTTGAATAAAGGTTTTAACTGAGCTTTAGAAATATAAGGCACTTTGTCTAGAAAACTGCTGTGTGGCCATAGGTTGTTGTTGGGTACCACTGAGTCGATTGTAACTCATAGTGACCACATGTGATACAGTAGATCTACCCCATAAGGTTCATACAAAAGCAGATTGCCTGACCTTTTTTCACAGAGCCCTTGGGTGGTTTCCAAACACCAGCCTCTGGGTTAGCAGCCAAGCACCCAACTGCTGCTCCACCAAATAAAAGGTGGGGGTGGCAGGGGGATGTTGGCCAGAGAAAAATGGCTCCAAAAGGCACAGCAGCTGTTATAGAGGTGTTTTCTGTGGTTCTCAGGGACAGTTGGGCTTAGCTGTGTGGCTGTGTTATCCTCTGTCCTTTCTGACCTGGTGCTCCAAGTGGTAGCACCTGAGCCTGTCGTGGTGCTCCTTAAATTCCTGTGCACTTGAAGTCTGTATTCTGGGCCGTGGGGTCATGCAGGCTGTACCCTCTGTCAACGCTGCCAGCTTGTTTCACCCCAGACCCCCCAGCCCTTGCTGCAGCTCCGCTCCACTCCCGTGTTCCTCAAGCAGGCTGTGCTCTTCTCCCTCGTGCGGTGCTTCCTCCTAGACACCAGGTCCTGTGGCTGACTTTCTGTCAGTGTCTCTAGGTCCCCCGTCACAGCCTCCGGATGCGGCCAGTACTTGCCTGTGCTCGTCTCATCCCACGTGTAGCCTCTGATGTCTGCTTCCTCAGTAAGCCTTGAGAGGACCGAGTCCGTGTGTTTGTTGTTCTCTATCCACCTGATGTTTGACACATTATACTCACTTGCTGCAGGTGTTGACTGAATGATCAGAAGGAGCAGTAACTTGTAAAAGTTGTGGTTTTTTAAGAAAGCTTTAACCCTTTCATTTGTTTTGGTCCTCATGTTTTCCAAATAATTTTTTAACAAAATATTTTATTGTCTCACAGGCACACAGGCATATTTGTTTTTTAGAGAATTCTCTAAGGTAGCTTTTCTCAGTGACTGCGTATGCATTGGACTAATCTTGCTTTTCTCTCTGCAGAATGAAATGTGCCTGGCCACGCAGCAGCTTTCTAAACAACTGCTGGCCTATGAAAAACAGGTAAATTGACTTGGTTTATGATGCTGTGCTCAGGACTTGCTTAAATGGAGCTCTTCTAAAGGAAGTCAACAGCGGCATCTTCGGAAGCCTTCATCTCTTTCTTTCTTTTTCCGTAAACTTTTGTTTTGTCTTCCTTTTTCCTTGATACTGATCAGTTCTAACTGGTGATGATCCCAGAATCTTCATGATGTATTCTGATTGGCCTGCAGAAGTAATGAACTGTTTGTTGAGGGTTCATAATGTTGAAGGGGCTACCACTGAATCAGCCTGAAATAACTCCAGGAAATAAATGCTTCAGTAAAGATGTTGTTATGTCCAAGCAAAAGGGGGTTGGCCAGCCAGGAGGCCACTGAGGGCATTGCTGAGACAAGGCCGGGAGAGAGCTCTGCCTAGCTGCAGTACACGCTCCAGACCTGATGTGCTCTTGTGAGAAGGGAAGTGGGTGTGGCGAACAGTGTGCTGCAGGGAGCACTCTGGAATTCAAATGACCTTGGTTCTTTTATTCTTTGTTTTTAGAATTTTGCTCTTGGCAAAGGAGATGAAGAAGTAATCTCCACACTACACTACTTCTCCAAAATGGTGGATGAGGTAAGAGAGCACCATGGCAATTTTTTACATGATTCTTTCAACTCTGTTTTGAACTTTAGTCACCTTTATTTTGGCCCACTTTGCACTTAATATGTATCTACTTAAATTGATCTTCCAAGGTTGTTCATTTCAAAAAGGACATATACTGGTTGTTTCTGGTTTGAGGGGAAAGACTTTGATGTACATGAGCAATAGACTAGAAGAAATATTTCGTAAACTCTCATTCACAAGGAGGGCTTCATACACCTGTTCTCCAGCTGCGCTTTATAGGACATTTGGAATATTCATGGAAACAGTTATTGTTACAGGAAAAATGCATTAATCATGATAGTTTTATATATGTATATATACATGTGTATTTATGTGTGTGTGTGTATATATATATATATATACACATGTACTTGTATGTGTTTGTAAATGTATATGAGCTCAAATACTGCTGTTCCAAGAACTCTCTTCAAAATTAGGCAGGTATAAATGATCCCATCTTTCAAAGAGTTTCCAATACTCAAAAATAAAATCATTGGAAGGCGTTATGTGGGATGAAATTAGTTGCAAAAGAGCAGATATTGTATGAAACGACTATTATAAGGCTCAGGAACGCACATGAGTGGGTGCCTACATCGACTTGGAACCAGAAGAACCGGATGGTGCCTGGCCACCACCGGTGATAGCCACGATGGAGCTCACTAAGTTGAGTCTCACTGGCAACACAAGAATAAAAAGGGGTACACCCTGAGATCTCCACTAAAAGACATCAATTGATGGTCCAGAGGTTTGGGGGTTCCCCTGGGAGCATGGCCCCTGGCCCTGATGCTACCCTTGCCCATAAATCATAATGAAGGTCTACTCTTCGGACACGAATGGATTGGACTTGGCAATGCAGAGTGACCATATATTGGACACACTTTATGGTTCTATACGTCTGTAGGATATCATCCTGCTGACCTCTGGTTGGAGGAAGGAGAGTGGGTGGAGAGGAGGGGAAAGGAGACTGTGGGGGGGATGAGACATGTATGGAGCAGAGAGGAATGGTGTGCTGTCACTGGACAGGGAGAGCAGTGGAAGCTGCATATAGGTGGGCATGTAAATTTATACGGGAATGTACATTTTCACTCAGTCATGTTAAATTAAAAAAAAAGGCTCAAGAAAAGGTCCAAACACAGAAGGAAACAGTCTTTGATGGCTGTGGGAGTGGGTTCTCACTAATTAGATAGTAAGTGAGAATTATTTTGGGGTGAAGAAGGACAACATATAGTAGAAGAGAAGTCAACTTAAGTGGACTAGACCAAAAGCTAAGACATTTCCTAAATGCAGCCAAACACTTTGAGGGGCAGAGTAGCAGAGGTAGGGCTCTAGGGACTATAGTTTCAGGGGACATCTAGGTCAGTCGGCCTAACAGTTAATTAAGAAGATGTTGTATATCCCACTTCGGTGAGACGCATCTCAGGTCTTAAAAGCTAGCCGGTGGCCATCTAAGAAACATCAATTGGTCCCAGTCTACCTAGAGCAAAGGAAAATGAAGAACATCAAAGAAATGAGGACAACATGAGCCCAAGAGACAGAGAGGGCCACATAAGCCAGAGACTAAATCAGCATGAAACCGGAAGAATTAATTGGTACCTAGCTACCACCAATGACTACCGTGACAGGAAACTCAGCAGAGTCCTTGATGGAGCAGGAGGGATATGGGGTACGAAACTTGAACTTTAGTATAAAGACCAGACCTGATGATCTGACAGATTGGAGGTCCTTGGAAGACATGGCCCCCAGACTCCCTGTTGGCCCAGAACAGAAACCATTTCTGAAGCGAACTCTTCAGACAACCAGTGAAGTTGGTCTGTAGGACATAAAGGAAACCTTGGTGCTGTAGTGGGGAAATGCTGCATCTGCTAATGTAGAGGTCAGCAGTTTGGATCTGCTGGGTGCTCTTTGGAAACCCTGTGGAGCAGTTCTGCTCTGTCCTGTAGGGTTGTTATGAGTTGGAGTTGACTCAATGGCAGTAGGTTTGGTTTGCGTTTTGTAAGACATATAATGATACTGTGGAGGAGTATACTTCTTGGCTTAAGTAGATAGAGAAGATTAACTGGCTATCTCCTCTCTGGAGATGAGATAAGAAGACGGGGGTTGGGGACAGGAGCTAGTTGTATGGACATGGTAAATACAGGATAGAGAGGTGAAGTGTGCTCTCAGCACCTAGGGTTGCATAACAGTGTGTGTGTAAGCTTTTAAATGAGATACTGACTTGAATTGTAAACTTTCATTTAAAGCACAATAAACAAAATCATGATGAAGAGTAAGCAAAAAAGAATGTACAGGTGCCATTCAAATGTACAATTCTGTGAAGTAGACGTGTGCAGTTTGGAAAATCACCAACTTTCGTTTAAAATTACACTGGTTGCATTTCCATTCATTCAACAAATCAGCTAAACAATCTTCCTCAGAAGCACTGTTCATTCAGCAAACATTTGTTGACCACTTGCTCTTCAGCCAGCATTGTTCTGGGCACTGGTAATAAAACAGTGAAGCAGTCATCCAGGCCTTACTGAGTTTCCTCTTTTGTCCACTGCTGTGGTTGTCTCTGAAATGTATGTTGAAACAGGTGAATATGTATTCCAGAAGAGGAAGGCATAAATAGGGACTGTAATTAGACAGGGACAGAATGTGAGTATTTGTGGGGGGAATGCACAAGAGGAAGTTTTCTTATAACCAGTGAATAAACAACCCGGGAGGAGGGAAAGGGAAGAGGTGGGAGAGTTCACACTCTGAAGTCCTGTGTTTTCTTGACCAATAGAACCCGGCTAAGGCAATGTGGTTAGTGGTTAGAATCCCAGAACCAGGATTTCCAGTTTAAAGTACTCCCTTACAACCACACTTTCAGGGGCAGGCATGGTGATTCTTTAAAAAAAAAAAAAACTGCTGTGATATTGATTCCAACTCATAGCGACCGTACAAGACAAAGTAGAACTTACCCATGGAGTTCCCAGGTAGCACCTGGGGGATTTGAACTGCTGACTTCTTGGTTAGCAGGCACAGCACTTAACCACTAAGCCTCCAGGATTTCCTGGTGATTCTTTAGTAGGAGTTAAATCATTCCCAAAGGGTGGATGTCTGCAGTGTGATTTTATAGTAGTATAATGACATCCCACTGTAAGTTGGAATTGAATTGACTACTGTGGGTTTGGTTATGGCTTTTATAATGACAGCCTGGTGGCATAGTGGTAAGAGCTGTGGCTGTTAACTGGAAGGTGGGCAGTTTGAACTACCAGGTATTCCATGGAAACCCCGTGGGGCAGTTCTGGTCTATCCTATAGGGTTGCTGTGAGCTGGAATCTATTCAACAGCAACTGGTTTGGTTTTTGGCTTTATAATGGATCCGGCTCGACAGCACTTGGCTGGCTTGGCAATGGCATCCTAGACGTTTAGCCACTGTCCATCTCTCAGTTTGTTATGCTGCCATGACTTGCGTGTCACATGATGATGGAAGGTGTGCCACCGATATATCAAGTCTAGCAAGCTCACCCTTGGTGGACAGGGTTCAGTGCAACTTCAGAAAGAAGAAGGCCATCGCTTCTGAAAATGGGCCAGTGAAAACCTATAGATCACGGAATATTGTTCAAGACTTTGGCTGGCTTACTTCAGATTGGTCACTGCAAGACGTGATGTTTGCTAACGTGCAGGGCAGTGGAAGGCAAGGGAACCCCCAGTGAGGTGTTCTGACACAGTGGCCACAGTAGTGAACTCAGACACACACTGTGCTCGTGAAGACCGCTCAGGAGCAGGCAGAGCCTCACTCTTGCATGTCAGGTTGCTATGAATGGGAACCAGCTCAACAGCAACAAGGTTCGCAAAGAACAAGTGAACTACAGCCGTTACAAAAGAGCCACTGTGGAGTGAGATTTCCCACATTAGAAGATCTGCAGAGATTTCCAATCTTAGTGGGTTCCTCAGAAGCAAGGCTTGTGGATCGCTTCCTTAGAAAGCACTAGAGACAGGAAGTCATTGTTGTTACAGATGCCATTTACGAAACACCAAAATATGTGTCAGGCACTCTGTTCTGAGTGTTTTCTGCACATTTTACCATTTTACCCTCACAGTGGCGATTCAGGGAAGACGGTGTCACCCTCATTTTCGAGATGATGATATTGAAGCTCTGAGAGGTGGTCCGTGCTCTTTGCACACTTCTCAGTGGAAGTGCTGTGCTTAAGAAGTGATTGATCCATAATGTCTCACAAGCCCCGAGGCAGAAAGTTATTAACACAAACCCTTTGATCCTGAGGAAGAAAATGAGTAGCTAGGAAACTTGTGGCTCCTGAAGTGTGACCATCAGAAAGCCGCTTATTCTGAGTTCTTCTTGCTTCATCTGTAAATGACAGTCATAAGAAGCCCACTTAAATGGGCTGCTGAAAAGATTTAAATGAAATAATGGATATCTCATCTGTAAGTTGCAGACAGTAATACTTGACCGCGCATCACCGTGTGACTGCAAACTGAGTGCTACTGAGCTGGCACACACAGTGCTCAGAAGGAGTAGTGTTGGTAGTGGTGATTTTTATTTTTTCCTGGCTGTCTTACAAAGACAGGCTTCAGTAAGCCTTTTTAGAAGGAGGGAAAGAATCGATAGCTGTTAAAATTATCCAGTGAGGAGGATCAGTTGTGTGTAGTCACCTTGTTTTGAGACAGATCCTTTTCTACGGAGCAGAGAGGCCTGGAGTCTGGCTGACTTGTTTACCAGCAACTGTTCTTTCTGCAGAGTTAGCACAAGCCCACAGCCAGCTCTCATGTTAGGATTCGTAGGTTCCCAGCAGGCCTGTCTCTTCAGTGGGGCTTTAGCCCTCTCTGAGGGCTGGAGAGCTCACAGTAGCCTTGGTGACAGGTGACCTGTGTTGAACAGTGGCAGTGAGCTGTCCTCACTGCAGCCACATAAATGCATTCTCATTCTCCAGGCTGAGTGAGACTCAGGTTGAGAACACAGAGCCAGAGTTTGCATAGTAAACAGAGTAACTAAGGGATCCCGGCAGTTAAAACGTTGTGTTTCATTTTTAAATACTTCTAGACCTGTATCATTTACTGCTTTATGAAGGGTATTTAGTGTAGCAGCCTTTTAACCACAGAGTGATCCTTGGTGAAATAAGATGGTGCCGGTAATAATATATGTAATTTTCTTCAATAGGTTTCTCTTTCTTTCAGCTTAATGTTCTCCATACAGAGCTGGCTAAACAGTTGGCAGACACAATGGTTCTACATATTATACAGTTTCGAGAAAAGGATCTCACAGGTAAAGTAACTGAGCTCAGTTCCACCTACCTCCAAAATAGTATTTAGTTCATTGAATAGTAATTGTTACTGCATTAATTTGTTTAAATCTATGAATTGTTGAGAAATGCCTTTTCTTGGAGGAGTTCAATTCAGCAGATTTTTGTTGAGTCTGCGCTGTGTTCCCGCCTCACCTCAGGGAGGTCACAGGCTGGTGAGAAGACATAAACCTACGGCTGTCATGTTATGTGATGAGGGCAGCAGGAGAAGATGTGTGGGGACAGAAGTCACGCACAGAAAGCCTCGGTCCCCCTTTGAGGGGGAAAGTGCCAGGGGAGGCTCCCTAGAGAAGGTGGTCAGTCCCTGAGCTGGGATCTGGGACGTGAATGCCTACCAAGTGGACAGAGACAGTGAGACTTCTCTCACAGGTTAAAGAGTATGTCTAAGAGTACAGTGGACTTGGCTTTGGGGACCCGGAGTGGTTTGGAATGTCAAAGGGGAGGCTTGGAGGAGAGAGGGCAGGATGAGGGCCACCCGCTGGTCTGTGCTGGGCTCTGAGGGCTCAGCTGAGAGGGAGGCAGGTGGGCCTGTTCCCGTGGGGCTGGCATTCAGTGACAGAGGGCAGCTTGATGAGGTCATGGAGCCTAATTGTTCTTTTAGACTAATTTAGGTTCTTTAGCTAAAATAAAACTTCAAAGTAATGGCGTGTATCTTAGAAATCAAGGTAGTAAAAAATGAATATTAAAAAGAACAGATACTGTTATTGGAATGTTAGGGAAAGGAAGCCCCATTCCCTATTCCTTTTGTTTGTTCTTATTTCACTGAGAATATTACTTGCTAGAAATTGAAGAACTGTGTTTTGTAGAAGAACACTGATAGAAAGAATTACAGATGAAGAAAGAGTCTAAACCTGAGTACTGAGAGAGCTGTTGGTACAGTACTTTCACTTTAAAAATATGTCACCTTTAAAAACATCTAAGGGCAAATCTTAAAGGTGCAGATACTGTCTCCTGTCTTTGAGATTGTCTGTCATCGTGTCACCAGAGGCTGTAGATGCCAGTGATAGGATAAGCATAACCTCTACTGAAGGGCAGTGTTGACAATACTGAAGATTGATAAAGAACTAGTAACAAATCAGTTCAGCTGCATAAAGGAGCCCTTGATTGAGCAGGACTTTTAGGTGCCTCTGAGGGATGATTACAGATGCAGGGACAACCTGCCCAAGACGCGGTCAGGCTGGCCAGCCAGTACTAACTGGAAGCCTCAGCAGGTACGTTTTTAAATAGTGCTTTCTTTAAATGAAATTGTTAGAAATGTGGTTAACTGATACTTTCTCCAAGTAAAATCATTAGAAATGTATAACGATCTCATTTTTAAAACCACCTCCAAGTCTGTTAGAAAGAAATGATCATACCCTAAGACCTTTGTAGTCAGATTGGTGTCTGAGGCTTGCCTGTGTGAGGCGAGCGTGCCATTGAGAGTGCCCCGCCTGCATTAATGACGGTGGCTTTCCCCAGTCCGGTCTAATTCGGCTGTCAGGACTGTTGGCTCAGGATGGTAATTTTTTTTTTAGAAGAAGTAAAACTGTGAGTATCAAAGAGAAACATATTAATATCTGTGAGAAAGTTGATCAACTTATCCTTTTCTGATGATGCTAAGATACAAATTTGAAGTATTTAGGCTAAATTATATGTAAGTCAACCTCAGAACCAAATTAGAAGCTAACATCTGCTATGCTTAGGCCATGATGTTTTACCTTAATTTTGCTGCCTTTTCCATTGTTTACCAGTAGTACAAGTTACACAGGCTGAGTAAGAGAACCCAGGAGATAATAACAAAGTCATTAAACATTGATTGAGGGAAAAACCTAAAACTCTGCTACAACAGGGAGAAAAAGAAAAAAATGTGAGAGAGAAAGTAGACCAGGATCAGAGAGAGTAAGAAGAATGTGAAGAACAGTGTAAAAACTGGAGATACGTATGACACACGTTTGAAAAACAATGTAGATGACGTGAAACACTTTGTTTTGTTTGACAAAATAAAAAGTAGATTGTCTTAAAGTTATAAGAAGTAATACCTTCTTTTAAATCTGTGTCTTTTTACATTTCTAATATTGGACAGTCACTGCTTGCGTTTCCTTTTTTGAAACTTTTTTGGTCTTGGACTTTATTAGCCATCTTTGTGTGTGATGCCATACACCCATACTGGGTAACAGTTTCTGCTGTTGACTGCCTGCAAATATTAACACACTAGATTGTTCCTGATGTTTTCATTCAAAAGGGAACTCCATATTTCTTGTCAACGATAACTTTAGTAAGTCAGATGTTAAAATGACAGGGCAGAAAGTTTCTAGAGTCTCAGTGTAGTCAAGTCATTCTGAGGAAAGATGTATTAAGACATTCTGCTTTGGGGCTGAAGAATCAGAACTTAATACTCTCTGTTCTTTGGTCTCCATGAAAAGTGCCTGGCTAGGAGGCAACCAGCCCTCATGCTGAAGTACACACTTTTTCACAGATCCCTACTATTGGCTCTGGTGCATAGTGGAAGCCACAGCACCAGTGAGAACAGGATGCCCCGGTCCCAGGAGAGCAGAGGATCTTGGGACATGTCTGCAGGCCTTTCCTCCTCCATGCACTTCCTTATATTTTCTGTGGAAAGCACAGAGCTCTGGATTGGCATGTGTTATTTTTCTTAGATCTAAAATGTTTCCTTTTCTTGTTTCAGAAGTGAGCACCTTAAAGGATCTTTTTGGACTTGCCAGCAATGGTAGGCATCTTCTTTATTCTGATGCATTATGGGTTTTCTCTCTGTGTGGGTTTAGTGTGGAGTGGCTATGTGTGCAAAGTAGAACTGCTCCATAGGATTTTCAAGGCTGTGACCTCTGGGAAGCACATCTCCACGCCTGTCTTCTGAGGTGTCTCTGGGTGGGTTTGAACTGCCAGCTTTTCAGTTAGTCCCACTCTTAAGTGTTTCCACCACCCAGAGACATGGGGGTGCCATAAATCAGAATCAGCTGGAAGACCACTAACAAGAACAGCAGCATGGGCGGGCTGGGAAAGAGAAGCTGGATGAAGTGTTCTCGCCTTTCAACCTGTCTGGGTGCTAAAAGTGGAACTTTATTTCTAGAGCATGATCACTCAATGGCAAAGTATAGCCGGCTTCCTAAGAAAAAGGAGAATGAAAAGGTAAAAATGCCTTGCATAGTGCTCTTCATTTACTTAAGCTCCTTTTGTGTCTTCCTCTGTGAATCTGGCATTAAGGGTGTTTGATGATTGTTTTTTCTTTTTCCCCTGCACGTGATCTATCTTTTATTATTTATTTGAATCTCATAACCAGACTTACATTTATCTGTTCCAGCTTTCCAGACTAGTTTATTAAATGTGACTTGTTATTGTAGTCACACAGTGATTTTAATGTGCACTTGATACTTTGGATGGCAGCTGATTCATAAACCACATGGGGTGACTGGAGCTCCATGCCACTGGAGTTGATTCTGATTCTCTAAACCGTGCTTTTTAGTTTGTGTTTTGTTTTGTTTTTTTCCTACTTGTAAATAATACTTGGAAACCCTGGTGGCATGGTGGTTAAGTGTTACAGCTGCTAACCAATGTGTCAGCAGTTAAAATCCACCAGGTGCACCTTGGAAACTCTGGGACAGTTCTACTCTGTCCTGTGGGGTTTCTAGGAGTTGAAATCAACTTAACAGCAATTGATTTGGTCTTTTTTGATATAGATAATATGTAGGATTTTCATGTATATACTTTTTACTTCTGTTACGTGAATTTTTCGAGTAATTCTTGTAATACAATCTTGTGAGTGAACCAAAATGTTGCTGCCGTGTTGTTTTTCTAAAGGACAATAGCCCTGTGTAGGTCCCCAAGAAGAACGTAGTGGCATCACTTCAGTGCAAACTCCCAGTCATGAAATGAGTATACTAAGTTGATACTTTTTTCTTAACTCTAGTACATCAGTCAGGTTTTTTTTTTGAATGGAGGGGGAACCTTACTGAGGTTTCATTAGATTTGTCGTGAAAATGGCTATAATGAATAGGCAGGTATCTCTTGCAATCACATGCTCGTACATTAGACAGCCTGAAGGTTTCCTTGTACCTCTTGTTAACCAGGTGAAGGCCGAGGTCGTGAAGGAGGTAGCAGCTGCGCGGCGGAAGCAGCACCTCGCGTCCCTCCAGTACTACTGTGCCCTTAATGCGTTGCAGTACCGAAAGCGGGTGGCCATGATGGAGCCCATGGTGGGCTTCGCCGGCTCACAGGTAGGGCAGCCTGACACACTGCCGAGGCGTCACCTAGGAGAAGCTGAGGCACCATCGTCACCAGATGTGGCACACACTCCCACCCTCCCTGGGAGCGTCCTGAGATTCAGCACTAGGAGAGCTGCCTGCTGAGCTGTATCGTGTCCAGCTGGGCTGGTTGGGCCGTGTGTTCAGGAAGTGATGGCCTTGATCCCAGGCCTCCCTTTGTGTTGGATCCAAATGGAAGGCAGGCCTGGCCCAGTTTTCTTAGAAGTTAAATGTTCAGATTGTGCAGCGAGACTCATGCTTTGGGTTTTGTACATACCTTTTCCACTCTCTGAAGTCAGAACCAACCTCAGTTGGGTCCTTCTTGGGTGTTACCTTGTTGAGGAAATTGCTAGCACCTTCTTACCTGGAGCATGGGGAAATGTGGCCATTGCTTCTTAATGGCTTCTGTGTTCTGAGAGTATTTCTTTGGCTTCTTTCCCTCGTAGATGGCCTGCTGGATATTTGTCTTAAGGGAGACCCCAGGTTAAGAATGGGGACTTAGCCAGTATAATGAGGGGAAAAATGTGTATGACTGTGGGGCTGATGGCACTGCCGCGTTGCCCTGCGCCCCTGCCCTGCAGTACTCCCCTCACGCTGACGCCAGGTCTTCACTGGGGCGTCGGGAAAAGGCAATGAACATCTTCTGTCAGCCAGTTGTGTAGGAACACAGAGGGACGTGAGGAAGCAAGATGCTGGTACGAAACAATGAGCTGCTTTGAAAAAGCCTGTGCGTGTGAGCATCTGTTACTTTTATAAACCGAATAAACACACTCTTTGCTGTGGAGTCAATTCCAGCTCATAGCAACCCTGTAGGACAGAATGGAACTACACCATAGGGTTTACAAGGAGCAGCTGCTGGATTCAAACTGGTTTCCCAGGAGCAGCTGGTGGAGTTGAACTACTGACCTTTTGGTTAGCATCTGAACTCTTAACCACTGCAACACTAGGTCTCCACTGTTATAATACTTTTTTTAACAAATACATATGTTTTCAAAAACACATCAGTTTCGTTCAGGAGAAACAGCGACAAGATCAAATCTTTCTAAATCCAAGCTCACATGTCTCTTACACTGTTAAACAATGAAGACACTGGAGTTAACTTCTGCCTTCAGACAGACAGTTGAATTAGAACAAGGTCATCTTTCTGTGTCGCCTGAGTGATGCTGGGTTAAATAAAGCAAGGAGAGTCACAAACGAGCACCACCCTGCCGTGAGCTTCAGTTCTCTGCCCGTCCTTGGGAGGTGCCCTGCTTCCTCCCGTGGTACAGTGCACCTGCCCACTCCACTGCTCTCACATTCTCCTTCACAGGGTGGGGCTCCTTGAGCTTTGCTGGCTGTTCGAGCATCATTAGAGAAGACCAGCATTCCCTTTGTCCTCGTCAGTACCTCTGTCACCTCTCCTCTCCCATGATTGGTGGTCCTTGTCTTTGGAGCAGGCACAGTGCTTAAGTGCTTACCTGCTAACGAGAAGATCGGGTTCCAACCCACTAGCGACACCACAGAAGAAAGATGTGGCAGGCTTGGAATCCCCGTGAGACAGTTTTGCTTTGTCCTTTAGGGTCGCTACAAGTTGGAGTCAGTTAGATGGCAACAGGTTTGATGTGGGCTTTGTCTTCAGAGCATGTAATCTGTGTTCAGTTAAAGGACCCAGGGCCAGGGAGCTGGGTTCTAGAACCACAGGCAGAGAGGCAGGGTTCTGACTTAATGTCTGAGAAAGATGAACTGTTCGGGGCCTGACTGGCTTGGGGAGCTCGGTTGGTTAGAAGAAGGTCCTCACAGGGTCAAAAGGATGGCACCGACATGGCTTGATACCTCACAGGATGAAAAAGATGGCACCAACATGTCTTCCTACCAGCTGGTTGCACTGTTCTGCAGCGAAGGAAAACACCCCTTTTCCCAGCCTGGACTTTACAACTGACTGCTGCTGGCCACAGGGGTACGGGGAGGCTCTGGGTACAGGAGCATAAACACAGCCTGTGTGTCTGGGAAACTGCAGCAGAGCACAGTGTCACAGTTGGGTGTCGGTGGCGTCATTTTCAAGCACTGAGAATGGCCTGTTCTATTTTTTCAAATGAAAAACAGTTTTTAAGACACAAGACCTCCCTATAGATTTCTTAATCGTGATGAAAGCTGTAGTTCTTTTTCTAAGGAAACTTTGTAGTTCAGTGTCAGGAGTCTTTTGGGTGATTCAGAAAAATTTGCTCTCCTTCAGTCGAGTCAGCGCTATTGAATCGGTGTTTATTGCCCATTGGGCATGATTAGCTGATGGTTCTGTCATGTGGTTCTGTCCTGTGAGCATTGTACTTCCTGCTGTTCTTGTAGGTATGGTGGGTTGTTGAATGAAATTGAAGTGAATCAGCTTTCTCAGTACCACCCATGTTTGTAGAGGTGTGTTTATGTTTCTGCCTTCTCTGATCCTTGTTAAACAGGTTTCCAGTGAAAACATGGTTCAGTCCTCATGCCTCCAAACAGTCCAAGGTTTCATGATCTCCACAGGTGTATGAGAACACAAATGAAGTCTTGTGTTGTATACAGAATAGGTACTGTGGAGTGTGGCTGTAGACACAATATTTTACCCTTTCCTTTGCCTTCAGTCATTCATCAGATGTCCTGTAGGGTTCTGTGAACCCCTGCCCTGGGAGCTTCCAGAACGGAATGCATTAATTTAGAGTGTAAATTCCAGAGACGTCCGGGGGAAGAGGGAGGCTAGAAGCCAGTGTGATGCGGTGCCTTTGGATACAGCATGCCCATTCAACAGGTTCCGTGCGGGGCTGACACCTCCCTGCACGCGTTACCTTACATTAAAAAAACTAACTGCCATTGAGTCGACTCCCACTCCTGGTCACCCCATGAGTGTCAGAATATAACTGTGCTCCTCGGGAGGTAGATCACCAAATACTCTTCCAGCGTACCTCCCAGTAGACCCACACCTCCAAGCTTTCAGTTTGTAGCTGAGCATATGAACCGTTCGTACCACCCAGGGGCCTTGCGCTAGGAGAAGCATAGTTGCCGTTATTGTTACGCTATGAAAATGCAAGACACTGGCGCACATCCTTCCCCAGGGTGTCTAGGGAACAGATAGGAAGATGTCAGAAGTCTGCTGATAATCTCTGCTGGCCTTCTTGGAGCAAAAGATAGATTTCTATACCCACAACCCAGGGCAAGGCCTGCTTCCCCAGTAGGCAGATGAGCTGGAGTAATGGCTAAGAGAACCCTGTGTCCAGGCTCAAAGGGTGCTCTGGTTTCATGACTTAGCTTGCACTTGTTAGTTCTAAGCGTTCTTGCATTGTAAAGTGGAACGGTTCAGACCCAATGTTCTGACTTTGTTTTAAGCCATGAGAAGAACTGGAAACCTGAGCTTTCCAGGCTGAAATGAGTACAGATGTCCACAATGCCCAGAAATGTCTTTCTTTTTGTCCAATACTCCCACCTTTAATGGTTTTGTCAGAGGACCAAAATGTTGTGTGAACAGCATGTGTAGGAATCACAGGAAGTAACTAATTTCTTCCGTTGGTACCCCCAAACCAGTAACTGCAGCTTCATTTTCAAACTGCGTAGGCCTCTGGTCTCCTGGAGCCCAGACTTCTGGTCAGAGAACACATCACAGAATGTTGCAGAAAAGGTGCAACCTCCCCTGTGCCAGGATCCTGTGCGTTTCTTAGGCCATGCCACATCCTTCATGTACACACCCATTGCCATAAAGTTGATTCTGACTAATAGCAATGCTATAGCACAGAGTCGAATTGCCCCATAGGGTTTCCAAGGCTGTAAATCTTTACAAAGCAGACTGCCACATCTTTCTCCTGAGGAAGGGCTGATGGATTTGAACTGCCCACCTTTCTGCTAGTAGCCAAGAGCTTTATCCGTTGTGCCACATAAAGAAAACAACAGCAAAAAACCAAATCCCTTGCCATCGTGTCAATTCTGACTTAGCAAACATATAGGACAGAGTAGGACTGCCCTGTAGGGTTTTCAAGGAGCAGCTGGTAGAGTCAAACTGCAGACTTTCTGTTTAGCAGCCAGGCTCTTAACCACTGTGCCACCACGGCTCCTGTACCTTCATAAGCACCTGTAGTTTGATGTCAGGATAGAAGAGGTTTGACAGATCTATGAGTAGCCGAGATTTGCCTGCACAGTGTCTCAGCCGTGTCACTGTGCACCCAGCCTGCGTTCTGAGCCTGGTGTGGCTTGGGTGGGTGGGGTCAGTTGGATGGTAAGCCTTTTAGGGTGGGGTTCTGTGAGAACTTTATGCTATGCTGTATCTGAGCCTGGCCAGTTCCTTGCTGGATAAGCCTGTTATTTGTCACACTGACTTAGCACCTGGAAGTAGAAAGGTGAGTAAGATCTAGTCTTTTCCCTCAAGAAAACTTAACTATCTGAAATGCATAGAGGTAAAAAGCCAGTAATAACAAAAATAGTTACATATGAACAATAATTACCGAATGAAGCACCTCGGATGTAGCAAGAACTTATATATCATCCCTGATACAGCCTTTCAGCAAGAGAACTGAGTATCACTCACCAGCCTCATGTTACACAAACGTCTTAGAGTTGCAGTCAGGAGTACCCTTCATGTCACCCAGTACAGTGGAGGCAGCAGGAGAGATGCAGCCGTCACTGCGGGGGACAAGGGGACAGTCCACCAGGGCCAGCTACGCCTAGCTGTCAGTCTCACATGGAATGAATTCATTGGTCACCTTTCTAAGATGATTTGCCAAATATTATAATTGTGTCTTTCAGATAAATTTTTTTAAGAAAGGAGCAGAGCTGTTTTCCAAAAGTATGGACAGCTTATTATCCTCCGCTGCAGACATGGTTCAGAGGTAATGCTGCACTCTGGTGTGGACCTTGGGTGCATTTTGTTCCTGCTGAGTCACCCTCTCTAGGAGTAGGGGGTGGGCTGCCGGCTGCAGAAGGTGGCCCAGAGCCCCTGTCCACTCTGCTGACTCTCAGAAGCAGCGCCCTCCCTCCACTGCTGACTCTGTGCATACTGGCGGTCCCTGCTGTAGAGAGTGATTCTGCAGCTTCTGGCCTGTGTGGAGCAGAATAAAACCTCAGCAGGAGTGCGGCCCTGTACCCCACATCCCTGTCCTCAGGGTCTCCCAATATTCAGGTTTCATGTCTTACAAGCATATGAGGCCAATTTTGAGCTGTAGTGAATTTAAAAGAGCTCTTTGCTTTTTTTCTTTGAGTTCTCATGGGGTTGGCAGCCAAAAATGCTACAGGTGTCCAGGAAACTCAAGCCATTACACTAATTTATAACAGATTGATAAGGTATTTTTAGACAAAAAATTAATTCCACAAAATACAGTTCAGCCTTGTAAATGCTTGTTTTAAAAAATACAGCATCCCTGTGCTGACGCTGTCCTGCCCACACTGAACCGAGCTGTGGCTTCTCTGCCTGTCCCCCTTGCCGTCCTGGCTTCTGTGAGAGGGAGCTGGGGGTGTCACAGGCACCCCAGCAGCTCACTGTCTTCACTAAGAGCTCAGACACCTCCCATAAGCACTTTTCCTGATTTCTGGAATATAGAAAGGAGTTTCTCTGTATATATATTTATTAAATAAATCTGTAAAATGGAAATGTTAGCTTAGAAGTACATTTCCTGCCGAAAACTGAAGACAAAGAATAGCCAGTGTTCTTGATCCTGTTACATTTTACAATATCTTCTGAGGGCTAAGCTGTGGGAATTATGCAGGCAGACATCTGCCTGGAGCCTCTGAAGTAAAGAATGATCCCAGGAGAAGCCAGGGCTGAACATTCATGACAGCCCCCGGGGAGAGTGGTCTTTATAAAAACACAGCGTCCCTCCAGGAGTCACTGAGCTGCTGTTGCCCTGATGGGTAGCACCAGTGAGTGACGCAGGTTAGTCTTAAAATTGTATAAACTGGTTATGAAAGACAATTGTAGTTTCCTGCCTTTTCGCTTAGTCATTTAGCTCTAAACAGTTTTACTTCAGGGAGAATGTAAAATAAAAGAGCCTTTGAATTATCACTTCCTAACGGTACCTTCTCGCCGTGAGTCGGACCCGACTCGGCAGCACTTGGCTGGTGTCACCTCTTCTCACTCTCCTTCTGCCCTGTTTGCCCGCCCTGCGCTAACTCAGGGTGCCATGGCTCTCTGTGTTTGGGGAGTGCCGTCCCTGCTTCACTCAGATCCTCCCCGTTTACCCGTGTTAATGGACAGCAGGACACCTGGCTCCGTGTTTTTGAGGCTCTGTTATGTGTACGTCCTGCAGATCCCTGTCCCTGTCACCGTGTCTGTGAGCCATCGTGGCATCAGCCAGAGTGCCGGCCAGCCACCCTGATAGGACCCTGACCAGGCCTTCAAGTCACTGGTCACACGGCCTGCTCTGCGTGGGCAGGGTATAATTTCTCCAGTCATTCCTCTGCCACTTGACAGGGTGTGTTTAGTGACAGGGCCAATCCAGCCACCACAGTTCTCAAACCGCACCTCGATTCAGTGCAGGAGTTGGGATTTTCCTCTGCAAATTTTATGGTGGTGATCAGATAAATGCTGTTCCTCTCCTCCACGCTGGAAGCTGGTTTTGCTGCCACACTGCCATGCTTAATGAGCCAGCCAGCCCAGAGTGGCCTTGAAACAGCCTTCACTGGGGGCACCATAGCTTTGAGGTCCTCCCCCCAGCGAGATGTGTAGTCTCTGCTGTAGTCCGTGCACGTGAGAGAGTCCAGACAGGGTGGCTGTGTTTCTATCCACTCCACAGAGCCCAAGGGTGCACTCTTAGTCCCCCACTCCACTGGGATGCATTCCCACCTTTTGTCTCAAGTCCTCTCCTCCTGTTCTGTTTTTAGCTAAATGAGGCATGCTTTAAAAAACCTTCAGGGTCCAGGGACCTGCAGAAAGTGTGCCCGATGACATCTGAAAAACAGTGGTACTGGTGCCCTGCCATCCATTAATGAAAAAACATTGAAAGCAGTCTCTTTCTGCCCTGTGCCTTCAGTTCCTGGGTACTTCAGATTGGCACTCAGAGTTTTTGAACTCGGGGTTTCTATGGGGTGGGGGATAGGTAGGGAAAGTTACTGTAAACTCTCTGAAATTATAAATTATACTCGAAATGTATTTTTATGGGGGAGACAATCCCTGTCTTTCATCAGATCTTCTAAAAGGGTTGGCTTTCAAAAAAGGTTAAGAACCTAAATGGTTTCCTCTCCTTTGGGTTCCCTCCTTCTACCTCCTGATTTCTTTTTTTCCTCTGATTCCATTCTCCTGGCCTTGGCAGTGTCAAGCAGGGTAAGCAGCTTGCCCCACCTAAGGCCATCAATGGTAGAATTCCTGTTTACCCTACTCATTGTCAGCAAAGCCAGAATTAACTTTGACTGTTTGCATAGCATGAGCTCAGAAGACACAGGCCATTACGTTGTGAATCTCCTAGAGGAGAACACAGATGTCTGCAAGCTCAGACTTACTGAACTACACACACCTTTTGAGACAAAATGCCAGTGTACTCACTCTGAGCAAAGCTGGACTAGCTGGCTCCCAGGGTTCCTACTGAGTTTGCTGTTTGTGACTCTGCCCTAGCTCCTTGAACATGGTGGAGAAGTGAGCAGCTTCCCTGCTTTCTCAGAGGGATGGGCTGCTTTGGGCAGATTGTGTTCAGGACTTTATAGGCAAAACTGTCACTGCTGGGTGGCGTGGCCTATGAAGGCCTTGCGTTGTGGGGAAAAGGGCAGCTGCTTGTTTCAGGTTGAAGTTTCAAGGTTTCCAACACCTGAGCACACGGAATCCAGGGGCTAACGTCCCAGGGCCTAGACACTAACCCACTTCTTGCCACACTCTGGGCCACCCTGGGCCAGCTTGCCTGTCAGTCTCAGACAGTTTGATGGCTCTTGTCAAAAGAGAAGCGCTGCCCTTGGCTTTGTTGCATGTTTGTGCCACTTTCTGGTCCTTTCGTATCCCGTTGGCTATCTCCACAACTCTGCCTAAACCAAGAATTGGCCAGTACTGACTGTTGCTTCACCCTTGACTTTGTGACCGTCTTACAGGATGCCCGCACCTGTGACCTCTAAGGGTAGGCTCATCTGAGTTTTATACCCAGAATTTGCACTAGCAATTGAAGCATGGATAACCATTTTGTCAGCAGAGAAGCAGTGTAGCTGCGTTCTGGCACAATCCAGTGGTATTCCCTGTGTTCTGTTTTTAAACAGCAGCTTCATAAATTCATTTAGGAGTGCAGGCTTGAGTACAGCTTTTGGGGTCTACGTTAGAAGAAAGGGAGTTGTAGCCATTAACAGACAGCAGCCCCCTTTGGACCCCACCCACCTCCCAGGACTACTGTGCCTTGGGGGATGGGTGACTAGGGGTGGCTTTGCCTTCTGTTCTCAGCAGTGCTGAGTTTGAAGGGACTAACCTGACACCTTCCGTCTTAAGCATTCAGGTGGAGCTGGAAGCCGAAGCAGAGAAAATGCGGATATCCCAGCAAGAACTGCTTTCCGTTGATGAATCTGTCTATACACCAGACTTCGATGTTGCTGCACCACAGACCAACAGGAACCTCATCCAGAAGGCTGGATACCTCAATCTTAGAAAGTGAGAAGGGCATTGCCTACCTTTTGCTTAAGTCTGTTTTCCCCAGCAGTGGCTGAAAAATATCCCTCTGTGCCCCATTAAAGCCTGAGTGTGGGGTGGGGCAGATAGGGAGGAACTCCCAGCACCATCCTGTCTGAACACAGAGCACCTCTGGGGTCCTGTATGTGAAAACATGGGGCCTGAGACAGCATCGGGTGACTTAACACCCAGTGCAACAGGCTTACAGACCCCGCAAGCCACCTGTCCTCAGTCACCATGGCTGTTTGTAAATAGACCACACTTAGCTGTTCTCCTGGACTACTGAGAGTTCCTATCCCTCTTTCTCAGGTAGCCACAGGTGCAGGCGGTGCCCTGGAGATGCACCGCGGAAGCAGGAGTGGGAGGGCCAGAAAGCTGTTAGGGGCACTTAGCTTCATAGGGGTTGAGTCACATACGTGTGACTCAGTCACAGTCATGTGTTTAAATGTGCTTCTTAAATGAAAGGAATGATCAGGTGTGACTGCTGTCTGAGCAGAGAGAAGGATATCAGTGGCGTAGGGCTTAAGGGCACCAGCTACGCTGTCAGATACCCTGGTGGGGCAGAGCCTTGACTTTCATCTGTGAAATGGAGCTGGTAATTGTACCTACTTCATGGGGTTGTTACAAGAGTTAAATGAATTAATTTCTAGTGGGTAATAAGCACTCACATATTAGCTATTACCGTATCTTTAAATTATTGTAATTACTGAAGTAGTAAACCCAGTGCCTGTATACAGTTGCTCCTCAGTATATATTGAATCAAGTGATTGTGTTTGATAGCTGTCTAGTGCAGGATGTATAAAGAGGACTTACAGCTGTTTCCTTATCAGGGCGTGGAGTTCTGAAAGCTCTGTACACACAGTGAATGCATGAGCTCGAATGTTTTTCTTTAGGTCTGTAGGGGTAAGTGCCACCTGCCAGGAACTGCCTTTTCCTGCTGTAAACCACCCACAAAACCAGAATCATCTCCAGTAGGAGCAAAATCCAATCTGCTGAGAGCCCCCGGGACTCTGGGGGATGATCTGTAGCCCAAGATGGCCATGGTGACAGTGTCTAGATTCAGAGCTACCGTCTTAGAGCAATGATCTGGAATTTGGTTCTTGCTAGTGCAGACAAATGAGTTCTGCTGCAGATGTCTGCTTTAGAAGCCAGAGTGTGGCTGCAGTGGGGGTCGACATATCCTACCCACATCCCTGCAGTCGGCCGTGGGACTGCTATTTCTCACATGAGCAGAGCCCCCAGGTGATTGAAGCTAAATTGTACTTCTTCTGCCACTCATTCCCCTTGTATTATTTTTGTAGTTTCCTTTTCATATAAAGTTGCCACCAAGGGAGGCTGCAGGGCTGGTACTAATGGGCTTTTTCTCAACACAATTCCTTCAGTAAAACAGGACTGGTCTCCACCAGCTGGGAGCGACTGTACTTCTTCACCCAAGGCGGAAACCTCCTGTGTCAGCCCCGGGGGGCCGTGGCAGGAGGTCTGATCCAGGATCTGGACAACTGCTCGGTGATGGCGGTGGACTGTGAGGACCGACGCTACTGCTTCCAGATCAGTACCCCCAGTGGAAAACCGTAGGTCCCACGAGCTGTGTCTGGGACGGCTAGTGCAGTGACCACACCCCCAACAAGGGCCCCTAGCTCATTCCAGCCGGCCTGCCCTGCATGGGAGAGGCCCCGGTGCGGGTATTGGTGGCCTCCCAGGAGCATGGGAGTGACATGCGTGTAAGATGGCAGTAGAAATAGTTCCCTTTTGACATAAATTCTCAGAGAAGCTTGTGGCCACTTCCAGCCTATTCTCAAATGAGCCTTGGTATTCATACCACAGTGGGCAGGGAGTGTGGGTAAGGAAGGCCTTTCTGAATCGTCAGCCTTTCCAGCTGAAGCAGCAGGGGTGCTTGGTAACATGCTGTTTCCACACACCCTTCTGTACCGTGGGCCCAGAAGAGGTCATACTTTTAAAAATAGCAGCCTCGTAGTCATGCACAGTGTGTGCCTTCCCATTGGGCTGCCCTGTCAGTGGAAGCTGTGGGTACTCCAAGGAGCCCAGAGTCACATGATGCTTTAGGGTTCCCCTGAGGGAGAGGAGTGGCCCAGTGCTACACTCCAAGTTGCTCTGCTTATATTTGCTGTCTGTGTTGGAGTTCTCAGTAAGACTTCATTTGAACAGTAGAATATTTAGAGTAGAGTAGGTGGTATTGGGAAACCCCGATGGCATAGTGGTGAACCTGCCTAAGTCTGCTCGCCAGAAGGTCAGCAGTTCAGGTCTGCCAGGCATTCCTTGGAAACTGTGGGGCAGTTCTGCTCTGGCCTTTAGGGTCACTATGAGTCAGAATTGACTCAACGGCAGTGGGTTTTTTGTTTTTTGTGTTTTTTAGGGGATGTTGTTGGGATGCTGTTGAATGTCTCCTCTCCCAGGTTGGCAGTGCAGCTTTAGACCTGTTACTGCCTGTCTCAGTGATGGGAATGACCTAGGAATGAAGGTGCCTGGATTCTCCTCATGGTCCCATGCAGTTACTCCACCCCCCTGGGCCTCAGTTTCCTCAGATACAAAAGAGGGATGAGATGTGTGTTCCCTACCTCCTGTAGATGCTGTGAGGAACGAAAGAGCTAGCAGATGTGGAATCCCTCATAGTGCTAAGGCCTCCCCAGAACCGGAGTAGTAGTGTTTTGATTGTAGTCCTCAGCCTTCCTTCCACATGCTTGGTCTTCAGTTCCTGGAAAAGACTAGCTCCTGCTAATCCGTTGGGTGTGGCTGGGAGGAGTGACTGGGCAGGCATCGGGGTCACCTGGGATAACTAAGCAAGGTCAATAGAGATGGTCCTCACGGTGGGGTCTTGAGTGGGGCTGGAACATCTCCGAGTCCAGCCATGCGGGTTTGTGGATGAGCAGTCTGGGGCCTGGTGGCAGGATGTGTCTGTCCGGGTTTACGTGGTAAAGCACTGGCCCAGCCGGACCGGGAGCCCCGTTTGCTCTTGCTTCCCGTCGTGCTGCCTCGGCCCTTTCCCTTCAGAGCCGCTTGGTGCCTTTGTGCCGAACAGGCCTCAGTTACTTACTTAGATGCATTTCATTTCAGGGGGATAATTCTCCAGGCAGAGAGCAGAAAGGAAAATGACGAGGTAAAGCTTTTGTTTGCTTCGCTTCTTTCCTGTCGAGTGGGTGACTTTGGGACTCAGTGTATTTTCCTCCACAGTGGATATGTGCGATAAACAACATCTCCAGACAGATCTACCTCACTGACAACCCAGAGGTAACTGGCAGCTGCGTGCATCTCAGCCCTTTTCTCAACCCAAAAGCCAGGTGTCCCCCTGGGACTGAATGTGCCCTTTCTGTGGCTTTTTTAGGCAGTTGCCATCAAGTTGAATCAGACAGCACTGGAAGCAGTGACACCGATCACAAGCTTTGGAAAGAAACAAGAAAACTTGAATCCCAGGTAACTGAAACCTGTACTGTCAAGTTGATCCAGACTCTTAGTGACCCTACAGGAAAGAATACCAACCAAACCAAACCCAGTGCCATGAAGTCAGTTCCGACTCATAGCGACCCTATGGGACAGAGTAGAACTGGCCCGTAGAGTTTCCAAGGAGCATCTAGCTGATTCGAACTGTGGACCTTTTGGTTAGCAATTATAGCACTTAACCACTACACCGAAGAATAGAACTGCTCGGTGGAACTGCCAGCCTTTTGGTCAGCACTTCAACCACTATACACCAAGGTAACTGAAGAACAAAGGAAGATGAGCTCGTGTGCAGCCCTGACATTGTAGGACTATAACATGCATTGTTATGTAATCTGCACAGACTGCCTCAGCAGTGGCCAGGAAGGGTTGGATATCTTGCCCGTGTCCACACAGAGCTGGGTGACAGAGCCAGGACTCTGTGGGGTGCCGGCATCCACGGCCACTCCTCCTCGTCCCACCGCTGCAGCCCAGGTCTCCCCGTGGGATCAGCCTCCCAAAGCCAGGCTAGGGACAGAGTCACCCTTCAGCTGTCCACGTTAATGTTCCGCTATGTGCACTTACTGCACGTCCACATATTTTTCAAATATTTCTAAATTTTCATAATTGTTAATAACTATAGGCTATTCCGTCATACACAGTGGCTGCAGCAACAGGCTTCAGCGTAACAGTGACTGAACATGGCCCAGGACCGGACCGCGTTTGGTTCTGTTGTACATAGGGTCTGAGTCAGAACCAACGTCACAACCCCCTAATAATAGCAACATTCCATCTTTTTCTTTAGTCTGTTGAATATTTAAGTTGTATTTCCATTATTTGTTGATACCGTCTGTACTCTGGAACATTTCATGCCTACAGCTTTTCTCTTGTTTTGAATATTGCTGTAAGATACACTCTGGGTGTCCCAGCTTTGTCTTGTTGGTATTTTCTGTTTTGTTAAATAGCAGAGGGTCATATTACATGTCATGTTAATTAAAAGCATGGCATCAAAGAGTACATTAAAATTAGGACTAAATTTGGTGCTCATTTTCAAGTGAAATGGCAGAAAGGACCCCATTCAGTCATTTCTAAACACCATCTAAGGCCTCCAGAGGCAGGTAGGTAACTTCCAGGATCTCATCCTCAGTGTGGAGCCAGTGATCACCCACCAGCATTGGTCACATGGGAAGAAACAGGAGAAGGTACAGCCAGGAGACAGATTTGAGCCTGCCTGTGCAGACAGACTTGGGCAGCTACAAGCAGCAGAGCAGAACGGAAGGTTTTACAAAAGCAGTGATACTCGGGGGAGCCGGGTTAGAAAGGTTGCTCTGTAGAAGTAGGTGGTATAGGGTGGAGGCCCCCAGGGGGAGGCAGAAAAGGGGCCAGCAGGAAGACCACTGGGCTGCTGTGGTAGCCAGTGAAGAGAACGTGGGAACCCAAAGCAAGCGGGTAATAAAGGAGAGAGAGGTTACAAGTCTGAGAAATGTGTCAGTGATAGATTGAAGGGTTTGCAGTTTACACAGGCAGCGTGATTGTTCAGTGGCATGATAAACCAGGAGATTACCTGAGCCTTCTCTGCGGAGTCTGTGAGGCTACAGGCGTGTTCGGTGGGCAAGGTGGTGAGCACACTGGACTTGCAGTTAGGAGACCTGGTGAGCGCTCCGTCTTGAGCACAGCTCTGTGTCCTTAGCCAATCACTCCAGTCCCTGGGCCTGTGTTATCTCAGCTTTGTGGAATGCAGAGATGAGAAGCCACATGACTTCCCCAGCCATCATTCCAGGCTGCTGGTGTACAGTTTGGCCAGTGTTAGTAATCAACAGGTGTGATTGGTTTAAAAAAAAAAAAACGTAATTTGCAACTCAGAGTGAGTTACAGAGACTCATTAACTGATTTTTCTCCCTTGTTCTAGAATGAGTTAGTCTTAGATAGACAGGACCCCACAGAAGGGACACAGGAAAATACCTGAAAAAAGAATTACCCTAGTCAGCTTGCTGAATTCTCCCTAGAGATTGCACGGGTAACATGTGGCTGCCAGGTGGTCCCGGAGCTGTTTGTATCTGTCTGTCTGCATGTCTGTGCTTAGGAAATTGACTAATCTTTCTTATGGGCAACTCATTAATAATAAATGTTTTGATAACAGGGAGGGAAAGCAGCATAGAAATTGTGGCTTTGGGAACAAATGGTTGTTTACTTCTAAGCAGATAATATGTACCAGGGAGTATATATGACATAGCCCCTGCACTGGAAAAACCTTTCTCGCAGAGAGAGTTTCCTTATAGACCATTATTATCACAGAAAGTGTTAACACTGCAGCACTGTGGCAGAGTGCTGGGCACCAGGGAGCTGTGGGCACAGGCGGAGCTGAAGGTTTTAGCCAAGGACACAAAGGACGTCACTTATAGGATGGATTCAGGGGTTGATTGAGACTGTCTCCCTTGCATTTGTATTTGTAGAAGTCACACCAACATTCAAAATGTAAGTGTTTCACAATAAAACATAAGGTGAAGAGGGATTTTGCTCTTTATTCTCTAGTCAGAACCTGCAGCATTCAGAGATGGACAGTGACAAGACTGTCCCCAGAGCAGCAGCCAGTCTACCAGAAGCTGAACAACTGATTGCACCGGGAACACCCATTCAATTTGATATTGTGCTTCCTGCTACAGAATTCCTTGATCAGAACAGGGGGAGCAGGTAGGAACTAAGTAAGGGAGGTTATCTCTGGGAGAGATGAAAATAAACTTCATATCTCTTGAAAATAAAATCAAGTTCATTGTCTTAAAGACTGCTACCATTCTGACTTACAACTCATGTCAAGTGTCATTTTAATTGAAACTGTCATGATTGGCTGTTCCCCTAGGCGGATCAACCCTTTTGGTGAAACTGAGGATGACACCTTTCCCGAAGCAGAAGGTGAGGGGCTAGTTTGGTGGTCTTATGCTTTCCTCTGTACGGAATGACAAGGGCTAGTGAAACGAGGTGTGAACTCTTGTTTCAGAGCCCTGATTTGGAACATGAATTAAAATTATGACCCACGCATTTTTTTGTTCTCTGTGAATACTCATTAAGACACATTCAGTAAGGGCAGATTTTGTGTAAAAACTGACAAGACTGTCTACAGCTGTGTTATTGTGAGTCATACCCGTGCCTGTGTTGTAACTCCTGCATAGCAATGGTACCAGAGCAGCAGCTGGAGCGTCGTCACTACAGAAGTCAATCCCAAGAGGGTATGATGTCACATTAAAATGCAGTCCTGGGGAGTCATGAAATACGCTTTTTCATTTTAGAAAACCAAGAGCACAAACAGCTCATTCTTGAATTTGAAGATGACATGAATAAGTGATATTTAAGTTGTTATAGTTCAGATTGTATTAGTTGACTTGTATTCAGAAGAACCTCCTGAGTGTAACCTATTACTCAAGCACTGCAGGAGTTCCTAGCCAAGGCTGTCTAGTGACTTGGAGCTTCACGGCTGAAGCCTGAGAACATCACTAGAGTGATGTTCCACTTACTTCAATTTAAAAGACTGGAGGATTGATACTCCTGCTGTTCCTTACAGCTTGGAGGGAAAAAGATTGTGATGTTAATAGATTTGCCTCAAAATGGGCTTGCTCCACCTGTGTGTAGCTGATTGTCGAGTCATCCAGATACAATCGGGGACTAGCAGTCCTAAATATACTGGTGAACAGTCCACACTCAACAGAAAACTGTCTTAATATGAATGGAACCATCTGTAACAATGCTTTTTTTATATGTGTGTGTATTTGTATATAACAATATGTGTATGTACCAACGGATATATTTGTGCAGAAGCCCTGATAGTGTAGTGCTTAGGTGCTACAGCTGTTGACCAAAAGGTTGGCAGTTCGAACCCTATGGGACAGTTCTGCTGTGTCCTGTAGAGTCACTGAGCAGTCAGAATTGACGCTAAGTGGGTTTGGATGGGTGTGTGTGTGTGTATGTGTGTTTGTAAAAAGAACAGTGAAGTGAGGATTCTGTAGAACTTACTCAGTTTGTGGCCATTATCAGGAAGTGCAAATGCTGGCAGTTCATCAGAATCAAATAAGCAAATTAGTTTGAGATCTCTGTTAGCTGATGAAATGACATAGTGCCCTTCCGTAATAGTGTGTCTACACTGAGTGACACCCAGTGCCAGGTTTTACTTTCTGTTGTCCGGTGGACACGTTCTTTTTTTCAGAGCAAAGATAAGCTACATCCACTGTCGTGGACGTATAGTTACCTAGAGTTTCAGTGCTGGATGGATGTCCCCGTGGCACTGCCACCTCATTTTACAGACGAGGAAAAGGAGGTACCGCACAGCCATGGCAGTGCAGGGCTCAGACTGTGAAGCACTGTGAACCCACCAGCCGCTCTGGGAAACCCTATGAGACAGATCTAATCTGTCGTACGGGGTTGCTGTGAGTCAGAATCAACTGTCAGTAGCTGGGTTTTGGTTTTTCTTCCTTGTAGTCTGATGAAGTATTTCCAAACAAATTGACCATAGATGGTCAGTAGACGATTCAGAGTTTGGGCAGTAGAAGATCCTCCAGGAAAAGCAAGAACAGCCTGGCGTCTTCAGCCTGTCCTCAGCCCAGCGTGTCTGACGTGGCGTGCAGAGCAGCAGCAGGCAGGCAGGCGGTGTGATCCTAAGCAGACACTGTTCTCTTGCAGATTCTCTTCTGCAGCAGATGTTTATCGTGCGGTTTTTGGGATCAATGGCGGTTAAGACAGACAGCTCCGCTGAGGTGATTTATGAAGCCATGAGACAAGTGCTGGCTGCTCGGGCCATTCATAACATCTTCCGCATGACAGAGTCCCATCTGATGGTCACCAGTCAGACTCTGAGGTATGTTTCATTTCCTTTCAGGCCTTCTGAGGCTTCGCTTCCTTCCGTCGTTGAGGCACATACTTGGGCTGTGTCTGTCACATGTGCTTGGATGGACGGCTTGCCCCACCCCTTTTAACACTGTAATTTCCTGAAACGTATGGGATTAAAATGTTTCTAAAGGTGAGAGCTGGTTTCTTCAGAAAGTCAGTGGTGACCGAACAGTACTGCTCATAAAGACACCATCACTCTGAAGAAACTCCTAGGCTTCAGTGCTTAGAAATGGGAAGTTTGGTTGTGGTTTATTTCTGAGTACTGTTTATAAAAATTAATGCCTAAAATAACTAGAACACCAGAAGAAAAATTACATTGTTTCATGGGAGGCTCAAAATAAAGAGGCCTAGCAATGCTATACATGACTTGGCGTTTCAGGTAATAAACTCAGTGTGTGTGATAGCAGATGACCGTCAGTTGGGCGCTGTAGGCTCTGTATCAAGGGATGAGCTGTGCAGTACTGCAGCCACAAGGCACATGTGAACGGAGCGAGGCTTAACAGAGATGGGTTTCAGTGTAAAACACTCAACAGACAAAAAATGTAAAATCCCTTACTAGTAAGTTTTAATATTAATTACCTATTCAGCTGGTAGTATTTTCGATACTGCCAGTTGAGATCAAAGGAATTGAATGGACATTTTTCCAAAGGCATTAGAACAAATGGTAAACAAGCACATAAAGAGATACTGCTTATCATTCATCATGCAAAGACCACTTGCCCTCGAGTTGATTCTGACTCATGTCCACCCCATGTGTGTCACAGGACAGTATGCCCCAAAGGGTTCTTAGTGGCTGATTTTTTGACAGTAGATCACCAGGCTTTTCTTCCCAGGCACCTCTGGAGAGACCTGAATCTCCAACCTCATGGCTAGCAGCTGAATGTAGTAACCATTTACTTGACACTGCTCAGGGATTCCCATTAGTCGTTAAAACCAAAACCCAAACCCATTGCCATAGAGTGGATGCTGACTCATAGCAACTCTGTATAGGTCCAGAGTAGAACTGCCTCACTGAGTTCCCAGGCAGTGCCTGGCAGATTCACATTGCCAGTCTTTTGGTCAGTAGATTTAGCACTTAACCACTGCACCACCAAGGTTTCCCGTTAGTCATTAACCAAAACAAACTGCCATCGAATTAGGTCCATCTCATAGCAACCATAGATGTCAAAGTAGAACTGCCCTATAGAGTTTCCAAGGAGCACCTTTTGGTTAGCAGATACAGCACTTAGCCCACTACACCACCAGGAAAATGCAAATTAGAACCACACTGATATCACTTTATATCCACCATGACGATTAAACACACACAGAGAAAATAAGTGTTGGTGAGAATGCATAGAGACTGGAACCCTCACCCGTTGCCGTAAGGGCTGTGAAATGGTGGAGCTCCTGTGGAAATCAGTTGGGTAGTTCATCCAAAAGGTAAACATGGAATGATCGTGTATCTCCTGAGCAGACAGCTCGAAGAATTGAAAACCAGTGTTCAAACAAGAGCTGTGCACAGATCTGCCTGGCAGCAACACTTACAAAAGATGGGCACAGCCCAGGTGCCCTTCAGCAAATGAACGGGTACAGTGAGATGTAGCCGTACAAGGGGAGTATTGTCAGCCACAAAAAGGAATGGATGAACCGTGAAGATACCGTGACAAGTGAAAGCAGCCAGACACAAGAGGCCACACCGTGTATAATTCTATGCACGAATATCCTGAAGAGGCAGAGCGGTCAGGACAGTGAGCCAGGTTAGTGATTGCCCGGGCCTCGGGGAGAGGAGAGTGAGGGGTGACTGCGGAACGGGGACAGGGTGTCCTTTTGTCATGAGAAAGCGTTTCTGGAAATAGTGATGGTTGCCCAAAATGTGAGTCAGTTTCACGTTGTATTTTACCACAGCACACAACTGCACAGTGGAATTCACAAACTTGGAAACTGTTGAGCGTTCCCACAAAACCAAAAGCTGTTAAGAGGTTTCCTGATTTAGACAGCAGAGTTAAAAGGTTCTCAGAAAGTATGATGTGCCTGTTTTAAGTTTTCGTTTTTAGAGATATTTTATAAAACACCCAAGTTGTCCCACCTTGAGAGGAATTGTTTATGATGCATACAGGCAGTCCCCAGCTGGTAAACAAGTTCCAATCTGAGAGTCTTTAAGTCAAATTTGCATGTCAGTCAGAACAGGTATGGTTCATACTGAACATCAGTCATTTATTTTAATATATAGTGTACCGCCTTCCCTTTACGAGCATCTCAGCAAGAGACGGGTGCCCCCATCGGCACACTGTCCTCTGGCTGCTGGACATCATGCCTCCCAAGAAGGATCTTCCTGTGAAGAAACCAGCAGGACCCCCTAATGCAAAGCCTGCTGCCAAGCCAGCACCAGGGGCCCCTCCAGCCAAGCCCAAGGCTGAGCCAGCAGCTCCTCCAGTCGTCCCCCTGGTGCCTTCCCTGGTCCCTGCAAAACCCCAGGAGCCACCCATCGATCTCTCCAAAGTTGTGACGGAGTTTAACAAGGACCAGCTGGAGGAGTTCAAGGAAGCCTTCGAGCTGTTTGACCGAGTAGGTGATGGCAAGATCCTGTACGGCCAGTGTGGGGATGTGATGAGGGCCTTAGGCCAGAATCCCACCAATGCTGAGGTGCTCAAGGTCCTGGGAAACCCCAAAAGTGATGAGCTGAAGTCCCGGCGTGTAGACTTTGAGACTTTCCTGCCCATGCTCCAGGCAGTGGCCAAGAACTGGGACCAAGGCAATTACCAGGACTACTTGGAGGGGCTTCGGGTGTTTGACAAGGAAGGAAATGGCAAAGTCATGGGAGCGGAGCTCAGACACGTCCTCACTACCCTGGGAGAGAGGCTGACTGAGGAGGAGGTGGAGTCTATTCTGGCAGGACATGAGGACATCAACGGCTGCATCAACTATGAGGCTTTCCTGAAGCACATTCTAAGCACCTGAGCTCTACAGATGCCGTGCTGCCGGACATTGCTTCCCCCACCCCACAGGAGGAAGCACGTTCCAGCCACTAGGAGGCCACCTATTGTTTCAAAATAAAGACACGGTTCCTCCCTCAAAAAAAAAAAAATAAAAATACATATATATATATATATATATAGTGTACCTTTCTATAAATGAGAAGCATTAAAGAGACACTAGCAGATATACTAAACAACTTTAATAATACAATAATAATGTTTTCATGCATGGAGCTGTTTGCCCATTTCTTATTACAAACCATTTGTATGCTCCTCAAATTTTTAATATAATTGGTTCGTGACTACGGGTTGTACTTGAGTTGAATGGTTGTAACCCAGGGACTGCCCATGTTAAAAAAAAAAAAATTAAATTCATACCCATTTATAGATACATAAATAAAACTACACGTACATTTTCTCAATAACTGTCATAACCAGCTTTGTGAAGTAGGTGTTCTTATCCCAGTTTTACAGATAAAGCAGCTGAGAGAAGTCAGTGTGAGTGAGCAGCCAGGTCAGAATTCAAACATGAGGCTTCTGATTATAAATTCCATTCTTTAATAAGCGTAACTGCATGTATTTCAAGTTATATTTTCTTTTTGGTAACAGCTTTATTGAGATAGAATCCACATACCACACAGTTCACCCATTTAAAGTGTGCAGTTTACTAGCTGCTATTCACAAAATCGCGCAGCCATCAGCACAGTCCATCTTAGCACATTTTCATCAGCCCAGAGAGAAGCCCTGTCCCCATTCGCAGTCACTGCCAGCTCTAGGCAACCGTGAACATTGCATATAAATGGAACTAGAACCACTTTTTACAGGGAGACTAGATTTTGCTTTCATTCATAAAAGTTTATAGTAAATCAATAATTTAAATATACAATTCATACTGTGGGTTAATTATTGTGACACAAGTAGAAATTTCTATCTGTAAACCTAAAGATAGCCATAAACTGTAATATTTTGTTTTCCCAGCTGTATCAAATCTGAGCATTGAATGATGCTTAAAATGTTAAAGAATATGTTCCAGAATGCCTTTTAAATGTTACCTTGCCTACAGTAGGCTGAAAAAAAGTTTTGTCAAAATCTCTTCATTATTCTCTCACCCTCCCCAATATTAGAAGAAAAACACAAAAAGTTAAATTGAGAATAAGTTGACCCAACACTTCCAAGGAGACACCAAGCATCAGTGAATACTTGTTGAGGAGGCTGTCCAGATTATGATCCATCCCTATGACACAGCAGGGCTGTTGAAAGTGAGGACGCTGCCTCTTTCAGTAAACACAAAAATACTGCTGAGCGAATTTGTCTCTTTGCTAGAGTCTTCCATTCACAGCGCCCTGTGCTCTAACTGCACAGGTGCCACCCAGGCAGAAACTGGTGCACAGCCCCTGTGTGCCACCTCACTGAGCTAGCCTCACCCACAAACAGGCTTTTATTTCCAGGTTCAGGGTTATTTGTGTGATTGCAGTCAGAACTTCTGCAGACCCTTCTAAGATTGTAAGTTGATTCAACACCTGTGACATAACAAATCTCTTAAAATTTCAGGTTGATTGATCCTCAGACTCAAGTAACAAGGGCCAATGTAAGTACACTCCCAACATGCTGATACCAGTCACGAGTCCTTTAGTCACCTTTTATCACTTGAAACACCAAGCAAGCACTGCAGAAATACTTGCCAAATTAAATGTCACTAATATTGTCACTTGGCTAATAGTGTCCTTTGGGGGCATAACTTTTTCATAGAGAATCATTACTGTTATTTAATTGCCATTGTTGGGTAATACTCAGTCTTTTCCTTTCCACCCCTCCCCCCAGTTTGAACTTACCAGTGTCACACAGTTTGCTGCTCACCAAGAAAACAAGAGACTAGTTGGCTTTGTCATCCGCATTCCCGAGTCTGCAGGAGGGGAGTCTCTGAGCACGTACATTTTTGAAAGTAACTCAGAAGGCGAAAAGGTCTTGTTATCTGTTCTTATTAAGATGCCATGTCTCATTCCAAACAAGTCACTTTTTAAAAGGGCTTTGCAGTCTCCCCTGGGTATACAGTTGTGTCTTCTGCATCTCTGCATCCAGGAGTCCAAACAGTTCCCCCCAGGAAGGCCCTCCCTGATAGTCCCTAGGTGACACGAACAATTAAGCATTGAGTATGAGCTGAAAGCTGGGTGGCTTGAACCTCCCCCCCCCCCACTGCCAAGAGGCCCCTAAAAAAGTAGGCCTGAGATCTGCCTCAGAGAAGCTGAACCCTGAAAAGTCTGGGTTGCAGTTCTCCTCTGCACACACAGGGTGGCCTTAGGCAGGACTGACTTGACAGCAACAGGAAAGCCCCTTGAAAGAAAACCAGCTGGGGTACAATTTGCCCTCCGAAAAATACATGTCAACTAAAATAGAGATTAGGAAAAAAAAAATCAATGGTCAGATACAGCTGTTTAGTAAGGGTATCAGAAAAGACTGAAAAGCCATTCACCCCAGATTTGTGGTGGTGGTGGTGGTGGTGGTGTTTTTTTAAAATTGAAAGCAAAACTTATAGTGAGGATCACCTGGTTTCACATAGCAAATCCAGGAAGAAGACATCTGGCAAGTGCATCTAAGCTGTTCTTTTGTTCGTGTGAAAGCTTTGTGACTGCATTTGCTATTCAGAATGAGTCCCAGTGAATCAGTCCTCTTCTCACTAAGTGTCTGTTCACCAGTGCGCAGATAAACATGCAGCAGCTAAGTCTGGTTTAGAGACAAAGGAAAAGAAATATCAGGACTTTTAAACACTGGGATAATTTGGGTTTCTGCTTTCCTGGGGTATTTTTTGTATGGCACAAATCATCAGCAGGAAGCCAAGACAGCTGACACATATTTAGAGTCCCATGAACCGAGCCCCCCACCCCATGCCGAGCCAGGTCCTGGGTCCCGCTGTTGATATAAGCATAGTGACCCTCATTCTGTAACAGCAGTCACATTTTTTTTCCTAAAATCCTTTATTCATTTTTCCCTTTTTCAAACACTGCTTTCCTTGTCTTTTGCAGATATGTTATGCTATTAATTTGGGAAAAGAAATTATTGAGGTTCAGAAGGTAAGGTACCTTTTAGTTTAACAATTACTCAGAAGACGTGTACACATACTAAGATTTCTATCCAAAAGAAAGATGCTCACTGGGCAGCCTGGCCAGGTTAGAGACTGCCTTTTGAGTGTTGTAACCAGCAGTCATCTCTAATCAGCTGGTTCCACAGTCTCTGGTAACACCTGTGGAGCTCTTAGTAAAGCTCACCATGCAGCTCCTGCTTGCTTTTAATCCATCTTCTTGCTTGCATGCTAGTTGGCTAGCTTCTCCTTTCTGTCCAGTGAGATGGTACAAGCTTCAGTACCTCTGGTGTTCTCTAAAGCCTGGCACCTCAGTATGTGGTCAGAGGACCAGCAGTGACATCACTTAGGAGTGTATGAAAATGAGGATGCTCAGACACCCCCTCACCCCAGTCTCTTACAATATTTCCTTCAACAGATTTTTGAGAGCTTAGTTTGTATAAGAACAACTCTGGAATTCTCACAGTGAACGAGAGAGATACAGGGACTGCCCTCACAGCCCTTTTCTAGTTCAGGGCTGTCTGGTAGAACTTCCTGTGGTGATAGATGTCTATAGCTGCACTGATACACAGATGGAGGTGACTGCAGGACTGAAATTTTCATTTTATTTTTATTTAAATGTAAATGGGAACATGAACAGAGTGGCCGTTAGACCATGCAGTTCTAGTCTGTGAGGATAGGGCAGGAAGACCCAGGACCAAGAGGAATACACGTGATGTAAGAGGAAGCCCCCGCAGGTTAGTGCGCACTGGTCGTTAGACCAGGGCTGGCCAGGAAGCCTTTGGAGGCCGCAGCACGTTTGTTGCGATTACTTGTAACAGGAACGGAGCCACAGCTGGTTCGTCGGTGACTGGGCATGGCTGTGTTCCAGTAAACTCACAGGTGGTGAGTCCACTGGCCACAATTTACCAACACCCGGTATAGATTAAGAGATAATAAAGGAGTTGAAAGATAAAGGTTTTGTGAAGGAAGTTCTTTTATGAACTCTTACGGACTTTTATAGTGGTGGTCTCACACAGTAGCTGCCCTTTCGTGACTGATTTATTTCAGTCTGCTTAATGCCCTCCAGAGCTATGGAATCTTGGGAAAGATGATTGTGATTTGGCTATGTAAATGATATGTTGTTTGAAAATGTGATCTAGCTTCTAACTGAAGTAACACCTTTTCAGTAGAACAAAGAGACTCACCTGAAGGCACACAGAGACAGGACGAATAAGGCTAGATTACATAAGACATGGAAAGCCACGCCAAAGAGGTTCTAAGTGCATCTTAAGCTTTTTCTTTTTTCCTTCTTAAACTCTCCTAACTTCAGGACCCAGAAGCACTGGCTCAGTTAATGCTGTCCACACCGCTAACCCCTGACGGAAAATTTGTACTGTTAACTGACGAACCAGATGACAGTGATGGACGTGCGAGTGAGAACAGAGGCGCCGAGTCTGAAGCGTAACTCACTCGCACGGGGGGGAGCGCGCACGGGAAGGAGAGCTGCCTCCTGAGGGGTTTCAACTTCTCTGACACGCAGGCACACTGACCTGGTTTCAGAATGCCGACAATCGTTTGTGGAATGTACTCTCGATGCCTTGGTACTGAGACTTGGGAGGGAAACAGTAAGAAATGCTTGACAACACATTTCTGCCCGTCCACACAATGCTATGTTAGGTGCTTGTGGTAAGTTGTCATCTTAGATTGCCTTGCTCAGCACCCAGAAAGAAAACATGCATTTTCCACTTTATTTGAATGTCATCTCTTTCCGTTTCTAGTATCCTTTTTTAAAAATGACAAAAGCCTAGATTTACAATTTGATAAACACTAAATATTTCCTATTAATATAATCTATTTTTGTATTTTACTGAATGAGCTTTAAGTGCCTGTCATTCCGAAAATATGAACCAGCTCGCCTCCTGATTGGACCAGTGGCATTCACTTGTGCAATTAGGGGAAGAACACTGCTCGGAAGCTCAAACACAAGCAGAAATGCAGGTGCGGTTTGACACCTGTTCCAGATATCATGCAATAAGTAGATTTACAGATGAGTCCCACATGAGATGTTTCATTTTTCTCTGGACCTTTATAATCAGCCAGCATTCAGAAGTTTAAGGTCCTGATAAATACGATTGCTTTTTGTGGTGACTCACTGTGGCCTGGGTGCTGCTCTCCCAATCCATGTTTCTCCTGAGCCAGGCCCACCTCAAGCAAAGGGACCAACTTTGAAATGCAACGTGAAGCACAGCTGGTCATGGAGCTGGGCGTAGAGCTGTCTGCACCCTGACACATCTGGTTCCCAGTACCCCAGTCCACCGGAGTGTGCTGTTCCGTCCCACCTGTGAAATACGCAGCTAGATGTTGAGCTCTCAGATCAGTGTCATGTTTAACTGTAACCATGTTCAGCAGAGTATCATTGTCTTTGCAAAAGATTAACCTAGCAATACATGCCAGCAAATAAATCTATCAGTGTGTTTCTTTGGCTTTCTGTGGTTATTTACTAGAACATTCCTGGAAGAAAACTAAAGTCAGTTTTGTAGCTTTTCCAGTTAATTTCAAAAAACTGGGGCCCAAGGAATGCAGAGCAGAAGGGCATGTGCCTCCCCAAATCCCTCTGGCCAGCAGGAGCAGCACAATGGGATCCCATTGCCCAGCTTTTCTCCTTTGCAGATGCTGTACTTGCTTAAAACCACTCTTGCAACTCCAGATTAATACTAGATGAAGACTCCATTCTTAAAACATGTATACCATCCGAGACACAGCTGGCCTGAGCCAGCATTAAAACTACTGGTTCCATGTTAACTAATACCCTGTTGTGTGCCACTGAGTCAGTTCCAACTCATGGTAAGACAGCAGAACTGCACCATCAGGCTTCCCAGGCTGTCACGTGTGCAGGAATGGACCCATGGGGCTGCTGAAGAGACTGAAGCACACAGCTCCCGGTTGGCACAGAAATCCGTGTGCCCTTACTGGAGTGGATCAGTGGGTTCTCTGGCAGCTCCAAGAGCCGCAGCCCCTAGGTTTGTTTTTTGTTTGTTTTTCCTGCTTACAACTGTTCAGGATGGGATAAAGAATCTTAGGTCCTGAACAGTTACTACACTGAAAACTAAAATCAGTATTCTTAAGAAGTACTTACTATTAAAAATATGTGGCTCAAATATGGTATGATGTATACATACCATAAGAAAACAGATGGAAATGGAGTACATTAAACTTTCATCAGAGACACTCTTCACAATGAAAAGACAAAATTAATGACAGACACTGGCAAATGTATTTTTGTGCCCAACAACAAATCAGTATCCAAAATGTGTATACAGTAGTCCTATAATAAAAGAAGAAAAGAAAAACACCATGAATGCACTTCATAGAATAGTAAATGCCAGGGTTTCTAAGCATTCCAATAGTCTCTACCATACAGTAATAAAAAAATGCAAATAAAACTACAGTGAAGTACTACTTTATATTCATTCACTACACTTCAAAAATGATCAAGTCAGTCAACGGCAATTGGTGGGGCTGGGACAAGGTAGTCTCATCCACTGTTGGGGAAGAGGACAGCTTGGCATCCTATCCAGTAACCTGCAGCTGTGTGACCACTCAGCCATTTCACTACTAGGTGCATTTCCTGGAGAAACCACCAAGCCACTGACCCAGAGACAGTAAAGGTTACAGCGGCACTGCCCACTGTGGTTCAGGGGTCAGGTCCAAATCACAGGAACCTTCTGAAAGAACCAGCTGCCCAGTCCCGTACCATCCTCACAGTCACTGTCAGCCGTGAGCCCACTGCTGCCACCACGGTGTCAACTGAGGGTCTGGACCTTTTTCTCCAACCCCCTACCAAGCATGAGATACTTCTCCAGGGACTGACCTCCCTGGTCACATGTCCTGAGTATGTCAGAAGTCTCACCATCCTCACTTCTAAGGGGTGGTCTGGTGGTGCTACTTCCAAGACAGATGTGTTCATTCTTTCGGCAGTCCATGACACATTCCTTCTCTTCTCCAACACCGTAATTCAAAGGCATCAATTCTTCGGTCCTCCTTATTCCTAGACTATCTTTTCCATGCATATGAGGTGACTGAAGATACCATGGCTTGGGTCACCTTAGTCTTCAAGGTGACATCTTTCCTTTTTAACACTACTGAGATCTTTTACAGCGGATTCGCCCAATGCAATGTCCTTTGATAACGGCTACTTCCAAAGCTGTTGACTGGATCCTTATGAGCACTTCTCACAGAATTGCAAATCTAGAAATAACCCAAATGGCATGAACAGAATAGATAAAATTGCTGTCAGTTCGTATAAAGGAATACCACAGAGGTAAAAATGTAAGACTACTGCTATATTCATCAATAGGGATGAATTTTTAAAATATGGTTATGAAAAATCATAAACAGGTTCCATTCACATTAAGTTAAAACATGCAAAACAATTTATTTGGGAGAATGCAGTCAGGCTGTAAAACTAGAGAAAAACAGAATGGTGACCATGACATTTCCCCTGGGTTTCTTTGGGTGGAGAAGGAACTGAGATACTGGAGGAGGCAGGTGAGCGGCAGCTTCCCAGCCGATGGTAATAAGCGCTCTCGGCTCATGTGATGTGCTTCTATTTTTAAACAGCAGATTAAGCAACACTGGGTGACTTGCCCTTTCTCTCAAATTACTGAAATGTGTTCTGATACATATTAATGCACTCAAAAATTAGCCGGTGCCACAGAAATGGCGAGAGGCTGGGAAGCAGGACCTTTTAAGAAGCTGGCTGTCCTCACCGATTCTCATTCCCCAGTGTTAGCCTCGGTTACTTCATGTTCCTGTCAGACTGCCTTCACTGGGGACGAGCGGGACCTTCTGTGTCGTCCATACTTTGGTAAACCACTGAAAAAGGAATCTCTGAGAAGACTCAAATAGAGACCACTTGTCTTCAGACTTGCCACCTACGAGAAATAAAACAGCTAACACATGCCAAGTGCATTCCTGCCTATGTCAGTGATCACGGTAACAGCTAGCACAGCAGTTCTTGGCTCAAAGTGCTTTCCACAGTGGAACTCAATCCTCAAATGCTCTATGAGCTACAGAGATTAGCCCCATTTTACGCCTGAGGCAAGGAAGCGCCGCCGTGGTCTGCGTGTCAGCGGCAAGTCCAGACTGCTGTCAGACTGGCCGGCTCCAGGCTTGGCTGCTCACCACGGCAAGCTGTGCGTTGTCTCGGGAGAAGGGCGGAGCAATCTCCAAGTGCTTCTCAATACATTCCAGTTTAAAGATTTTCTGATATTTAGTAATAGTTATATCAAAGTGCATCTTTAATCTCATTCCCTTTGTGCAGATTTCTCAAAAGATTACACATCTTAGTATTAGCTTGACATAGGTACATTCCTGAATGTATCTCCACTCATGAGGTCTGTCATCCTGTGGTGGCTTGAAAATTGTCATGATGCTGGAAGGTTAAGCCCCTGGTATTTCAAATACAAGCAGTCACCCACGGTGGCAGGTTTCAGTCGAGCACGCAGCCTGAGACTAGGAAGAAAGGCCTGGTGAGCTGCTGCCAAGAATTAGACAATGGAAACCACATGGATCACAACAGAATCTTGTTCAGTCTGGTACAGAGCATCACTAGCAAATGCCAGCTGCTAAAGAGGGACATTTGGTAAAGTGGAGAACCAGCAAAAATGAGGGGAACGCTCAGTGTGATGGATTACACAGCGGCAACCATACATCCACACACTGACGTGGGTGAAGGTGGCACAGCACCTAGCCATGTCGCATTCTGTCAGGGCCTGCCTGAGGGCCACTGATGAACCAGGATGGAGGTCTCTGGTGAACCAGGTGGTGACAGAGCACCAAACAACTGAAGCAGAGGAAAAGACCCCATCGGCTGTTCAGCTGTTACATACTATGTATACAGGCTTTACATAAACTAAATTCTTTTTTTGCTGTCACACTATGAGTTCACTGCATCTCGACAGATTTCCACCTATTCTGGATTCCTTTTTAACTGAAATCCTCGAGAGCCTATTAACTTGTTCCTAACACTGAAAACCCTCTGTCCAAAATTGCAGCATTACAACTACCCTAAAGAAAGGAACAATCAGTCGGAAACTCTCCTGCAGTATGGAGCTGGAAAAGAATCATGTTAAGTTACTAAAACTGCCACCTTTTCATTTAGCAAATCAGCAAAAAAGAGTTACATGAGGATGATGTACGTGATGGTGTCCCTGTGCCCACAACCTGACAAAGTTCTTACTTCAGGAGGCAGACGGCACAGCAACCACACCTGCGCCTTTACCCAACAACAGTTTCTCCAGAGTAGTATTTAAAAGGTTGTTCTTTATCGCTGTTTCAACTCATGTTTGCAACAAGAAATAGTTATTTCTAACATTAAAAACTGCAAATTAATGACTCCTCTGAATTAGGATTTAAAATAAAAATTCACATAAGTTCTTTTTATTTAAAGCAAACAATTGAAGGATCAACAATTTATCGAGGAAAGACAAATTCTTCGTCTATGAAAATGGGGAGGAGCCAATGCCCCGACTTGCTGCCTTTGTGCGTCCAGGGTTTTTTTCATAAAGTGAAATATCATATAGTCTCCATAAATTCAAGGAGACCCCCCCCGCCCCAAGAGGTTAAGCAGTACTGGTTTCAGACATTCATTCGGAACACAAATATCCAGGGAAAGAAAGTGTTTGACATTACATTTATTGATGTTTGAGTATACATACAGTATTCTAGTCTCAGAATGGGGGAGAGTGGGAAGCCTCACACAAGTGAGGTAACAAACTATCTTTTACAAAATTCAGTTAGAACTGACAATGTTATGGTTAGTCCTTAATTCCTGAGAACGTGAACATCACTGTGAACTGAAATGCTCACATTAGTTTTTAAAATTATAGTGAAAAAATGAAAATACTTTAGCAAGAAAAAAAACACCATCCAAATGCATATAGTAACTTAGGTGTGAAGACACGCCAGTTTGGTAGCTCTGAAATTTAATGCCTTTAAATATGCTTCACCTTTTCAGAGATTTTATTGCAAATACATGAATTTTTCATAATTTGTCCAGGCTGCAGTGACCAGATTTTGAACTAAAGGCAAAATAACCCATCCCTTCCTTCTTGATTGCAGAGATCCAGGAAACCAGCATGTGAACTTTTTCTAGTACTAAGAAAACAATTCATTTACATGTATGGGGATGTAAATGATGTGATTCTCTTCTAACCACAATTTCTATCCCTATTAAGGGGATGCTTGTCAAAAACAGAAAAGAAAAAAAACTCTTGCCATGAAATGGTGTCTCATCTGATACAATAAAATACAAGATCATCAATAAAAACATTTACTATAATGAAAATATAAATTATTAATTATGCAGCATGCTTTAGGGCCATTTCTACAGTTAGTATGAATTACACATATTAAATGCCTTTAATCCACCCATTGTTCATAATTCTGTAGGTCATGTGTACATAATAAACAAAAGCCATTTTCTAACCAGTCTGTTTCTTCTAACTTTAAATCAGCAGTGAACCTGTTTATCTTGGGCTAGGGAAGCTACCCTGACTCTGTAACCAACCACCACAGACAGGGCATTGTACACCTATTTTAAACACTGGAAATCAAAGAACATAAGAATTACTTGCAGGATCTATTCACAAACATGCTTAGCAGGCAAATGCAATGGAAAAATCAAGTTTGCCAAAATAATGTTTGTATTATACTTAAATTTTTTTCATTTAAAGGGATCATTTTATTGTATTAAAAGATTATAGGCCATGATTATCTATTTAGCTTGCATACTTTTTACAAAAATAAAGCTAGCAGCTCACCAGAAACTAAATTTACTCAAATATCTTTCTGTATTCTTTAAACCAGTTAATGCTTTATTAGAACTTTGTTCTCACAGTGGTAATTTTTTAAAAGCCTGCACAGTGCAATGAAGATTATACTTGCTTTAAAGAAAGAGTCTGCCCAAACCATCACCAACATTTCAAATGAACCTTAATGTAGAAGAAACCTGAGTTTGGATGTAGAAATAAGAATGCATCCATATTCTCTGCTCTCATTCATACTGCCTTCCACCAGAAGTAAAGCATCAGACAGGACTATATGGCTTTATCTGGATTTCTTTTGAGGATTAAGTAAATCTTAAATGTACAGCAGTTGTTGGAGGTTAAATGTTCCCAAAGCAATGTAAACTCGTGTCCAATGTCTCACCACCGACATCAGCAGCTCTGAGAGTCAAGTGAGATTAACAAGGAATTGTGAGCAGTGTGCACTGCACATCAAGGGGCCACCGCACACTTGGGCCTGCCTCACCTCTAGGAGCCAGGTCATCATCACCTCTCCCTTTTATGATGATGACAATGTGTGCTTCATGAAATTCAGGCTCACTTCCTTTTTTTAAAATATGTAGTTACTGGCTATAGATGGAATATGCAGTGAATTTCCAATGACTTAAGACAATATGCATCAAAGACCTTTGCAAATACAAAGTATAAATACCCATGTAGATTACAAGAGATCTGAGGTGGCAGTTTAGGGGTTCAGATTTGCCGTTCTGTCATTTCACTTCCAATACCTGTTCCTAGGCACAAATCCAGTTTTAAGTTTCATCCTCAAGCTTTTCCAAAGTAGAGCTTTGGGAAGAAGAATGGACCTAGCTTTACAGCACTGCCTTACAAAGTTCCAACACTGAAATATTTTCCAGAGACTGACCCAGGAAGCAATTCAATAGCTTATAAACATCCATCTCACTGGCAAGCGCATGAACCCGGTTCTGCAGATTTCTGAGGGCAGCACAGACCACGGCTGTCACTTGACAACGGGCTCTGAGGACACGGTGCTGTCAGGCAGCTCTCCAGTGCTTCCTTTAGTTTCTTCTGGAGGCAGGAAGTGAAGATAACAAGAGATACATTTTTCATTTGCAAAACTGAATTAAAAGGTAAACACTGAAATCTGAGTACAGAGTATACTGCTAAATTTCAAGTTAAGAAAATGCTATATCCACTAAACATTTCTCTAATAGCACCAATTACACTTTGTTTTCCTTAAATTGTTTAAAATCTAGGCTAACTATTGCAAATGTCAACTTTTAACTGGTTCTTAATGAGTGTAGAATCAAGAGATGAGAACTGTGTCTGTGGGAGGGTTTCACACGTACCAGGGCCTGTCTCTGGAGGAATCTGGACCTCCTCTCCTCTCAGGAAGACAGGACTTACTGTAGAGTAAGCCACTGTTACTGATGACAGAAACAGCTGCAAATTCAAATCTCTAAATTGTCCAGAATCAGTAACTTCCCATTTGTATTTCTATTTGTTTTTTAAAGCTACTATTAGTAATGTTTGTGGCTTTTTGTGTGAAATGTCATATGCATATATTAATATTTCTTTTAAGAGACAAAAACTAGTTGACAAAGTTACCTGTCAACTTTACTACCTCTCTAAGCGACCATTAGCTGGCACCCAGCTCTGACACACAGGAGTGCCCCATGCGGCCACCACAACTCTGGAGAGTTCCTGAACAGCAGAGGACCAAAGCCAGCAGTCCCACTACCCTGAAACTGTAGGTGTGGCTGGTTTGTTTTAATCGACCTGCCGAGTTTTCCCACCCCCTGGGCTGCACACAAGATTCTGCCATCTTGAAACGTCCAACTAGGACTTAGACAATACCTTAGTTTCTTCAGTTTAGATTACAGTCTTCTTCCAAATAAATGGCTTTGCTACATACTATCTTAGCCTTGAAAATGAACCCAAACATAATGTATGCGTATTTCCATTTAGTAAGTACTGAGTATTTCCCAGGTAGAAGCCTGAAACCATCTGTCAAGCACATGCTTACGACTGACTCAGCTGATACTCCAGAAGCACCTGGGCGTGCTGCTTCCTAACAGCTAACATTTCATTAGGTAGCACCGTCTGGGGGTATGGGGATTCACGCAGGGGGTTTATCTGAATGAGTCACCTCTGCTCAGTATTGAAAAAGTGTATTGTAAGATGTAACTGACTGACTGAAAAAAACAAAATTAATACAAGCATCTTGCTTTATGAAATAGCAGCTTTATGTTAGACTTAGGAAAATGTTAGGAATCACCAGTACGACAACAGGTGGGGAGCAAACACGAGAAGGAGAAGGGCAAGTCCGCCACTCTGCATGGTTCTGAGCTCCCAGCAGAGCCAGGGGAAGCCTAAGGCTCCCAACCTTGGTGACTGACACCGGGGGAGCGCCTCAGGGAAGAGACCGCCACCACAGGAGACGTCAGGTACAAACACTGGGCAGTGTGCTCTAGGATCCAGGCGGGTGGCCAGGTGCCGGGCAGGGAGGCACAGGAGGGGCCATGGAATGCTTCAGGCCGTGCAACAATTCTGCCTCATCCTAGGATTGTGAGCACGTGGCATAAGCATTTGTCAAAACCCAGAGTACAACACAAAGATTGTACAATGAGTGAATAATGATGTATCAATACTGGCCTGTCCACTATAACAAATGAACCACACCAATATAAGAGGTTAACAGGTGAAACAGTATGCAGGGTGCAGAAGCTTTATGGAAAGAGTGTACCTGCAGCACAATTTGCTCTGTGAATCTTCAACTGCTCTAATACATAAAGCCTATTTAAAAACTAGGGCAGGGGTAGAAGAGGGCTGTATCAATCCTTTCCTGCCATCCTACAGAGAATACAGTGGACAGAACCCAGCTGCTGAAGGACTCAAGTTCACTGACAGGAGTTAGTGTGGCTTGGCAGCACCATGACCCTCCAAGGCATGGGGACAGCAGGAGGTTCACTGTCTCACACTGCCCCATCACCTGCTGCATCACCTTCAGCTCCCTCCAGCCATCGGGAGCCTGCCTTCAGCATTCAGGGTCTCTGCACCATGACCCTCCAAGGCCTGGGGACAGCACGAGGTGGTTCCCTGTCTCACACCTGCTGCATCACCTTCAGCTCCGCCTGGCCATCGGGAGCCTGCCTTCAGCATTCAGGGTCTCGGCCCTAAGCTGTTCCTCCTAATCGGAGCTCAAATGCTCAGCAAAAGCCTGGCATTTCCAATCCATTGGCTGCCCTTGAGAACCCTAGGGGGCAGTTCTAATGTGCCCCCCAGGGCCACTAGGAATCGGAATCAACTGGACAGCAATTAATTTTTACCTGCTATAAGTTGAGGAATGAAAGAAAAAAGAAAAACTAAACTTGTTCCTTTTTTTTTAACTAATAAAAGATGAAAGTGAACAGGGGCCTGAGGCTAACCGCAGGGTGAAATCCATCACCTATGTACACCTAGTTTGCATTACATGATCCACAAAGGCTTTTCTGTTTTAAAGCCTTATTTCTAGCTCGATAGCCTCTTCCAAAAGGACAGGCAGCTGGAAGTCTGAGCAGATAAAATGGGGGGGCCGGCGTCTACCATCAGAGACAGATTTACAGCCTTTCCCAATTCGAGCCGCTCACTGACCTTCCTTCTCTTTCTTTTCCTGGTTTTCCTCTGCTGCAGTCTTGTCAGCTCTGAAGAAAATTCTTGCACTGCTCAGTGAAAAATAGAGCAGTTCAAATTCCTAATAAACAAATTAAAAATACTGACATAAAAGCTGAAAATATTTATTATAGCAACATATCCAATGCATTTACATTTTAATGTCTCCCTATAAAATTATTTTAAAAAGCCCTAGTGGCGATCATTAATACAGAAATGGATCTAAGGTACTTATCTGCTCTTAAGATCTGAGTCAAATGGCTTCCAAGTGCCCTTCACCCTAAAACATCCCTTTTACCACTACTCTCCTCACTCAGTTCAGTGAGGACTGGCATAGGACTTAGGTTTCCAGATCATCTCTCTACCTGCAGGTAGACATCCAGGCGCTTCTGGGTGAGGTTCATGGTTTGAAGCAGCTTTTCATCCTGACTGGCTGACTGCACGTTCTGTTGCTTAGCAACTGCTCTGATCTCCTTCAGGTACTTTTCTCTGACAGACTGGAACCAGTGAAGTGAGTCAAACTCCTGGTACTGATCCAAAAGCTTTAGAATGTAAGCCACACCTGCAGTCATGAACAACACCACAATTCAAGTACAACGAGTGCAGATGTTATATTCTGCTCCCTCACCAGTCATTTCTCTTTTTCAAATCACATTTCAAAGTATAAGTACCTTTAGCAATATGATGTAAGTCCTCCTTCAAAAAAAATAAAAAAGATGTAAAAGTGTAAAGAATGAAAGAAAGTCAATCCTTCCCCCAAATAAATAAATAAAAGGCCATGAAACCCGCCTGGAAAACCACATAGCCGTGAGGGTGGGGCACAATTGGCCACCTCTGAACAGACACCCTGAGGGAGTGGCAGGGAAACCTGGGCAAGTACACACGGGATTCGGACACTGCAAAACCATGACAAACACAAAGCCTAACTACTAGGTCCAAGTAGACTACATGATCAGTAAGTAATACCAAGAACACATTAATGAAGGTTATAGAAGATGGAAAAACAAGTACTGCCAATCAGACGGCCCAAATGAAAACTACAGAGCAAACAATGCTTGTGAAAAACACATTCATAGAGAACACTTTGACTTACCATCCAGCAAATACTTACAAGAATCTATTATAAAGTGATCATAAAACAAATGGAAAAACTATTCCATTAACTTACCCATGGCAAAGCCATCGTCTGTAAAAGCAGCTCCAATTTTATTTTTTTTATTCAACTTTTCCTTGCAACTGATGGAATGCTCTACAAAATTGAGAGTCTAAAAGGAGAAAACAATACAGCAGAGTCAGCTGTGCTAAGAAAGTCTCCAGAACATAGTTCCTAGGACAGACATTTCAAAAAACATGTGTCTCATCACCTTCCGGTGAGGACACAAATGTGTCTCCTAATGGCTCTTCTAAGTCTTTAAACATGGGCCCTCGGTCTCCACTGAAGGCTGACACAGTGCTTTCTGTATTTATTCATTAATAAATATTATCTGCATGTTAGCTGAAGATGCTAAGGCCAGAGAGACTTAGGAACTTGCCCAAAGTCACACTCTAAGTGAAAGGTGACACAGACGAGGAGGCCTGCTTTGCTTCACAGTGCAAGTGCTCTGAAACCCACCCAATTCATTCTAAAAGACTGTTTCTATTCACGTTTCTGATTTAAGCATCAGTAGTCTTTCACACGCTGCATTTCCCAGTCCAAAACATAAGGCCCTTTACAGCATTATTAAACACTCTGCCACACACTTATTTACACCCTGTACCCACATTACAGCCACTTTTTCATCCTGGTTTGGCCATTTCACAGCCGAAGGCCCCCGAATAAGCCCATCAGTTTTTGTGAACCCTGGCCTCCTCACCTGTCAATGCAGATGAAAAAGGACACACCCATTTCATGTTGCTGTTACCGGGTGCCATCATTTCTCACTGATAGTGACCCCATGTGATGGGCTGGTATCATTACAGAAGCAGATCACACGGTCTAAGGTCACAGGTCACAAGGTCTTTCTCCCCTGGAGCCCACCAGCAGGGCTTCTACTCATGTCACATGCCCTTGAACTGATGCTGATTCACAGCAACTGTACACGACAGCAGAACTGTTCCACAGTTTCCAAGGATGCCTGGAGGATTCGAACTGCCGACCTTTTGGTTAGCAGACGTAGCCACTTAACCACTACATCACCAGGGTTTCCACTTATGTCACAAGGGCTGTGAAAACTACCTGAGATAATTCCCTTAGGAACTCAACATATACAAGCACTATGGAAAACAATATGGTGCTTCCTCAAGAAACTAGAAACAGAAAAATCACATGATCCTGCAATACCACTCTTAAGTACATATCCTAGAGAAACTGGAGCAGGGACACAAACAGACATATGCACACCTAAGTTCACTGCTGCATTACTCACAACAGCAAAATACAGAAACAACCGAAGTGTCCAACATCAGATAAATGACAAATGAAATGCCTCCACAGGATTTCCAAGAAGCAGCTGGTGGGTTAGAACTGCTGACCTTCTGGCTAGCAGTCAAACTCTTAACCATTACACCACTGAGGCTCCCAAAAATGCAGTACGTACACCCAACAGATGCTACAAAACCACAAAGACTAATGAAGAGTCCTTGAAACACAACACAGGTGAATCTGCAGGACATTATGCTAAGTGAAGGAAGTCGATCACTTTCACAAAAAGTCAGGAACACGTTTACACACACCAAACGACACTGGCTGATGATGACCTGAGACAGGAGGGAGAAGAAGGGAGCATCACTTACTAAATGGTGGACAGGTGTTAACTGTGGTGAAGGGAAGGCAACACACGTTTTGGTCCTCTGGTACTGCTCTAACAGAAAACACCAACGGTAGATGGTGTCATGAAGAGAAACTTGATTGACAGTCTGTACACCGCAAATCCATTTATGAGTTACAAATCCACTCACTTCAGAGAAACTAGCACAGTCTGGTAGGCTGAGTCCGAACTCAAGGAGAGCATTTCGGCACAGGAAGCGCAGGTCTGACGGGCATGCTCGGCTCTCAGTGCTGCTCCTCCGTGGTCTGAGGCTCCCCGCTCCCCCGCTCACCTCCCTCCCGTCTCGCCCACAGCTGGTACCCGGAGTCCGGCCTTGCCAGCACCACTACTGCCCAGTCTCTGTCAGCACAGAGGCAGGATTCACAGCACACGGGACGAATCCCACCGTACTGGGATTCACAGCTGAGTCAAATCCATACATACATTTTGGAGGGGACACAATTCAATCCATGACACACAACATGAAAGTAGTCAGCACAACATGACAGGTATATGAAGACACTGAGAGGCACGCAAGAAGGACAACCACAGGGAAGTTACAACAGTTACAATTCTGCAATGAAAATCAATGGCAACCAAAAATCTGTGAGTGGTTACATAGATACACACGCTATACACATGTCAGAGGGTATGTGGGAAACCATGTGCACACATATGTAACAGTGGGTATTTCTGTACACACACTTGTGTGTGCTGCACAGACACTCACACACATATAAGAGCACATGGGGGCACGGCAGTGGGAACTTCTTAGACATACCCAAACATCTCACAGAACTGAGTTACTGGGCTTTAAGGTAAAGGAGCATAGACTTGGGGGACAGCTAGGTCACCTGACATAACACAATTCATAAAGATAATGTTCTACAACATGCTACTCTGTTGACAGTTATCTTGAGGTCTTAAAAGCTTGCCAGTGGCCATCTAAGCCATGATTATCGGTCTCCTCCTACCTGCAGCAAAGGGTGAAGGAAACCAAAGACTCAAGGAAGCAATCAGCCTATAGGACTAATGGCCCACAGAAACCACAGGCTCCTCTAGTCTGAGACCAGAGGAACCAGACGGTGCCTGCGTGCCAACAACCACCATCCTGACCAGGGATACAGCAGAAGGTCCTGCTTAGAATGGGAGAAAAATGTAGAACATAACTCAGATGCACGATAAAAAGACCAGACCTCCTGGATTGACGGAGACTAGAGGAACCCCCGAGACTATTGCCCGAAGATATTCTGTTAATCTGGAACTGAAACCACTCCCAGAGGTCGCCTTTCACCCCCCAAAATAAACTGGCCTATACAGTAAACAATAACACATGCAAACTTATATAGGTTTGTACATTTTCACTTAATCATAGTAAAAATGAAATAAACAGACAGTAACAACCATGAGGCATGTGCTCCTTAGAACCATGAGCAGTGGGAGACCAAACGGGCAACATCTGCCCAAAAGCAAAGCTGAGAAGGCAAGGAGGAGAAGAGAAGCCAGGGGGATGGCAACGGGGATGGCAGGATGGAAATGGGGATAGCGCTGACACATTGCAGGGACAGCATGCAATGTCACAGAACAAACTGTGTGTAAGTTGTTGAATGGGAGACTAACTTACTATGTGAACTTTCACCTAAAACAAACACAATATAATGTTCAGAAAAGAAAACAACTCAGTGCATGACTAGGCACAACTGTCCTAAAAAGCCCAGTCACAGGAGTACAGTCTCCAGATAGCAAAGCGAAATACTGCTATATGAACAAAATAGTGCTTCTCGGGGCAACACAACTCCTCCTATACAGCTTATGTAATCCAATCATGTATCCCCTCAAAGACTCACTGAAGCTGACTACCTACCAGGCATCACTATGCACTTACGAGTAAAAAGACGAATGCTGTCAAAGGGTTCACACTCTAGAACAAGAGATTCGCCTGAGGTAACATGAAGACCCTGTATCTGCACAGCCCAGTGCAGCCGTCACTAGTTACTTTACCATTCTAGACTAGCGCTGTCCCTGTGTGCCCACAGGTGGCCCTTAAAACTTGACATACATCTAGTGCAACTAAGGAACTGCATTTTTTATCTTATTAAATTTTACTTAATTTGATTTCAAATTTAAGGAGCTAAATGTGGCCACACATGAGATAGCACTGCTCTAGGGTATCAAAAGATATCTCTTTAAGCTCTCTGCACCCCACATTGGTGAGTGGCGTCTGGGGTCTTAAAAGCTGCCAAGCTGCCATCCGAGGAGACAGCAAATGGTCCCAACTCAGCAGGAACGGATGCTCACCGAGGGCCAAAATGGCATGCGGTAAAGACAACCGAGAAGACAGAGAGACCCACAAGAGTGGGTGCCTACATCGACCTGGGACCGGAAGAACCGGATGGTGCCCGGCCACCACCAGTGATAGCCATGACGGAGCTCACAGAGAGGAGCCTCACCGGCAACACAAGAATAAAAAGAGGTGCATCATGAGATCTCCACTAAAAGACCTCAACTGATGGTCCAGCAGTTCTGGGGTTCCTCTGAGAGCATGGCCCCCGGCCCTGATGCTGCCCGTTCCCATAAATTATAACAAAGGTCCACTCTTTGGACAGGAATGGAATGGACATGGCAATGCAGAGTAACCATATGTTGGAAGCACTTTATGGTTCTATACATCTATAGGATATCATCTTGCTGACCTCTGGCTGGAGGAAGGGGAGTGGACGGAGAGGAGGGGAAAGGAGACTGTTGGGAGGATGAGACATGTATGGAGCAGAGAGGAATAGTGTGCAGTCACTGGACAGGGAGAGCAGCGGAAGCTGCATATAGGGGGGCATGTAAATTTACATGTGAATGTACATTTTCACTCAGTTATGTTAAATAAAAATAAAAAATAAAAAAAAATAAAAATAAAAGATATCTCTTTAAAAATAATTACTATAATGTGTAATAAGTGCTATTAATATCCTACAATGGGGAAAAAAAGAAAAAGAAAACTACTTTCAAGTTTACTGCCTGAAAAACTTGGCACTCACCTATTTCTGAAATCCTAACCAACTTATCTAAATCTTTTTTTAGATATCTTATTATGCTTGTCTTTTTTTCTGGAACTAGACTTTAAGCTGAATCACAAGCATAAATTCGTTTAACCTGTTGCCATTGAGTCAATTCTGATGCACAGCGACCCGGTAAGACGGAGTACAAGTGACCCAGAGTTTCCAAGCTGTGCCTGGTGGTTAACAGACACAGCACTTAACCACTACAACACCAGGGTTTCTGTCCTGTCTTTCTCTGCAGTGCTCTTAATCCATCTTGTTTCTTCCACCATCAACTGAATTCTGACAGGTGCTCTGCAGAACTTCAGACTCCCTGCCATGGCTTGAGCACACTGCCCTACTAATCTAAAGAAATATGGTCAGGATTCACTGCCAGTAGCTATGCCGCTATCAAAGCATTCCTAAGTCAGACTCATCTCCAGTCACACTAGCTGAAGATGAAAAAGCAGAAGCTTATGAGATGCACACAAACGTGTACTACATCACAGTTTATGACATAATTATGATAGAAAATCAGCAACAACAAATTCATGAAAGAGTAGGGATTCATTAAGGTAAAAAAAAAAGTCTATCTACTGGCCATCAGTTACATTCAATGGAAAATGATGGTTATAAATTTCTAAGACTATCTTTTTGAGGGTATTCCTCTTTTTCACTGACCCACTACTTTATCCAGCATGATGTCCTTCTCCAGGGACTGATCCCTCCTGACATGTCCAAAGTACGTGAGACTAAATCTTGCCATTCTTGCTTCTGAGGAGCACTCTGGCTGCACTTCCTCCAAGACAGAGGTTTGTTTTTTTGGCAGTCCATGGTATATTCAGTATTCTTCTCCAACACAATTCAAGTGCATCAATTCTTGTTCCGTCTTCCTTCTTCACTGCCCAGCTTTCGCATGCATATGATGCAGTTGAAAATAGCATGGCTTGGGTCAGGAGCACCTTAGCCTTCAAGGTAACATCTTTGCTTTTCAACACTTTAAAGAGGTCTTTTGCAGCAGACTTGCCCAACATAATGTGTCTTGATTTCTTGACAGCTTCTTCCAAGGGTGTTGATTGTGGAGCCAAGCAAAATGAAATCCTTACAACCTCTGTCTTTTCTACCTTTATCATGATGTTGCTTACTAGTTCAGTTGTGAGAATGTTTGTTTTCTTAATGTTGAGGTACAATTCATACTGAAGGCTGTGACCCTTGATCTTCATCAGTAAGTGCTTCAAGTCCTCTTCACTTTCAGCAAGTAAGGCTATGTCATCTGCATAATGCAGACTGTTAATGAGCCTTCCTTCCATTTTGATGCCCCTTCTTCTTTGGATAGAGAGTAGTTAGCCTCAAATAACATGCTTTCAAGAGATGTGACCGACGTAAGATACAGTTAGTCATTTCTGTTCTTCTGGAGCAAAAGACAAAAAGGAGGAAACCAAAGACTCCAAGAAGAACTACGCAAAGGGACTGATGGCCCTCACGAACCATGTTCTCGTCCATCCTGGCACCAGAAGAACTAGACAGTGCCCAGCTATCACCACCTACTATTCTGAGCAGAAACACAATAGATGGTCCTCGACAGAAGGGGAAGAAAACAGAACAAAACTCAAAATCTTCAAAAAGGCCTAGTTTACCAGATCAGCAGAGACTAGACGAACCCCTAAGGCTGCTGCCCTGAGATGCCCTTTAAAACTGGAACTGAAACCACTCCCAGAGGCTGTCTCAGGATCGATCATAAAACAAACAATAGCACCAATGAGTACTGAGGTCTTTTACAAAATCAATTATATGAAACCAAATGGTCAGCAATCATCCTACAGCAAAGATGAGACTATAACAAGGGGCAGGGAAGCTAGACTAATGGAAAAGGAACAACTAGAATAAAAATAACAAGAATGTTGACACACTGAAAGAATGTCATCAATGCCACTAAACAGTATGAACAGCATTTGCTGTGCAAGCTTCCACCTAAAACATTATTAAAAAAAGCAATGTGAAAGAAATAACTTCATATGGTAACTATTAGTCTGTGTGAAGCACGTAAAATGATTATATGGTAAAATTCTGCCCAGATATTAGCTGGTATGCATGTAATGGTGTGCATTCAAGTAATTTAACTTCAATCACACCAGGACTTCTCCAGCTGTTACTCACAAATAAGCATCCATCACAACTATAAGTAAGTCTCACTCTGCATAGCAAATAAATAAAAAGTCTAATCCACAGTCACTGAGATCATTTTTAGTTTTATCTACAATCATAAGGACAATTAATATAGTCCGTATGCATTTCAGGCAACCCTAGTGGCATAGTGGTTAAGTGCTATGGCTGCTAACTAAAAGGTCAGCAGTTCAAATCCACTGAGTGCTCACTGAGGCAGTTCTACTCTGCCTACAGGGTCACGATGAGTCAGAATCAACCCAAAAGCAGTGGGTTTGGTACTTTTTTCTTTTTTTGGTATGCATTTCATGCTACAATAGAACTGGATTTATTAATTTTTTTTTCCAAGGATTAGTTTTAGGTACTGAAAATACTCACCAGAGGGGGAACGATGATATAGAAATTTCGGAGATGTATATTCTTTGGCCTTCGAAATTCTGGAGCAAAAACGTCCACAAGCATTTTGAAATATTCTGTGCCTTCCGCAGAATTTCGGGTGTGATCACTTAGGACCAAATCCAAGTGTCTAAAACACAAAAATTATTTTTACTTGTTCCTCTCTCAGAAGGAATTGTGTAACTCTTTAAATATACTTTTCATCAGGTTAACATGAACACACTCTACAGTAGGAAACATACGACATTTCTAGGTAAATTCTCTTGAAAGTTCAGAATGGACTCATTCTGTCACAGACTGAAACTGAAAACAATACTGACTCATTCACTTAAGTGTCAGAATAGAATGTGCAGGGCATCTGGGAACCTAATAGAGCTGTATTTCTTCTTCCTACCCAAAGCAGAACCCCACTTCACTGTAAATAAATTCCTCTTCCTCTTAAATCTCTTACTTAATATTTCTCTGTGCTTCCTTACAGCAACTGAAACCTGCTCTTTCAAAACCTCAGCTTGCCTCCCGGCCTTCAGAAACATGAGCTGCTCCTTCTCCCTGCCATCTCTCATGTATGAAAATCCCTCACGCACAGCTACTTCACTTTGAGTGGTTTTCTTCCACCACTTCACGGCAGACAGCTCTCCTTTGAGGCTCCGACGACCTAAAGATCACACCCAACCTCTTCCTCCCGAAATCAGGCAACTTCTCCTTTAATTACTGTCCTGTGTTTATCTGCGATTTTGGTGACCGCTCCACTCCTCCTCTATCACTCTGCAGGCCTTGGCTGCCCATGTGGATAGTCTACTCAGTAACACAAACCTGTCACTCCCTGACTTTACCTTTATTCCACTTCGCTGCACCCATTCTCTTGGACAAATCTGGACCTTTTCTGTACCAGAGACAACTTTACACTAAACCCACTGCCATCAAGTTGATTCTGGCTCACATCAACCCTACAGGACAGAGCATACACGCTTCACAGAGTTTCCAGGGAGTGCTTGGTGGATCTGAATGGTTAACTTTTGGTTAACAGACACAGAACGTAACCACTGTGCCACCAGGGTTTCCTAACTTTGCACTAAGGCCTTACAAGTATCTCAGTCTCTGACTTCATTCTCCTTTTCTCTAAGTTCTCACTCACTACAACATCATCAAATTTTTTAACTCCTTCTTTTCTGTATCACTAATACCATCAGTTAATATATTGTTTTAGACACAATGTGACACCCAAGAATAAAACACAGTAATATCTAATACACAATCCACATCTACATCTTTCCAGTCATCCCCTACATAGAGAATTTTTGTCCTTCACGGCAGTTTTTCTTTCCCGACCTCGGATGCCATTAAGGTTCACCCACAGCATTTGGTTGGCAAGTTCCTTTCCTTCCATCTAGACCAGTCTTTTTGCTGTTTAATATCTGATACTGTTTAAGGCTGGGACAGGAGTCTTGTAAAACATTTCATGTTCTGGATTTCTCAGACTGCTTCCTCATAATCAAACATTTTCACTGTTGGTGATGATAAATGTGATCACTTGTTTAAGGTAGTATACACCAATCTCTCCACCATGCAGATATTTTTCCTCACTGGTGAGTAATAAGCCATTTAGGGATCATTTTTAAAGACCGAACAAATATTCCATTCTCAAGTAACTTCTTTTTCAGTATTTTAGATGCTATGGATCATTCCTGCCTGACTTCTAGTTACAAGTGGAAACTGGTGGCTCTTTTTCTCAATTTTCTCATCTCTTCCACATTAGTTTAGAGGATATCCTTCTATTAAAGGGAGCTTTTCTCTCCATTTTCTTACTATCATTATGACTTAAAGTCATGGATTGACCTGTATTCCCCCAAAATATGTGTAGCCATGCGTCTGGGCCATGTTTCCCAACATTTTATGATTGTCTTCCACTTTGTGGTTTTCCTGTGCTGTATGTTAGAGGATTGGGGTGGGACTGTAAATTCCTTCATGAGATCACCTCCCTGCTCCACTGTAAAGAGAGGTTCCCTGTGGTACGGTTTGCACCACCCTTTATCCTTTCATCCCATAAGAGATAAAAGGCAAGCAAGCAGAAATTTGGGAACCTCACATCATCAAGAAATCAGTACTGCAAGAGCGGGTCCTTCAGACCTGAGGTTCGTGCACCAAGATGCTCTCTGGACAAAGACTTATGCCAGACAAGGACTTTCCTGCAGAGCCAACAAGAGAGAAAGCCTTCTCCTGGAGCAGACACCCTGAATTTGGACTTGGAGCCTACTGGGCTATGTAAGAATAAACTTTCCTTTGTTAAAGCCATCCACTCTGACCAGTTCTGTGCCACCTTCACAATTATAAAGCTTGACCCACTGTTGCTGCCACTGTGTCAACCTACCTCCTTGAGGGTCGTCCTCTTTTTCACTGACTTACTAAACATGGTGTCTAACCCTAGGTACAACAGAATAAAACATTGCCCAGTCCTGCGACAGTATCAGAATTATTGTTAAGCTGGAGCCCATTCTTGCAGCCACTTTGTCAATCTATCTCCTGGAGGGTCTTCCTCTTTTTCACTGACCCTCTACTTTACCAAGCATGCTGTCCTTCTTCAGGGACTGATCCCTCCATAGTTTCACCGTCCTTGTTTCTAGCAAGCTTTCTGATTGTACCTCTTCCAGGAAAGATCTATTTGTTCTTTTGGCAGTCCATGGTATATTCAACACTCTGCCATTACCACAATTCAAAGGTGTCAATTCTTCTTCAGTTTTCCTTTTTCATCATACAGCTTTTTGTGTGCACAGGGAATTGAAAACACTATGGCTTGACTTAGGAGCACCTTAGTCCTCAAAGTGACGTTTTTGCTTTTCAACACTTTAAAGAGTTCTTTTGCAGCAGACTTGCCCAATGCAATGTGTCTTTTGATTTCTGGACTGCTACTTCCAGGGGATTGTGGACTCAGGTAAAACGAAATCCTTGTCAACTTCAATCTTCCCTCCCTATACAGGATGTTGCTTACTGGACCGGTTGTGAGGATTTTGTTTTACGCTGAGGTGTACTCCATACTGAAGGCTATGGCATTTAATCCTCATCAGAAGCGCTTTAAGTCCCCATCACTTTCAGCAAGCTAGGTTGTAGCAGCAGCATAACGTGGGTTGTTAATGAGTCTTCCTCCAATCCCAATACCCTGTTCTTCTTCATACAGTTCAGCTTCTCGGATTATCTGCTCAGCATACAGGTTGAAGAGGTATAGTGAAAGGATACAACCCTGATGTATACCTTTAAAATTAATCTAAAAATTCAGTTCCTCAGTTCTACTAGTCACATTTCAAGTAGTCAACAGCCTGATTACTGGTACTGTATTGGACAGTACTAATCCAGAACACCAGAGAGGAAGAACTTGTATTCTAGAAGAGTGACTGGTAAGCAGAAACATAACGTGAGCCACATAAGTACATTTTCAATTTGCTAGGAGCCACATTTTAAAAAAGATATTAAAAAAATGGGTGAAATTGGTTTTATTAGTGATCTTGAAAATCAGGCATCTACTGTTCATTCTGGCAAATCTCAGTTTGGACTAACCACCTTTCAGTGCCCAAATCCACATGCATCTAGTGGGCTCCCACATCACATGGAACATTCTAGAAGATACGTATCTTTGATGATGTTCTAAAGATGTTAAGATATCACAGTCTTAAAAAGAAGAAAAATTCGTATTTCATAAACAAAGACTATAACATATCGTAATATTGGTATGTTCTGCTTTTTTTAAAGTAAATTATTTTATACATTATCCTCTGGTCTCCTCTTTAATGTTTTATGTAATTCAAACATACACTTTTTAAATCCCTAAATTTCAATTATTTCAAAATTAGATTACCTTGCAGCTTTTAATGTTTCTTCAGCAAGACCTTCTTCTTTTACTAGTTCTTCAAAATTCACAATATCTTCAAGATCAGGCACAAATCTAAAAAATAATTTGGGAAGAAATCCAGTAAAACATCTTGTAAAATATATGCACTTCATATATACATGACAGTAATATTGCAGGACTCTAAATATTTCAACTACATATTTGGAAAGAACTTGGTAATTCAGTTATATTATTAGTATTACCACTTCAGTTTCAAAGTTGAGTTTCCGATATGAATAATCTCTAAAGCCATTCACAAACTGTACTACTAATGTCAGTGAACTATAACCTTAACAGAAATAAAAATTTCTAAAGATAAGATTTGCCACAGTCTTCAAATTTATGGGGGGGGAAGTAACTAGTAGAAATAATGGTTTTCTTTCCCTATATTACCTGAAAACATACCACCAATAACAAAACACCTGTACAGTACTACCTACAACAATAGATCTAAATGCCATAAATATGTAAATGGCATAAACAAGGCCAAAATGATGTTTACATCCTTACCTAATGGCATTGCTGCTACAGTGAAGACCACCAGATCTTATCATGCGGACGTAGCCCATTGCGTTACCTTCAAAACCACACAGAAAAATCAGATTTTATGTAAATCTCTCTAAACTCTAATGATCAAGAATACTGTTACATACTCAATGACAATGTTTCCATTCCTAAACACCAAAAGAGTCTCCATACCTACATGTCTACATTAAATTCTGTATTATGCCAACATTACTTTCAACTTTAACTCTCATTTGATAAACGTTTTAAAAAATGATGACTATGCAAAAAAGATCAAATATTTTTAAATTTCTGTATCAATAATTTTTGTACTCACACTAAAAATCAGTGCCTCCCCAGCACACACATGCAGGTACATGCACACACGCACACACACATACACACACACACAGAGCTAGAGGTGATACCAAGAAATCGTTATTAGCTGCCACCCAAATTTATGTCTCTAGTCTGGACCTCTCCTCTGAACTACAGGCTTTTTTAATCCAATGCCTATACTTTCACATGGAAGAAGAATTTTCAACATAACAAGCCCCAGTCAAATTCAAGCCCTTTCTCCCCAGCTGCATTTCTTGTCTCAGGAACCGGCAAATCCAAACTCTCAGCTGCTCAAGCCAAACATTTTGGGGTCACCCCTGGTATCTTTCTTTCACTCCCACTTTACAGCCCATCTGTGGGCAAATTATGTTGACTCTGCCTTCCAATACAGTCAGAACTGAACCACTTCTCATCACAGCCACCCCCTACTGCAAACCACCACCATCTCTTCCCCAACCTCGGGAATACGACTCTGAGTTTCCTGTGTCCACTTCAGCAGCCTACCTTGCCCCACTACCTGCCCCCCAGTCTTTTATCTGCACGGCAAGTAGAACTAAATCAGAGTGTCTCACTCCTTTATATGAAAACTCAGCAACTAGGTCAGAGCATCTCTTTCTGCGAAAACCTGACAGTGGCTTTCCATCCCAGCATAAGTTCAAACTCCTCCCAGAGGCAGCACGGCCCTGCTGAGCTCAGCCTGCTGCTGTACTGCTCCACGTCCCCGCACTCAGGTCTTCGCAAACGCCATCCAGCCTGACTGCACTCCAAACAGCCTCACAGAGGCAGGGTTCTCGACTTTCTGTTAGCCCCCCCGGACAGGCACACGCTTGTTTCTTCACTTTACTCAGGTTCCCTGTTCAGCTGCCACTTGGTCAGAGCTGTCCCTGACCGTCACTGGAGACAGAGCACTCCTCCAGCACATTATACCTCCTTATCCTGCTTTTCTTTCTTCTTAGCACCCACCACCGTCTGTGTGGGTCTGCCCTCACAAGAACCAAAGACGCACGAGGAGGGCCTCTGCTCGCTTTACTGTGCTCTCCCTGCAGCTGACACCCCCTGACACACGGTAAGAACTCAGTAACTATTACTGAACTGAACTGAAATTACATTACTTGGGAAACAGAACGGACAACAAAAAGGTAAAAACCAACTAACATTTCACAAACATTACAGTCACACATGCTTACAGACATGATCTCATCTGATGTTTTCAATAACCTGCAAAATAGGTTATCACTGTCTGTTTCAAGACCTATCTTGACAGCAATTGGTTAGTTTTTGGTCTGATATCCCTACAGAAGAGGTAAATGTTAAAACATTTTTTTAATGTGCATCTTAGGAAAATCAAATACGTAGTCTAGTCTGATGATTATTTTACTCCAAACTGTCAGCTCAATCTTTGCACTGATTAAAATGTGCTAGTGAGAGGTAAGTCTAGTGATAAGCAATACCGCCAGCAGTTACTAGAAGCTAAAACAGAGACATCTCCATCTACAGCCTTGAACCAAACTGAGACTTCCAGCCTCCAAAACTGTGAGAAAATCAATTTGTGTCCTCTAAAGCCACCCACCTGAGGCAGTTTTAGCTACAACAGCACCAGTTCATTTAAAAATTTAAGTTTGCTCTCAGTGACTTTGCTCCAGAGTTAAATGCTTAGGACATCTTTCTTGCTTATAAATTTAACAATTCTTCAGAACCAAGGTTGTGTCTTCTTGATCTTTTGTATTCCTAGCAACTAACAGAGTTATCTCGCCTAACAGATTCTTGGTAAATGTCAGATAAATTAATTTTAGGACGCATAACTTTACCAAAATGCAGCCTGTCAGAATTCCCTAACTAACTGCCCGGTGTCTGTCTACAGCTGCA